>CM061132.1:143306794-144506794 GCA_030789695.1 Scilla litardierei | reverse complement strand
AGTCCTTGTCCTCGAACTTTGGACGTCGCCCGAAGCTGCAACGACATCAGACTGTAAGCCAAATTTGTACTGAAATCATGCATTTCATGAGATTCATGTAAAGGCTTCGGAAAATTTATAAAGCATCGATTCATCTAAAGACCTTACATTCATCTGTTGACTGTCCTCCAAGCGAGGATCTCCTCGATAAGTTCATGTTCGTCAATGATTGCCTCCTGTGCGACCTTGCATCGGCTGTAACCGGTGACTTAATAACAACAACTGCTTCGTTAATTTTCCCAAGTTTGGAAAATGGTGTAATCTCTACTGGATGTGGAGCAGTCCTGCACATTTCCATAAAAAAGAACATTACTGACAAGAACAATAACACAACTATATTACTATGATGAATTGTTTTACCTTCTTTCAGAGCCATTTATAAACTTCCCTATGGTCTGCAGGGATTTCCTTATGTGAGATCCTTTGCTACTGTTCGTGTTAGTATTAGAGCTCGTCGTCCTATGCTTGATGTTAATGTCCGGCGTCGTTACCACCTCTTCTTTTCTCAACAGATCAAGGGTCGGTTGTCGGAGAGTCATTCTACTGATTCTACTCTCGGAATTCTGCAGCTGGCTCTGCAACGATGAACTGCAGCTTATTGGAGATGCACGACACACATCGAAGCTATCTTCTTGGGATGACTGAGGACAAAACATGTTCTCCTTGGCCAGCGTCTGATACCGCATTCAAAGAAGTCATGTTAAATAGCAAGTTGAGAGTTGAGATATGACGACACCCAACAGGTTGAGAGATTGTAAACTTACCTTAGATCCTTGCTGGCTTTGTTCGCCAAGGGAACGACTTGGAGCAGGCTCTACACCCAACTTTTGTCTCGGTAGAGGGGACTTCAAAACCCTCTTATCTTCTAGATTGGCTGTATTTCCCGACTTTCCAACAATCGAATTCTCGATGCTTAACCTTCTTGACCGCGGAGGAGTGATCTCAGCCGCATATTTTGGTCTTTCTATCTTTTGTGATGACAAAATTTTCTCTCCTTCCTTAGCTGCCAGTGCCTTCTTCAGATTATCTATCTGCAAATGTTTTGAATGAGAGCATAGTATCAGATGTTGAATGGTATGCAATAAGATATTGAATGAGAGCATAGTATCAGATGTTGAATGGTATGCAATAAGATATTGAATGAGAGCAAAGTAGTAAATTGGTTTTTTCCAATGAAAATACTTCCCTGAAAAAGAATTAATAGCTTAATAAAATATTTCAATGATGCATGTTTCAGATAAATAATGATATTAAATAAGGACTTCACCTCTTCTTTCAGCTGTCGAACCTCGCTGCTTTCTTTGTTTACATGAGCAGCACCAAGCTCCACAATGGACACTCTCTGGGCAAATTTCAGAGTGCTAATTGTTTCCCCATAAGAATCTGCTTCAGGGCTTACATGCGCAAACATTAACATCTTTGCATTTCCCCCTGTAAAGACACATTCAAAAAAAAAAGATAGCTTCAAGTTAAAAAAAAAAAAGAAAACTTTTCACCAATTAATACCAAAAAGGAAGATTTCCAGAGTATGCCACCTAAAGAGTTTTGGAGCAATTGTGTAAGCTTGCTATTTCTGTAGGGAATGTGAGAATTCTTCTGTGCCAAGGCTTGCATTACATCTCCCAGGCAAGCAAGAGACTTGTTGATATGCTGTGCCTCCTTCAATCTATCCCCTGTAACTTCCGATTTATCTACCCTCTCGCTGCCGGCAAGGTCAACCAAATGCAGGCAACTATTAAGCATGCTTCCCGATACATCTTTACCATGCACATGTACTGTAAGAACACTGTATCCAGATGTTAGAAATTTGTTAGATCATAAATCGCTGCAAAACTATTGCCACATTCATAGACTGCAATGGAATAAAGCTACCTGTGGGAGCGACTGCTTCTGTTGTTCATTGCAGTTGAACCAAATGCACGGTTCTTCTCGCCCAGTTTCATCAGACCAAGAACATCTGTGGTTGATTGCACGGGGTGCATTGCGGCATCAGGAAGGCTCAACCCACCATTTCCTGAACAGGTTCTGATCTCTAACGTGATTTTTAGTTAAGGATAAACAGTCAGCACGATAAAAAAAGTTTCACAGTTATGTAAAATGATGATTCAAGTTCAGAACGGTTATAAAGGATATCTGGTTGTCGATGTATCTTCGCATAGAAGGTCCCTAACTTGTTCATTATATATCTCCACCATCTGAACTTGAATCTCATACTTAGTATCACTCCGGGTACAAGACAGCTCAAAGAGATCATTGAGTGCCATATAATTGATTCCAGTGTCCTTATTAGGTCCATCTGGTGGGCCATACTGATGAGGAGAAGTATAGGAAAAATGATGAGCCTGATTTAAAGTGAATATTGTATCCATTATTACACTAAATGGAAACAAACATGTAAGTACCATGGTGTGTGTTTTCCCGGATCCTGTCTGACCATACGCAAATATGCATACATTATAGCCATCCATGACAGATCTAACTAAAGACTGTGTATCCTTGTAAACCTCGTCTGCATAGTTCAATATGGCAATATTAGAATATGATGTTTTTTAGCGCGGAGATGAGCACATATATCATAAACATGGCTGTCCAAAATTACCTTGAGAAGCATTGGGGCCAAAAACTTTGTTAAACTGGAAAATTTTGCGTGTATTTTGTGGCTTTAGTGGATCAATGACCATCATTGAGCCATCATGTCCAATGTGATCGATTGACGACTTAGCTTCCAAGTAGAAGCTTGGTCTGACTCTGCAGAACACCCGAATATTTCCTGGAGAATGAACCGTGAGCATTTTATCCTTGATACTCGTCAAAAATAATCATTACTAAGAAACAAACCTCTTAATTCTTGAAGCAAATTGTATAGATGTCTGTTTTCTGTCATAGCCTGACGGTATCCCACAGCAGCGGAAGAGAGTCCTTGTATTTGCATTCCTAAATCAGAAGTAAATAACAGAATTACAGGTTGAGTAACTCAATGTAAAGAACAATTCAGGAACTCAAACATGCTTAATACGACCACTGATTGATCACTACATATTTAGCATCTCATGTTTTGATTTATATAAACTCTAATATATGGTATCATCAGATTTCATAGCATTCTTAAAACTAAGACTTGAAACCCGTTTAATGCAATGCTTATTACTCCATTGTTATATCTGGAATTGAAACTTCAGTGTTATTGTTCCACATACCTAATTGTTTTAAGTCATCTTGCAGTTGGGATTGTAAGGTGCTGAAGTCAGCCCGGGTCCTCGATAGTAAGGCCTTTAGTTTCTGCAAGAAGGAGAAGTTTCAGATTTAAACAGCAGAAAAAAGTCTAAATATTTGAAAAGCAAAGGACACTAAAATTATGCTTGCCTGAGCAATCAGACATGATTGAAACATGATCCTAAATAAGCTGATTGATAAAATATGATGGTTATCAATTACTTGATGTATGTCGGAAAAAAAAGTCTGGAGCACACATCAATGAGAAAAACACTTTGCAGAAAATCCGATATGGAATTTTGAGGTTCATTTGCCCTTCTAAGTAGAACATTGGTAAGGGATATCAAATTTGGAGGCTCACAAAAATAAAATGGAAATTTCAGATGTATTTCACAACTGTTATCTTGCACCTATGGACTAAACAGCAAAACAACCAACTCTACATGACATTTTTCATATAAATGTCCTGTAGAGTTGACAAATAGTTGTTGGTCTGCCCAATAAAAATTTGAAAATTTGAGAAGTTAATTTGTATTAAATTGAAACTTTATCAAAACAAAAGTCAATAATGAGTAATGTGTATCTTGTATAAAATTATTTGGTGCAGTTTAGAACCATCAATGGGGAATTTCTGTGGACGTGTCTTGGTAGCTACTCAGACTAGCATACTGTCTATACAATCATAGAAATCAGCGAATAACAATTCATTCAGTTATTTCTCTTTTCCATACAGCATGGAGTGGAAAACCTGGTAAATTCGTAATTCAATTCCTTTATGAACCATGTGATTATATCACGATGCTGACAAAAAACCATAAGATTTGGATCTGGGCGAATGTTATCCGAAATGGAATATGGTTGCAAACTTCCACTCTGTATAAAGTATAAATGTTTAGTCAAAAATAGCTCACCGCAAGTTCATTTTCCTGAATCTCCACGATATTCCAATGGTTGCAAGTATCGTCCTTTGTCAAATGCGAGTTACAGCACTGTGAAAATTTTGAAACCAATTACATGAGCAACTAATTAAAATTTTTCTTCGAATAATAATCAGAAATCATTAGATGATACATACATACAAATACGTAAAGACATGCATGTATTAGAATGTATGCATATAGTCATGTATATTTTACTATGGGCATGCATAAATGCACATATGCATGCATGCATAGATGCTTGAATTCATAAATGTCAGTGTTTTGTGTGTAAGCATCCGTACAGTGTGACTATTGGAGACTTGCAATATTTAAAACAATCTTTTCAGAACATTAGTATACAACTTACTCCACAAATGTATGCTGCATTCTACAAAAATGTATTGCAGTCATGTCAATGTGTACTGCTGATTGTCATTTCTGATCACGTTCATAAGTTGTGAGAATCAGTGTTCATTACCGACTCGTTCAGCACTAAATGCTATAGATATCAATTACTATAGGGAATTGCTATTGGGACAGACCTAATTGCTGAGTTCACAGACTGGAGGTCTGTGTCCTCAGCAATTAGGTCTGTCCCAATAGCAATTCCCAATTTCCCATTACTATATCCACATATCCAAGTGTGTTTCTTGCCATCTGATGTGCACTTCAACGACTGGCTCCTCATATTGACAATTGTAGATTAACAGTGGTAGTCTGGGTTTTTGAAAGCTGGGTTGTGTTTGTCTTTAGTATTTCCTATTTAGATAAAGCTTCGCAAAGAAGGCAACACTATCTAAATCAACCAAATATAGAGTATGTATATCTGAAATGAGTCAATCATTTACTTAATGAATAGCGAACAGAATTCAAATGCCCGTCATAAAATTGTAGAAAGCAGAACTTTGTCATTCATACAAAGTGGATTCAGCCAATTCAATGGGGGCATGCAAAGTTAGTACTCTACCGGTATAACAACTGTTACACTAATATTAAAGATGTCTTGTCAAACTATACATTCACATTATGAAGTTTCAGAATCAGAGCCCTAGCCAACAGAAAGTACGTAGGCCTCATGAACACTCTTAGAAACTAGATTTATGAGAAGCTGACCAGACCAGCATTAAAGGTATATGCCTGTCAGACTTTTCTATACTGTTCTATATCTGGTAAGTGATAACCACAATTATCAAGTTAGAGAAGTAACACAACTATAGTGGATATCAAGAAGAAAGTTGGAATAACTTCTCTAAACATCAGCTGACTACCCGAATTACAGTGCTGCTTCAGCAACTTTAGTTCTCTTCCTTCTCCAAGCTCCATCAGTGTAGTTATTAGTTGACAGTTGTAAGCTTCGTATCAGGTATCATTTCTAGCAATCTCAACTCTCATCACCACAGGTAAATATGAGTGGTCTATCTATTCTTTTGTATACCAAAGATTTATATTGCACGGACATGGACACATCGACATGACACTAGGAGATTAAAGCAAATTCTAAAAACTAGACTCAAAATAGAAGTATCACATCCAATATGTCACATGTGTGTCTGACATGTGTCCAATACGACATGGCTCAATTGTTGAATTGTCAATGCTATCGTGCGGAAGATTTACCAAGCTTGTCCTTAAGCTTATATAATGTGCCATATAGATATGTAGTCAATTCCTTGTTGAATTTCTTACCACTACATCATAACTTTAGAGTTCTAATGAGGTTAAGGGGAATATTTTTATAATCTAACACGCCCCGACAAGTTGATGGTCCTTTTTTATATGAGCCAAAAGCTGAAATTCGCCTTTTTATGCATCCAGTGGAATTTGAACATGTGTGGCGCTGATTCCATGTTAAGATAAGTAATAGAGTTGTGGAAAGATTCAAATTCTATTGATGATTGTAAGTGGCCTTAAAAAGAAAATTCAACAAGATCTCTTGAGATCACAATATTAACAACAGGATCTCTTGAGATATCTTGAGATCACAATATTTACATGATCTCTTGAGATCACAATATTAACAACAAGATCCTAACAATAAAATCTTTGAAATATTATTTATTAAGATCTTTCAAATATTCCGTGATATCCTTGATAACGAGAATACCAAAATCCCGATCATATGCCTATCCAACCCAACTCACGACAGACACAATGCAGAATCCCACCTCCATTTTTCCATCAACTATCATCCCTATCACTGCTCACCACCAAATCCATGTTCACCTCTCCTCATCCAACTTTACGTCCTGACGTGCTCAACTAGTGGCACTGCTCAACGGTTATAACGTAACCAGATGTATCGACGGTCATGTTCCATGTCCTTTCAAGGGCGAGAATGATTCCCCCTTTGCAGAGTCCCTTATATGGTTTCAGCAAGATCAACTTATTCTATCTGTGATTTTTTGCTCTATTTTTGTAGAAATTCTGTCACTTGTTTCATCGGCCACCACTTCCTTTGTCGCTTGGTCAACTCTGACATGGCTATTTGCTAACAGGTCTCGAACGTGTGTGATGCAATTAAAGGACGACCTCTCTCGTGCCAACCTTGGTTCTCAATCCATCTCCAAATTCCTTCATGTGATTAAATCTAAGGCTGATGAAATCACCATTATTGACAAGCCGATTTCCGATGACGACCTCACGTTGTTCATCTTGAATTGTCTTGAACTTGCCTAGCGATGACATTGTTGCACCTATTCGCACCCAAGAAACATCCCGTCGATTCGAAGAGCTTCATGTCATCCTTGTCGCTCATGAGTCAAACCTAAAGTGGTTGGAGATTTCCGCTTCAAATCTGGTAGCCACCACCAATAATGCGCAACCATCCTCCAACGCACCCTCACTTCAATCTAATGGGAATTCGTGCAATTCCTATGCTGATTGCACTTCATATCATCCATTGTGTGGCCGTGTGTCCACTCTGGTTGTGGTGGAAGCGGTAATCTCAACCGCAACTACAACAACTCTAGTTTTCCTGTTGTTTGCCAACTTTATGGTGCGTCTGGTCACAATGCCTCATATTGCCACAAATTTCAACCATATGCCAATCTCGTTGTCTCTCCTCATCAAAACACTAGTTATTCTACTCATACCCAATGGCTTATGGACTCCGGGGCAACTCACAATCTCATTGCCGATCTTCAAAACCTGACTATTCATTCTGAATACGATGGCATCGACGAGGTTTAAGTTGTTGATGACTCAGGTTTATCGATTACTCACATTGGTTATTTTATAATTAAATTTCCTTCCCGTAATTTTCAACTATCCAATGTTTTGTGTGTTCAGTCTGAATGGAAAAATTTATTATCAATCCACCAATTCACAAAGGACAATAATGCTTATATTGAATTTTGTCTAACTCATATCATTGTGTAGGATCGAATCAAGGGGTGAATCTAGCACGAGGAACATATGATATTGGAGTCTATCACATTCGGCCTCTTGACGGGACAAGTGCGATGACAAGTGTGGCAAGGATTCGTGTTCAGACTTCAGGGCATATCTAGCATGCTCGGCTTGGTCACCCATCACTTAGAACTAGCTTGTTTATTATTTCTAAGTTTAAGCTTCATGTATTCAATAAGTTGATGCATTCGAACAACTGTTGTGACTCGTGCAACAGTAATAAATCAACACAATTGATGTATGTGGAAACATCACTTGTCAGTACTCATCCTTATATGCTGATGTTTGGGATCCCACTCCTTCCCCCTCATTGGATGGTTAGCGGTATTGCCTGCTTATTGTGAATCATTACACAAAATATTTTTGGCTATTTTCCTTGCATGCGAAGTCACATGTTTCAGAGATTTTCCCTCAGTTTAAATCGCTTGTAAAAGTTCAGTTCGGTCACAAGGTCAAGAAACTTTATTCAGATAATGGTAGAGAATTCGTAGGACTGCTCACCTACATAAACCTTCATAGTAGGCTGATGTTTGGGGTCCCACTCCTTCCCCCTCATTTGATGGTTATTGGTATTGTCTGTTTATTATGGATCATTACACAAAATATTGTTGGTTATTTTCCTTGCATGTGAAGTCTCATGTTTTGGAGATTTTCCCTTAGTTTAAATCTCTTGTGGAATTTCAATTCGATCACAAGATCAAGAACCTTTATTCAGATAATATGAGATAATTCGTAGGATTATGCACCTACCTAAACCCTCATGGTATTAGCCATCTCACAACGACCCATCATACTCCCCAGCAGAATGGTACTTCACTACGCAGCCATCGGCAAATTGTTTACACAGGTGGTGCTCTATTGCATCACACATCACTTCCTTCGAAATTATGGCACTATGCATTCGATAAGGCCGTTTATTTAATCAACCGTATGCCACCTCTTTTGCTAGATCAACGCAAGCCCCTTTGAGGTCCTCTTTCAGCACACTCCGAACTATTTGAAACTCTACATGTTTGGCTGCTTAGGCTAAAGCCTTATTCTTAGGAAAATTGGAGCCTCTCTCCGCCCTTGTTTATTTATCTTCCCAAAGTGCCTACAAGTGTTTTGACTTGGCCACTGCCATGTTCAATTTTCAGAATTTATTTTTCCGTTCAAACACAGGAATTATCTTGTCCCCCCAGTGCTGAACCTACAGCTACCTCTGTAACAGTGCCCATATCGTCAGCCATTCCAACAGCTCGAGGAAATGCTGTTTCTATGTCTGATTGCACAGCTGTGCCCACGCCCGTGGCTGCACCCACGCCAGTGCCTGCTCCCGTCATTAATCCAACATACACAGTTCTCATGCAGCTCTCTGATCAGCCACAACACATTGCAACTCCACCCCATAGCAGCCCCACACCTACGTCATCATCTCTTGCTACACTTCGCACTCACTCAATGAGAACCTAAAGCCAAAACAATATTATATGCCCAAAACAACTCAATGCCACAACTAAACATCCCTTACGAAATCGAGCCAACCATTATATCTCCCGCCTTAAATGATCCTCGATGGTGCACTGTGTTGAACGAGTCTTCTGAAGCTTCTGCAACTATCTACCTACTTACATATTCTTTAGCATGAATATTTTGTATCAATTATGTGTATCTAGTCTGATCACAATCTCATATATGTAAGTATTGTGTGTTATTGTGTGTGTGTAAAGAAAAGAGAGTGTTGATATAAATAAAAAGTGATAGCCGTCATTTGAGGCTAATCACCATTTTCACCCAAAATAACATGGTATCAGAGCCAAGTTAAACCCTACCCAAAAAACCCCAAAAACCCAAAGAATCCGCCAGCCCGCCTGCGCGCGCCGCCCTTCCGCCCCGCCGACGTGCCGCCGCCTGCGCGCGTCGCCTGCGCGCTGTCGCCGCCTGCGCGCGTCACCTCGCTAGCCCTAACCCCCTTCCGCTGCCGCCGCTCCACGCCTTGTGATCCTTCTCCCCTTCCACGTCCTCTTCTAGCCGCCACAAAGCCCTAACTAGCCACAAAAGAGAACCCCAAAAACCCTAACCCTAGATCTATGGTAGAGTCATGAAAAGGACTCCATAGATTTACGGTTAGGGTATGACCTAGAAAAGGAAGAAGAGAAGTAGATCTGCGGATCTAAGGAGGGAGAAAGGAGAGATCTGCGGATCTGGAGAGATGTGGGACAATCTTACCTCAGCTGACATGAAGGCCTTCATTGGGGAGATAACGAAGCTGCTTGCTTCGAAGGAGTTGGGATCCTCGAGTGGATCGACGCCTTCACGACCAGTGCAGAAGCTGGAGTTGATGCCCAATGATGTGAAATTGGAAGGGACGAAGAATTACCTCAGTTGGTCCGGGAGGGTGCTTCTCATCCTGAAGTCGAAGGGGTTGGAAGGCCATGTTCTGGGTTCATGTAAGGAACCGGTGGATAAGACTGGGGATGATTGGAAAGTCTGGAGCACCACCAACTCACTGGTGGCTGCTTGGTTGATGACATCGATGGTTCCACCCATTGCTGGGATGGTGGAGGCCATAGAGAGTGCTGCGGGGATATGGAGTATGGTGGAGAAAATGTATTCTGGAGCAGGGAATGTGATGCTTATGATGGAGATTCAGGGCAAGGTCGACACCTTGAAGCAGGGGGAGATGTCTATTCTAGCCTACTCTGCGGAGTTGAAAAGGCTGTGGTCAGAGTTAGACCACTATGACCCTATTGATCTGCCTGATCCTAGGAGTGCTGCGATACACAGGAAGTGGGTGGAGCGTAGGCGTGTGACACATTTTCTGAGGAACCTGAATGGAGATTTTGAGGTCAGGAGGGCGAGTATGTGTCACTTATCCTCCATCCCATCTCTGGAGGATGCCATAGCTGCAATGGCACAGGAGGAGACCAGACTGAGAGTTATGAAGGATGAGGATACTCAGGTCACTCGGGCTGCACTGGCTGTACCGGCAGTGGCAGCAGTGAGCGAGGATCGAGAGTGCTACACCTGTGGGGTGAAGGGGCACCTGAGCTTTAACTGCCCACAGAAGGGTAGTGGACGAGAACGTGACACAGGAGGCAGAGGAGGAGGTCGTTGGGGCCGTGGAGGCCGTGGACGAGGTCGTGGCGGCCCACGGGCCAACTTTGCTACTGCTGATGGACGACAGGAGACAGTGATGATTGAGGCTACGCCAGCTGAGGCGTCAGATCTAGAGCAGCGGAGACAGTCCAGGTCTACTACTGAGAGTTCGGAGAGTCATGCAGACTAGACTAGAGATGTTGCTTCGACATTCGGTAATTTTGCCAACTTCGCTCACACAGGATCAGGTAACCAATCAGCTCTTTCATGTAGAGATCATATAGAGTGGATTATTGACTCAGGTGCATCTAGTCATGTGTCAGGTGCATATAGACAATTTTCCACATATAAACCACATACCATTCATGAAACTGTTCAGACAGCTGATGGCACATCCCAACCCATTAAAGGGATTGGCACTATTCAATGCACTCCCTCCATATGCCTCTCTTCAGTCCTTCACGTCCCATCTTTTCCAGTCAACATTTTATCTATTGGCTCTATTGTTGATGATCTTGACTGTAGCATTACTTTTGACTCTACTCATTGTGTGTTGCAGGAAAGGAAGACTGGGAGGACGCTTGGGACTGGCGTCAGACGTGATGGACTGTGGTATCTTGACAGAGCTAGTGGGGATGCTGCATTGGCCGTCGTTGGTGAAGAGAAGGAAAGGGAGGTACTTTTATTACATTGTCAGTTGGGACACTTGCCTTTTGATATATTGAATAAAATGTATCCTGAGATTTTGAATAGAGTGAATAAAATGAATTTGAAGTGTGATGCATGTGAATTTAGGAAACACACTAGGACATCATATCCTAGTGTGGGGATGAGGAGTGTATAGAGATTTCATCTTATTCACTCAGATGTTTGGGGGCCCTGCCCAGTGACTTCAGTAAGTGGGTTCAGGTGGTTTATCACTTTCATAGATTGTCATTCTCGGATGACATGGCTTTACATGATGAAAAACAAAAGCGAAGCGTTGAAGTGTTTTCAAGACTTCCATAGAAGTGTCAGAAATGTGTATGAGGCCAAGATCCGCATCTTGAGAACGGATAATGGGACAGAGTATGTAAACAAGGAGTTTGCATCTTATCTATCTGAGAGTGGGATAACTCATCAAACCACTTGTCCCAACGCGCCTCAACAGAACGGAGTTGCTGAAAGGAAAAATAGACACTTGTTGGAGGTAACTAGGTCACTCATGCTCACCATGAATGTACCTAAGATATTGTGGAGTGAAGCAGTGATGACAGCCACCTATCTCATCAACAGGATGCCTTCGCGGATGCTTGGTATGAAGTCCCCATGTGAGATTCTTATGGGAAACAACACTTTTGTAGTTCCACCAAAAGTGTTTGGATGCACATGCTTTGTGAGGGATCATAGACCTTCTGTAGGGAAGCTGGATGCTCAGGCAATTAAATGCATATTTGTTGGGTATCCTTCAAATCAGAAAGGCTATAGGTGTTGGAGTCCCTCAGAAAGAAGGCTGTTTGTGAGTATGGATGTGACGTTCAGGGAGACTGAGCCTTTTTATGGAAGACTGACAGATTCTATACCAGTATTTGATACTGGTGCCTCTCCAAACACAGGAGGAGTTGGTCGAGAGGGGGAGACTGATGACAGGAGGGTAGTGGTCGGACTTATACCGTGTCCTGTCGGGCCTACTGGTATTGGTACTGGTACTGATAGCAGGGAGGAGGAAAGGACCTTGGTGGAAGAGGAGGAAGACAGGTTGTACGGCAAGAAATATAGCAGTAGACAGAAGGGTAGTCATGGCGATGGAGAACAACAAGAAGACATCTTCCCAACTGAAGAACCACTAGCTCCACAGCCACATGTCGAGATTGATCAGTCTATCACGCCTGCTCGAGTCCCGACTTCCTTACTGCCTTCCTCTCCTAACACGGATGGTAACCTTTCTTTGCCTTCCTCTAGTTTAGATCTTTCACTTGCATCTCGTAGGGAGCCTCGTATCAATACCGGCATGCCTCCTGTATGGTATGGATACGAGACTGATATTGCTAATCATGTCTCCTATGCTTCTCTTACACCTGCATATAGGGCTATCATTGCATCCTTACAGTCTATCTCTATACCGAGTGATTGGCGAGTGGCAAAGCAACATCCCCAGTGGAAGAAAGCAATGCTCGAAGAACTCGAAGCACTGGAGAAGAACAAGACATGGAGACTTGTCTCACTTCCAGCAGGGAAGAAAGCTGTGGGCTGCAAGTGGGTATTCACAATAAAGCAAACTCCAGAAAGGAAGGTGGACAGGTACAAAGCGAGGCTGGTTGTCAAGGGCTACAGTCAGACTTATGGGATTGATTATGATGAGACATTTGCCCCAGTGGCAAAGATGAGTACTGTGAGAGTACTGGTATCCTGTGCAGCGAATTTTGGATGGAAATTGCATCAGTTGGATGTAAAAAATGCCTTCTTGCATGGAGACTTACAGGAGGAGGTATACATGGAGGTTCCACCTGGCTTTAGCACACAACAGACGATGGGAAAGGTGTGTAGGCTGGACAAGTCTTTATATGGGCTGAAGCAATCTCCAAGGGCATGGTTTGACAGATTCAGGCGTGCAGTCATCACTATGAGCTACAAGCAGAGTAATGGTGATCATACTGTATTCTATAGGCATTCAGGACAGCGGATTACCCTTCTGGCTGTGTATGTTGATGATCTTATTATCACTGGAGATGATGACGAGGGAATCTCTCACTTGAAGGCTAGATTGGCGAGAGAATTTGAGGTCAAGGACCTTGGACAGTTGGGGTATTTCCTTGGACTGGAGATTGCTAGGTCCAGGAAGGGTATATTTCTCTCACAGAGGAAGTATGCCCTGGATTTACTGGCTGAGACTGGTATGTTGGGGTGTCGTCCAGCAGTTACTCCTATTGATCAGAATCATAGGTTGCATTCACAATCAGGGGAGCCAGTAGACAAAGAAAGGTACCAGAGACTTGTTGGACGCCTTATCTACTTATGCCATACCAGACCTGACATTGCCTATGCTATCAGTGTGGTAAGTAGATACATGCATGATCCTAGGACTGGACATATGGATGCAGTCTTCATGATACTGAGGTATCTGAAGAATAGTCCAGGAAAAGGCATATTATTTGGTAGTCATAGTCACATGAATGTGACAGGCTACTGTGATGCGGATTGGGCCAGTTGCCTGGATGATAGGAGATCGACCTCAGGCTACTGTGTGTTTGTTGGTGGCAACTTAGTCTTTTGGCGCAGCAAGAAGCAGGATTTGGTGGCTCGTTCCACTGCAGAGGCAGAGTATCGTGCTATGGTGCTTAGTACCTGTGAGATGATCTGGTTGAGATCACTTCTACAAGAGCTACGTCTGCTGAGAGAAGGACCATTGCGGTTGTTGTGTGATAACAAGTCAGCAATTAACATTGCCAACAACCCCAGTGCAACATGATAGAACGAAGCACATAGAGATTGACAGGTTCTTCATTAAAGAAATGATTGGACAAGAAACAGTTGGAGATCTCCTACATTACTTCTGGACAGCAACTAGCTGATTGCCTTACAAAGGGGGTTGAACTCTAAAGGAGTAGAGGATGGTTGTAACAAGATGGGCATGATAAATATCTTTTGCTCATCTTGAGGGGGAGTATTGTGTGTTATTGTGTGTGTGTAAAGAAAAGAGAGGGTTGATATAAATAAGAAGTGATAGCCGTCATTTGAGGCTAATCACCATTTTCACCCAAAATAACAGTAAGGATATTCTGTATCAATTATGATCACAATCCCATACATGTAGGATTAGTTGTTATGAATCTCATGTATATATACCTCCAGTATCAATACAATACACGGTTTAACCAAATCTTCTAATATGGTATCAGAGCAATATTAATCAACAATATTGCCTTCTTTCTCTCCTATTTTCTTGCTGCAAAATCCTGCGGCCCGCTGCTCTCATTCAACTGCAAAACACAAGCAGTTCTTCATTTTTTTGTCAATTCATCATGGCTGATCAGGAACTCAACCTTGATCAAAATCTCAACCTTGATCAAAATCTCAACACTAATACATCAGTGTTCAACAACACCTCTTCACCAGTGACCACATCCAATCTTTACGATGTTCATCACTCGGAAAGTCCTTCCATTGTCCTCGTTACGCCTCTTCTAACGGGTGACAATTATGGTACGTGGAGTCGAGCAATAGCCATGGCTTTACGAGCTAAGAATAAATATGGCTTCGTCGATGGAACCTTGTCGAGACCTGATTCTTAAAGTGACATTCTCAACTTTGAGCATTGCAATGATTTGGTAAGCAGTTGGATTCTCAATTCAGTTTCTCCTGAGATTCGGCCAAGTATTCTCTATTCCGAGAACGCTGCTCAAATTTGGCTCGACCTCAAAGATCGATTCTCTCAGTCAAACCGAAAATTTACCAACTGAAAAGGTCCATCTCCGATCTAAAACAGGAGGGTATGAATGTTTCTTCATATTTTACCCAACTGAAATCTCTTTGGGATGAATTGAACAGCATCATCTTCCTATCTCCATGCATTTGTGCCAATTCGAAATCCATCATGGAGCAAATGAATCAAGATCAAGCTATGGAATTCCTACAAGGACTTCACGATAATTGCCCTTCGGTACGCAGACAAATCCTTCTCATGGAACCTTTTCCTTCTATCCAACGGATATATAATTTGGTGCGTCAAGAAGAAAAGCAACAAGAGCTTGACATACACATTCCAATTGTGGAATTTGCTGCCCTCAACACTTCCAGGAATTCAACATGGAATGATCGACACACCGTCACTCCCAATCTAATCGCCCCCAGGAAAGCGACCGCGTCCTTTCTGCGACCACTGCAATCGCCACGGTCACACCCGAGCCACTTGTTATCAGCTGCACGGATTTCCCGAAGGCCAAGTGAAGCGTCCAGCACCTCAACGTAATCCTCCGGTGGCAACAAATAATCATATCACAATTGAGCAGTACAACAAGTTGATGGCTCTCCTCGTGAGTGAAACTTCAGTTGGTAATTCTGCACATTTAGCAGGTAATATTTTCTTCTCTGCACATTTAGTAGATAAAGTTCCAACTTGTGCATCTTCTTCTTGGATTATTGATTCTGGCGCATCAAATCACATATGCACATCACTTGCATTATTCTCATCTTATTATGCATTGCAAAATCATTTATCAGTTCAAATGCCCGATGGATCATTGGCATCAGTAACTCATATTGGAGTTATCAAACATTCTCCAAATCTCATTCTCAAAGAAGTATTTTATATTCCATCTTTCAAATTTAATTTATTGTCTGTCTCCCAGATAACTCGACATATTGATTGTGTAGTCACATTTTTTTCATACTCACTGCCTATTTCAGAATCGTTCCTCGAAGGCGAAGATTGGTCGGGGTAGTTTGCAAAATGGACTTTTCTATCTGGATGATGTTCCTGCTTTATATAATGCATTTTCTTTCAAAGAATGTAATAAATTTGACTTATGGCATTCACGCCTTGGTCATCCCGGGAATTCTCGTTTTAAATTCCTTGTAAGCAATTTTCCTGATATTGTTTCAAATAAGAATTTTACTTGTGATATTTGTCCACAAGCTAAGCAATCTCGTCAATCATTTTCTAACAGTAGTTCTCTTTCTTCTAAATATTTTGAATTGATTAATATAGACATATGGTGACCTTTTCTGTTCCATCTCTGAATGGATCTCGCTATTTTTTTAACTATTGTCGATGATTATTCGCGATGTACCTGGATATATCTCATGAAAAATAAGTCCGACACTTTTCGCATGATTATCCATTTCTTTAATCAAATTAATAGACAATTTAATAGCAGCATTTCCAAAATCAATACTGGAAACGGTGGCATATTCCTTCCGCAACTCCAAATCATTCGCTCAGACAATGGAGCTGAATTTCTTTGCGCCAAATTTCAAAGTTGGTGTTCTACTCATGGCATTATTCATCAACGTAGTTGTGTTGCCATACCCCAACAAAATGGGATCGTTGAACGTAAGCATCGTCATCTTCTCGATGTTGCTCGAGCCTTGTGCTTTCAAAGTCGTCTTCCTCTCCCATTCTGGGGAGAGTGTATTCTTACTGCTGCCTTTCTTATAAATAAATTACAAGCAAAGGTTCTTAATTTTAAATCTCCTCATGAAATATTATTTGGCACATCTCCATCATATTCTTCACTCCGAGTTTTTGGATGTTTGTGTTTCGCCAAAAATAAGTATATTCGACATAAGTTTGATTCTCGGGCCAAACCTGGCATCTTCGCCTTGGATTCGCCACTTATTCTGCGATCTCGGCATCCATACAAAACGTCCTCCATGGTTGTTGTGTGACAATGTGAGCACAATTCATCTCTCTCTACCCTCGGTAATGCACTCCAGGATGAAGCCTATATCCGTCTGCATTCAGTTTGTGTGCGAATTGGCATCAAAAGGTGTACTCTTGATCTCCTTTGTGGCTACACAAGATTAAAGTGCAGATTTACTTACCAAGCCACTACATCGGTTACGGTTTCAACTTTTACGGTCCAAAATCTATGTTGAGATCTTGTCGTTAATATTGTGATCTCAAGAGATCCTGTTGTTAATACTTAATATTGTAAGCTCAAGAAATCTTGTTGTTAATCTTGTAATCTCAATAGATCCTGTTGTTAATATTGTGATCTCGAGATCTTGTTGTATTGCATGCTTAAGTCCACTTACAATCATCAATAGAATTTGAATCTTCCCACAACTCTATTATTTATCTTATGTTCATACTCTACACAGATTTTGAGGCTTCCTAGTACATGGCCGGCTAGGTATGCTACTTGCCCATCAAACCAACCTTCATGGTTTCATAACCATCCCCTTTGGCACAGTATAGAAATTCACCAAACAATGTTAAAGAATTGAAGAAAAATTGGGGGAAAATTGGCCATTTCTTTTATTAAATTTTCTTATTTTTAGCCATGCTCCATAATGGCCCATTTACATCGGGGGAAGCAAACTACCTAATTAATTTAGTTGTCGAATATTTTGACATTTTGAAGCGTAACTACTTGAGGCACCTTCTGCGCATTCCAATCACACTTCAAGCCTTTAAATTAGGATGCTATGATGACATTAACACTATGTTGAAATTCTAAGGTTGACTTATCTATGTCGTATTGGGTCTGTTGCCTAGTCGAAAAAGCTATGCACAAAATCAGTTTGTGGTAGTTCAAAACTGGCATATGCACAAAATCACAGTGGCCTCCTTTTGCTCAATTTGGCTCAGAGCGTGATGCAGCCACTCAGGCATTATCCAGCAAAGGTGCAATGCTTATAGAAGTGCCTAAACAACCACAATGTTCACCACTTCAATTGAAAAACAAATTGTAGTGATTTATGCAGCTATCAACGGCTTTTGTGATCAAAATACTCAAATCCTTCTTAGAAAAACGCTGGGTTAAGTGACAAAATATAGTTTAAGCCATACGCTTCTTTAAAATAAAGTGCTTTGCTGCCTGTCTTCAGATGCCAACCAAATAAAGGTGAGCAAAATAAGGCAGTGACAACACTATAAAAAAGATAATAATAAGCGTAGCCTACTTCTTATAGGTACGTTATGGCTTTCAGCAACAATGAAGTTTTTTCATTTTTGTCATATACCAACTTCTCAACATGTCTGGGAAAAAAAGAATGTGTGATGAATAGAAATCGATGAAGAATCAAAGAAAAAGCAATGAAGAAAAAGCGTGATGTGCAAAATCTTATATTGATTGAACAATAAAGTGCGATTTGTTTAAGAGTACCATAAAGTGATCATTCAATTGTCTTTACTTAAATTATTAAATGCATAGATGTATATAGGTGTGCACTGAATCAACTATATGATCTCATGTTGAAAGGGTTAGATGAATAGAAATCGATGAAGAATCAAAGAAAGAGCAATGAAGAAAAAGCGTGATGTGCAAAATCTTATATTGATTGGACAAGAAAGTGTGATTTGTTTAAGATTACCATAAAGTGATCATTCAATTGTCTTTACTTAAATTATTAAATGCATAGATGTATATAGGTGTGCACTGAATCAACTATAGGATCTCATGTTGAAAGGGTTAGATGATGCAGTTGATAGATGTTGGTATGGAATATAATGCAAATCCATATCGATCTGACATTTATGTCAAACTATTGGGGATTATGGAAATATATTTCTACATAAATTTTATTTTTGCATGTATACTTGATATTTAATTTTAATTTTTGTACCGTTTGCAATTTCATCTTTATAACTGACTTGTTCATTTACTAACTTTAAAAAAATTTTGTTATATGTCCATTTTGGACATGAGCAATGCTGAGATCTGTTCGGCATGCGGTGCATGCCAAAATATCTTACTTTTACACTTATCATTGACCAAGTGAGTTGCACACACAAAAAGTTTTTAAGTTAATTTATATAAAGCTTCATGCATAGATCTTTCCAATTGGAATTCTTTAGCTATAGCTCGTTGGATTTCTATAGTTCAGTTTGTTTTCTTGCACATGCGGTGCATGTACGGTTATTTCTATGGTCTTCTTTATTTTATTTGATTTTGTGTTATTTTGACCTGTTGTGTGCAAAGTTATAAATAAGTGTTGTATCAGAACTTTTGTGAGCACTTAGTGAATCGGTTGATTTGTTTTGGAGAAACTTTAGCTTGTTTATGAGAAACCCTAATGTTCTTGTGAATCTTTTTGAACATGAGGCATGAAAGTTGGTGAGTGATGATTCACCAGGCTCGGAGGCTCAAACCGTATTCCTTAATTTATCAAAAACATAATTTCCATCTCACTTCTCTATTTCCCATCACACAAAACCCTTGATCTATCTATTCAAACCATAGAACTACTTGTCCTGCATCAACATATCTGGGATGCAACCTTTTCTATAAGAGTAAACATAAACATATGATCCTTCACAAGAAGAAATAGCTTCCTTCGCAAAACAAATAGGAGTGCTTAATCCACACATAAATAAGTGATGTTTGATTCTCTTCAGTGTATCAACTCTAATTTACATATATCAGTAAAGAATTTTATTTGTTGCTCCATAACTATAAAACTAACACATGATATGTCGTCATACAAATTTGACAACAGCTGCACAAAACTCAAAATTTTTATCATACTAATGCAAGTAATTGATCAAGTTGATCCCATGTAGATACACTTATATGACATATAGGATCCAAACTCAAAAGTGAAAATGTTAGAAGACCATATTATTAAACACATCATACAAGATTCATTGATTTTGAGATTTCGGGTTTAAATTAGGAAGAAAACTTTCTCGGCATTGTGTTCAGAAAGGCATACTGGTTTGACCTGATTCCATTTGTCCCGACTTAAACTACATGATAGATACAACTTCTTAGATATTTACTTCCATTCCTTCTTCGCTGTACACCCATTACAAAATTATCACATAAAACAATACCAAAGCTGTTCTTTAAAAGAAAACTGTTTTGTAACATGTAATTGTCTCGTAATACGTTGTAGATGGATAGATAGTTTTAGAACTAAAGATGCATATAGAAATGCTTATGGAATCTTAAGATACTTTTTCCACCAAAGTTTGTCATATGTACATAATGACACATTAAGGTGAATTAAAGGTGTATGTGTGGTTTTATCATAAACTTTAGACTTATTTGCTAATATAATAATAATTTTCATCCTCAAGATAAATCACAGGATGTCCTCACTTTCAAGGTCCATCGATCAAAATTTGCGCATAGCATACGTGGAACATCTACTGAATATGAGAAAGAAATTATCAATCACAAATTATGGACATAGCTTAAGATCGAGGCATTAAGGAAGTTATTGTTTCCAGTCTGTCCGCACCGCGTTATCATGATGTTCCATAATTCCATATACACAAGTATAGACATTCAACTTGCATAACTGTCACAGGCAGACTCAACCGATGGGAAGTCAACTGCTAAAATCAATGTCTCCAAATACAACAAGGTTGGCGAGTATCTGATGGGCCTGGGCCCAAACCCATGCGGGTTTACACCCGCCGGCCCAGGCCAGCCGCCACACCCCCCTCTAACCGACCCCTTGCCACACCCTCTTTTTTGTACTTGCCCTTTCCGAGTCCTCCTTGGAGTAGGATTCCCCCTCCCGCCCCGAGTCCTCCTTGGAGTAGGATTAGCCGGACTAGTCCTACTTGGTTTAGGATTGTCATGGTTTCTATTATAAATAGGGGGTAGCCTTCTCTTATTTTCTCATGCTTAATATTGGAATATTTCTATTGAGCATCCATTAGGAGTAGACGAGTGCGGACGTCCTCTAGGCGTCTTGGGAGGAGGGCACACCTCTTTTGTGTCCAATTATCTTTTTATTTCGCTTGTTATTTTCTAATAAAAATTCCATCTTTGTTAGTTCCTAACAATTTGGTATCAGAGCACGTGACGATTCATGGGGGCTTCCACAAGATCGCAAGACAAATTTGAGGCGTTGGAGGCAAAATTCACGGGCGAGATCGAGGCGATCAAAAAGTCGTTGGCGGGGAACGACGAATCCATGGCCAAGTTGACAACTTCCATCTCCCAATTGGCGTCAAATCAAGCAAAACACGACGACCAATTCGCGCAATTGATGGGTGCCTTGAATCAATTAGCAACAAACCCTAAAGGCGAAGGAAACCCTAACCCATCACCAAAGGCGGCACCTTTGAAGAAGGAGAAGGAGAAAGAAGAGATTTTTTTCCAAAATTAACTCTACTTCGTGGAGGAGTTGGACGAGGACGACGCCGAGGAGCCATGGAGGGACGACTACCGCGAGGAGGTGCGGCGGAGGGCGGTACAAAGAGAGGCCGGAGGACCTAGCCGCGCGACAAGGGGGACTCACGGCATGGGAGAAGGAAGATCAGCCCCCCACGGCACGTGGGGGGGTCGACCAGCTGCGGAAGGGGACCCGGGTCACCCCGCCGCCACCTGCGGGCTCATGCAGGGGCGGCGGGACCCTGCCTGGGCCCGCCAGGCTCTGGCGACCCTGCCGGAAGGCCGGCAGGGTCCGCCGACCTTCCAGGGAGGGCCCAGGGGCCCGTCGAGCCTGGCCGAAGGCCGGCAGGCCCCTGCGGGTCCGCGACAGGGTGGAAACCCCTCCTGGCAGCCGCAGGAGGGGGGCGGGGGCTTCAGACAGCAGGATAGGGGGGTTTTGAGCCCCCCGAGCAGCGGACCACGACGACGGGAGGCCGCGGACAGATTTCGGGAGACTTTTGTGACCCTCCAGGGCACCGACCAGCACTTGATGATCCTTTCTACGGCCATGGACGCGGGAGAGGCTATTACTCCGACGGAAGGAGTGGATATGAGGCAGAGTTCGGCGATGACGCCGGATGGGACGACTTTGAGGGGCGTCGCGGAGGTCACCAGGGAGACTACGGGAGTCACGGAGGCGGGCCACCCCGGCACTAAGAGACACTGGAGGAGAGGCGTCAGCACTACCGTCCGCCGCCCAGACAGGAGGGGAGACCCGAGCAGGGGCGTTTTGGAGGAGATTGTCGCGTCCGGAAGCTGAAGATGCCGCTATTTTCCGGAGAGGACCCACACGCCTGGTTATTTACCGCAGAGAGATACTTCACGGACCACCACATGACCGAGACCCAGAAGCTGGAGGCGACATCGATCTGCATGGAGGGGCGTGCTTTGGGATGGTTCCAGTGTAGGGAGAGGCGATAGCCGGTGAGGAGCTGGGAGGAGCTGAAGGATATGGTGCTGGAGAAGTTTAGAGACCCCCGGCTGGAAAACTTGCACGAGCAGCTTTACGCCCTCAGGCAGGAGGGGTCGGTACGGGATTACATCGAGAGGTTCGAGACACTGGCCGGGCGAGTGCATGGCGTCTCAGACGAGTCACTGGAGGGAACCTTTCTGAAAGGGTTGCGCCCCAGCCTGTGCGCAGCAGTGAGACCCTACAAGCCTAAGGGGCTTTCGGAGGTCATAGAGATGGCACAGATGGTTGAGGATGCGCAGACCAAGGACAGGCGTGTCCAGAGCAGTTTCAGTAGTCAGACAGCGAGAGGCGGTCCGTTTGGGACGGGAGGAGCTGGCATCTCGGCGGGGTGGGGCAGGCGAACCGGGAGAAGGCGGGGGAGAAGAGTAGCACACCACTACCTGTGGGGCAGTTCAGACGCATAACGGACGCAGAGATGAGGGACAAGAGACAGAAGGGCTTATGCTTCCGGTGCGATGAAAGATTCTCACCAGGCCATAGATGCGCAGGGCGCAAACTCCAGGTGATCCTACTGGAGGACGACGAGGGCGAGTCTGATATCGAGGAAGAGCCCGCTGCGGCAGAGGATGAGCTTGAGGGCCAGCAGTTGGACGTAGCGGAGGTGTCCCTCAATTCCGTGGTCGGGTTCACACCGAATCATACCATGAAGCTGAGGGGAGAGGTCGGAGACCAGGAGGTGACGGTGCTGATCGACAGTGGGGCCACCCACAATTTTATTTACAGGAGGGTGGTGACACAGCTGGGCCTTCAGCTGACAGATTGCGGCAGCTTTAGCGTGATGATGGGGACAGGGAAGAAGGAGAGCAGCCGTGGAGTTTGCCGGGGTTTGGTTCTGACCATGCCGGGGATACAGATTATTGCAGATTTTTTACCTCTAGACCTTGGGAGCACCGACGTTATCCTCGGCATGACTTGGCTTCAGACTCTGAGGGAGATGACCATTAACTGGAAACTACTGCGGATGAAGTTTCAGGAGGCCGGGCGATCGGTGATACTACAGGGAGACCCCAGCCTCTGCATGGCATTAGTCTCTCTGAAGACCATGGTTAGGACCATTCAGATGGAGGGTGGCGGATATTTAGTGGAGCTGTACTCGCTGACCAGGGAGGGAGGAGCCGAGGCCAGTTCCGAGCAGCCCATTCCGAGGGAGGTTCAGCAGTTGATGGGGCAGTTTGAGGAGATATTCCAGGAGCCTCGGGGACTTCCACCGCCACGGGACCACGAGCACGCCATTGTTCTACGAGAGGGGGTTTCCCCCATTAGCGTGCGGCCCTACCGATACCCTCAGCACCAGAAAGATGAGATCGAGAGGATGGTTTCAGAGATGGTGCAGGCCGGGGTAATCCAGCCAAGCATTAGCCCGTTTTCCAGCCCTGTTCTATTGGTCAAGAAGAAGGATGGTAGTTGGCGGTTTTGCGTGGACTACAGGGCACTGAACAAGGAGACGGTTCCGGATAAGTTCCCTATACCAGTGATTGATGAGCTCCTAGACGAGCTACATGGAGCGACTTGGTTCAGCAAGCTAGATCTGAAGTCGGGCTATCACCAGATTCGGATGCGGCGGGAGGATGTGCCCAAAACGGCGTTCAGGACGCATGAGGGCCACTACGAGTTCCTGGTCATGCCCTTTGGGCTGACCAATGCCCCGGCCACCTTTCAGGCTCTAATGAATAAGGTATTCCGTCCCTTTCTCAGGCGGTTCGTTTTGGTCTTTTTCGACGATATCTTGGTGTACAGTCGTTCGCTGGAGGAGCACTTGGACCACCTGCAGGTAGTTTTTCAGGAGATGCAGTACCACCAGCTTTATTTGAACAGGAAGAAGTGCCTGTTCGGACAGCCACAGGTGGAGTACCTGGAACATGTGGTGTCAGCGGGAGTAGCCGCCGATAAAGCTAAGATAGCGGCCATGCTGGATTGGCCACGACCTACTACTCTCAGAGGGCTGCGGGGCTTCTTGGGGCTTACAGGTTACTACCGCCGCTTCGTAGAGGGATATGGGACGATCGCCTGGCCATTGACAGAATTACTAAAGAAGGATCAGTTCCATTGGGGTGACGAGGCGACGACAGCTTTTGAGGCCCTGAAAAGGGCAATGACCACGGTCCCGGTCTTAGCATTGCCCGATTTCACCCGACCTTTCGTGGTCGAGGCAGACGCGTCAGGACATGGGCTGGGCGTGGTACTGATGCAGGACCATCGTCCTATTGCATACTACAGCCAGGTGTTGACCACCAGGGCCCGATTGCGGTCAGTCTATGAGCGGGAGCTGATGGCGATAGTCTTGTCCATTCAGAAGTGGAGACCTTATTTGTTGGGACGGAGCTTCATCGTTCGCACTGATCAGCGGAGCCTGAAGTACCTACTTGAGCAGCGGATGGTAGCAGAAGAACATCAGAAGTGGTTGCGCAAGCTGATGGGTTACAGATTCGAAATAGAGTACCGTCCGGGACTAGAGAACAAGGCAGCTGATGCTTTATCCCGACGGGAGGAGGAGACAGAGATAGCAGCACTTACTGTATCCATCCTGGACGATTGGGGCCCACTGCAGCGGGAGGTTGAGACAGACCCGGATTTGGCGGCTATACGAGAAGCTCTTTTGCAGGGGTCGACTGAGTACCCGGGGTATTCATTGCAGGAGGGGCGATTACTATACTGGGGCAGACTAGTGATACCAAGGACTTCTCCTTTCTTACCGACCATACTCAGAGAGTTTCACGACAGTGCTATTGGAGGACATTCTTGGGTCCTCAAGACCTACCAGCGGTTATCACGGGAAATTTACTGGAAGGGGCAAAAGAAGGATGTGGCTAGGATGGTGGCGGAGTGTGACGTGTGCCAGCGTCACAGATATCAGGCTATGTCTCCAGGAGGATTATTACAGCCACTATCCCTACCAGACAGAGTGTGGGAGGACCTTTCTATGGATTTTATTGAAGGGTTGCCTAAGTCAGGAGGGTTCAGCGTCATTTTTGTTGTGGTAGACCGCCTTAGCAAATATGTACATTTTATCCCACTTAAGCATCCTTACAGTGCTGTGTCAGTGGCCGACACTTTTGTGCGCGAGGGTATCCGTCTACATGGTCCCCCAAAGTCCATTGTTTCGGATAGGGACAAGGTGTTCCAGAGTAAGTTTTGGCAGGAGCTTTTTCGCCTACAGGGGACATCATTAAAAAAGAGCACTGCTTATCACCCCCAGACAGATGGCCAGACAGAGGTGGTCAACCGCAGTGTAGAGACGTATCTGCGATGCTTCATCTCGGAGAATCCTAAGGAGTGGGTTCGCTGGTTACCATGGGCAGAATATTGGTACAACACTTCATACCACACGGCAGCCCAGACGACACCCTTTAGGATTTTATATGGCAGAGACCCTCCACACTTACTTCATTATGGGCAGGAGACGACCCCGGTTTCTGATGTGGAGCAGTACTTAGCTGAGCGGGACCGGGTTTTAGAGGAGCTGAAGCTCCATTTGGCGAGAGCTCAGCAGGTGATGAAGGCTCGGGCAGACCTCCACCGCTGAGATGTACACTTTGAGGTGGGCGACATGGTATCTCTGAAGTTAAGGCCCTACCGGCAGAGGTCGGTGGCTCATAGGAAGAATGAAAAGCTGTCACCACGATATTTTGGGCCTTTTGAGGTCGAGGCAAGGGTTGGATTGGTAGCTTACAGGTTGCGCTTGCCGCCAGGATCGACCATTCACCCGGTATTCCATGTTTCACAGTTACGCCAGGCTATTGGCGCCCACACTTCTTCTCCGACATTGCCCGAGTCACTTACTGCGGATATGGAGGTTGGACTGGAGCCAGAGCTACTGAAGGGGGTACGCCGGACCGATGCAGGCGCGCAACAGGTCTTGTTGCAGTGGAAGGAGCTCATAGGAAGAATGAAAAGCTGTCACCACGATATTTTGGGCCCTTTGAGGTCGAGGCAAGGGTTGGAGCGGTAGCTTACAGGTTGCGCTTGCCGCCAGGATCGACCATTCACCCGGTATTCCATGTTTCACAGTTACGCCAGGCTATTGGCACCCACACTTCTTCTCCGACATTGCCCGAGTCACTTACTGCGGATATGGAGTTTGGACTGGAGCCAGAGCTACTGAAGGGGGTACGCCGGACCGATGCAGGCGCGCAACAGGTCTTGTTGCAGTGGAAGGATCTACCAGAGCATGACAGCACTTGGGAGGACATGGCTGATATGGTGTTGCGATTCCCAGATTTCCACCTTGAGGACAAGGTGGCTCTTTGGGGGGAGTATTGATGGGCCTGGGCCCAAACCCATGCGGGTTTACACCCGCCGGCCCAGGCCAGCCGCCACACCCCCCTCTAGCCGACCCCTTGCCACACCCTCTTTTTTGTACTTGCCCTTTCCGAGTCCTCCTTGGAGTAGGATTCCCCCTCCCGCCCCGAGTCCTCCTTGGAGTAGGATTCCCCCTCCCGCCCCGAGTCCTCCTTGGAGTAGGATTAGCCGGACTAGTCCTACTTGGTTTAGGATTGTCATGGTTTCTATTATAAATAGGGGGTAGCCTTCTCTTATTTTCTCATGCTTAATATTGGAATATTTCTATTGAGCATCCATTAGGAGTAGACGAGTGCGGACGTCCTTTAGGCGTCTTGGGAGGAGGGCACACCTCTTTTGTGTCCAATTATCTTTTTATTTCACTTGTTATTTTCTAATAAAAATTCCATCTTTGTTAGTTCCTAACAGTATCTTCGGAGAGGCTTGGAGTCCACTTCACTCGCCTTTGCTTTGTTTGGAGGAATTCTCATTACCTACTTTTTCTGTTAATTTTCAGTATATCTAACTAAATTTAATGTGGCGGGGACTGCATTTGACTAGGTATGAATTAGTTCTTTCAAACATAAATTTACAAATTCTTATTTCAAACATAAATTTACATGTGAAACCTTTATATCTTTTTTTTTGAAATAACTTCTTATTAGAAGTTGGGTAGCAGATAATCTTATGGAAACATCATATGTTCTAAATATGTAATGGAGAAAGCTTTGTCATAATAGATCATATATGATCTATCAAAAATTTATAGTGTTTCCATGCATTATTTCAAGTCTGGAACATCTACGTAAAAGAAGGGTTGAAAATGTGCTTCTATAACAATTGGCCAAAAAACTCCATATGCATTAAAGACCAAGTAAGCTTCCTTAAAATTGTAGACTAACTAAAAAGTTACCAAATGCATTGCCATATCCCATATGAAAATTGTTCGTCAACCCAAAATCCCATAGACACTTTGGGTTAGTGAACCCAAATTAGGTAAAAATATAACTGTACTACTTGCAAAACGCAGAGATATAAGAATCCTTAGCATCATTCGCCAAAACCCAATAAATATTAAAAAGAGAACTGAACAAACAAGAATTAATATCGTAGAAATACCCAAAAATCTATTCCATCCACATGCATGCATTTATCATTATTATCATATTGAGATCACAATTGCATCAGTGAAGTTCACACTCTCACATTGCAATGCTTCACGAGCATTACATAATATTCTTAAAGAGAAAGCATAAGAAAGCATACCTTCTGGTCTTGAATGGTGATTAAATTATTCATCTGTGTGTTTGCTTCCAATAATGGATCCTTTTGAGTTAACAGTGGCTACATTGCATAACAGAGAAATCAGTTAGAATTTTGGTCGGAATAATAGGGACTACCGAAGCATATTTTGAAACATAAAATAGTCAGATCAATGAAAACTGTCGGGACTCAAAACTATAATATGTCCAAGGTAGCCCATTGAAAACTTTTTAACTCATTTCCATATAAGGAAACTCATTTAAGCTCTTTACTTCATGTAAAAGATAAAACGTGCATAAATGCATATAAAATTTAGTACAATAAATAAGCAGCAGATGAAATAAACGCAATAGTTTCGCCTTATCAACCATGTACACAATGTCCTAAAAAAATAATGAACACAGTGCTTGATAGAAATAATTAAAGTGCAAATCCCAACCAAACTACTAAAAGATAGAAATACAAGCTTGTAGGGGGAAAGCATCATAAGATTGTCTTGTAAAGTTTTCAAATAGGTTAGTAAAATATGTTGCGAAAAGATCCCTTGCGGAACTAGCAAATCCTATGACTAGCAAGGAAGAAGAACTCACAAAAATTGGATCACCACAACAACAAACATTCTCACCCAATACGGATCTTGCATGAGCAAAGAAAGCAAACGAAGCACGCATCTAATCAACAAACACAGAAAGTAAATGAGGCACTGAGCTTTACCCTGGTCCGGTCAAGCTTTACATTTAAGACGAGTCCACTATCTGATCAGAGAATACAAGCTTTACATCAACTTCTTCTTCATCCTCAAGTGAGTAATAACTTGGATAAAACACTAACTCCCCACTATCAACTCACCAAGAAGAAGTAAAGAGAAAACAAGAAGATCCAAGAATTTAAGAAATCCCAAAAGACATAAGATTTCTCTTCTAGGGCTCCGATCTCTTCTAATCTCTCTTCAAAACTCTCTCTTAATTGTTCTCAACAACTCTCATTCAAAGCATGCCCTAAAATCTCTACATGAGCTCATTAAATAGCCCCTAAGAGACACATGAAACGTGGCCGTTAGATTGAGCAATCCAACGGTCACAGATCGCACTTTAAAAAACAAAGTAGCACACCATCAGACTTCTGGAGTTATCCTCCCGGATGTCTGGTCCCCTAGTAAGACATTTGGGAGATGAACTTCAGACGCATGGAAAAGAGACTGTACAATGAACATTATTCATCATAGAGCAAGGACTTTTTCGATGGCTATCGATCAAACGTTTGGTGAAGACCGCCCAGACGTCTGTCTGATGAGCAATCACCAGACATCTGGCCCGGTCCCATCTACAGGTTGGGGCGGGACGGGTCGCGGGCCGGGGCGGGGCGGGTTCTTTCTTACCAAAACCAGGTTGGGCCGGGTCGGGCCGGTCGGGTCAGGTCATTAGTGCCATCCATATGAATCTCAAATAAAAATTTTATTTGTGAATTGAGAGAATTTTGATTTATTTGGTAATTGGAATTGGGAATTGGCCCAATTAGGAGAACCGTGGAATAGAGTATGAGTTATGAGTTATTCATAACCAATACGGATCTTGCATGAGCAAAGAAAGCAAACGAAGCACGCATCTAATCAACAAACACAGAAAGTAAATGAGGCACTGAGCTTTACCCTGGTCCGGTCAAGCTTTACATTTAAGACGAGTCCACTATCTGATCAGAGAATACAAGCTTTACATCAACTTCTTCTTCATCCTCAAGTGAGTAATAACTTGGATAAAACACTAACTCCCCACTATCAACTCACCAAGAAGAAGTAAAGAGAAAACAAGAAGATCCAAGAATTTAAGAAATCCCAAAAGACATAAGATTTCTCTTCTAGGGCTCCGATCTCTTCTAATCTCTCTTCAAAACTCTCTCTTAATTGTTCTCAACAACTCTCATTCAAAGCATGCCCTAAAATCTCTACATGAGCTCATTAAATAGCCCCTAAGAGACACATGAAACGTGGCCGTTAGATTGAGCAATCCAACGGTCACAGATCGCACTTTAAAAAACAAAGTAGCACACCATCAGACTTCTGGAGTTATCCTCCCGGATGTCTGGTCCCCTAGTAAGACATTTGGGAGATGAACTTCAGACGCATGGAAAAGAGACTGTACAATGAACATTATTCATCATAGAGCAAGGACTTTTTCGATGGCTATCGATCAAACGTTTGGTGAAGACCGCCCAGACGTCTGTCTGATGAGCAATCACCAGACATCTGACGACATTTCTTGGCTGACACGTTGTATACGTCAGACCTTTGAGACTTGACCAACAAATGTCTGATTGTGCCGACATGGCTGGAGACCCACAGGCATCAGACGTCTGATCCTGGTTATTTTGCACAGATCGGATTTTACAGCAGAATTTCAACACTCTATCCTGCTGCAAACATCCACCTCTTGGTTGATACGTCAGATACGTCAAACCTTTGAGACTTGACCACCAAACGTCTGACTGTGTCGACATGGCTGGAGACCAACAGACATCAGACGTCTGATCTTGGTAATTCTTAGGAATTGCAATATTGCGGGACGGGGCAGGTATTTAACTACCCAAGCTTGCCCGGTCCCATCTACAGGTTGGGGCGGGACGGGTCGCGGGCCGGGGCGGGGCGGGTTCTTTCTTACCAAAACCAGGTTGGGCCGGGTCGGGCCGGTCGGGTCAGGTCATTAGTGCCATCCATATGAATCTCAAATAAAAATTTTATTTGTGAATTGAGAGAATTTTGATTTATTTGGTAATTGGAATTGGGAATTGGCCCAATTAGGAGAACCGTGGAATAGAGTATGAGTTATGAGTTATTCACTGACTGCATGGTCTGCAACAAAATATTAAGATTGTTAAGAACCTCTATAGTTTACCGAGTCGGGCCGGGGCGCATACAAAGCCCAAGCTTGCCCCGACCAGGCTACGGGACGGGTCGGGCCGGGTCAAAACCGGGTCGGGCCAGGTCGGGCTGGGCGGGTCAGGCCATTACTGCCATCCCTAGTAATTTTGCACAGATCGAATTTTGCAGCAAAATTTCAACACTCTACTCTGCTGCAAACATCCACCAACTTCTCCAGCACACCAACGGCCCCACAAGTAGATCTACCCTAATTAGAACTCATGGGCCACTCCATGGTCTCCTTGTTATCTCGGAAATCACCCCCTCCGACGCATCACACAAACCACCAAATGAATCAAGCTCAAGCAAGTCTTGAGCTCGACGGGAGGAACATGTTTAGTGAACATATCTATAAGATTTTCCTCTGTCGGAACCTTCTGTAGTGTAATCACTTGTCTTTCTTCCTCCAGAAAGCAGTCACAAACTTTGATGTGCTTGCTTCTCGAGTTATAGGCAAAATGATTGGCAGATGTATGGCACGCTAGTTATCACTGAACACCGTCGACAATCTCTGCGGCATGCCCAAATCCTCTAGCAGACTCCTGAGGTATTTAGCCTCTTTCACAGCTTCCACTGTAGCTATCAGCTTGGCCTCCGTGTTTGACAACGAAACCAATGACTGCAAGACGGATCTCCACAACACTATTGTGGTGTCTAATGTAAACACTTACCCCATGGTAGATCTTCGTTTGTCCTTGTCACCTGCATGATCCGAGTCACAGAACCTAGTTAGCACCACTCTGTCTCCTCTGCCAAAAATGTAGACAAACATAACTGTTCCACACAAATATCGCATGATCCACTTGGCAGCCTGCCAATGCTCTTTTTCGGTATTAGCCATATATTTGGTCACTACAAAAAGATCCCTTGCAGAACTAGCAAATCCTACGACTAGCTAGGAAGTAGAACTTACAAAAATTGGATCACCACAACAACAAACAATCTCGTCCAATACGGATCTTGCGGAAGCAAAGAAATCAAACGAAGCACGTATCCAATCAACAAATACAGAAAGAAAATGAGGCACTGAGCTTTTACCCTGATTCGGTCAAGCTTTGGCATACTCCAGCATCCAAGACGAATCCAATATCTTATCGGTGAATGTAAGCTTTACATCAACTTCTTCATCACTCACATTTACATCAACTTCTTCTTCTTCCTCATGTGAGTAATAACTTGGATAAAACACCAAGTCGTCACAATCAACTCACCAAGAAGAAGTAAGGAGGAAACAATAAGACCCAAGAACCCAAGAAATCCCAAAAGATATACATTTTCTCTTCTAGGGTTCCAACATCTTCTAATATCTCTTCAAAGATCTCTCTTAATTGTTCTCAACAACTCTCATTCAAAACATGTTCGAACATCTCTAAAGGAGCTCATTAAATAGTTCCTAAGAGACGCAAGAAACGTGGTCGTTGGATTGAGCAACCGCTCAAGCCAACAGTTACAAATCGGGCTTCAAAAAGCAGAGCAGTAAACGATCAGACGTCTGGAGTTATCCTCTTGGACGTCTGGTCCCCTGGTTAGACGGCTGGAAGATGTACTCCAAACGCCTGAACAATTAACACTATTCAACAGGGAGCAAGAACTTTGTCAATGGCTATAGATTAGACGTTTGGTGAAGACCACCCAGATGTCTGATTGTTGATGAGCAATCACCAGACGTCTGACGACATTTCGTGGCTGATACAGCAACCTCGACATGGCTGGAGACCCACATGCTTCAGACGTCTGATGCCTATGCTAAGACGTTTGATCCTGATAATTTTGTACAGATTGGATTTTGCAGTAGAATTTTAACAAAACACACATATTTTAAACCTGCCAACTTATATACTTTATCATATATCTTCTTCTTTTTACCTAACAACACTGTTACAAGAAGTCTATCTATAACTCGAACCTATCAGGTCTCCAATTCAAATCACTGTTTATTTTTTTAAAGTAAATTTAAACCCATATTACCATCTATAAAAGTAAATTTAAACCCATATTACCATCTATAATATTGGTTAAGATTATTTTAGGTTCAAATTTTGACAAAATTCCCAAAAAAGGTGCTTTTGCAGTGGTAAATATCTACTTTCATGTGCATTAGTTTTCCATATAAGGAGATGCCACATACCTCTTGCTCTTGCAGACAACTTGAAATAATCTTACTAAGTAGCTTAGTTGAGTCCTGAACCAGAAGATATAAAGAAAAAGTATTGAGAATATGTACATGAAAAATGTAACGCATACGAATCAAACAATTCACTGACAAACTTGTTACCACTGTTCCCCGGCGCCATGAATTTAGAAGGTTTTGATCAATATTTTCCTTCGAATCGAACATAGCATCTGATAGTACTCTCACAAGACAATCTACTTTATCTATAGAGAAATATGAAGCAAAAGTCACCACTAATTTTGAAAATTGACGAACTGAACTGGAATTTACAATTAAAGAGAAATTGAGCAAAAGCAAAACCTCTACTCTGTTGATCCTCATTCTTTGCAAAATTCTCTTTCTCAGTGTTGCTCGACATGTCTAATCGTCTAACCGAGGCACCTAGATTGCCGGCATTCGACTGGATTCTGCTCGTTGATTGCAGAACCAATGGAGACTTCATAGGCTTCCAAGGCCCACATCCTCCATTGGACTGCTTCCACTCGTAAAAGGACTTCAAACCAAGAATGCAGTCCACAATCTTGGCAGATGATCCAGCCTCCAAAGAATCCTGTAACAAATAGAAAACCAAGATTCTTACTCTTTAAAGTAATAAAACCCCAAAATGAAACAAATGAAACCCTAGTCATTACTAGATTCTTACCCTTTCTAGGTCTGAAGCCTCGAAGCTCGGCAGCTTCAACTCCTCGACCGCAACGAGGAAGTTGCGGATGTTTTCAAAGTACTGATAAGCGGGCAGCGGTTGGATTTCTAGCGTGAGCCCAGCTGATTGATTCATGATGACCTTGAATGAATTGGTACCAAATTATGACATGCAACATCAAGAAACGAAATAAATTGCCATTAAAAAAAGAAGGATTTTTTACTCACCTTTGGGACGGCCCCTGGCTTTATCTTGTTGATGGCGTTGCACAGCGCGATGCCGCTGCGCAAGCGAGCGATGAATTCCTTCTCCGATGGCTCCTCCGGCAATCCGAGAGGCCCAACAAATGTCTCCAGCCACGTGGCGGCCTGAGAACGCCTGTGAGCTACAGAAATCATCAAGATTAACGATGAAATTAGTCCCAAAGATGTACGCTTTCGATGAGAAAGTGAGGGTGAACCCACCGGCCTCTTGGGCTTTTCTTGTGGCGAGGCGGGAGTCGCGAAATGACACTCTCGAGGGCTCCTCCATTGATCTCGATTCTGCTTCTTCTTACTCCTTGATGATTCTTTGGGCGAGCGTGAGAGAGAGAGAGAGAGAGGATGGGGTTTGAGATCAGAGGAGTGAGTTTTTTTTTGGGGCAGATGCACGGAAACCAAAACTTTATAAAAATAGAAAGAAGAACAGGGGATTGCCGAGTTTTTGAATTTGAAAGAGTGGGCCCCGCTCTTAGCCGTTAGAATTTGATCACAGACGTTGATTTCCTCCAATTCGTGAGTGCACTTTATACCCCGATCCAGAGCTTTGTTGGGCAGATATGAATCCAACTAATATATATTATTGGGCTTCTTGGGCTTTCATGGGCTTGTTTGAAATTGCAACACGAATTTTTGAGAGTTAAGTACAAACAATAAAACAATAATCCATGTTGTTACGGCCTAAATATAGATCGTATCAGGGCCAATACGACGATTTATATGGCTGCATCAGAGAGTCAAATTCAGAAGCAGATGTCTAGAAATAGATTGGATCTTCGTATAAGATTGGGCATCCGAGAACAACAACTTCGGAACCGAGCAACATTGCATAAAAAGTTTTCACTTCGGCAAGATTAAAGAGACGACCGTTACATCATTTAATGAGCATGTCATTCGGGCTTCTCAGCAATTAACGAGAAACTGTTATGCTGCGGGATTAATGCGACTCTCCGATTGCCAAATTATGACGACATTTAATGACCCCTGTCATTAATGACTGATATAGGCTAACTCTCGATCTTCTACATGATGACAGCCGTTCGGAAGACGAGGAGGCGTCATCAATCACTCAACAATCATTCGACCCTTATAAAAGGGGCCATACTCCAACAGAGAGGGGGTTGGAATCTACTTTATCCAAAAGGCCAAGTATAATAACACATGCTTGCGCTTTCTACATTCAAAATATAGTTCGGCATAGTCAGATCAGATAATATATAGTTCGTTCTTGACTATACGAGCTTTCTTCGACTTCAATACTAACTTGAGCATCGGAGGGGTTTTGGGTCGAACCCAAGCCCGACCCACTTTTGACAGGTTCTGTGTTGCAGATACTTCGAGAACTCGCAGAATTGGTCTCTCCACTAGTCTATCCTCGCCTTTAGCAGACAATCAATCAGTACTTCGCCACCATCATCATCGTCATCATCTTCATATCATCGTAACCTTGGTCCCGTTATTATAAATTCACTGTTCGGTGGATTTTCCCATCAACAATTGGCGTCATCTATGGGAATCGAGGTTACACCCATGACATCATCCACGACGCTTCGTCGATCCGCATGGGGAAAAGGGATCAGGATCACACTGCAAATTGCTCAATAAACCGAAAAGCCAATAACTGTTCTCCCCGATGGCACTACGATGCAGTCTGGGGAGTCGTCATCTCGAGAGGATGCCGGGCTTCAAAGGTCGCCGGTGGTGCAACAGATGGTATCAATGGAGCGGTTTGAAGCACTGGCCCAAGAAGTTCATTCGAGCTTCCAAACCATCGGCAACATGGTGGAGTGTCTGACGGGCTCTCGACCACCACCTATCGCAGGCACGTCCATTGTTCGCAATGTGGCACGCAATTAGAACCCGCAATTTCAGGTAAATGCCCAGTCAACACAGTAGCCCCCACCAGAGACACAAGAACCTCGTGGGAGGGTTCTTGGCAGAGAAACCGGAGAGGGTGAGATGGTTGCAGGGGCAAATTGTAACGACTGGTTTTCGTGTAATTGGATTATTTATATTATAATATATGCTTGGTGGATTTTTCTCCTTGGATGTGTGGTTTCGTCGCCATAGCTTTCATTTTCGATCGATTCGTCGTATTTTCTCGTTTCTTCCTTAGGATCGTCGATTTCGAAGTATGTCATTCGTGACGGGCTTCATAACGGTCGTATCTTACTATTAGATCAAGCCTAGGAGTCTTAGGAATCGATCCCGGGGCCCCGCGCTCCGTATCGGAACTTTTGGTGCTCATTAGCCGGTATAAGAAGGGGCACCGACCGACTAGATGTCGATCCAGTCGGTCGGCAATCCTTCTTGGACCGACTAGTTAGCTTTCTAAATTTCTCAGGAGTTACTGTTTACTCTTAGTCGGTCTAAGAACGTTCATCGACCGACTAGATGCTAAACTAGTCGGTCAGTAATTGTTCATGGACCGACTAACTCTAAATCCTATTTTCGTTCAGGAGTTACTGTTTGCACTTAGTCGGTCTGCGTTGGTCGACCGACCGACTAGTTGACAAACTAGTCGGTCAGTGGTTGCTCTTTGACCGACTAACCAGTGTTAAAACCCTAATTTCTGGGCAGCCGCCAGCCTAGCCTATTTATACCCAACCCAAACGATTTCATCTTCTTCCACTCGACTCTAAACCCTAAAATCTTCCCCTTTGAGCCCCCATCTTCCTCCAAGCTTCAATCCTTCATTCCAAGCCCTAAATCCATCATCTAAACCCTCCATCAACTCATTCCACCTCTCATCTTCCCCAAAAATCTCATCAAAACCCAAAATCCCCCAAAACCCTAGTTTCCCCAAACTTCTCCAATCTTTTCCAGATCTGATCCTAGGGTTCCCCGGAGTGTTTCTTCCGCCTCCTCTCGGTAAGAAATCGATCTACCGTTGTTTTCATATCCTATTGTAATTTTTATGAAACCCTAATAAAATACTTGTGTTTTGATGATTGTTCCCCTTAACAGCGATTCCCCGTAGGCTAGCATCCGCGGAAACGAACTTTCGTAACCGTCATCCCCGGTGATAGGCAAGTGAAACTTGCATCTCTTGATTTGGGCCATGTCTTAGGCCATTACCTTGTTTTAGCGTAAAAGAGACTAAACGGTGAAAGGATAGCCGTTTAGACGCCATTGACCTAGCTTGACAACGAAGCTTGGTCCGTCACCCTCATCATGCTTGTATGTCACGTTTAAATTCAATTAACGGTACGCAATCATTTGTTCATGTCATTGCATAGTGATTAATTGTTGTGATTGTGTAGCACACGCTACAATATTATATTCCTGGCTCGTGTTCCAGAAGCGAGCCCTGTAGTTAGAAACCCCAACGCTCGGATACCGGCTAGGCACCTGCGTTGCGGGCACAACCCTATGCCAAATACACTTCCTGGCCCGTGATCCAGAAGCGAGCCAATGTGTTGGCATTGCCAATGCTCGATACACATATGGGTGGGGTAAGAGATAAGCGAACTGAGCCCCGAGTTGGCCTGATCCGCCACTCCGGCCAGCAGGTGGACTCTCTAGTGCATAAGTGATTAATAGTGATAGAGATAAGCGGACTGAGCCACGAGTGGCCAGCAGGTGGACTCTCTATGCACTAAGTGTTAAGTGATAAGTGTTATTAATAGTGATAGAGATAAGTGGACTGAGCCACGAGTGGCCAGCAGGTGGACTCTCTAGGCACTAAGTGATAAGTGTTAAATGATAAGTGATTAGTGAATTGGTAGCTTTTGCTACATCGTGCATGCTTGTCACTCTTTTAAACTGTTGCATCATATTCAACTGCCATGCCATTGTTTAACATTTAAATGCTAGGTTGTTAGTCACTCTCAGTTTCCTTGCCCAAGTCTTTTTAGACTTGCTGACATGTGCCCCTCTCTCTTTTGGGTGCCACATGTTAGACCCAGAGCCAGAGTCTAGTTGCAGGGAATATGGTGTTGCTGTTGCTGATGTTTGCCGTGTTGGTGAGTGGACACCGGGGGCCTGTCTTGAAGACCGCTCGTGTTCACTTCTTTGTTAGGTTTGCTGTTAGCCGTTGGTGCGTGGCACCCTTATATGTATGTTATTCTTTGTTGGCCATGTTTGGGCCTTAGACCCTTTTTCTTTTAGCCTGGTGGCTTTTCTGCGATATTGTAATTTGTTTATGGACATTTGGAGATTCAATAAAATGTCGTCTCAATTCCTTATTATCATTGTTGTTTCGTTTCGCTTTGTAAGGGCTTGCCATAATAAGTGTTTTTTTTACGCTTATCAGACTTGGAGCTTCACAGCTTCAAGTTTGTGCGGACCTTCTCACGTCTCGCCTCCACATTTTTGGGAAGCGGGGCGTGACAGGTTTTAGTGGTGGCCCATGCAGGTCCATTTGCAAATGCGAACTATCGGAACAACGATAATAATTATAGAATGTCCATTAAATAAATTAGAACATCCAAGTTATAAGCCCGAGTCTAGGTTTTTAGCGTCCCTATGTCTTATGTGGGTAGTAGGCGTGTTAGAGCACCTGTCCCAGCTTGATAGGAAATCCATTAGGTCAGGACTATAGTGAGACTTAGTTAGAAGTTTGTGCTTGCTAGTTAGGGATCCTTGATTGTTAGTTAGACTCCATGCTAGTGATCGCTATGATAAGTCTTAAGTGTTACCTTAGTGGTTCTTGTCTAGCTCTGACCATGATAGACTTCTATAACTCTTTGGTCTCTCGCTTGGGTTCATCGATTTCGGACCAAGCTGAACTCATTTCATCGCTGTCTAGCCCTTAGGAAAGTCTTAGCGCTTAGTTCCATAATCTTTAGTTGGTTGACCATAGGAGTTTCCGTAGATTTTCCTAAGTCATAACCTAGGCGTATTTATGTTTTGATCATCCGACCAAATCCCTTGCCTCGATTCCCCCGACCACCACATTTCTATAATCGTTGATCCTTCGAATGTCCCCATTGGCAAGGCTTAATTTCTTTCAAAGTTATTTTCGATTTCCCTTATTAAAGTTTTCGTTAAGTTTAAATTTTGTTTTAAATCCGCTACGTATATACTTGAATTTCTCACTTTTCGATTGAGTCAAAATTCCTTGTAGATTTCGGAGTCTAATAGTTGTAATTATAATCGCTATCTCGTAACCATTTTCTTGTCTATATTTTCGCATTTCGGTTTAAAGACTCCAATACTATTTTGGAAAAATTCGATGTACCATTTTCTAACTATGAGATCCATTTTAATCGCATGACATACATACTTTAAAATCTTTTCCAAGCTAAATGGAATTTCAATTGTTATATGTATACTTATATCTCGTACTCTTTCGTTGACTTAAATTAATTTTTGAAATTCGAAAGTTTTGACGAGATTTTGATTACTGTTTTATAATGTTTTACAGCCTATACCTTTCATACCTATTTGAATATCTTGTCCCTTTTCATAAATCGATTTAATCCTGAGCCGCAATTCTATTTTCCAAATTCGATTTATGAATTTTCCCTTCTTATTTATGATATTCAAATGACTCGTTGCGCTCCCTTAATATACTTTTCAAGTCACGGATGATTTCAGCTTTCAACAAATCCAAGTTGTGTTCAAACATTTTCCCGACTACAAATTTTTGGAAAGTTACGTTTCCGTAACCACTTCCCTTGTCCTCAATTCACATGACCACCTCATTCCAATTATCCTTGATCTTTCAAATGTTTTCCGTTGCAAATCTTGATTCTTCCAAAGTTATTTTCGAATGCTTTCCTTATTTGAAGTTTCACTCAATTTAAATTTTGTTCTAAACTTCTTTAAATATGTCTCCCTAAATTTCGATGGAGTTCAAAGTCGTTCTTGAATTTCGAAGGCTTTTGGTCGTAATCTTAAAATTACTATCTTGTACTATTTTTCTAACAATGTATCTTTCGCATTTCGATTTTTTTTAAAGCTTTATTACTACCCTGATGGTTCGATATACCGTCCCTTTCTCCTAAATACAAAAAATTTATTTTAACCACTTATCTTACATACCTTTAGGGGTATTTTTCCGAAACTGAATGGACTTCAACAAATTTTGTATGTATCAATTATAGGTTCGTCGTACTCGTACTTCAAAATTTTTTATACCAACACGTTCTTTTGGCGAATCCTTATTTTCCTAAAAGTATCTTCGATCTTCTTCTTTCGTTAAGTTTGAATTTGTTCTAAACACTTTTGATATGTGTAAGGTTTCATGCTCCTTCGCCGACTTAAATTATTTATGTTTTTAAATATCGAAACTTGTGTTGAGATTTTTAGATTAGAAGTTTATAATATTTTCAGCAGACACTTTCGTATCGATATAAATGTCTTGTCCCTTTTCATATGCCAATTTCATTCCGAACCGTATTTCTATTTTCCTAACTCGATTCATAATTTCTTTTCTTACTTATGCCATTAAAACTTGTTCGAATACCGCATCATGTTTGCTTCTTATATACTTTTCAAGTCCCTTTGGACTTCGGCTTTTAGCGAGTCGATTTTATGCTCAACTTTTTCCCTAGTTCAGATTTTTGTAAAATTACTTTTCAAAACCCTTTCCTGATTTAGACCTCCAAATTCGGTTTTAAAAGTTTATTACCAATTTAATAATCCTATATATGTATATATTTCCCCAACTTACTTCCATACCACTAAGATGTTATTATCTTCCATTCGTCATAAATAAAAAAAAACGATTTCTAAAGTAGAACTTCAATTAATTTTTATATATCAGTGCTACGACCTCAAAATTCGTGTAAATGATTCACTTTCTTTTAATGACCTTACGTGAGCCAATAAACCGTTTTCTCCTATTATGTATATTCGACTCAAACTTATTTCAAACAATTTGTTTTGTTGACCTCTAAATATTTTTATACGGAAAAGGACTCCAACTTTGAAGTATAACGGTTTTCAAACTTTTCGTATTTTAGAATATGTTACTTACACTATTTTCTACGTGTCCTAATGGAGCATCATTACATCAGTACTCGACCGTTTTCATGCTTTTCGATCCTTCTATTCGTTACGCTTTTGATTTCAATTTCTTTCATATTGTCTAGCCCATAGAGCTTGTCGTTGCCTGTGTCAACCTTGTTATGGTTTGGTGGGCCCATTAGTTAAGTGGTTATGTCGTCGTAGTGTTGATTTCGTGGTGTGTATATAGTGGTATGGTGTTGGCATTTGTATGTTGTGTGTAGGTAATTTTCTGCTTGAGTATGATGTGATATACGTATGATAACAGAATGATAATTTTGATTGGTACTACTTGTTTTATGAGATGTCGTATGCGTGTATATCAGGAGGTATACCCGACTATTGCATCTCTTAAACTTGTATGTAGTTGATGTGTTGTTATGGTAATTATAAATGGATGGATATGGTGTGAAAACATGTGATACGTGAATGTGTATGCCTTGGAGTTGTATTGGTATGTGTATGGATACTATGTTACGCATATAAATGCCCTGCTATGATTTGAGTCTCACTCAAGCTTGAGTGGGTATACTCTATGTACCTTGGTATAATTGTATGTGGTGATGAATAGTGATGAATGATGTATGTATGGTGTTTGGGTTGTTTGTGCTTGGTTGTGTTACGCACACGATTGTGGGTGGCTATACCAATATATAGTTATAGGACTATATGTGAGGTGAAAATAGGGTGAAATGTTTGCAAGTATTTGAATGACTAAATAAATGTGAAATTATTTTCAAATAAGAGAGGCTTGGTTATTTTCTTATAGTAAGTAATAAGTGTTTATTATTGTATAAATATATTGACTATATATATGTGATTGAAATACGCGTATGAAATTGATTGACTATAATAGGTATGAGTGCACTATGTGCGTGAAAATATGTGTGTAGTGGTAGTAATATTTGATTTCTAGTGCATATATATAAGCACTCGAAATGAATGTACTTGGTTGAAATTGTGATGTGATATTGATTGAGGGTAATTACTAGGGTGGCTAGATATAGCTATAGTTAGAAAGTCCGAGGACGGACTTTATTCTAAGGTGGGTAGGATGTAACGACTGGTTTTCGTGTAATTGGATTATTTATATTATAATATATGCTTGGTGGATTTTTCTCCTTGGATGTGTGGTTTCGTCGCCATAGCTTTCATTTTCGATTGATTCGTCGTATTTTCTCGTTTCTTCCTTAGGATCGTCGATTTCGAAGTATGTCATTCGTGACGGGCTTCATAACGGTCGTATCTTACTATTAGATCAAGCCTAGGAGTCTTAGGAATCGATCCCGGGGCCCCGCGCTCCGTATCGGAACTTTTGGTGCTCATTAGCCGGTATAAGAAGGGGCACCGACCGACTAGATGTCGATCCAGTCGGTCGGCAATCCTTCTTGGACCGACTAGTTAGCTTTCTAAATTTCTCAGGAGTTACTGTTTACTCTTAGTCGGTCTAAGAACGTTCATCGACCGACTAGATGCTAAACTAGTCGGTCAGTAATTGTTCATGGACCGACTAACTCTAAATCCTATTTTCGTTCAGGAGTTACTGTTTGCACTTAGTCGGTCTGCGTTGGTCGACCGACCGACTAGTTGACAAACTAGTCGGTCAGTGGTTGCTCTTTGACCGACTAACCAGTGTTAAAACCCTAATTTCTGGGCAGCCGCCAGCCTAGCCTATTTATACCCAACCCAAACGATTTCATCTTCTTCCACTCGACTCTAAACCCTAAAATCTTCCCCTTTGAGCCCCCATCTTCCTCCAAGCTTCAATCCTTCATTCCAAGCCCTAAATCCATCATCTAAACCCTCCATCAACTCATTCCACCTCTCATCTTCCCCAAAAATCTCATCAAAACCCAAAATCCCCTAAAACCCTAGTTTCCCCAAACTTCTCCAATCTTTTCCAGATCTGATCCTAGGGTTCCCCGGAGTGTTTCTTCCGCCTCCTCTCGGTAAGAAATCGATCTACCGTTGTTTTCATATCCTATTGTAATTTTTATGAAACCCTAATAAAATACTTTTGTTTTGATGATTGTTCCCCTTAACAGCGATTCCCCGTAGGCTAGCATCCGCGGAAACGAACTTTCGTAACCGTCATCCCCGGTGATAGGCAAGTGAAACTTGCATCTCTTGATTTGGGCCATGTCTTAGGCCATTACCTTGTTTTAGCGTAAAAGAGACTAAACGGTGAAAGGATAGCCGTTTAGACGCCATTGACCTAGCTTGACAATGAAGCTTGGTCCGTCACCCTCATCATGCTTGTATGTCACGTTTAAATTCAATTAACGGTACGCAATCATTTGTTCATGTCATTGCATAGTGATTAATTATTGTGATTGTGTAGCACACGCTACAATATTATATTCCTGGCTCGTATTCCAGAAGCGAGCCCTGTAGTTGGAAACCCCAACGCTCGGATACCGGCTAGGCACCTGCGTTGCGGGCACAACCCTATGCCAAATACACTTCCTGGCCCGTGATCCAGTAGCGAGCCAGTGTGTTGGCATTGCCAATGCTCGATACACATATGGGTGGGGTAAGAGATAAGCGGACTGAGCCCCGAGTTGGCCTGATCCGCCACTCCGGCCAGCAGGTGGACTCTCTAGTGCACAAGTGATTAATAGTGATAGAGATAAGCGGACTGAGCCACGAGTGGCCAGCAGGTGGACTCTCTATGCACTAAGTGTTAAGTGATAAGTGTTATTAATAGTGATAGAGATAAGCGGACTGAGCCACGAGTGGCCAGCAGGTGGACTCTCTAGGCACTAAGTGATAAGTGTTAAATGATAAGTGATTAGTGAATTGGTAGCTTTTGCTACATCGTGCATGCTTGTCACTCTTTTAAACTGTTGCATCATATTCAACTGCCATGCCATTGTTTAACATTTAAATGCTAGGTTGTTAGTCACTCTCAGTTTCCTTGCCCAAGTCTTTTTAGACTTGCTGACATGTGCCCCTCTCTCTTTTGGGTGCCACATGTTAGACCCAGAGCCAGAGTCTAGTTGCAGGGAATATGGTGTTGCTGTTGCTGATGTTTGCCGTGTTGGTGAGTGGACACCGGGGGCCTGTCTTGAAGACCGCTCGTGTTCACTTCTTTGTTAGGTTTGCTGTTAGCCGTTGGTGCGTAGCACCCTTATATGTATGTTATTCTTTGTTGGCCATGTTTGGGCCTTAGACCCTTTTTCTTTTAGCCTGGTGGCTTTTCTGCGATATTGTAATTTGTTTATGGACATTTGGAGATTCAATAAAATGTCGTCTCAATTCCTTATTATCATTGTTGTTTCGTTTCGCTTTGTAAGGGCTTGCCATAATAAGTGTTTTTTTACGCTTATCAGACTTGGAGCTTCACAGCTTCAAGTTTGTGCGGACCTTCTCACGTCTCGCCTCCACATTTTTGGGAAGCGGGGCGTGACACAAATCCTACGAATCAACCCAACAATGGTGAAAATCAGCATGGGAGGAGCCAGAGTTCTCGCTCTGATGAACGGCGGAAGAGAAGCCGAAGCCCACGCCGCGTAGATCCACGAGGGACGAACCAAAATCCTCACAGTGATAATCCACGGGAGAGAAGCCGAAGCCCTTGCCGTGGGAGTTGGCTTAGGATGAGCCAGATGCCTCGCCCTGATGATCGGCACTGGAGAAGCCGCAGCCCTTGATTCGTGGGTCGGCGTAGGAGGAACCCGAGCCCTCGCCATGATGATCTGCACGAGAGAAGCCGAATCTTCTGACGTGATGATCGGCGTCGAAGAAGCAGAATTCCCCGTCACGAAGATCGGCATGGAGGTAGCAGGAGTCCCCATCGCGATGATCGACGTGGAGGTATCAGGAGTCCCTGTCGCGATGATCGGTGTGGAGGTAGCAGGAGTCCTCGTCATGTTGATCATTGCAACAGGAATGATCTGTTGAGTATTGATTCCCCGGATTTGGTTTTGGATGATGAGCAAACATAAATATTGTGAACTAACTGTTTGTGAGCGCAGTTATGGAGATCGTCGCCAAAAGAATTTGTACATCAAAAGCGACGTCTCAAGACTTCTCAATACGCGTGATCGTGTGCCTGAAGCTTCGGTGAAGCTCAAGGACCATTATTGAAGTCACGAATGAAGATTGAAGCTTTGAAGACGGTTCGTCATGTATTATTTATTGTCTTCTAGCTTCATAGAATAGAATGTTAAGCCTTGAGTAGGACTTACATTACAATCTTCATTTCGCTCATATCTTAGAGCTAGGATTATCATATAAGCCATTAGAAACTTTTTCGAAGCCTATCGCTTCTTTCCTCGGCTTCTAGTGCATCTTAGTTGGTTCAAGAAGAAGTACCAACCGACTAGATGACGATCTAGTCGGTCGGCAACTCTTCATGAACCGACTAGATGTCCTTGCTCATTTCAGCTCATTCCCTGTTGATCAATTAGTCGGTCAAAGAAGGTTCACCGACCGACTAGATGACGGTCTAGTCAGTTAGGAATCCTTCTTAGACCGACTAGTTGAGCTTTCCCTGTACAGCCTAAGTTACTGTTTATCGTTAGTCGGTTAAAGAACGTTTGTCGACCGACTAGTTGATAAACTAGTCAGTCAGCATTTGTTCTTAGACCGACTAGTTCAACTTGTATTCAGCCTTTCCTATTTCATCTGTTAGTCGGTCAAAGAACACTCACCGACCGACTAATTGTGAAACTAGTCGGTTGGCAAGTCTTCTTAGACCGACTAGTTCATATTGCCTGGAACTTTATCTTTTGGCTGTAAGCCTGTTAGTCAGTTCATGAAGAATCACCGACCGACTAGTTGCCAATCTAGTCGGTCAGTGATCCTTCTTAGACCGACTAACTGCTTCAGAAATATGACCGTTGGGAATCTTTTGAGCACGATTTTTCTTGCCTCTATAAATACAAACCTAATTCGTTTGAGACAAGGTTAGAGGTCCATTATCTAAGTTATTTCAGACCTAAGAGAAGAGTAATCTCAAGCTATTTTTAAGCTCTCTCTTCCTCACTAGAATCTCTCCCTCACTCTTTGAGCCAATATCCTCAAGAGAGATTTTCTCCATTGTGAGTCTTCCAAGTCAATGGCTTGATCCAAGGTCACCAACATCCACCTAGGACTCCATTGCTGGTCAATATCTTGGAGCTAGGGTTTGGTGCCTTCTTCTTCCTCAAAATCCCTCCTTGCCCTAATTTGGTAAGCATTACTCAAGGCATAGGATTTTGTGGTAAGTATTTCTTTATTTCATCGCATTTGATATTTAAGATTGTCTCTCGGTTGTGAGAGAGTGTGTGATCCCGGGTTGTGGGAGTCACATGTTCATTGTGTATGATTTGGTCTTGTGAAGGTTTTTCACAAGAATTTCATAGTGCAAAATCTTGGGTTAGAGGTTTGTAACTCAAGTATCCGGAGGGGATCCGGGTGGTTGGGACGTAGGATCACCAGGAACAAGTCGGGGAGACTTGGGTGGATCCGAACCCGTTACATGCTTTGTTTGCGATTGTCTTAGTCTTGTTGTTGTAACTTATTCCGCATTGTCGTTTGTTTCTTGCACAATAATTAGGAATAACTATCTTGATTATTTTAAAGTACTATTCACCCCCCCTCAAGTACATGTGCAGTAGCTTCACAGGACACTACAATTGGTATCAGAGCCAAGGTTAAAGCTACAAGTTCAAAGCTATGACAAACAACGACTACAACGTCTTCAAGGATCGTCAATGAGCTTCTTCAGTTTTGGAAGGGCAATCCTCAACTAGGCATCCCTCCTTCAATGGTACCAATTACGGGTACTGGAAATGCCGGATGGAAACTTTCCTCCGGAGTGCTTCATTGTGGAGAGCCACGTTGACGGAGTATGTCGAGCCCGAAGAAGAAGATTTCGCGAAGTGGACTCCCGCGGAGGTCGCTGCGGAGGTAAGCAATGCCAAGGCAATGAATGCCTTGCAATGCGCATTGGAGCACGAAGACTTCAATAAGATATGCACATGTAAGAGTGCATATCAAATATGGAACTCCCTCCTCATCTTGCTTGAAGGAACAAGTAAGGTACGAGACTCCAAACTTGTTGTTGTTAATAAAGATTTCGAATTATTTCATATGCAACAGGGTGAGAAGATAAAAGAGTATTATGCTCGATTCGTTGACATTACCAACGAATTGGAGGCTCTTGGAAAAACCTACACTCAAAAGGAGAAAGTCTCAAAGATCATCGATGGACGTCCTTCTTGTTGGGAAAATCGTACCTTCGCCATCGAGGAAGGTAATGATATGAGTAAGTACACTGTCATACAACTAATGGGTACCTTGATGTCTTATGAGGTACGCAAGGACAGTAAGCTCATGATGAAAGAAAAGATGAAGTCGTACTTGAAGCAAGACGAGCCAAAGAAAAAGGCTATTGCGTACAAGGCCGCTCCATCTACCGATGATGAAGAATCGGAAGAAGAATCGAAAGAAGAGTTGGACATGGAAGCTTTGGCCGATTTGGCAAAGAAGTTCGACCGATTCTTTCGACAAGGTAAGTTGAAGAGTAAATCAAAGTCTATTTCGACTAATGTCTCCTCTCCCGTGTGTTATAAATGCAACAAGCCAGGACACATCAAGCCGGATTGTCCTCTAAACAAACACAAGGAGAAGTGGAAGGTATCCAAGCACGACAAGTCGAGAAGGCACAAGAAACGACTTGTAGGCACTTTTACCGACTCCAACGAGGACTCCTCAAGTGGAGAGTCGGACGATGAAAGAGTGGAGAAAGCACACACGTGCTTCATGGGAAAAGAGGAACGTGATCAAGAGAACTCCTCCGATGAAAGCGGGGATGAAAGCGAGGATGAAGGCGGTGAGGTAACAATGGACGAACTTAGAATAGCTAATGAACAACTTTGAAATAAGTTTTCTAATTTAGCTACTAGATTTATTAAGACTAAAAATGAGCTAGATAGTCTTAAAACCTCGCCTAAACCTATCATCGACAACAACGACACCGTTGTTGAAGGGTTGAGAAATGAGATTGTAAATCTCAAATCTCAACTTGAGCATGTTCATATCGAGGATTTGGATGAACATGTGATAGAGGATTTGACGTCTCAAAACTCAACTTTGAGTATTGAGAATAAGAATCTCAAGTCACGTGTTTTTGCACTCACATCGCAATTGTCCACCTTGGATGCTTCGATGCATTCTCTCACCGAGAAATACGAGTGCACATTAGGCCGAATCAATGAATTCAATAAAGGTAAGGGCCATTTGGATAATATCCTAAATGACTTACTTCCGGCCAATCACCACATTGGCTTGGGGTATAAGATGGGAGATTCATCCAAATCGTCCGCCACCTTTGTTAGGCCAACGTCCGATGCTTCTACTAGTGGAAGTAAACACTTCATGGATAGTTCTTCTACCAATGGTGCTTCCGCTAGGAACACACCTCCATTTGGAAAGAAACACACTTTGGGTGGACCTCCAAAGAAGAGCCATGCTTTCATGTATACCATGCCACGTAGGAACACACATCCTACTCCACATGTTAGCACATATGATGATTTTTATGCTTCGCATCCACGAGCACGTGCACACCATGTGAGACACACTCATGCACGTGTTCCACCACATGCATATGTTCATTCACATTCTCATATGAATAAATATCATCATGCACCATTGCATCATATGCCATATGCTTACCCACGACATGCATCACATAGAAATCAACAACGTATGCATGTTTCCAATAGGATTAGGACTCCCAAGACATACACCATTTGGGGTCCGAAGAACACAAGCATGCATGCTAAGGATATGTATGTGCAATCGTATATTAATGATATTATTTTGAATGATGATTATGTTGGAAAATCACGGTCCTCGTGGACTTGGTTTCCGAAGGGTTAGTTTCCTTTGACCCTTCATTGCTTGGTACCATAAGTTTAATTTCATTTTATGGGTACCAAAGCAATTGTGGTAAGAATTGGTTTATATTCTTTTTATTTGCATATTGGTCTTGGATGTGCATGGTTGTTTGAAACTTAAAATTCATATTGAATTTGAATTTAGTTGGGCTATGGGTTACAATTATTTGAATTTAATATGTTAAATTTGTTGTCTAACCCATAGGATCCAAAAGGACTTTTGGATACCAAAATGATGTTTACTAGGTTCAATCCATCATGGGATACCAACCCTACCAACTCATTGATTTGCAAAGGATTTTCATTCAAATGGAGTTGATGGTGCTTAAGTGATGCACCAAAGTAGGGGGAGCTTAATGTTGTAAGTATATTCTTACATTTGATATACATTTGGTATCCATGTGTGTTGATTGCATGCATTGTTAGAATATCTACATTGGTATCATTTTGTTTCAATTAGTATGCTAGAAGTGCGTATGCCATAAGTTCTATGATGTTCTATCTATTTTTGGCATAACATTTTTGCATATCACTTTTGGTATCAATTTGCTACATTTGGTTTTCACATTGGATTTTTGTCTCTGATGTTGATTTTGTCGCTCGACGATTAACTTGGTTAAATAGAATTGGTTCTATGAAAATATAGAATTGTTTTCCATGCACTCTATTTAACTAAGAATAGTGATATTGGAGAGTATGTTCCATAACTCAATAAGTGAAATTAATTTGAGTTTTGGATATTTCGATTTTCGATTTTCGCCTATGGTTTGATGATTTCGTTTTTCGATTTTCGCCTATGGTTTGATGATTTCGTATTTCGATTTTCGCCTATGGCTTGATGGTTTCGTTTTTGGATTTTCGACTATGGTCATGATTGGCACGCTTTGATTTTTTCTTCGGTATTTTACATTTGGTATTTTACTTTGGTTTCGTTTGGACCGTGGTCGTATTCTTCGACTCCCGTGCTTTTACTTTTAGCCATTGTAATCTCGTCGTTGATCTCCTCCCGCTCTTTTTGCTAATGCCAAAGGGGGAGAGAATTAATAATGACAATGTGCTAATTGATAATTCAAAGCAATTTACCATGAATCTAATTTGATATGTTAGATTCAGGGGGAGTGAAGATATAAAAATGGATTTAGATCCTATATGTCAATAATTGGTTCATATTTCATATCTTCCTTATCTGCTTGATGTGTATGATTAATATTTAATACGAGACTAACGTGTCATCAATGTAGGGGGAGTAGGTAAATTTCATTTGAATCATTATTATTGATTATTATTTATGTTGGTTTGTCATCACCAAAAAGGGGGAGAATGTTGAGTATTGATTCCCCGGATTTGGTTTTGGATGATGAGCAAACATAAATATTGTGAACTAACTGTTTGTGAGCGCAGTTATGGAGATCGTCGCCAAAAGAATTCGTACATCAAAAGCGACGTCTCAAGACTTCTTAATATGCGTGATCGTGTGCCTGAAGCTTCGGTGAAACTCAAGGACCATTATTGAAGTCACGAATGAAGATTGAAGCTTTGAAGACGGTTCGTCATGTATTATTTATTGTCTTCTAGCTTCATAGAATAGAATGTTAAGCCTTTAGTAGGACTTACATTATAATCTTCATTTCGCTCATATCTTAGAGCTAGGATTATCATAGAATCCATTAGAAACTTTTCCGAAGCCTATCGCTTCTTTCCTCAGCTTCTAGTGCATCTTAGTTGATTCAACAAGAAGTACCAACCGACTAGATGATGATCTAGTCGGTCGGTAACTCTTCATGAACCAACTAGATGTCCTTGCTCATTTCAGCTCATTCCCTGTTGATCAATTAGTCGGTCAAAGAAGGTTCACCGACCGACTAGATGACGATCTAGTCGGTTAGGAATCCTTCTTAGACCGACTAGTTAAGCTTTCCCTGTACAGCCTAAGTTACTGTTTACCGTTAGTCGGTCAAAGAACGTTTGTCGACCGACTAGTTGATAAACTAGTCGGTCTAAGAAGACTTGCCAACCGACTAGTTTCACAACTAGTCGGTCGGTGAGTGTTCTTTGACCGACTAGTTCAACTTGTATCCAGCCTTTCCTATTTCATCTGTTAGTCGGTCAAAGAACACTCACCGACCGACTAGTTGCGAAACTAGTCGGTTGGCAAGTCTTCTTAGACCGACTAATTCATATAGCCTGGAACTTTATCTTTTGGCTGTAAGCCTGTTAGTCAGTTCATGAAGAATCACCGACCGACTAGTTGCCAATCTAGTCGGTCAGTGATCCTTCTTAGACCGACTAACTGCTTCAGAAATATGATCGTTGGGAATCTTTTGAGCACGATTTTTCTTGCCTCTATAAATACAAACCTAATTCATTTGAGGCAAGGTTAGAGGTCCATTATCCAAGTTATTTCAGACCTAAGAGAAGAGTAATCTCAAGCTATTTCTAAGCTCTCTCTTCCTCACTAGAATCTCTCCCTCACTCTTTGAGCCAATATCCTCAAGAGAGATTCTCTCCATTGTGAGTCTTCTAAGTCAATGGCTTGATCCAAGGTCACCAACATCCACCTAGGACTCCATTGCTGGTCAATATCTTGGAGCTAGGGTTTGGTGCCTTCTTCTTCCTCAAAATCCCTCCTTGCCCTAATTTGGTAAGCAATACTCAAGGCATAGGATTTTGTGGTAAGTATTTCTTTATTTCATTGCATTTGATATTTAAGATTGTCTCTCGGTTGTGAGAGAGTGTGTGATCCCGGGTTGTGGGAGTCATATGTTCATTGTGTATGATTTGGTCTTGTGAAGGTTTTTCACAAGAATTTCATAGTGCAAAATCTTGGGTTAGAGGTTTCAAACTCAAGTATCCGGAGGGGATCCGGGTGGTTGAGACATAGGATCACCGGGAACAAGTCGGGGAGACTTGGGTGGATCCGAACCCGTTACATGCTTTGTTTGCGATTGTCTTATTCTTGTTGTTGTAACTTATTCCGCATTGTCATTTGTTTCTTGCACAATAATTAGGAATAACTATCTTGATTATTTTAAAGTACTATTCACCACCTGTAACGACTGGTTTTCGTGCGATTGGATTATCTATATTAAATATATGTTTTGGTGGATTTTCTCCTCATGCGTGGTTTTCGTCTCCGTAGCTTTCATTTTCGATCGATTCGTCGTATTTTCTCGTTTCTTCCTTAGGATCGTCGATTTCGAAGTATGTCATTCGTGACGGGCTTCATAACGGTCGTATCTTACTATTAGATCAAGCCTAGGAGTCTTAGGAATCGATCCCGGGGCCCCGCGCTCCGTATCGGAACTTTTGGTGCTCATTAGCCGGTATAAGAAGGGGCACCGACCGACTAGATGACGATCCAGTCGGTCGGCAATCCTCCTTGGACCGACTAGTTAGCTTTCTAAATTTCTCAGGAGTTACTGTTTACTCTTAGTCGGTCTAAGAACGTTCATCGACCGACTAGATGCTAAACTAGTCGGTCAGTATTTGTTCATAGACCGACTAACTCTAAATCCTATTTTCGTTCAGGAGTTACTGTTTGCACTTAGTCGGTCTGCGTTGGTCGACCGACCGACTAGTTGACAAACTAGTCGGTCGGTGGTTGCTCTTTGCCCGACTAACCAGTGTTGAAACCCTAATTTCTGGGCAGCCGTCACCCCAACCTATTTATACCCAACCCAAACGATTTCTTCTTCCTCAACACGACCCAAAACCCTAAAATCTTCCCCCTTGAACCCCCATCTTCCTCCAAGCTTCATTCCTTCATTCCAAGCCCTAGAATCATCATCCAAACCCTCCATCCACTCTATCTACCTCTCATCTTCCCCAAAATCTCACCAAATCCATCAAAATCCCCAAATCCCCCAAAACCCTAATTCTCCCATACTTCTCCAATCTTTTCCAGATCTGATCCTAGGGTTCTCCGGAGTGTTTCTTCCGCCTCCTCTCGGTAAGAAATCGATCTACCGTTGTTTTCATAACCTATTTATATTTTTATGAAACCATAATATAATTTCATGATGTTTGATGATTGTTCCCCCATAACAGCAATTTCCCCGTAGATTGGCATCCGTGTGACGAAGTGGTCGTCATCCCCGGTGCTAGGCAAGTGAAACTTGCCACTTAGGGTTTTAGGCCATGTTTTAGGCCATTTGCTTGTTGTAGGCGTAAAAGAGGCTAGGCGACGAAATGATACTCGCCTAGGCGCAAATTGGGGAACTAGCTTGACAACGAAGCTAGTTCCGACATTTAGCATGTTGCACAATTAACATGTCATGTTTACTTTCCATTAACGGTACGCAAATTACATGTCATGTCATTGCATTCTTTTGATGATCCCGTGATTGCGTAGCATCGCTACAATACTTGTGTTCCTGGCTCGTGACCAGAAGCGAGCATAATGAGTTGCTAACCCCAACGCTCGATATATTGAATTGTGAACTAAGAATGCGAGCTCATGTGCGGGGCAACCCCAGGCTCACTAGCTGAGCTCATTGTGCGGGGACCCTGGCTCCATTTCGTGTGGGTATTGGGGGTAAGAGTTAAGCGGCCATTCAACTGGGAGTCTGTTTGATCAACAACTGCAGTTGTAAGGCGTAAACTCTTTGGGATGGGGTAGTGTTTATGGCCGATCGGTCTGAATGTTGTACCATTCAACGAAGGGCGTAAACATCTACAAACAACAGTGAAACGTGAATTGTGTTTAGTGCCGATCGGTGTGAATGATGAACCATTCAGCTGAAGGGCGTAAACACCTACAACAATGTGAATTGATTGAGATTGTTAGTAGCTTGGCTACTCTTGTCTTGTCTTGATAATTGTTCCCTTGTACAAAATTGTCTTGCCATGTCTTAAATTGTGCACTCATGTTATAACTGCCATGTCATGCATACTAAACTGCTAGGTTGCTAGTTGCCTTACTTTCAGTTTCCTTGCCCAAGTCTTTTAGACTTGCTGACATGTGCCCCTTTACTCTTTTGGGTGACACATGTTAGATCCCGAGCCCGAGTACCTTGTTGAGAACGAGGTGTTTGCTGTCGCCGAGCCCGAGCCCGTGTTTGGCGGGGAGTACGTGGACACTGGGGACCAGTCCTAGTGTCTTCGTTGTGTTTTACTTTTGTTAGACAGTTGTTTTGTTATCGGTGCGTAGCACCTATACCTTGTTTCGTCGTTGTTGGTTTTGTTGGCCTTGTTCTGGGCCTTAGACTCTTTTCCTTTAGCCTGGTGGCTTTTCTGGATGTTGGACTTACTTTCATGTTGGACAATTATGAGATGTGAAGGCTTTTATTTCAGTCTCTCCTTGTGTTATTATTGTTGTTCCGTTGTGGTTACAGGGACCTGCTTATGTTTTATTGACGCTTATCGGGTTTGTGGCTTCACTGCTCCACTCTCGTGCGGACCTTTTCACGTCTCGCCTCCATTTTAGGGAAGCGGGTCGTGACAGGTTTTGTTGGTGGCCCATGCAGGTCCTTCTGTAACTGCTATTATCGGAATAGCGATAATAATATTAGAATGTCCAGTGAACTAAGTTCGACATCCGAGTCATTAAGCTGTGAGTCTAATTTTGGCCCGTTTCTCTGGCGCTAGATGACTAGAAGACGTCAGACCCGAGCTGGTGGTGGATCTGCTCTGAAGGCTTGCTATTTCTGCGGCAAAGCCAGGCACCTCAAGGGGTCGTGCAGAAGCTTTCTAGGTCAGTGTTTGGTTTGTGGTGGTGCTTCTCATTCGGCGAAGGATTGTCGGCATGCAAATCGGCTGCGGAAGGCGTCGGATGGAGTTCCGCAGCAGCAAGCACCGGAAGCTGGGCCGAGTCAGAAGGTGTGCCGCCATTGTGGCAAGATTGGTCATAAGAAGGAACAATGCAGGCGGAGGCTGGGCCAGTGCTTGATTTGTGGCGCCGCGGCGCATACCTTAAAGGACTGTCCGAGGGTTAAGCGTCTAGAAAAGGCGCCAGTCGGAGCTCAACTACGGAAGGTGCCCATGGCTGTTAGACGTGGGGCAGCCCTTGTTCCACAGAAGCAGGCTTTTCGGCAGGCTTTTCCGCTGAGGAGGCAGGCTTCCCCGATGGCCGTAGTCGAGGCTGGGACTGTGGATGGGGTTATTGCAGGTAACCCTCAGTCTGGTTGCTTTCTTCCTTTTGACAGTCCTGTTTGTTAGAATATGTTTGGTTGCTTGGATACGTTATGTTTGCTAGAATGGAGTTTGATTGCTGGGTTGGTTGTTGAGTGCGATTTGGGTTTGCACGTTTCTGGCACGAGTCCTCTTGACTCTGGTGCGTCAATGTGCATTGCATCCTGATGCTTCGTGTAGAAGCATTTCTTGATGGCCCCTTTCTTTCTTAAATATTTAATTCCTTCCTATTCGATCGAGTTAAAATTCTCTTCGTAGATTTTGAAGTCTATTGGTTGAAATTTCAATCTCGTAGCTTCTGCTAACCGATATCTCTCGTATTTTGGTTTTAAGAGCTTTACTACTATTTTGATTACTTTAGAATATCTTCCAAGATAAGTAGAACTTCAATTATTTTCATATATCAGTTCTAGGTTCATTGAACTCGTACTTTAAGGTCTGGTGTAAATCAGTTGTTGGGCAATCCGGGCCCCGCTAAAAAGTATTTTAAATGATATTTAATTGGAGTTCTCTTCAGTTTTAAAACTTGTAAGCATTTAGCATGGGCTTAAATTTTCACACTATAGTTGATCGGATTTCATTCGTTGAATTTCAAAATTTTACCGAGATATTATATTAAGCTCTGCCGTAAAATATTTTCGGACCTCTCCGTTGTAAATCTTGACCTTTCTGAAGGTATCCCTTCGACTTCCTTTTCCTAAGTTTAAATTCGTTTGAAATTTTAATAATTATAAATTTATACTTCATGCTCCTTCGTTGACTTAAAGATCTCTAAAGCTTTTGTCGAAAATTTGGAATACTAACCTATTGTGTTTTGCCATTCTATACCTTCCGTACCCATGAAAATACCCTGTCCTTTCTTATATAAATTATATCCTGAACTGTATCTTTATTTTTGCCCAATTCGATTTATAAATTTTCCTTATCTTACGTATGCCATACAATTGACTCATCGCGTTTCCTTTAATATACTTTTCAAGTTACACATGATTCCAGCTTTCAACCAACCTAGGATATGTTCAACATTTCCCATATTACAATTTTTGGAAAAAGAATTACGTCTTCATAACTTCCTCACGATCTAGACCTTCCATAATTTGGTTTTAAAGCTTATTACAAATTTTGACAAACCTACTACTGAGTTTTCCGTCCACCACACATGCTTTTAGAAAAATTTCTAAACTAAGTTGAATTTCGAATGTTTTCATATATCCGTATTAGGCTCATTAGCTCGTATGTTAAGAGCTTTGTGTAAAACGGTTTCTTTTGGCAAATCCCGGTTGCACTAAAAGGTGGGTTCAATATTGATTATTTGAATTTTTCCTGGCTTAAAGATTTTGAAAGTATTTGGCATGAATTTAGAATTCTTTCGTTAATTAAATTTCGTTTCAAGGCTTTTGCCAACATTGTTAAATCACTGCCGTATAATATTTTCTAAAACTACGTCCTTAATGTGCGTATGAACGCTTTACTTCCCTTCATGATGATTTCTGTTAAGCCAATAAATCATTTCCTCTTATTATGAGCATTCAACTCAAACTTATTTCGAACAAGTGATTTTATCGATCCTCAAATATCATTTATATGAAGGGGAACCCCAACTTTTCAAAATATGACCGTTTTATACTTCTAGTGTTTTTGGTGATGTTGTCTATTGTGTGATATATACATACTCAGAGTTATTCGTGATATTATGAAATTATAAGTGTGTTAATATTTATGGATATGTGCGAGGATAGCTATGCCACTCTAGGGGCGTCTATGTATATAAGATTCTGTATTGGAATGTATGAATAGGGTGTACGTAGTTGGAGATACTTATGATGGTTGAAATAATATGATTGGTGAAACTATATGTATGCTGGGTGTGATAATAATGGGTGTACGTATAGTTAAAGTGGGTAGGCCTATTATGTGACCTATGTGTTGTACGTGTGAGTGTGTGCTCGCACGTAGTTACGTATTGTGCGTAGACGCGTGTAGTTATGAAATTGCTGCGTGAGTATGTAGGTGATATATATATGGTAGTGGGAATATAATTTTGATTGGTATTGCTTACTATCGTGGCTGTCGTATGCGTGTATACCGCGAGGTATACACGGCTATTGCATATCTTGACTAATGGGTGAAGTAAGTGTATTGGTGTGCCAATTATGGGTGGATGGGTATGGTATGAAGATATACGATGCTTGGGTGTGACTATGGGTAAATACTTTTATTAGGGAGAGTATTGTAATTATAGGTGTGCTGATGTTTGTAAGAATATCATGATATATGAAGCGGTTGAAATATGTGATATTACCTGGTTAGATATTAAGGGTGTTTGGCATTTAGATATGTATGTGGTTATGTTGGTAGACGTGTATGCATTGGCTAGTTTTGGCATATATATATGGATGCTATGTTACGTATATGGAATTATTCCGCTATGATTTTGAGTCTCACTCAAGCTGGGTGGGTACACTCTATGTACATTGGTGTATTGTATGTGGTTAGTGTATAGTGATGAATGATGTATGTATAGTGTCAGGATTGTTTGTGCCGGTTGTGTTACGCACACGATTGTGGGTGGCCATACCAATATATAGTTATGTGAGTTGGTCTTGTGGTATAGTTTTCACTAAGGACTTGGTTGCGTGAGTATATGTGCACTAGCTAACTAGGTGCGTAGATGTGCTAAGCATATAGTGGTGTGAATGGTATATATATATGAATGAAATATTAGCGTGTCTGGGTGTGCATCATGCACGGGTGAGTATGTGATAGTTATAGGATTTGGTGACTATGGTATGTATGGCGTGTCGTAATTATAGCTATAGGACTATATATATATATATGAAGTGGTAATACGGTGAAATGTGTGCATGTATTTGAATGATTATAAATGGTGGAATCATAACGATGATGAATGTATGTTAGATATAGTGAACTTGTTTTAACAATTGTATGGTGTGATTTCGCATGTTGGTTGTTTTGGCGTATACTAGGAGGTATAGGGATTAGAGTATTCTTATTGTCATGTCCATAGATAGTTACTCATACGCGTAGTTTCCGATGGTATTTTCTAGTGTGAAATTATTTTCAAATAAGTAAGAGACTTGGTTATTTTCACATAGTGTGTAATAAGTGTTTTGTAGCTATATGGAATAAACTTGCCTATATGAATGATTTGAATACGTGAATGGAGTTGTTTGATTGTGATAAGTATAAGGGTACTAGGTGCGTGAAAATGTATTTACTTCCGTGGTGTTAATAATTGACCACCTAGAGTATATATATATAAGCACTTGAAATAAATGTACTTGGTTGAAATTGTGATGTGATATTGATTGAGGGTAATTACTACGGTGACTAGATATAGCTATAGTTAGAAAGTCCGAGGACGGACTTTATTCTAAGGTGGGTAGGATGTAACGACTGGTTTTTGTGCGATTGGATTATCTATATTAAATATATGTTTTGGTGGATTTTCTCCTCATGCGTGGTTTTCGTCTCCGTAGCTTTCATTTTCGATCGATTCGTCGTATTTTCTCGTTTCTTCCTTAGGATCGTCGATTTCGAAGTATGTCATTCGTGACGGGCTTCATAACGGTCGTATCTTACTATTAGATCAAGCCTAGGAGTCTTAGGAATCGATCCCGGGGCCCCGCGCTCCGTATCGGAACTTTTGGTGCTCATTAGCCGGTATAAGAAGGGGCACCGACCGACTAGATGACGATCCAGTCGGTCGGCAATCCTCCTTGGACCGACTAGTTAGCTTTCTAAATTTCTCAGGAGTTACTGTTTACTCTTAGTCGGTCTAAGAATGTTCATCGACCGACTAGATGCTAAACTAGTCGGTCAGTAATTGTTCATGGACCGACTAACTCTAAATCCTATTTTCGTTCAGGAGTTACTGTTTGCACTTAGTCGGTCTGCGTTGGTCGACCGACCGACTAGTTGCCAAACTGGTCGGTCAGTGGTTTCTCTTTGACCGACTAACCAGTGTTGAAACCCTAATTTCTGGGCAGCCGCCAGCCCAACCTATTTATACCCAACCAAAACGATTTCTTCTTCCTCAACACGACCCAAAACCCTAAAATCTTCCCCCTTGAGCCCCCATCTTCCTCCAAGCTTCATTCCTTCATTCCAAGCCCTAGAATCATCATCCAAACCCTCCATCCACTCTATCTACCTCTCATCTTCCCCAAAATCTCACCAAATCCCCCAAAACCCTAATTCTCCCATACTTCTCCAATCTTTTCCAGATCTGATCCTAGGGTTCTCCGGAGTGTTTCTTCCGCCTCCTCTCGGTAAGAAATCGATCTACCGTTGTTTTCATAACCTATTTATATTTTTATGAAACCATAATATAATTTCATGATGTTTGATGATTGTTCCCCCATAACAGCAATTTCCCCGTAGATTGGCATCCGTGTGACGAAGTGGTCGTCATCCCCGGTGCTAGGCAAGTGAAACTTGCCACTTAGGGTTTTAGGCCATGTTTTAGGCCATTTGCTTGTTGTAGGCGTAAAAGAGGCTAGGCGACGAAATGATACTCGCCTAGGCGCAAATTGGGGAACTAGCTTGACAACGAAGCTAGTTCCGACATTTAGCATGTTGCACAATTAACATGTCATGTTTACTTTCCATTAACGGTACGCAAATTACATGTCATGTCATTGCATTCTTTTGATGATCCCGTGATTGCGTAGCATCGCTACAATACTTGTGTTCCTGGCTCGTGACCAGAAGCGAGCATAATGAGTTGCTAACCCCAACGCTCGATATATTGAATTGTGAACTAAGAATGCGAGCTCATGTGCGGGGCAACCCCAGGCTCACTAGCTGAGCTCATTGTGCGGGGACCCTGGCTCCATTTCGTGTGGGTATTGGGGGTAAGAGTTAAGCGGCCATTCAACTGGGAGTCTGTTTGATCAACAACTGCAGTTGTAAGGCGTAAACTCTTTGGGGTGGGGTAGTGTTTAGGGCCGATCGGTCTGAATGTTGTACCATTCAGCGAAGGGCGTAAACATCTACAAACAACAGTGAAACGTGAATTGTGTTTAGTGCCGATCGGTGTGAATGATGAACCATTCAGCTGAAGGGCGTAAACACCTACAACAATGTGAATTCATTGAGATTTTTAGTAGCTTGGCTACTCTTGTCTTGTCCCGATAATTGTTCCCTTGTACAAAATTGTCTTGCCATGTCTTAAATTGTGCACTCATGTTATAACTGCCATGTCATGCATACTAAACTGCTAGGTTGCTAGTTGCCTTACTTTCAGTTTCCTTGCCCAAGTCTTTTAGACTTGCTGACATGTGCCCCTTTACTCTTTTGGGTGACACATGTTAGATCCCGAGCCCGAGTACCTTGTTGAGAACGAGGTGTTTGCTGTCGCCGAGCCCGAGCCCGTGTTTGGCGGGGAGTACGTGGACACTGGGGACCAGTCCTAGTGTCTTCGTTGTGTTTTACTTTTGTTAGACAGTTGTTTTGTTATCGGTGCGTAGCACCTATACCTTGTTTCGTCGTTGTTGGTTTTGTTGGCCTTGTTCTGGGCCTTAGACTCTTTTCCTTTAGCCTGGTGGCTTTTCTGGATGTTGGACTTACTTTCATGTTGGACAATTATGAGATGTGAAGGCTTTTATTTCAGTCTCTCCTTGTGTTATTATTGTTGTTCCGCTGTGGTTACAGGGACCTGCTTATGTTTTATTGACGCTTATCGGGTTTGTGGCTTCACTGCTCCACTCTCGTGCGGACCTTTTCACGTCTCGCCTCTATTTTAGGGAAGCGGGTCGTGACACCACCCCTCTAGTACATGTGCAATAGCTTCACAGGACACTACATGATCAACGTAGTAGAATTCGAACTCCCCACCAAGGCAATAGGCGGAGAGGAACCCCAGAGGACGATCGGTATGACTATTGGGATGATTCCTCCAATTCATCATCTGATCGATCTAGGAGGAGAGGACGTCAAAACCATCCACACAGCTCCAGATCGCGATCTAATAATTCTGACGATGAGAATGACCCCTTTAAAAGAAGAATCACATCGGCACGTGTCCCTTAACGGTTCAAATCCTCAGACGTGAAACTATATGACGGATCAGGTGATCCTAAGGATCACATCCAAAAGTATAAGCTCAATATGGAGATTTTGCAGGCGGATGATGCCCTCCTTCTTTGAGCTTTTCAAACTACTTTGGAAAAGTCAATAATGAAATGGTATAATGGTTTGCTCGACTGATTTATCGACTCGTTCAAAGAATTGACTCGAGTATTTTGCCGGCAATTTATGGCTAGCCGACGAAGAAAGCAGGCCTCGGACCACTTACTGGCGATAGTATAGAAGGAGGGCGAGAGCATCCATAAATACATCAAGAGTTTCCAAAAAGAGAGGCTGAATATCACGACTTGTAGTGACGAGATGACCATGGCAGTGTTCAAGAAGGGACTTCTTAATAAAGGGCTCTTAAAATCTCTATAATACGATCCCCCGAACAGCCTGGACGATCTTTTTATTCGGGCGCAACGATTCATGCTTGGCGACCATGGAAGGAGGCGCCCCACGCAAAGAAGAAAAAAGGAACCGCCCCTAGAGATAGATCGGTGTCAGATGTATATTGACGTAATCGAGGGATCGTCGACCGAAAAAAACAAAATCCAAGGAGAAGAGATCTAAGTCCACGAAATAGAAGAGAGAGGGTTCCAGACGGTCCCAGACGGTCCCCTCAAATTAAATGCTCCCTTGGCAGACATCATGGTGTGGCTAACGCTGATGGACATTTGGAGAAGCTCCCACCGCTATTGAAGAGTCCAGGAGATAAAATAGATCGACGCAAATACTACCGATGTCATAGAGATCATGGTCATGACACTTATGACAGTTTTACATTGAAGAGGGATATTGAGCGGCTAATTCAGTAGGGGCATCTAAGATGATTCCTTGATGAACCAAAAGCGAATCAAGATGGAGAAGGTCCCAATGGAAGAAATCAGCCGGAAGCTACTCAACTAATAACAGTTAGGGTCGATGTTATAAGTGGTGGTCCGTTTTCGAGGGTCTGTCATCCTCTGCTTGGAAGTCATATGCGCGACCAGTTATGGTGGCAAATGCTCGCTCTAAACGACCAAGAGTTGCTATGCCGATGATCGACTTCACCGATGAAGACTTGGACGGGGTCGAGATGCCTTATAACGATGCTATTGTCATTTCCGACATCACAGTATCGGTTGAGGTGTTGAGACTCATGGTATATACGAGAAGTTCGTGTGACATATTGTTTATATTAACCATTGAGAGGATGTGCTTAAATTCCTCCGATCTTCAGCCATGTATAGGACCCATCTTCAGATTCACATACCATTTAGTTCCCATTGTAGGAACAATAACTCTTCTAGTCACTTTGGGAGATCGCCCATAGTCCATAACAAAAATGGAGAAGTTCTTAGTTGTGAATCTCAAGTCTCTATACAATGGTATCATCGGACGACCATATCTTATCTACATCAAGGCCGTCCCCTTTTCGCTGCATCTAATGGTGAAGTTCTCGACCCCAATCGGAGTAAGGAAAGTGAGAGGCAATCAACAACAATCAAGATCATGTTACCTCCTTTCGATGACGAACAAGAACACCGAGCAGGCTTTTCCAGTCGATTTCCTTGATAGTACAGAAGAATATACTGATCAGCGACCTACACCAGTGGAAGAAGCCGAACCTATATCTTTGTTGGTGCATAAGGGGAAGACCACATCCATTGGTTCAAGGCTACAATCGGACTTGAAGGCGACGCTTATTACTTTCCTTCGAGCCAATGTTGATGTATTCGCTTGGAGACCCGAAGATATGCCGAAAACGGGGTAGTGTGTAGTTCATTTGGCCTACAGAACTGTCCTGTGGAGATTGCTGGAATGGAACTGTATGTAGATTTCTTAGGTATACAGTTGCCTAGTTATGAGGCTGTTTTTGGGATGGATTGGCTGGGGATGTTTTATGCTACCATAGACTACAGATGGGGAGGATAGTTTTTCATATTCCGGGTCACACATAGTTTGAGTTTTGTAGTGGGAGTAATACATATGAACCTGTAAAGTTTAGGGCGACGCCGGCAGATGCTCATGTTGGATGTGGACGACATGTATACACCCATGAGGGGATGTATGAGGGTCTATGGACCTCAGATGTCACGTGCATGAAAGCATGTGCGAAGGGAACCTTTTCGTGTGTGAAAAGGATCACTCGATAAGTGAAAAAAGTCACATTATAAGTGCATAAAGGCACTTGATAAGTGCATGAAGAAGAGGATAAGCAAGGGTGTTAATATAAGCTAATAAGCTTATATGTAGTTATTTCCTATAATAACTACCCCTAAAGCCTATAAATAGGACCCAAGGGTAAGGCATTTAAGGCTAATCCTTCATGCCATAAGTTTGCATAAGGCAATCTTCTTTCCTCTTCTCCTTTCCATTAAAGTTCTTCATCCAAGTAGAGATTTAGACGGTGAAACGCTGCTTCGATCCTCTGTGACGAAGTACCGACCGTTGTGGCGAATCCAATGGCGAAGTTCAGAGATTACAGCGAAGCATACGCTAACGTAAGTCTCTTCTCTCTTTCGATCCTCCGTCATCGCATGATGGGATCCTACATTGGTATCAGAGCCACACGGGTTCGCCCCGGTCTCACCGATGAATGACACGCTGTCTCTTTCACGAATGAGTTTCCTTCCATTATGGATATGGTAGGAGCGCATCGTGACGGAGAGAACGTTAAAAGTTGTTCCTTTCACGTTAGGGTCTTTTGCCATTACGGATATGGCAGGAACTCTCCGTGACGGGAAGAACTGACCGTTCATCTCGCCAAACTCGCACTCTTCATGGATGCTGAGTCTCCATTCAATAGGGAATGTGAACTCTCTTCATGTGGAGCGTGAAGTTTACGACCGCGGAAGTGTGTTTTTGGCACACGACCATTAAAGCTCAACCACTTTCTCGATGAACGGGTGTCTCATCGGAGAAGATGTGAGTTACAAACCTTCGCATCAGAGAAGAAGATTGCCATGGTAGTATGGCAATTGCATATCCCTTTGGTGCATGGCTATGCACCCCCCTCCCATTGGGAAGGGGGTTGGCTTCGGCCAATAACCACCAAGACCGCCCCCCTCCTCCGGGGGGGATGTGTGGCCGGCCTCCAAGGAAGGAGGCCGGCCATGGCCTGACCGGCACTGGTTTCAGCCAGGGCCTGGCCTGGTCGGCCCTGGCCTTGGCCAGGGCCATGGCCGGCCAGGGCAGAGGCTGCCCTGGCCTCGGCCAGGGCCAGAGGCTGCCCTGGCCTCTCTGCCAGGGCCATGGCAGGCCCTGGCAGAGGCCAGGGCCATGGCCGGCCCTGGCCGGCCAGGGCAGAGGCCGCCCTGGCCTCTCTGCCAGGGCCAAGGTCGGCCAGGACAGAGGCCGCCCTGGCCTCTCTGCCAGGGCCATGGCCGGCCCTGGCCTCGGCCAGGGCCTGGCTGGCCCTGGCAGTAGCCAGGGCCGAGGCGCCCTGGCCTAGGCCAGGGCGCCAGCCCTGGCACCGGCCAGGGCCAAGGCCGGCCCTGGCCTCTGCCAGGGCCAATATCGGCCGTGGCAGAGGCCAGGACAGAGGCGCCCTGGCCTCGGCCAGGGCCAGGCCCTGGCCGGCCCTGGCCATGGCCTGGCCGAGGAGCCCTACGGTGCGGGCCGTCTCGGCCCCGGCCACCTGCATGGCTGGTCCCTATGGTGCCGCCGGCTGTTGCCTACGGTGAAGCCCCCTGTATGGGGGGAAGGCCTGGATCCCTAGGGGGGGGGGGGGAATCCGGCCTTGGCACGGCCACGGCTCGACCCCGGCAATGGCCGGGGCAGGCCACTACCTCCCGCTGCAAAATACGTTTGCAAAATACGTTTTCAAAATACATTTTATCAAAAACGCTTTTTCCGCTGCAAGTACTATAAGAGTACTATTGTTTGATAAGTGATGGGGAAATATTGAAAGTTGTTCTAGATGGTGATTGGCATCGTAATGACCTTTCCGATTCTAGAGCAACATCTTCAATATTTTTCGAAAGTAACTTATCAAATGAAAACTTTATGCAATGTTTTTGATCAAACTTGTTTTATGTCTTTTGCAACATTTTAAAACTAAAATGTCTTCCGCTTCTAAGAACATCGTCGCTGAGTTAAACAAAGGTGAAAAACTCAACGGCGATAATTACAAACTATGGTCCATGAAGATACAATATGTTTTAGAGGAGCAAGATGTGCTCGAAACTCTGAAGAACATAATGATTGAACCTAAGTTAGGCACTACGGCCCAACACAGAAGAGACAAGGAAGCTTTTGATGCTTGGTCTCGGAAAAACAAGATTGCTCGCATAACGTTGTTGTCAAGTATGGCCGACGACATAATGCGAATCTTCCGAGAATATGACCTAGCTATGAACATATGGTCCAAGCTAGAGGAGAAGTTTGGTGGCACCTCGGTGACCAAACTTCTCTCTTTAACTATAAGATTCGATTCGTACAAAAAGCATCGAGATCATTCCATGGGAATGCATTTACGACACATGGCGAATCTTATTTCAGAGTTAAAGGATGCAGGTCATGTGCTCACCGATGAGCAACAAATCCAAGCGGTCATGCGTTCCCTACCAATCGAATGGGAACAAATGAAGATGCATCTCACTCATAATGAGAGCATCAAGAATTTCAGCGATGTTTCTAAGCACCTCGAGTTGGAGGAAGAGCGGTTTGCGGCCGCCAAGCCAAGTGCAGAAGTGCACATGGTTGCTAGTTCCTCACACTGGAGAAAGAAACGTAAACATCACTCGAAGTTTGCTCATGACCAGCAAAAGCAACCAGTGTCTACCAAGAAACCCAAACAGAAGGGTGGAAACAAGAAATGGCACAAGAAGAAAGACTTGAAGAGGATCAAGTGCTTCAAGTGCAACAAGTTAGGTCACTATGCTCGTTCATGTATGGATGTAGGTGACAAGGTAACTTGTAATAATACTAGTTACATATGTGTTTCTAGTTCAATATTTCTTGTAGAATCTAATCCTTTTTGGATAATTGATTCAGGTGCCACCGACCACATAGCAAGGGACAGACGGTCCTTCGTGGAGTATCACCGGATACCCCAAGGAACGAAGTGGATAAAAAATATGTAGGAAACAACACACGTGTTGAAGTGAAAGGCGTTGGGACGTGCAAGCTCGTCTTGGACAACGGCCGCACTATCTTACTACATGATGTTCTCTTCGCTCCAGATATTCGAAGGAATATTATATCTGTGGTTGTATTAATGGGTCTTGGTTATAGTTGGTTCTTTCATAATTGTAATGTGGACCTATCTTGTAATAATTCTTTAATTGGTTCTGGGTATGTTTTAAGGGATTCATTGTATTAAATACTATGTACGATTCCTCCAATTTTAATGAAAATTTCCTTGCTACAAATTCCTCGGTTTGTGAATCTGATGTAATTTGTTGGCACGCAAGGCTTGGTCACATTGGACCAGCACGTATGGATAGACTTGCCAAACGTGGCCTTCTATCCAATGTTTCAAAGGTCGAAATGTCGACTTGCGAACATTGCCTTGTAGGGAAATCTTGTCGCAAGCCGTTTGGAACCGGCACAAGAGCCGAAGTTCCATTACAGCTGATTCGGGTTCAATATTACATATTTAACCCCCCCATTTAGCCCTATTTTGTGCTCATGTGATGCTACATTGTTCTCTAATTCATACGTATTTTCTACACATTTATTTATTAGAGAAAACACACTATTTGAGCACAAAACAGTATTTAATGAAGTATTTCTACACTTTTTATATTTTTCCTAGCATCGTCTCAATCTCACGATTCCAACGACTATTTATTTGTATTTTTCTGAGATCTGTGCTAATTACTGTGTATTTTTGAATGCAGAATACCAATTAAATGGAGAAATACGCAATTAAATACGAAAATACGGCTACCAACCAATCAGGAGCTGCCACGTGGCGGCCATCTGCCGCTTCCCGCTCGATCCAACGGTCAGCATCTCAGATCGAACGCAGACGAAAAGCGGGCGACGTGGCAAAACTTCCGCCGTTCGATTTCGATCGAACGGCCGCACTTCATCCGCTCGAACGCAGAAGCGCAGCGTAAGGGGGACACGTGGCATTATCCAGGCCGTTCCGCTCCGATCGAACGGTGAAAAACAAATACGAATTCGAAACGAATTCGAATCCGCGGGCGATGACGCGGCTCAATCCGGGCCGCTCGATCTCGATCGGGCGGTCGACATGCATCCTCATCAGCGGATCGGATCGAATTCGGAGCGGGCCTCGCACGACATTTAAAGCACACGCGGCCACGTTGTCGCCGTCGAGATCCAATCAAACGGCTACAAACGAAGCGGGCGCGGATCGAAGGAACGAAGCGGGCTTGGCACGAAATTTAAAGCACACGCGACAGCTCGTGGTTCAATCCCGCACGAGATCAGCGGCTCACGTTTGATCCGATCCAGATCTATGGTCTGGATGCATTTGGGCACGATATTGGTGCGGGTTTAGACCCGTTAGCAACGTATAAACCCGCAATCTCTTTATAAAAGGTATTTTAGGGGTTTTGAGGGTATTCAAGCAGATTGGGGCGTATTTTGAGCGTATTGGAGGCTCTAGGAGCCGTATTTTCCCCCTGAAAATTTTTGTAAAATTCCAGAGGCTTGTATTATTATTTTCAGAGAGTTTGAAGTCTTTTCAAGGAGAATTGGTGATATTTCCTTTAACTTAAACTCCTTATTTGATGCTTTTCTCTTGTATTTTGCTATAATCTTGACGTATTTTGCTATGAAAGTTGTTTATTATTGCATGATGAGTAGCTAAATCTCTGTTGTGCATGGTATGGAGTAGTTAGGTGCTATGATTTGTGTTAGTTTGGTTGTATTCCATGTGCTAAATCGTTAAACGTCGTTAAAATTGTAATCTTTGTTCGTAAATCGACTTTTTCAGATTCCAAAAGAATTGATTTAGTTGATGATCGCCCCAAAAGGGTGAGTTTTGATCTCCCCAAAAGGGAGTTTCACACCGTAGTTTTGATCTCTCCAAAAGAGAGTTTCATATCGTATTATAGCTTTAGCAACGATCTCATTGAATTTTGTGTTTGAACCCCCAAAAGGGCATCTTCCGATGAGTTGCTCCCAAAAGGAGAATTCATTGAGTTATATTGGATATTTTCCGGTGAATTGCTCCCAAAAGGAGAATTCATTGCGTTATACCTATCAACCAAATTAATACGAATCATCGATCCTAACGAACCCATACCATGTGCATACTTTTTATAGATATTTGTTCTCACGTATTTTCCTTGTTCGTATTATTCACGTATCCCCATTCACACCACCATCACAACCATTAAAAGTGTTTAGTTTCTCTTCGTTGGCTTTCTATTTGATTTGAATTGTGGTTGCAACAGATTTCTTCCCGTGGATTCGACATCTGGACTCCCAGATTTTACTACTTGTACGGACTCTTGCACTTGAGAGAGAGCACCTTTCGGAGCCCACCAACAGCTCATCCATTCGGACATATGTGGTCCGATGAATGTCAAGACAAGACGCGGGAAGTCCTACGTCATCACTTTTATTGATGACTTCACCCGATTCGGACATATCTATTTGATATCCCACAAACATGAAGCATTAACCTGCTTTAAAAACTATATGAGTTTAGTAGAAAATCAAATAGATCGCAAGATTAAGGTCTTGCGAACCGATAGAGGCGGTGAATATCAATCAGCAAGTTTTAAGGAACTTTGTGATGAAAAGGGCATAGTTCATCAAATAACTATGCCTTATACTCCACAACAAAATGGTGTTGCTAAAAGGAGGAATAGGACTTTAATGGAAATGGTCCGTTCAATAATGGCGCAAGCTAACTTGCCAATCACCTTTTGGGGTGATGCATTATTGACCGCTGCTTTCATCCTGAACCGCGTACCCTCGAAATCAGTTAGCTCCACTCCTTATGAGTTGTGGAACCAAAGGTCTCCTGACTTAAGCATTTTAAAACCTTGGGGGTGTGCATCCTACGCACATATTTCCTCCAATAAGTATGGCAAACTTGGGCCAAGGGGGAGGAAATGTATCTTTATACGATACACAGAAAACTCCAAAGATTATGTTTTCATTGATCAAGAAGACAATGGAGGACTGATTGAATTTGAGTCGAGGGATGTTACTTTCTTGGAAAATGAGTTTCCAAGACAGGACGAGATAAGTAGAACTTATCTCTATTTGAGATTTATGATCAAGAAAGATTACCTCATTCGAGTGGGAGAATTCTTGGTGAAGACGAAAATACGTTTCAACCTTCACCAATGGATGATACGAATGATGCGAATCCTATTCCATATGGGAATAATGATCCAAGTGGGAGCAATTCTAACCACATTCCAAGTGGGAGTGATATTAGAATTGATCCAAATTTGAGTCAATAAGGACTTGAAGAATCTCAAATACGACGTAGTAGTCGTACAAGGTTAGCTCCTCTAAGATTTGAGGATGAATTCCCACAAACCTTTATGACTTCACTACAAGAAGATGACGAGCCTGCTACTTTCAAACAGGCCGTATCATGCCCTGCAAAAGACAAATGAATGGAAGCGATGAAGGATGAATTAGAATCCACGAAAATTAACCGAGTCTGGGACTTGGTTAACTTACCCAGAGGACGTAGAGCTATTGGGAACAAATGGGTTCTTAAGATCAAGCATAAGGCTGATGGCTCTATAGACATATATAAAGCTCGCCTTGTCGCGAAAGGTTTTATGCAACAGGAAGGGATAGACTACAAAGAGACCTTCTCACCTGTTGTTCGTTTTACCTCGATTCGCTTGATTCTGGCTTTGGTAGCTTGCTTAGACCTCGAATTACATCAAATGGATGTAAAGACTGCCTTTCTCAATGGATAATTGGACGAGGAGATCTATATGGAACAACCAACATGGTTTGTAAAAGAAGGAAACGAACATAAGGTTTGTAAACTTCGTAAGTCCATATATGGTCTTAAACAATCCTCGAGGCAATGGTATATAAGATTTCAAGAAGTTGTCTTATCAAATGGTTTTACCATGCTTGATGAAGATAATTGTGTATATATCAAGAGGATCAAAAGCAAGTATGTTATTATGTCTCTATATGTAGATGACATTTTAATAGCCAGAAATGACAAGGGCTTTGTGATGGATATCAAGGCTTGGCTTTCATCAGTATTTGAGATGAAAGACATGGAAGAAGCCACATATATCCTTGGAGTTAAGATTTCAAGGAATCGCTCGAAGAAACTTCTTTCTCTTTCAAAAGAGACTTATATAAAGAAGGTTCTAGAATGTTTTAATATGCAAGACTGTAAGTCCATTGATACTCCTATAAGCAAATGCGATAATTTATGTCTGAAAATGTGTCCTAAGAACCAAAAGGAAAAGGAAATTGTGGAAAAAGTTCCATATTCCAGTGCAATTGATAATCTTATGTACGCTATGATGTGTACAAGACCGGACATCTGTTTTGCCGTTGGAATGGTAAGTCGTTACCAATCCAATCCAGGGCAAGCACACTGGAAAGCGGTTAAGAGGATAATGCGGTATCTTAAAGGGACTGCGGACTATGCTTTATGCTATCAAGGAAATGCCTTGAGGCTCGAAGGCTACACTGATGCTGATTGGGCGGGTGATCTCGATGAGCGACGATCGACCTCAGGACATGTTTTTCTACTCGGATCTGGTGCAATATCCTGGAGTAGCAAAAAGCAATCCTGCATCGCACTTTCAACTATGGAAGCCGAATTTGTAGCATTTAGCATGGCGGTCCAAGAAGCTGTTTGGCTTAGGAGATTCTTAGACAAGCTAATTGATGCAAGTGACTCAGGTGCTGTACCAATATACAGTGACAGTCAAGCATCTATAGCCTATGTCAAAGATCCAAAATTCCATTGTAAGACCAAACACATTGATATCCGCTACAAATTTGTAAAAGACTATGATAAGAACCAGAAGGTAGACATTAGGTACATATCTACAATTGAGATGATAGCGGATCCGCTTACGAAGGCGATCCTCAGAGATGTGTTTTACAAACACTTGTCATCTCAAGAATTGCGTAAGAGCTGAGTTGTATCTATGTATATTCCCATGTCTACAAAAGATCAAATTTAATAAAAGAATAAGTTCTTTTACAACATTGCATATGAGTTTCTTGAAAATGTTTGTGTACATTTCTTTTTATCTCAGCTATATTTTCTAGTATGTCAGACAGATTGAGGTTGGCTCTCTCACATGAGCAACCGCCTTTATTCTATTAGACGGATAAAATAAAGATGAGACCTGTTTAAAGTCAAAATCATCAGACAGATGATTTAGAGTCATGACTTAAACAAAATGGTTGTATAAAAGATCTGCATCATATGGATGCTTACAAAAGATCTAAGAAGATTTATGAAATCTTATCTATCTTATGCGGGATGTGGGTCCAGGAAATTAATGAGTAATAAAAAGGACTCAAAGTCACACATTGTGGTGTCTGATCATCATCCTTACAACATAATTAAGACATACGCTCCCTGGGAAAGGAGTGATGTTGTAATACGTATTCATACTACGTATGCATTTGACCATTGGGTTAGAATAGTAACTGTGTTTACTATTTTGTGAGACCCAAAGACCACATGGGTCTTAACTTCTTACCCTTATGGACTCTAATTGGTTCCTTTAGATTTGACTGGGTGATCGCTATCTTAGCATGTTGCTGATGGACTATGGTCAAATTCGGTCCGACGGGGCATGTTAGAAAAGCGAGTCAAGTCAAGATCGAAAGGATCGCAAGAAGAGGAAGATTAATTTCATGTTCACATTTGGACTTTAGAGATTCAAAGCTGGCCAACCTATTGTAATCCAGATGGGATTCAATTGTTGAATATAAATTAAAAGAAATGTGAAGAAATAATCTCGGGTAAAACATGCGTTAATCTACTCAACTTTGCACCCCAAGGAGTGTTGTGTATCTCTAACAAGTGCACAACAGCGGACTCTATGCGCATGATGGTCACACGGTCTATTTCTCAGTATGATAAATAGAAGAACTAAAGAAAAAGATGTTTCCTTACAATCCCCACAAGTGTGAGTGGCAGATGTTGGATATGGACGACATGTATACACCCATGAGGGGATGTATGAGGGTCTATGGACATCAGATGTCGCGTGCATAAAAGCATGTGCGAAGGGAACCTTTTCATGTGTGAAAAGGATCACTTGATAAGTGAAAAAAGTCACATTATAAGTGCATAAAGGCACTTGATAAGTGCATGAAGAAGAGGATAAGCAAGGGTGTTAATATAAGCTAATAAGCTTATATGTAGTTATTTCCTACAATAACTACCCCTAAAGCCTATAAATAGGACCCAAGGGTAAGGCATTTAAGGCTAATCCTTTATGCCATAAGTTTGCATAAGACAATCTTCTTTCCTCTTCTCCCTTCCATTAAAGTTCTTCATCCAAGTAGAGATTTAGACGGTGAAACGCTGCTTCGATCCTCTGTGACGAAGTACCGACCATTATGACGAATCCAAGGGCGAAGTTCAGAGATTACAGCGAAGCATACACTAACGTAAGTCTCTTCTCTCTTTCGATCCTCCATCATCGCATGATGGGATCCTACAGCTCAGGCGTTGGCCATGGAGGTAGAGTTGGTCTTCCCCAGAATTGTTCGAGATTTTCCTAATGTATTCCCTGATGATATCTATGGACTTCCTCTGGATAGATCGTTGGAATTCACCATAGATTTGGTACCAGGCACCCAGCCAATTTCGAAAGCTCCTTATCGTATGGCCCCACTCGAGTTGGATGAACTTCGCAGCCAGTTGACAAACTTATCGGAGCGAGGGCCGATACGTCCTAGTGTATGTCCATGGGTAGCGCTGGTGCTTCTGGTGAATAAGAAGGATGGGTCTCAAAGATTATGCAATGATTACAGGGAGTTGAACAAAGCAACAGTGAAGGATAAGTACCATCTCCCTCGTATCGATGCTATCTTTGATCGGTTAGGTGGATCAGGGTCTATTCGAAGTTAGATATGCGAAGTGGATACCACCAAGTGAAGGTTCAGGGGTCTGATGTTCCCAAAGATGCTTTTCGAACCCGTTATGGACAGTATGAATTATTGGTGATGCCCTTTGGAGTGACTAATGCACCAGCCACTTTCATGAGGTTGATGAACAAAGTTTTCTTCGAATATTTGGATAAGTTCGTAGTCTTTATCGATGACATCCTAGTGTATTTGAAGGACGAGGCAGAGCATGTTGAACATTTAATGATCGTCTTAGAGACTCTGAGGCGACATCAATTGTATGCCAAGTATAGCAAGTGCCAGTTTTGGTTGACTAGAATTGCTTTCCTTGGGCATATAGTTTATAGAGAAGTGTCACGCCCCGCTTCCCAAAAATGTGGAGGCGAAGCGTGAGAAGGTCCGCTCAGACTTGAAGCTGCAAAGCCGTAAGTCCGATAAGCGTCAATAAACATTAATTGGCAGGTCCTTGCAATTGCGATACGAAACAAAGATAATAAACAAGGAAATGAGACCAAAAAGAAATCTCAGAATATCCATTAAATTAAATTACAACATCACAGAAAAAGCCACTAGGCTTATAGAGAAAAGAACTAAGGGCCCCAGCATGGCCAAACAAAAGTACAAGGTACATAAAAACATAGTACAGGTGCCACGCACCGACAACTTAACAAAACAACACAAACGGAAGCTCAGCAGGGGGACACTAAGAATAGTCACCGGAAGCATCGTACTCAACGTCAACAACGGATTGGGCACGTACTCCACGAACACGTCACCCTCGACTGCAGTCTCCGGCTCAGCAACTAACATGCGTCACCCAAAGAGAAGGGGCACATGTCAGCAAGTCTAAAAGACTTGTGCAAGGAAACTATAAAACGAAGCAACCTAACAGTTCTAAAGTAAGGTATGGCATGGTATAGCATGGCAAATAACATGGCATGGCAAGTAAACAAGTAAAAGACAAGTACTGGAATTGTAATCACGTCGTGCACAGAGATTCCCCCTTTGGCTAGAGTGGCTATACGGGCCAACTCTTACGCTCAAGTGACCGTTTATCCCTACCCCTCCACGTGTGTCGAGCCAGGGCATTACCCCTGAACACAGAATGCTCGCTTCTGGATCACGAGCCAGGAAGTGTTTTTAACATGGATGGCGTAGGGTTATGCCCGCATAACGGGTGCCTAGCCGGTAACACGGAAACATGGATTGTACAAGTAGTGTAGCGTGTGCTACAATGCAAGTTTAACTAGGATGACATGTACGATGCAATGCATGGCAGTTAACAATTCAAATGCGTACAGTTAAGGAATTTAAACATGACAGATATCAATGCATAAATGATATGGCAAGGTGTCGGATCTAGCTTCGTTGTCAAGCTAGATCTCAAAGTTGCGCCTAGATCGCTATCATTTCACGATCTAGTCTCTTTCACGCTAGTACAAGGAATTGGCCTAAAAACATGGCCTAAAGAAGTGTTGGCAAGTTTCACTTGCCTGGTACCGAGGTTGTTGTTCGACGTGAGTCCCGAGATCGGTATCCTATGGTAATTGGGTTCGCTGTTACGGCAAAACAACATTAGTATGATCAAAACAGATTTCATAATAGGATCCTATGTTGTCTAATGAATCGTTTTTAATTAGGTTTTCTAATTACGGTGTGGGTTAACAGAGATTAAAGAATAGATTTACTAACCGTATGAGTAGCGAACGTATGACGCCAAAACAGATCTAGCTTTGACGTTAGAGGATGATCCTGAGGAGCTACGGCTGAAATTAAGATCCCGACGGCCGAATTGCTACAGATCTGGAGGTTGGAGTCCGTAGGGAAAATCTGGAGCAAGGGGAGATTTTTTTTAGGGTTTTGGGGTCGGCCGACGGCCAACGGGGGTGGTGCCGACGCAAAAGGAAGGTGAGGGGAGCTTGGGAGGATGAAGGGAGGCAAGAGGATGCTTGGGGAAGATCAGGGGTCAAAGGGGAGGAGAAAAGCCAAGAGAAGTGAAAGGAAAGAAAGAGAATCGATCGGGAGTTTTAAATAGAAACAACCGGTGGCTGTGCAAAACCTAGGGTTTCGACATTGATTAGTCGGTCAGAGAAGGATGGTTGATCGAATAGTTTAGGAACTAGTTGATCGGTCGTCTAACTTAGACCGACTAAAAGGCAAACTGAGAATAGGTTTAGTACAGGTTGACAGAATTAGTCGGTCCAAGAACAACTGTTGACCGACTAGTTTGGGAACTAGTCGGTCGGTGATCGTTCGTAGACCGACTAAGAGCAAAACTTGGTGGATATAAAGAAATGAGAGTTAGTCGGTCAAAGAAGGAACCCTAACCGACTAGTTTGGGAACTAGTCGGTCGATAGATGTTCTTTGACCGACTAAGCACAAACAGTAACTCGACTGAACATTAGAACTCAGAATTAGTCGGTCTGAGAACAAGTCCTGGCCGACTAGTTTGGCAACTAGTCGGTCGAAAGATGAACTTAGACCGACTAACGACAAACAGTAACTCAGCTAATATTATTAAGATGAACTAGTCGGTCTGAGAAGTGTTGCCGACCGACTAGATTGCCATCTAGTCGGTTGGTTCTTCTTCTTGAACCAACTAAGATGCACCAAAAGTGCCGAATCGAATCGCGGGGTTTCGGGAAGATTCCTAAGGCTTCTAGGATCCCTCTAACTCTAAAATTAAGATGCTATGAAGCTAATCATGAGGACATCCTACGGGAAAGGCACACAAGGCGGGGAAACACTCCAAGTTAATCATATAATCATTATTACGAATACCGGTCGTTACATCCTACACCCCTTAGAATAAAGTCCGTCCTCGGACTTTCTATCATATCTAGTTGCTCTAGTAACTACCCCAAATCATTTCACATCATACTTCAAACCAGAGATAGTCATTACAAGTGCTTATATATATGCACTAGATAGTCAAACATTATCACTATTAACATGTTTTCATTCACGCTCATTACTCTTATACCCATCATAGCCATTCATACTCATACATGTATTTCAATCATGTATAAACATTCATTATATAGCTACTACTTACCTAGCACAAACAATAGTTCAGATACTCATATAAGATTAGTCTCACATTAGCAATTACAACCATCGCTCTACGTATAGATAGCTACCTATGCATCGAGCATCCAAGGGTATAATACTCTCTTATATTTCTTAGCATACATTCAACACCAGACACATCGACACACATAGTCGCACTATACCAATACTCAAACAAGTCTTACTATATCTAATACACACGCACCACTACTATAATTTCACAGTATATATAGTCATTCAAATGTATGAATTTATTTCACCATATCTTCACATCACATACGGCCCTATAATTATACCCACGACACGCCATACATATCATAGTCACCAAAACTTATAACTAAGCACATACTTACCCGTGCATGGTGCACACCCACACACGCTAACATTTCAGTCATATTTACCAATCATACGATTATAAACTCTGTACATCTACACGCTTAGTTTTAGCTAGTACATATATATATACACGCAGGCAAGCCCCCTAATAAATAACTATACCACAAGACCAACACTTATAACTATATACTGGTTTAGTGACCCACAATCATGTGCGTAACACAACCGGACACAAACAATCCAAACATTATACTTACATCATCCATCACTATACACCAACCGCATACAAATACACCAACGTACATAGAGTATACCCACTCAAGCTTGAGTGAGACTCAAATTCATAGCAGAATAATTCCATATACATAACACATCATCCATACATATACCAATACTATTTAATGCATACACGTCTACCAACATAACCATATACATATCAAAGTGTCAAACACCCTTAATATTTAATCAGGTAATATCACATATCTCAATCACTTCATATACTATGACATTATTACAAACATCAGCACACCTATAATTACAATATTCTCCCTAATAAATGCTGTCATCATATGGTCACATACACGTATCATATATTCATACCATATCCACCCATCTATAATTGGCACATCAATACACTTACTTCATCCATTAGTTAAGATATGTTGTAGTCGGGTATACCTCATGGTATACACGCATACGACATCTCATAAAAACAAGTAATACCAATCAAACAATTATAATCCTACTATCATATGTATATCACACTTATACTCATGCAACTAATACATAACTACCTACACACAACATACCAACACCAACCACAAACAACTTCATATGCATCACGGAATTTAATACACTACGACGGCATATCAAATTACACTAATGGGGCCCACCAAACTATACTAAGGTTGACACGGGCGACGACAAGCTCTATTGGCTAGTCAAAAGGAAAGAAACTGAAATCAAAAGCGCAACGAATAGAAGGATCGAAAAGCATGAGAACGGTCGTGTAATGATGTAATGATGCTCCATTAGGATATATGGAAACGGTGTGTAAAAGATATAAATTAAAATGAGGAGTACGAAACCGGTCGATAAAATGAGTTGTTCGAAATAAGTTTGAGTCGAATATATATAATAAGAGGAAATGGTTTCGAAAAGTAATTTTTACGAAAATCTGAACTAGGGAAAACGTTGAGCATAAAATCGACTCGCTGAAAGCTGAAGTCCCATGTGACTTGAAAGGTATATAAGAAGCAATCACGATACGGTATTCGAATAAGGTTTAATGGCATAAGCAAGAAAAGAAAATTATAATTCAGGTTAGGAAAAACAGAAGTACGGTTCAAAATAAAATCGGTATATGAAAAGGGGCAAGACATTTATATCGATATGAAAATATAGGCTGGAAAATATTATAAACCAATAATCAAAAATCTCGACAAAAGTTTCAATGTTTAGAAAAGAACAAATAAATTTAAGTCGCGAAAGCGTATGAAATCTAATACATATATTAAAAGTTTTCGAACTAATTTAAACTTAGCGAAAGAGAGACATCGGAAATACTTTTAGGGGAAAACAAGGATTTGCTACAAGAACGGGTTGGTAAAAAGACTTTGAAGTACGGGGACGAACAAACTTGTAATTAGTATATATTCATAAATTAATTGGAGTTCTATTTATCTAGAAGGAATTATTTTAAAGTACGTATGGTAACTAGCTAAAATAAATTTCGCAATTTAGAAAAGGTGGTATATCGAATTATCGAAATAGTACTAAAGTTTAAAATCAAGTGCGAACGATATATGTTAGAAATGTGGTTACAAGATAGTAATTTAAAATTACGACCAAATTGTCTTCAAAATCTAAGAATGACTTTTAGCTCAAATGGAAATACACTGAAAGAAGGTTTAAAACAAAATTTAAATCGAGTGGAAACTTTTAATGAGGAAAATTTGAAAACGACTTTGGAAGAATCAAGATTTACAACGGAAAGATTTGAAAGGTCAACGATAATAGTAAGGAGGGGATCATGTGAATCGATGGCAATGAATGTGGTTGTGTGAGGCATGCACCTAAATTACGATTCAAGAAAACTACGACGAAAGCCTACGGTCAGCAACACAGAAGTGTAGTGACCAGGAAAAGATTGAACCAGAGAGTCCTAATCATCGCTTGACTGAGGTCACGGGAAATTTTAACATTAAGGCTTCCTAGTGGCTAGAGTATATTAGAGGCCTCGGGGAAAGTTCTAAAAGAATCGAGATCATGTTCTGTTGGGCCCGATATCGATGAACCCAAGCGAATGGCTAAAGAAATCCTAGGAATCTATCATGGTCAGAGCTAGACAGGAACCACTAAGGTAACTCTTAAGACTATCATATCAATCACTAGTGTAACGACTGCTTTTCATGTATCTGGATTTAATATAATATAATATATGTTTTGGTGGATTTTCTCCTCTGTGTGGTTTTCGGCTCCGTAGCTTTCATTTTCGATCGATTCGTCGTATTTTCTCGTTTCTTCCTTAGGATCGTCGATTTCGAAGTATGTCATTCGTGACGGACTTCATAACGGTCGTATCTTACTATTAGATCAAGCCTAGGAGTCTTAGGAATCGATCCCGGGGCCCCGCGCTCCGTATCGGAACTTTTGGTGCTTATTAGCCGGTGTAAGAAGGGGCACCGACCGACTAGATGACGATCCAGTCGGTCGGCAATCCTTCTTGGACCGACTAGTTAGCTTTCTAAATTTCTCAGGAGTTACTGTTTATCGTTAGTCGGTCTAAGAACGTTGGTTGACCGACTAGGTTGCAAACTAGTCGGTCAGCAATGCTTCTTGAACCGACTAACTCATCATCTTAATTTTAGTATCAGTTACTGTTTACTCTTAGTCGGTCTAAGAACGTTCATCGACCGACTAGATGCTAAACTAGTCGGTCAGTACTTGTTCATGGACCGACTAACTCTAAATCCTATTTTCGTTCAGGAGTTACTGTTTACACTTAGTCGGTCTGCGTTGGTCGACCGACCGACTAGTTGCCAAACTAGTCGGTCAGTGGTTGCTCTTTGACCGACTAACCAGTGTTAAAACCCTAATTTCTGGGCAGCCGCCAGCCCAACCTATTTAAACCCAACCCAAACGTTTTCTTCTTCTCCAACACGACCCAAAACCCTAAAATCTTCCCCCTTCAGCCCCCATCTTCCTCCAAGCTTCAATCCTTCATTCCAAGCCCTAAATCCATCATCCAATCCATCCATTCACTCTATCCACCTCTCATCTTCCCCAAATCTCCATCAAAATCCATCGAAATCCCCAAATCCCCCAAAACCCTAGTTTCCCCAAACTTCTCCATTTGCTTCCAGATCTGATCCTAGGGTTCCCCGGAGTGTTTCTTCCGCCTTCTCTCGGTGAGAAATCGATTCCTTAGTGTTTTCTTAACTTATTTATAATTTTATGAAACCCTAATAAATTTCTTGTTGTTTGGTGTTTGTGTCCCCCATAACAGCGATTCCCCCGTAGAATAGCATCCGTGAGACGAAGTGGTCGTCATCCCCGGTGCTAGGCAAGTGAAACTTGCCACTTAGGGTTTAGGCCATGCTTTAGGCCATTTGCTTGTTGTAGGCGTAAAAGAGACTAGGCGACGAAATGATACTCGCCTAGGCGCAAATTGGGGAACTAGCTTGACAACGAAGCTAGTTCCGACACATATAGCATGTTGCACAATTTCCATGTCATGTTTACTTTCCATTAACGGTACGCGAATTAATTGTCATGTCATTGCATTCTTTAAGTGTTTGTGTGATTGCGTAGCGTTGCTACGAATGCTTGTGTTCCTGGCTCGTGTTCCAGAAGCGGGCCATGTGTTGGTTGATAGCCAACGCCCGAATTGCTTGTTTCCGGCTAGGTGCTCCTACGCCAAATGTTTAAGAATGCGAGCTCATTGTGCGGGCAACCCCAGGCTCACTAGCTGAGTTCATTGTGCGGGGACCCAGGCTCCATTACGTGTGGGTATTGGGGGTAAGAGTTAAGCGACCATTCAACTGGGAGTCTGCCTGATCAGCAACTGCAGTTGTAAGGCGTAAATTCTTTGGGGTGGGGTAGTTGTTAAGCGGCCAATCAGCGAATGTGAACCCATTCAGCTGTAAGGCGTAAACATCTACAAAACAACGTGAATAGTGAATTGATTGGAATTGATAGTAGCTTGGCTACTCTTGTCTTGTCTTGCCCCGATGATTGCTCTCAAGTACAAATTGTCTTGCCATGTCTTAATTGTGCACTCATGTTATAACTGCCATGTCATGCATACTAAACTGCTAGGTTGCTAGTTGCCTTACTTTCAGTTTCCTTGCCCAAGTCTTTTAGACTTGCTGACATGTGCCCCTTTACTCTTTTGGGTGACACATGTTAGATCCCGAGCCCGAGTACCTTGTTGAGGACGAGGTGTTTGCTGACGCCGAGCCCGAGCCCGTGTTTGACGGGGAGTACGTGGACACTGGGGACCAGTCCTAGTGTCTTCGTTGTGCTTTACTTTTGTTAGACAGTTATTTTGTTATCGGTGCGTAGCACCTATACTTTGTTATGTCGTTGCTTTTGTTGGCCTTGTTCTGGGCCCTTAGACTCTTTTCTTTTAGCCTGGTGGCTTTTCTGGATGTTGAACTTATTTTCATGTTGGACAATATTTGAGATGTGAAGTTTTTATTTCAGTCTCTCCTTGTATTATTATTGTTGTTCCGTTGTGGTTACAGGGACCTGCTTATGTTTTATTTACGCTTATCGGGTTTGGGGCTTCACAGCTCCACTCTCGTGCGGACCTCTTCACGTCTCGCCTCCATTTTAGGGAAGCGGGTCGTGACAGGTTTTAGTGGTGGCCCATGCAGGTCCCTCTGTAACTGCGATTTTTGGAATAGCGATAATAATATTAGAATGTCCAATAAATTAAGTTCGACGTCCGATGTCATAAGCTATGAGTCTAATTGGATTTGTTCTCTGTGTCATTAGATGGCAGGAAGGCGTTTCACCCGTGGTGGGGGCAGTGGTGCGCTCCCTCATGATGAGGAGCCTGAGCGGGAACCCACCAGCGGTGAGATGATGCGGATGATGCTGCAGATGATGCAAGTGCAGCAGGGCGTGCTTCTGCAAGTCCAGAATGCCCCACTTGCTCATGCTGCCCGGGCTCTTCCGGATGTCCCTCGCTCTGAGCCAGGAGCGAAGCAATTTCGGGAGCTGGGTCCCGCATATTTTGATGGTTCTGAGGGTCCTCTGGCTGCCGATGAGTGGATTCGGAACATCGAGGACAATCTGAAGATGGCCAAGATCACCCCGGCTGGATGGGTTGATTTGGCGAAGAGGCAACTCAAGGATAACGCCAGGAATTGGTGGGATGCGGAGGAGAAGTTGTTGGTGGAGCCGATCGTTTGGGCTACCTTCAAGGCCAGATTTGAGGGTGAGTTCTTTCCGAAGGCTGCCAGAGAGGAGATGCTGCAGCGTTTCATCGATTTGAAGCAGGGGAACTCGTCGGTGGACATGTACCACCAGGAGTTCATGAGGCTGAGTCGGTTTGCACCAAAGATGGTGCAGGACGCTGAGGAGAGAGCTCAGAGGTTCCTGCAGGGGCTTGCTTCGGAGCTCCAGAGTTTTGTGACCTCTTCTGACCGGGAATCTTATCAGAAGGTTCTGGTCGCTGCCAAGAGGCAGGAGCTGCTCGTGAACCAGAGGAGAGGGTCTGTTGTTGGTGCTGGGAAGAGGCCTGTGGAACAGGCGAGAGCTGTGGTTAGACCTGGATTCAGGCCTAATCAGCCTGCTCAGTTTAAGAGGCCAGGAGGGCCTATTCTGAAGTTTTGCCATTTCTGCGGCAAGCCTGGCCACGTCAAGGATCAGTGTCGGAAGTTTTTGGGCCAGTGTCTGGTTTGCGGTGATGCTTCCCATGTCACGAAGGATTGTCGGCATGCGAATCAGCTGCGGAGGGCTCCTGTTGCAGCTCAGCCGTTGCAGCAGCGAGCGTCTGTTCCTGCTGGTCGTGGAGCGGCTCTTGTTCCGCAGGGGCAGGCCTTTCGGCAGGCTGTTCCGCCGAGGAGGCAGGCTTTTCTGATGACCGCTGTGGAGAGCGAGGCTGTGGATGAGGTTATCGCAGGTAATCCTCAATCTAGCTATTACTTTCCTAGCTGGTTTTGATTGTTAGATTATGTTGTTTGCTTGAACATGGTTGTTTGCTAGAATAGGGTTTGATTGTTAATTGATTGATTAGGTGTGGTTTTGGTGTGCACATTTCCTGCACGAGTCCTCTTTGACTCTGGTGCATCGATGTGCATTATTTCTCGGAGCTTCGTGGAGAGGCATTCCTTGTCGACGTCCCCTCTTCCAAAGAGTTGGAATATCGTTACAGGGAATGGCGTGGTCTCGGTGCATCGTGGTTGCAATTCTTGCTCGTTGGTGGTCTGTGGACATGAGCTTTTCGCTGATTTCATTGTCCACGACATCATCAACTATGATGCAGTTCTTGGGATGGACTGGCTTGCGAGCTTCTATGCTACGATCGACTGTCGGAGGAAGAAGGTGGTGTTCGAGATTCCCGGACATCCAGTATTTGAGTTCAGTCGTGGTAGCAGTTCGCTTGGTCCTGTCAGATTTCGGGCCAGGCCGGTGGAGGTTGTGGCTATGCAGATGGAGCTGGAGTGGCCAGCTGTGGTGCGTGATTTTGGTGACGTCTTCCCCGAGGAGATGTCTGGTTTGCCGCCTGATCGAGCTCTGGAATTTTCTATCGATCTTGTTCCAGGTGCGCAGCCGATTTCGAAGGCGCCGTATCGTATGGCACCTGCAGAGTTGGAAGAGTTGCGGAAGCAGTTGGATGAGCTTTTGCAGAAGGGTTATATTAATCCTAGTGTGTCTCCGTGGGGAGCACCGGTGTTGCTGGTTAAGAAGAAGGATGGTTCGCGTCGCATGTGCGTGGACTATCGGGAGTTGAATGCGGTGACCATTAAGAATAAATACCCGTTGCCTCGCATCGATGATATTTTTGATCAGCTTGGAGGTTCGAGGGTGTTTTCTAAATTGGATTTGAGGAGTGGTTACCATCAGTTGAAGGTGAAGAAGGATGATGTTCCGAAGACAGCGTTCAGGACGAAGTATGGACACTATGAGTTCGTGGTTATGCCTTTCGGCGTAACTAACGCGCCCGCAGTTTTCATGAATCTGATGAACCTGATTTTCTACGACTTTTTGGATAAGTTTGTCGTTATCTTTATTGACGACATTCTGATCTATTCGAAGTCGGAGGAAGAGCATGCCTCGCACTTAAGGACGGTGTTGGAGATCTTGAGGAAGCATCGGTTGTATGCTAAGTTTTCGAAGTGCGAGTTTTGGCTGGATCGAGTTGCTTTTCTCGGGCATGTGGTGACTGGAGATGGTATTTCAGTGGATCCCGAGAAGATTAGGGCCATCAGGGAGTGGCCTGTTCCGTCGTCAGCGTCTGAGATTCGGAGTTTCCTTGGACTTGCTGGTTATTATCGGCGTTTCATTAAGGACTTTTCTCGTATTGCTGAGCCGATGACCAGGTTGACGCGGAAGGATGTTGCTTTTGTTTGGTCGGGTGATTGTGAGAGTGCTTTTGGTATTCTGAAGGAGAGGTTGACGACTGCCCCTATTCTTGTTGTGCCTGATCGCAGCGGTGGATTTGAGATCTTTTGCGATGCTTCTGGCAAGGGTCTCGGTTGTGTGTTGCATCAGCACGGGCATGTTGTGGCGTATGCGTCTCGTCAGCTTAAGGTTCATGAGAAGAATTACCCGACGCATGATTTGGAGTTGGCTGCCGTTGTGTTTGCTCTTAAGATTTGGAGGCACTTCCTGCTGAGTGAGAAGGTGAAGATTTTCACCGATCACAAAAGCTTGAAGTATATTTTCACTCAGAAGGAGCTCAACATGCGACAGCGTCGATGGTTGGAGCTTATGGCGGATTATGAGATTGATTTGCAGTTTCACCCTGGCAAGGTGAATGTGGTTCCGGATGCTTTGAGTAGGCTTCCAGCGGTGATGATTTTGACCTCGCAGTGGAGATTGCAGCAGGATTTCTGCGAGTCTGGCGTGGAGATTGTTCTTCCTGGAGAGGCTTCTTCGTTGATGTACATGCAGGTACAGTCGACGATCGTGGATCGGATTAAGGCTGGCCAGGCTGAGGATCCGAAGCTGGTGAGGATTCGGGAGCAGGTGGAAGCCGGTCTGCGGACTGACTTTTTGATTCATGAGGATGGCTCGCTGAGGTTTGGAGCCAGGTTGTGTGTGCCCGCTGGGGATATCAGAGAGGAGCTGATGGTGGAGGCACACAGTTCGCCGTATTCTGTGCATCCTGGTGGCACCAAGATGTACCAGGATCTTCGTCTGAATTATTGGTGGCATGGTATGAAGAGGAGCGTGGCTCGGAGTGTAGCCAAGTGCTTGGTTTGCCAGCAAGTGAAGGCGGAGCATCAGCGTACGGCCGGGTTGCTACAACCGCTTCCGATTCCGGAGTGGAAGTGGCAACACATCACTATGGATTTCGTGACTGGACTACCTCGGAGTCCGAAGCAGAATGACGCGATTTGGGTGATCGTAGATCGATTGACCAAATCTGCGCACTTTATTCCGTTCCGAGTGGGACAGTCCACTGAGGCGCTAGCAAGGAGATATATGGAGGTAAAATTCTTTTACTCTCCGTTTTATTTCCTTTTTCCTAGTTTGGATAGTGATGTAACGTGAATCGTGCAGGAAGTTGTGCGACTTCATGGAGTCCCCGTGAGTATCGTGTCGGACAGAGACACGAGGTTCACATCTCAGTTCTGGCAGAGTTTGCAGAAGAGCTTGGGTACGCGTCTGAGTTTCAGCACGGCGTACCATCCGCAGACGGATGGCCAGTCCGAGAGGACGATTCAGATTTTGGAAGACATGCTGAGGGCGTGCATGTTGGATTTCAAGGGTTCGTGGGAGGACCATCTGCATTTGGTGGAGTTCTCTTACAACAACAGCTTCCAGGCGAGTATTGGCATGGCGCCATTCGCCGCTCTTTATGGGAGGAAATGTCGATCGCCATTGAGTTGGGATGACGTTGGTGATCGGGAGTTGTTGGGACCTGAGATGATCGTGGAGGCCGTGGATATCGTCAGGAATATTCGGGAGAGGTTGAGGATTGCTCAGGACCGTTTTAAGCATTGGGCGGATGCTAAACGTCGTCCTTTGGAGTTTCAGCCGGGCGACCATGTGTTCTTGAAGATTTCCCCGAATCGTGGTGTGATTCGTTTCGGGAAGCGTGGGAAGTTGAGCCCGCGATACATTGGACCATTTGACGTTTTGGAGAGGGTTGGCGAGGTAGCGTATCGCTTGGCCTTGCCGCCATCTTTGGAAGGAGTTCACAATGTTTTCCATGTGTCGCAGCTTCGTCGATACATTAGCGATCCGTCTCATGCGGTGGATTTTTCGGAGATTACCGTTCGCCCCGATTTGACGTATGACCAGCATCCAGTGCAGATTCTGGACAGGCGTCAGAAATCGCTTCGGAACAAGGTTGTCAACCTTGTGAGGGTGATGTGGCGACACGGTTCACCTGGAGAGTCTACTTGGGAGAATGAGGATGAGATGCGAGAGCGTTTCCCACTTTTGTTTCCGGACTCGTGAGTTTTTGGAAATTCCGAGGACGGAATTTTTCTTAAGTTGGGGAGGATGTAACGACTGCTTTTCATGTATCTGGATTTAATATAATATAATATATGTTTTGGTGGATTTTCTCCTCTTGTGTGGTTTTCGTCTCCGTAGCTTTCATTTTCGATCGATTCGTCGTATTTTCTCGTTTCTTCCTTAGGATCGTCGATTTCGAAGTATGTCATTCGTGACGGACTTCATAACGGTCGTATCTAACTATTAGATCAAGCCTAGGAGTCTTAGGAATCGATCCCGGGGCCCCGCGCTCCGTATCGGAACTTTTGGTGCTCATTAGCCGGTATAAGAAGGGGCACCGACCGACTAGATGACGATCCAGTCGGTCGGCAATCCTTCTTGGACCGACTAGTTAGCTTTCTAAATTTCTCAGGAGTTACTGTTTATCGTTAGTCGGTCTAAGAACGTTGGTTGACCGACTAGGTTGCAAACTAGTCGGTCAGCAATGCTTCTTGAACCGACTAACTCATCATCTTAATTTTTGTATCAGTTACTGTTTACTCTTAGTCGGTCTAAGAACGTTCATCGACCGACTAGATGCTAAACTAGTCGGTCAGTACTTGTTCATGGACCGACTAACTCTAAATCCTATTTTCGTTCAGGAGTTACTGTTTACACTTAGTCGGTCTGCGTTGGTCGACCGACCGACTAGTTGCCAAACTAGTCGGTCAGTGGTTGCTCTTTGACCGACTAACCAGTGTTAAAACCCTAATTTCTGGGCAGCCGCCAGCCCAACCTATTTAAACCCAACCCAAACGTTTTCATCTTCTCCAACACGACCCAAAACCCTAAAATCTTCCCCCTTCAGCCCCCATCTTCCTCCAAGCTTCAATCCTTCATTCCAAGCCCTAAATCCATCATCCAATCCATCCATTCACTCTATCCACCTCTCATCTTCCCCAAATCTCCATCAAAATCCATCGAAATCCCCAAATCCCCCAAAACCCTAGTTTTCCCAAACTTCTCCATTTGCTTCCAGATCTGATCCTAGGGTTCCCCGGAGTGTTTCTTCCGCCTTCTCTCGGTGAGAAATCGATTCCTTAGTGTTTTCTTAACTTATTTATAATTTTATGAAACCCTAATAAATTTCTTGTTGTTTGGTGTTTGTGTCCCCCATAACAGCGATTTCCCCGTAGAATAGCATCCGTGAGACGAAGTGGTCGTCATCCCCGGTGCTAGGCAAGTGAAACTTGCCACTTAGGGTTTAGGCCATGCTTTAGGCCATTTGCTTGTTGTAGGCGTAAAAGAGACTAGGCGACGAAATGATACTCGCCTAGGCGCAAATTGGGGAACTAGCTTGACAACGAAGCTAGTTCCGACACATATAGCATGTTGCACAATTTCCATGTCATGTTTACTTTCCATTAACGGTACGCGAATTAATTGTCATGTCATTGCATTCTTTAAGTGTTTGTGTGATTGCGTAGCGTTGCTACGAATGCTTGTGTTCCTGGCTCGTGTTCCAGAAGCGGGCCATGTGTTGGTTGATAGCCAACGCCCGAATTGCTTGTTTCCGGCTAGGTGCTCCTACGCCAAATGTTTAAGAATGCGAGCTCATTGTGCGGGCAACCCCAGGCTCACTAGCTGAGTTCATTGTGCGGGGACCCAGGCTCCATTACGTGTGGGTATTGGGGGTAAGAGTTAAGCGACCATTCAACTGGGAGTCTGCCTGATCAGCAACTGCAGTTGTAAGGCGTAAATTCTTTGGGGTGGGGTAGTTGTTAAGCGGCCAATCAGCGAATGTGAACCCATTCAGCTGTAAGGCGTAAACATCTACAAAACAACGTGAATAGTGAATTGATTGGAATTGATAGTAGCTTGGCTACTCTTGTCTTGTCTTGCCCCGATGATTGCTCTCAAGTACAAATTGTCTTGCCATGTCTTAATTGTGCACTCATGTTATAACTGCCATGTCATGCATACTAAACTGCTAGGTTGCTAGTTGCCTTACTTTCAGTTTCCTTGCCCAAGTCTTTTAGACTTGCTGACATGTGCCCCTTTACTCTTTTGGGTGACACATGTTAGATCCCGAGCCCGAGTACCTTGTTGAGGACGAGGTGTTTGCTGACGCCGAGCCCGAGCCCGTGTTTGACGGGGAGTACGTGGACACTGGGGACCAGTCCTAGTGTCTTCGTTGTGCTTTACTTTTGTTAGACAGTTGTTTTGTTATCGGTGCGTAGCACCTATACTTTGTTATGTTGTTACTTTTGTTGGCCTTGTTCTGGGCCTTAGACTCTTTTCTTTTAGCCTGGTGGCTTTTCTGGATGTTGAACTTATTTTTATGTTGGACAATTTTTGAGATGTGAAGTTTTTATTTCAGTCTCTCCTTTTATTATTATTGTTGTTCCGTTGTGGTTACAGGGACCTGCTTATGTTTTATTTACGCTTATCGGGTTTGGGGCTTCACAGCTCCACTCTCGTGCGGACCTCTTCACGTCTCGCCTCCATTTTAGGGAAGCGGGTCGTGACAACTAGCATGTAGTCTAACAAACAATGAGGGGCCTCTAACTAGCAAGCACAACTTCTAACTAAGTCTCACTATAGTCCTGACCTAATGGATTTCCTATCAGGCTGGGACAGGTGCTCTAACACGTCTACTAGCCACCTAAGACATAGGAACGCTAAAACCCAGACTCCGGGCTTATAATTTGGATGTTCTAATTTATTTAATGGACATTCTATATTTATTATCGTTGTTCCGATAGTTCGCATTTGCAAAAGGACCTGCATGGGCCACCAACAAAACATGTCACGCCCCGCTTCCCAAAAATGTGGAGGCGAAGCGTGAGAAGGTCCGCTCAGACTTGAAGGTGCAAAGCCGTAAGTCCGATAAGCGTCAATAAACATTAATTGGCAGGTCCTTGCAATTGCGATACGAAACAAAGATAATAAACAAGGAAATTAGATCAAAAAGAAATCTCAGAATATCCATTAAATTAAATTACAACATCACAGAAAAAGCCACTAGGCTTAGAGAGAAAAGAACTAAGGGCCCCAGCATGGCCAAACAAAAGTACAAGGTACATAAAAACATAGTACAGGTGCCACGCACCGACAACTTAACAAAACTAAACAAACGGAAGCTCAGCAGGGGGACACTAAGAATAGTCACAGGAAGCATCGTACTCAACGTCAACAACGGATCGGGCACGTACTCCACGAACACGTCACCCTCGACTGCAGTCTCCGGCTCAGCAACTAACATGCGTCACCCAAAGAGAAGGGGCACATGTCAGCAAGTCTAAAAGACTTGTGCAAGGAAACTATAAAAGGAAGCAACCTAACAGTTCTAAAGTAAGGTATGGCATGGTATAGCATGGCAAATAACATGGCATGGCAAGTAAACAAGTAAAAGACAAGTACTGGAATTGTAATCACGTCGTGCACAGAGATTCCCCCCTTTGGCTAGAGTGGCTGTACGGGCCAACTCTTACGCTCAAGTGACCGTTTATCCCTACCCCTCCACGTGTGTCGAGCCAGGACATTACCCCCGAACACGGAATGCTCTCTTTTGGATCACGAGCCAGGAAGTGTTTTTAACACGGATGGCGTAGGGTTATGCCCGCATAACGGGTGCCTAGCCGGTAACACGGAAACATGGATTGTACAAGTAGTGTAGCGTGTGCTACGATGCAAGTTTAACTAGGATGACATGTACGATGCAATGCATGACAGTTAACAATTCAAATGCGTACAGTTAAGGAATTTAAACATGACAGATATCAATGCATAAATGATATGGCAAGGTGTTGGATCTAGCTTCGTTGTCAAGCTAGAGCTCAAAGTTGCGCCTAGATCGCTATCATTTCACGATCTAGTCTCTTTCACGCTAGTACAAGGAATTGGCCTAAAAACATGGCCTAAAGAAGTGTTGGCAAGTTTCACTTGCCTGGTACCGAGGTTGTTGTTCGACGTGAGTCCCAAGATCGGTATCCTATGGTAATTGGGTTCGCTGTTACGACAAAACAACATTAGTATGATCAAAACAGATTTCATAATAGGATCCTATGTTGTCTAATGAATCGTTTTTAATTAGGTTTTCTAATTACGGTGTGGGTTAACATAGATTAAAGAATAGATTTACTAACCGTATGAGTAGCGAACATATGACGCCAAAACAAATCTAGCTTTGACGCCGGAGGATGATCCTGAGGAGCTACGGCTGAAATTAAGATCCCGACGGTCGAATTGCTACAGATCTGGAGGTTGGAGTCCGTAGGGAAAATCTGGAGCAAGGGGAGATTTTTTTTAGGGTTTTGGGGTCGGTCGGCGGCCAACGGGGGTGGTGCCGACGCAAAAGGAAGGTGAGGGGAGCTTGGGAGGATGAAGGGAGGCAAGAGGATGCTTGGGGAAGATCAGGGGTCAAAGGGGAGGAGAAAAGTCAAGAAAAGTGAAAAGAAAGAAAGAGAATCGATCGGGAGTTTTAAATAGAAACAATCGGTGGCTGGGCAAAACCTAGGGTTTCGACACTGATTAGTCGGTCAGAGAAGGATGGTTGACCGAATAGTTTAGGAACTAGTCGGTCGGTCGTCTAACTTAGACCGACTAAAAGGCAAACTGAGAATAGGTTTGGTACAGGTCGACAGAATTAGTCGGTCCAAGAACAACTGTTGACCGACTAGTTTGGGAACTAGTCGGTCGGTGATCGTTCGTAGACCGACTAAGAGCAAAACTTGGTGGATATAAAGAAATGAGAGTTAGTCGGTCAAAGAAGGAACCCTAACCGACTAGTTTGGGAACTAGTCGGTCGATAGATGTTCTTTGACCGACTAAGCATAAACAGTAACTTGACTGAACAGTAGAACTCAGAATTAGTCGGTCTGAGAACAAGTCCTGACCGACTAGTTTGGCAACTAGTCGGTCGAAAGATGAACTTAGACCGACTAACGACAAACAGTAACTCAGCTAATATTATTAAGATGAACTAGTCGGTCTGAGAAGTGTTGCCGACCGACTAGATTGCCATCTAGTCGGTTGGTTCTCCTTCTTGAACCAACTAAGATGCACCAAAAGTGCCGAATCGAATCGTGAGGTTTCGGGAAGATTCCTAAGGCTTCTAGGATCCCTCTAACTCTAAAATTAAGATGCTATGCAGCTAATTATGAGGACGTCCTACGGGAAAGGCACACAAGGCGGGGAAACACTCCAAGTTAATCATATAATCATTATTACGAATACCGGTCGTTACAAGAAGGGATATCTGTTGATCTCGAGAAGGTTACTGTAGTGGAGGAGTGGCCTGCCCTTCGAACAGTCACTGAAATCAGGAGTTTTTTGGGATTTGCTGGTTATTACAGAAAGTTTATCAGAGACTTCTCGAAGATTACAGCGCCCTTGACTAAGCACCCCTGACTAATCTCACCAAGAAAGATGTCTCATATGTCTGGTCTGAGGAGTGTCAACATGCACTTGGAGAGTTGAAGCGACGGTTAACGACTGCTCCTGTTCTGACTATTCCTAATAGATCGGGAGGATTTGAGATCTTTTGTGATGCTTCTGGTAAAGGGCTAGGATGTGTACTCCATCAGTATGGTCGTTTTATGGCTTATGCCTCTAGACTATTAAAAATACATGAGCGAAATTATCCTACTCACGACTTGGAGTTAGCAACAACGGTTTTCGCCTTGAAATTGTAGAGGCACTTCCTCTTGGGAGAGCATGTGAAGATTTATACGGATCATAAGAGTTTGAAGTACGTCTTTACTCAGAGGGAGCTTAACATGAGGCGGTGTAGATGGCTTGAGCTAATGGCAGAATATGACATTGACCTTCAGTACCACCCAGGGAAGGTTAATTTAGTTCTAGATGCTCTCAGTCGACTTCATGCTATTATGATGTTGACTTCTCAACCACAACTCTGTTGGGCATTACGTCAGATGGAGATGGAGATTGTACTTCCAGGTGAGAAGGCTGTTGGGATGGGTCTATAGGTTCGGTATGATCTGGTAGACCGAGTTAAGGCAGCACAGGCGGAAGACGATAAGTTGAAGAAGATGAGAGGGCAGGTAGAAGATAGGCTTCGAACTGATTTCTGTATTCATAAGGACTGTTCTCTGTGATTCGGGAGCCGGATTTGTGTACCTGCTGGTGCGGTGCAGAAAGAGTTGTTGAAGGAAGCCCACAGCTCTCCATATTCTATCCATTTAGGAGGAACGAAAATGTATCGTGACATGCGTCAGCATTTCTGGTGGCACGATATAAAGCAGGGTGCAGCCAAGAGTGTGGCTTCGTGTATTATCTGCCAACAGGTGAAAGCTGAGCATCAGAGGGTTGCAGGTCTATTGCAGCATCTTCCCATTCCCGAGTGGAAGTGGCAACGTGTGACGATGGATTTTGTGACCAGACTACCCCGAACCCCCCAGGGATATAATGCGATTTGGGTTATCGTCGATTGATTGAATAAATCAGCGCATTTCATTCCTTTTCGGGTCGGTCAGTCTACAAAATTTCTGGCTAAGAAGTATATGGAGGAGATCGTGGGACTCCATGGAGTCCCTGTGTGCATAGTTTTTGATAGAGACACCAGGTTCACATCTCACTTCTGGCGGAGTCTACAAGCTAGTTTGGGGACCCATCTCAGTTTTAGTACTGCATATCATCCCCAGACAGATGGATAGGCTGAATGTGCTATTCAGATTTTGGAGGATATGTTAAGGGCTTGCATGCTAGAGTTTAAGGGGTCTTGGGAGGACTATCTGCACCTGAAAGAGTTTGCCTATAATAACAGCTACCAGGCGAGCATCGGTATAGAGCCTTTTGTGACTTTGTATGGAAGGAATTGGCGGTCACCCCTCAGTTGGGATGATGTAGGAGACCATGAATTGCTGGGACCAGACCTGGTGACTGAAGCGGTTGACGTGGTACAGACGATTCATGAAAATCTCTGTATTGCTCAGGACCGCTATAAGCATTGGGCAGACACTAAGAGGCGACCCTTAGAGTTCCAGCCAGGTGATTATGTATTCTTGAAGATTTCACCTACGCGGGGCACCGTACGATTTGGTCGGCATGGGAAGTTTAGCCCCAGATACGTTGGCCCCTTTGAGATTTCAGCCCGTATTGGCGAGGTGGCGTATCGACTAGTGTTATCGCCATCACTAGTGGGTATCAATGACGTGTTTCATGTGTCCCAGCTAAGGGGGTACGTAGGAGATAATATGCACTTGGTGGACCACTCAGAGATCGAGGTGCGTCCGAACATGACCTATGAGCAGCAGCTTGTGGCTATCTTGGATCAGAGGCAGAAGATGTTTCGGAACAAAGCTATTAATCTTATGAGGGTCATATGGCATCAAGAGTCTCCGAGAGAGTCTACGTGGGAGCGTGAGGATGAGATGCGAGAGAAGTATCCACACTTGTTCGTATAAGTATCTCTCGTATCATTGTAATCCTTTGGACTCCTTAACTTGTGTAATGTACAATTGCTCTCATATTAGAATTTTTGTAACTCCGGGGACGGATTTTTCTTCTAAGGAGTGTAGGATGTAACTCCCCGTAGGGTGTAATATGAAGAAGTGCACTGCTTTTGGGTATGCGTCTTTTGAGTCGTATATGCTGACGTTGAGATCATACTCTACGCTTGGTATACATGCCAATGGGTGTGTAGGAATGGCCATCATGTTTCATATAAGGAATGGCATGTGATGTACTTAACACTCTCAGATGAAGGGTATATTAAATGACAGATTTGTAAATAGAGGAGAAAGTTGTTATGAAGAAAAAACTTTCCATTTTTGGGGAAAATGGCAAAGTTGTAAATAATAGGAACTTATAGATATATGAATGAGGACTTACCATTTATAGTAATGGCTAAATTGTAATTAAGATGAGAATGAAGATATTTTTTGAGGGATTTCCTTTTAAGGAAAGTCTTTTTTGGTAAATACCTTAAAGCTTAAGTTTTTCTCTTTCTTTTCTTCTTCTACAAGTTTCCTTTTTCTCTCTTTTTTTCCTTTTCTCCCCCTTGCTGCCGTGAGTTTTGGGTGAAAACAAAAAGGAAAGAAAGAAAAAGGAAGAATAAAAGGAAAGAAAGAAAAAGGAAGAAGAAAAGAAAAGAAAGAAGAAGGAGAAGGAAGGGGATTCAAAGGGGGCTTTTCTTTTCATTAACTCCATCATCATCATCATTCTTCATCTCATTGTAGGATTTATCATCCTCTTTTGCTATCTTGTTAATTGTTAATTAGTTAATGAAATCGTTAGATAGTTGTTATCTTAGTGTAAAAAGTTGTATATCATTTTAAAGAATTCATTTTTAGTGTAGATCTCATGAACTCTTAAATAAAAATCCTATTTTTAATAAATCCAACTTATTCTTCATTCAAAGGTATTCCTATTTAGTTTAAGTCTAAAATGTTCTTAAAAAAACAATGTTTTAATTAGATCCAACATGTTCTTTATTTTAAAACCCATGTTTTAGTTTAGATCTAGAACACATAGTCAAAAAATCACTCTTTTCATGAACTAAAACACCCTTAAATAAACAAAAATCATATTTTTATTGATGAGTAGTGATACGACCACTTTAGAGAGGCCCAAAAGCAAGCGGCCCGAGGCCAAACCAGAGGCGGGAGGCCCATAAAAGGAATTCGACCCAACCGACGAGGCCCACGAAAGGACTTGGGGTCGGATCGACCACGACCCGGCATACGTTCCCCCGGCACATGCCCGCAGGAGATAACCGCTCCCTAAGAGCGCGACACCTTAATGACCATTAAGGAGCCCATTAATCGACCCCCACGACGTACGCAGGTGCCTTGAAGGAGGCGGATCACGGAGGCGTGAGTGGGGAGCGATCAGGGGATGTGGACTGGGGGCAATCGTGGGATGAACCCTATAAAGGGATTTCGGAGGCAACCGAGAGAGGGATCGAATCCACGACACCAACAACAGAGGTATTCCACTAAAAAGACCGTACTTTCTCCATTATCTTCCCTCCCATAGCTCGGTCCGAGGATACGCGTGCTGGCCTCCTTGCGAGCCACACCGATCTCGCTGAGTAGCATTCAGATCCGTTCTGACTTTGGCATCGGAGGGGACTTGGCCGGAACCAAGGTCCGGCCCCCCTGACGACTTTCTTTGTCTGTCCAGGAAGAAGTGGACCCAAGGTGCCGAGGATACCCCTCAGTGCAGAACTCACCAAAGCAAGGCCCGCACGACAGGGATCCCGTTCGCCACTGGTGAGCATCGCCATCGACTGGGTCCAAGCGATAATCAGGGCACCGAGGCTACCCCTTGGCACTTGATTGGCCGAGGCTGAACGCTCACCTAGGCACCGAGGTTACCCCTTTGCACCCTGCTGACCGAGTCCCAACACTCCGGACGAAGAGCCCGCTCATCCTCGACCCTCCAAGCGAGCCGTTTTCCGAGCCGAAGTTGAGCCCCTCGTAACCCTCATCGAGAACACGCACGCTTGGTGGGATCAAGGGATTCCAACCGATCCCTTAACCATGTTGATAGTCCAACCACCGGTCAATGATCCATTGGTGAGAAAACACCGGTAAACATCTGGCACCGTCTGTGGAAACGAACTAACACCCACGTAAAGCAACCACACCAGTAATGACGTGGCCTCGCCCAACCTTGACGGCTTGGCATGCATCCCAGGCCAGAGGGCCAAACGAGCCCCGGTCAGGCCTCGCCGGGGGCAAGGACATGGAATCCGAGAAACCTTCCTCACTCCTCCCCCTCGGCGGGGGGACGCGGGGAGGGAGAAGCCACGACCTGATGAAGCACTCATAGTCTCTGCCGTCATCAACGCTGCCGTTGTGAGCCGGCTACTCGTTGATACCGGTAGCTCGTGCGACATCCTCTTCATGTTGTCCCTTGAGAGGATGGGGCTACGGGACAAAGACCTGGAGCCATGCTCGGGGCCTGTGATAGGGTTCACGTGACACTCCATACCCATCGTAGGGGTGATCCGCCTTCCTGCCATGCTCGGAAAACTGCCCGACTCGGTGACCTTGGCGATAGAGTTCGTGGCACTAAGGATCGGATCAGCATATAATGGGATCATCGGTCAGCTGCTCCTCAATGCTATCGAAGCGGTGGTCTCGACCCTCCATCTAACGGTCAGGTTCCAGACCCCGAGGGGGACCGAACATGTTGAGGGTGATCCGGCAGAGCCGAAGATCTGCTACCAGCTGGCCAACACAGAGCACGACGAGCGACATGATGATCCGATGGCCTCACTTAACCTAAGGTATGGACCGAGGCCCACCCCTGAGGAGGAGCCGGAGCTAATCCCTGTCACGGATGTCGACGGAAGATTCGTCTCCATCGGGTCTGGGCTGGACCCGAGCTTGAGAGGTGAGTTGATCGAGTGCTTGGAGGCCAATCTAGACGTCTTCGCGTGGTCACCCGATGACATGCCTGGCATGGATCCCTGAGTGATCATGCACCAGCTGAACGTCGACCCCAATTTCAAACCGGTCAGGTAAAAGAAGAGGAACTTGGGTGGTGAAAAGAGGAAGGCCGCTTCTGAGGAAGTGGAACGCTTGCTCGATGCCGGCTTCATCCGGGAAGTTTGGTACCTGAAGTGGCTATCCAACGTCGTAATGTTGAAAAAGTCCAGCGGCAAGTGGCAAATGTGTGTGGACTTCAGCGACATCCATAAAGCATGCCCAAGGACAGCTACCCATTACCCCGCATCGATCATCTCGTGGACAACGCCTCTGGCTACGAGATGCTCAGCTTCATGGATGCCTACTCCGGGTACAACCAGGTCCAGATGGACCCTCGGGACGAAGAGAAGATGTCCTTCACCACAGACCGAGAGACCTTCTGCTACAAGAAGATGCCCTTCGGCCTGAAGAACGCAGATGCGACCTACCAGAGAATGGTCAACAAGGTGTTTGACTCTCAGATAGGGAGGAACTGGGAAGTTTACGTAGACGACATGTTGGTCAAATCGAGAGGTCCGACTGACCACATCACTGACCTCAGGGAGACCTTCGAGCGGCTACGAAAACACAACATCCAAATCAACCCCACGAAGTGCACATTCGGGTGAGATCAGGCAAGTTCCTGGGGTTCATGATCACTAATCGTGACATCGAAGCAAACCATGACAAGATTGAGGCTTTGGTCAACATGCGGGGACCGACGACAATCAAATAGCTGCAGAGGCTAAATGGACGCATTGCCGCTCTGGGGCGATTTTTGTCCAAGTCGACGGAGAGGTCCCTTCCTTTCTTTAGGACCATGAGGAGAGAACTTGTCGAGCATGCCGATAAGAGGAAGACGGTGCGAAGGGACGAGGACTACGCCTGAGCGTTCGTCGAACTCAAGGAGTACCTCCGTAGTCCACCGCTCCTTTCCAAACCCAGAGAGGGGGAATCACTAAGCCTCTACCTAGCTTGTACATGGGAAGTGGTGAGCTCGGTGCTGATCAGGGAAGACGATGGAGTGCAGAGGCCAGTGTATTATACCAGCCAGGTTTTGAAAGATGCAGAGGGACGGTACACACCCATGGAGAAGCTCGCGTATGCCCTCGTGCTCTCGGCCCGGAGACTCCGACCCTATTTCAAAGCTCATACGATACTGGTCCTCACCGATTCCCAACTCGAGCAGAACCTCAAGAGGTTCGATCGGATGGGGAGGATGCTGAATTGGGAGGGTGGAGCTGAGCAAGTTTGACCTCCGGTTTAATCCGCGGATGGCCATAAAGGGGTAGGCCTTGGCAGACTTCATCGCCAAATGCACCATAAAGGAGGAAGCCCCTCTAGAGAAGCACCCTCGGCTGCAGTAACTCCCCAACCCTTGTCTTTCCTTTCGACTGACATCATCCTTACCGATCATCCAGGGTACCAGGAAACATGGGTAGTCCATGTAGACGGATCTGCTACCCGGGCGGGGAATGATGCCGGTATTGTCATTCGATCGCCTGACGGGAACATCGTCGAATACGTGCTCCAGTTCGAGTTTCCAGCCACCAACAACATGCCGAGTACGAAGCCACCATAAACGGTCTGAGGCTGGCCAGAGAACTCGGAGCGAAATCCGTATGCCTCCTTAGTGATTCAAAGCTCGTCATCGACCAGTTGCAGGGAGACTACGAGGCTCACGAAGAGGCGATGCAGCACTACCTCGCCTCAACCAGAATTGAGCTATCTAAATTCAAGCGAGTCGAGACCTTCCACCTCCCACGGTCGGAGAACACCTTCGCAGACGCCCCGTCAAAACTGGCCTCTTCCTCTTCCAAGGAGTTAGGTTGTGCCATTTACATGGAGAACCTCCAGTTCCCCAGCATGGAGGAGAAGGAAGTCATGGCCATCGACGAGGAGCCCACTTGGATGGATCTGATCGTTTTGTTTCTCTCCAAAGGAGAAGTTCCATCATACCTAGATGAGTGTCGATCCCTGGAGCGAAGGGCACTCCGATACATGATCCATGAAGGGGCACTGTATAAAAGACGCTGGACGACGACGGATGTCCTTCCCTGCCTCAAGTGTCTCAGACCTCAGGAGGCAGACTATGTCCTCCAAGAGGTACACGAGGGGATCTATGGGAATCACCACGGGGGCAAGACGATCGCCCAGAAGATCTTGAGGCAAGGGTATTACTGGTCCACCTTAGTCAGCGACGCTACTAAATACGTCCAAAGGTGCCAGGAATGCCAGCGGTTCGCCAGGCTCGGCTCATCCCCCCGTCGAAGCTCATTCCGATAATCAGCCCCGTGCCTTTTGCTAAATAGGGACTTGACATCCTCGGACCCTTCACTTTCGGGGGGGGGGGGGGGGGGGGGGGGGGGGGGGGTGCAGAGAAAGTTCCTGATTGTTGCGGTGGATTACTTCACCAAGTGGATTAAGGCGGAACTCCTAGCCTCCATCACCTGGAAGAAGGCAAATAGTTTCGTGTGGAACTTCATCATCTCCAGGTTTGGAATTCCCCGATCCATCATTGCAGACAATGGGAAGCAGTTTAATTCTACGGGGTTCAAGGATTTCTACGCGGAACAGAAGATCAAACTCATGTTCGCTTCGGTGGCACACCCCCAGACCAACAGGATGAACGAAGCCACCAACAAATGCATCTTCCACCCTCTGCAAGAAGGTAGAAGATGCAGAAGGAAGGTGGCCGAAGGAACTCCTGGGGATACTCTGGTCATATCGGACGACCCACAAGCAGGCCACTGGTGAAACGCCGTTCTTGCTCGCATATGGCGTCGAGGAAGTAGTGTCTGTCGAGGTGGGCGAGGAATCTCTTTGCATAAAGCACTTCGATGAGGAGGGAAACTCGGAGGGCCTGGAGCTCAGTCTGAAACTCGTGGGCGAGCGACGGGAACAGGCTTTGGCCACTATCGTCCGGTAGAAACATAAGGTGGCTCGTTATTACAATTCCCTGGTTAGAGGAAGAAGCTTCCACCAAGGGGATCTGGTTCTCAGAAAGGCGGTCTTCAGCCCGGAGATTACCCGAGAAGGGAAGCTAGTAGCTAAGTGAGAAGGACCCTACAAGGTCATCGAAGTCCTCGGACCCGCAACCTAATGGCTTGCCAACTTGGAAGGGAAGGCCCTGACTCACACCTAGAACGTCGAACACTTGCGCAAGTACTATCAGTGAGGTCGGCCCCTAAATGTATCTTTCCCTTCCTTTTATCCGAATGAATGCGTTGAAAAGCAAGGAACAAATCTTCCTATCTCTATTCACTTGATAGACCCACTCAGGATGGGGGAAACCCCATTAGCTGAGCTTCTCGACGGTTGACCACAAGACTGGGGAACAAACCCCGAGCGGGCCGGCCACGCAACCGGCTGGTGGGTTGGGGGTAACTCCCCCAGCCAGCCAGTTAGGAGAACCGATCGTAAGGCTGGGGGCAACTCCCCCAGCAAGGCGGTCCATCGTCCAGTCATGAGACTGGGGGTAGCTTCCGCAGCAGGCTGAACGACTCAAACCGACCGTAAGGCTGGGGACAACTCCCCCAGTGGATTGGTCAACTGACCGACTATACGGCTGTGGGCAAATCTCCCAGTGGGTCGGTCATGAGGGCCAACCATAAGGCTGGGGGAAACTCCCCCAGCGGGGGGCCCGACGATCAGTTGTAAAACTAGGGGTCGCACCCCTATCCGGCTGACCGATCCAACCGACCGCAAAGCTGGGAGCAACTCCCCCGGCATGTCGACGTATCGATCGATCGTAAGCCTGAGGGATAGCTCCCTCCAGCTGGCCGACCGACCCGAGCCACCGCAAGGCTGGGGGCGACTCTCCCAGCAAGCTGGCCGTCCGATCGCCTCTAGGACCCGAGACGGGACACCACCGTAGAGCGACCGGCTCCCTCCCCTATGGCTGAGAGTGGAGCCTCGGCCACTCGAGTGGCTGAGAATCCTGGAGAAGCAGTTCGGCGACTGGATCGCCAAGGTGAGCAAGGAAATTTCTCCGACCAGCCCCGCGGGAATGCCCTGTACCAGGCGGACGGAGGAGGATGAACGACCACAAAAAAATGGAACTCCATTGCAAAACACGGCGTATTACACAAAAGCCGAGCATGGATTTGCAAAAAACGGTGAGGCTAAAGGACTAAGACTCCTCTCCCTCGCCAACGTCCGGAGCCTCTTTGGGAACGCCGAAGGGACGCTCGATGGGTCCATCCCACGCTTCCTCCTTGCACTCAGAGTATAGCCGGAGCTCCTCAAAACGAATCCCAGAGAGCGGGAATTTTTGCTGGATCTCAGACTGGCAACGGGCAAATCCCCTCTTGAACGCTTTGAACATCGCCCCGGCCACAAACGACGAGGCGTACTCATCCACGGCGTCCCGGGCAATCCGCTCGGGATCCGTCTCTCCCAGCTCTTGAATCTGACCCTCGAGGACGGCAACCTGGCACTGGTGCTCCGCCCGCTCCTTTTCGATCTCTCTGGAGCTCGCGTTGAGTTTGGCCAGAAGAACTCGCTCTCTCTCCTCTGCTGCCTCCAGGAGGCTTGGGAGCTCTGTGGCGTCGTCTTCGACAACCGAACCAATGTCCATGCCCACCTCAACAGCCTTCGCAAGCTCGGTTATTCGATCCTCGACCTTTGCCTTCTCAACTAAGGCCAAAGCCTTCTACAGCTCTGATTTCTACAAGGCCGCAGAGAGCTCGGCCACCTAAGTCTCCAAGGACCTAGCGTGTGCCTCGACTAGCAGGCTCGCCTCTCCTTCGCCCTCCTCGGCCTCAAGTTTCTGTGCCTGGTCGGCCTTGGCCCTCGAGAGTACCACGAATTGATGCCTTATCGAAAGCCCGACCGATGATAACTGCATCAAGGGACATGAATGAGTTGAAGGCCACTACAAGGGACGGAGTGTACGAAATTCCTCGCCTGTTGACCAGTCTGAACTATGAATGAGGCCAGGCGATCACTTTTTACCCCGTCCATCACGGATTGGTCCACGGGGAGGCTGCAGTTCTCAGCCAACCGAGCAGCCACACCGCAATCAGAGAAAACTAATTCCTTCAACCCCATGGGAAAACGGGGACAGAGTAAACCTTCGCCTGACAGAGAAAACTGACTCCTTCCACTAAAAGACCTTGCTTTTTCCATTATCTTCCCTCCCATAGCTCGGTCCGAGGATACGTGTGCCGGCCTCCTAGCGAGCCACACCGATCCCGCTGAGTAGCATTCAGATCCGTTCTGACTTTGGCATTGGAAGGGACTTGGCCGGAACCAAGGTCCGGCCTCTCTGACGACCTTCTTCGTCTGTCCAGGAAGAAGTGTACCCAAGGCACCGAGGCTACCCCTCGGCGCGGAACTCACTAAAGCAAGGCCCGCACGACAGCGAGCCCGTTCGCCACTGGCGAGCATCGTTATCGACTAAGTCCAAACGATAATCAGGATGCCGAGGCTACCCCTCGGCACTTTATTGGCCGAGGCCGAGCCCTCACCTAGGTGCCGATGCTACCCCTCCGCACCCCGCTGACCGAGGCCCAACACTCCAGACGAAGAGCCCACTCGTCCTTGACCCTCCAAGCGAGCCGTTTCCCGAGCCGAAGTGGGGCCCCCGCACAACCCTCGTCGAGAACACGCACGCTTGGTGGGACCAAGGGATTCCAACCGTTCCCTTGACCATGTTGACCATCCAACCGCCGGTCAACGATCCAGTGGTGAGAAAACACCCGTAAACAAGTAGAAAATCCCTCTTCATAAAAAATCATGTTTTTAAGAACAATTCAAATTCCTCTTGCATAAAAATACCTTTTTAACTTGGGCCTCAAACCCTCTTCAAAAAAATCATGTGTTTATGTTAGACCATATAGTAGTTTCATTAGGATTAGGCCTTGGTAGTTTAGGCCTAGGTTAGTTTAAATTAAGCTATCATTTTTATAAAAATCCTTATGACATTACCTTAAAAGTTTGCATTTGAATGAATATTATTTATGTGATAGTTATGGGGGTCACTTTTGAATTGGAGTATTGCGTAGTTGCTAAACCAAGATTTTTTATTATGTTATAAGTGGCCATGTTGGATGTGGATGTGTGATATGGTGGGTTTGAGGCCATGGGCCATTACATGGATTTAGATGTTGCACACAGTAATGGTGGTGGAAACATGAAGTTTTCTTTTTGTCACTTAGGGTGCATGATAGTTTCATTTAATGTTCATTGCTAGTTCTTTTATGTACTCTAAAATGATATGTTCGTTTTATGTTACATTCTTGTCACATGTTAAATTATTCAAGTAAAATGAAGATTTAATCCTAGGTGCGTCTCGATCCACCATATGGTGGATGACCACCCTGGGATAGGGTTGGGGGAAGACTGCGTACGATTAGGGTATAAGGCAGGACTGTGTGTTTCCCCGTTGGCGTCACCGTTGTTGACAAACAATGGTGATGAGCTGTAGTAGTTGTCCTCACTTGCACTGGTTGGAGTGAGGGGCCCCGTTTCACTAGGTGAGCGGCTGCTCTCTTCCACCCCACCTTGGGATGAGTGTCCTGGTCCTCATATCGGCGTCGAACTCTGGCTTCCAATCATTGATTTAGTTAACTCACAGTTTCTCATAACTATGACCCCACTTGTTTCTGTCACGAGTTTGTGAACTATATCCCTCAGTTTAACCATTTTGTGTGAGTTTGGGTTTTTCTACTAGGTCTCGTTGTGACGTGTTCCCTTCCGTTGAATTTAGGACCAGAGTAGGTACCTCTGGAGTAGAGGCTGGAGCTGGACCGAGTAGGGTGTGCTACTTGTTTTCCCCTCTTAGCACTTATGGGTAGATAGTGCGTGTGTTGTACCTTTTGTAGCCCTAGCCCCCCGTTGTTTTAGCTGTTTACTTTTGTATTACAGACATATACTTGTACTTTTGGTTTGGGCGACTCTACACTTTTGTAGACTGGATTGCTGGGTTGTACTTATGTCAGTGGGTCGTTGTCTGTACTTTTCTTTCCTGTTGTAGATAGTACCTTTTTACTGATGTCTATGTTGGAGCACTCCATTTACTTTCTTTGTCTGTGTTGTTCTAGTGTGTACAGTGACCTGCTCGTGTGGTGGTTCTTTTACGCTTGGTGCAATACCGCGGCCTGTTAAACATTCCACCCCCAACTTTCTTGAAAAAAAATCATGGGTATTTGGGAGACTGGGGCATGACAGTTATCCCGCCTGGAGCTATCTGATTTCTGCCCGAAAGCTTCATTCGACCACCTTGGTGACTGGCGACCCCATCATTTAGCCTATTGCCCTTTTGCTTCGAGGCTCCTTCCTTGGTTGCAGGTTGTCACCAGCTTTCTTTGGATGACTGCACTTGACTAGGGCATCGATCTCTGTCTTGAGGGTCCAGCAATCATTGGTATCATACCCATGATCGTTGTGGTACCTGCAAAATTTGAGGTCGTCTCTTTTTTCATACCTGTGTTTCTTAATAAGTTCGTTGATGAGTCCTTCTTATTAGGCGTATATCAGGACTTTTGCATTGGGGGTGTTTGTCCTGGTATTGGCGTCTTTAGCAGGACGCTCCTTGCTCCGAGGACACTTTCATCGATCTCTGGATCCTGATGAAGGTTCCCTCGAGATCGTGCTTCTTGCCTTGTGTCATCGTAATGTTTTAAGGTTTCTTTCTTCTGAGCAGCGATTGCTTCCTCTGAGGCTGTAATGCTTCTAAGTGATAATCCAAGTACTCCTCCTTCAAATATATGGAAAAATTCACACATTAACGACTAATTTGGACCAAGTTTACTTACTTGTCCAACTAGTTGCAATTATACCAAACGAATGGTATTTATTAGAATGAAGATGAATGACAATGGCATACTTGTAAATAATGAAAATAATGAGTCCCAATTGGTAATGGCAACCTTGTAATTAACCCATTAAGTTGAGTGGTGTTTTTTAATTAGAAGCTAGGCATGGCAAAATTGTAAATACATTAAAGCCATGAAGATATTTTTTTCTTTCTCTTTTACAAACTTCTCTCTCCTTCTAAATTATTTTATTTTTCTTTCCCCCTAATTTCGTTGGCCTCTCCCCTAGTGAGGGCCGAAACCTGGGCATACAAAAAAAAGAAAGGAGAAAAACAAAGAAAAAGAAGAGAAAAAGAGAAAGAAAGAGAGAAAGAGAGAAAGAGAAGGAAGATTGGAAGGAGAAGAGTGAAGGCTTGCTCCCACACCATCAAGGCTTGCTACTAAACCATTCATTAGCACTAGGAGGTAGGATTCTCACCATGCTCCCAATAAGAGGCTTTGTGTAGGATTTTATGTTTTGATCTTTAATTTTTGGTAAAATTTGCTATTTTGACCAAATTAAGTAGTGTGTCAAGCTTAATTTGGTTAGACTTCATGTTTTGGATGTTGAATATCATTCCTCCTATGAATTTATGAGCAAGATTGTATTTTTTTGGTTATAGCATATGTGTTCTTTAAAAATCCTTATGTTGTAATTGAGGAAACTTGACAAATACGAGAGAAACTCTGCCGAAATTTTTGTGAGAGTTCCGTAAGCATTTCCATGACCTCCTAGGCATTAGATACTTATGTTGGATTACTACACAACATGCCACTTGATAACTCCCTTAAAAAAATTCCATGATTAAATGAAAACAAATTTGAAAAAATTAGCACAAAGGACAAATTAGTAAGAGGGTTTTTGACGCCTTTCAAGTTAGAAGCTCAGAATGATTTTAGATAGCGTAGGGACCTTAATTAACATCAATTATAAGTTCCTACAAGTCTCCTCCATGCAAACTTTGATTTTCATGTCGATTTGGTTCCATTCCCATAAAGGTGTGATTTTCCATAAACAGTGTGTTTTTTTTCATAAAATTAGTAAAGGAGTTGTGAACACTCAAATTTTAATAAAAATTTTAGTTTTTCTAAACTATTAGTAAGCTTAAGACTAATTAGGAATTACTACATGAATTATGTCAAGAACTCCTTTGCAAAAACTTAAGTTCCATAACAACATTATGACCTTGTAAGAGGGTTTTTGTCAAACTTAGCAATGAGCAAAAGATAGGGTTACACACTTATAATTATCATCAAGTAGCCCCTTATGAATCCTACAAATTATGCTTAAATACAAAGATTTAACTAAATTACTACATTGCTTCATTCTACCTTAGTTGACCTCTAGTTCCTTCCAACTAGGTCTAGTAACCACACACTTGAAGTTGTTTCATATGGCATGTTCGATTTAGTAGGTGCTTGGATGGTTGAGTTCGAATTCCCTTGGAAATCGCTTGTAGTTAATGCTTCATATCTTTATGCTTCTATTTAAGCAATTTATGAATGGTGAATCTTGATTATGCCTTGAAGACGTTAATGAAGGTGGTTATGATGCCCATGACAATGTTTCCTTTATATATGAGAATGTTGGTTTGATTCGTTACATTGATGAATAGTTATTCAATTTTACACCATTATGTTTCAGCTAAACCCGATACCATGCTAATTGATAAATGATTAAAATGGAAGCCCAGGATGTCTCTTTCCACTTTGAGGTGGGTGAGCATCTTAGGGGATGGGGTAGGGGAACCAAAGCGTTAGGTGGACATAGTGTGGACTGGACTTTCGAGGTTGTCTTCTTTGGCCCTCCTGCCGCGGGGAGTGATCGTGCCCTTTGGGGTGTGTGGGTTCTTGACCTTCGAAGTCGTGGCCCTATTGGGCCGTGGAGAGAGATTGAGTTACGTAGGCTCCTGATGAACTAGCACGCCAGAGAGTCGGAGATTCTTTCCACCCGACTTATGGGTGAGGTCCAGTTCCCCTGTGTCCCACCTGATGTCTAGGTTCCAACAACAAATATTAACTAACAAACTTAGTATTAGTGATCTCTGTGCAGTGAGGTGAATGTGGCTTGTGTGGTTGAGTTTTGTACTTGACATGCTGTGACGTGCCCTTTTCCCCACCCTCCAGGTATAGGTCCAGGGACGACAACTCTCCAGCCGAACTACCAACGCCCTGAGGGCGACTCTTCCAGGCCAGGAGACCAGTGTGGTTAGTTATGGCTTAGGTGTAGTGGGTCGGGGTAGTTCCTTTTGTGAGTTGTGACTTTTGTTGTTCGCCTTCAGCTTTTATGCCACGTGTTTCTGGCGGTGGTATATGTATAGTATATGATATTGTGGTGTGTTGACAATAGATGGTCTGTGATGTACACTCGTACGCTCCCGCTTCTGGTTTGCCGTCGTCTCGCTGTACTTTGCTGTGTTGTGCTGGAGCTTTACAGTTCGTGCTTTTCTTTTGCACCTGTTTTAATTGCTTGTGTTATTCTAGCAGTTGTAGTGGCCTGCTAATTTTCTTGCAGCACCTTCTTGGTTGGTTCTCCCGTACCGCGGCCGTCACCCCTGCCCGTTTTGTGCGCCGGGACGTGACAGGTTTTGTCGTGGCTCATGCAAGTCACCGCACACTGCGATTGTATAAGGATGACACAGGTAATGCTTCGACACTTCAAGATGTATATGAGGTACTAATTTCAGTATGTTCTGTTTCTACTCCGTAGTATGGATGCAGGAAACAGGACGTCTGGCGACGACGAGACACCTGGAGGGTCTGGAGGGACCGGAGCTTCGGGTAGCTTGGTAGACAGGACCTCAGAGTCAGCCCTGATGGCAAAGGTCCTAATGGGGATTTTGGACCACTTGCAGCGGTTGGAGGATAGGACAGCTGGGTACGAGGCGCCTGTACCGAAGGTCCCGAGTAACAAGCAGTTCTGATCGTTGAGACCAGTGTACTTTTTTGGCAGAGAGACTGGCCTAAAGGCCGATGAGTGGCTGCATCACACAAAGGATGACTTGACTTTGGCTGGCATACCCCAAGAGGCATGGGTAGAGTTGGTCAAGAGGCAGTTGACTCATCAGGCCGGATATTGGTGGGATGCCCAGGAGAGGCATTTGACTGGGGTAGTGGAGTGGAAAACCTTCAGGGAGAGGTTTGAGGCTCATTACCTTCCAAGGGAGGTGAGGGATGAGTTGAGGCAGTGGTTTTAGCACCTGACCCAGGACCGCAAGACGGTGGACGAATATGATGCAGAGTTCTCTCTTTTGAGCAGGTACACCCCGGAGTTAGTGGCGACAGATGCTACTCGAGCTAGACACTTCAGCATGGGCCTGGACCCAGAGGTCAGAGGGGCTATGGCTACACAGGAGCTGTTGACATACGAGGCAGTGCTTAGCGCGGCTCGACGGTACGAGCTACACTTAAGGAGTTTGGGAAAGCTTCCAGTTGTCTACAGACGACCTGTAGCACCACATAGAGCTGGTCCTTGCCCGACTCACCAGGTGACCTTCAAACGATCAGGACATCCGCCAGTACCTCAGAGGGGGCCTGCTTGTTTGATGTGTGGGAAGCCTGGCCATGCAGCCAAGGATTGTAGGGTTATGGGCAGACAGTGCTACACCTGCGACGAGATGGGACACTTCAGTAGGGACTGCCCCCGACAGAGACGGTCTATGGAGACCCCAGTACCAGTAGCAGCTGCATCGCCTCAGCCGAGAGCCCTTCCACCGGTGCCGCAGCGGTTGGCTCTTCCACCACACCGGGGCCGTGACCGACTGCTCCGAGGGGCCCTCCAGGGAGGCCTCCACGGTGCGACTTCCAGAGGCAGGCTCCTACACCGCAGAGGTCGCCACAGATTTAGATGACAGCGGTCGAGCCCGAGCGCTCAGGACAGGTGATCGCTGGTATGACCCTAACCCTAGTCCTTGTATTTCATGGTTCTATGTTTGGATATTGCTAGGTGATTAGTTGTTGTGATGTGCTATTATAGGAATGGTTAGAGTAGCTTCATATCCAGCCTGGTCCTTGTTCGATTCTGGAGCGTCACATTGTTTTTTATCCAAGGAATTTATGACGAAGCATTCTATAGTTGTTGATTCTTTTGCTGCAAGATGGAATGTGCACACGGGTAATGGTGTGATTTGTAGTGTGTCAGGATTACGAAATTATATCGTGGAGTTGGGAGGTCAAGAGCTATATGCAGATTTCCTCGTAATTGAACTACCAGATTATGAGGCAGTATTTGGAATGGATTGGTTGGGGATGTTTTATGCGACCATAGACTGTAGATTAAGGAGGGTAGTCTTTCAAATCCCTGGCCACCCAGAGTTTGGCTTTTGTAGTGGTACTCGGGCTCTGGAACCTTTGAAGTTTAAGGCGACATCCTTGGAGATGAAGATGGAAGCCGAAATAGTTTTGCCTAAGGTAGTTCAAGAATTTCCAGATGTATTTCCCGATGATATTTTTGGACTACCTCCGGATAGGTCTTTAGAATTCACTATTGATCTATTGTCGGGCGAACAGCCGATAGCAAAAGCTCCTTATCGTATGTCTCCACCTGAATTCGTTGAGCTTCGCGACCAGTTGACTGATTTGTCTGATAGAGGACTGATACGTGCTAGTGTATCCCCTTGGAGAGCACCAGTGTTGTTAGTAAATAAAAAGGATGGAACTCGGAGGATGTGCATTGATTATAGGAATCTGAACAAAGTGGTAGTGAAAGACAAGTACCCCCTTACTTGGATTGATGACATCTTTGATCAGCTCGGTGGATCACAAGTGTACTCAAAGCTGGATTTACGAAGTGGTTATCATCAAGTAAAGGTGCATGGATCCGATGTCCCGAAGACGGTGTTTAGAACTCGGTATGGGCATTATGAATTCTTGGTGATGCCATTCGGAGTAACTAATGCCTCGACAACCTTTATGAGGCTAATGAATCAGGTCTTGTTTGATTATTTGGATAAGTTTGTGGTAGTCTTTATTGATGATATTCTAGTGTATTCGAAGACTGAGGATGAGCATGCTGAGCATTTGTGGATGGTATTGAATACTCTCAGAGAGCATCGACTATACGCGAAGTTCGGTAAATGTCAGTTCTGGATGACTAAGGTCGCATTCCTGAGACACATTATGACAGGAGAGGGAGTATCTGTCGACCCAGAGAAGGTCACTGCAGTAGAGAATTGGCACATCTCTAGATCAGTTACGGAGATCAGGAGTTTCTTGGGGTTGACCGGATACTATCGGAAGTTTATCAAGGACTTCTCCAAGATTTCCTCACCTATGACTCATTTGACTAAGAAGGACGTACCTTATGTGTGGTTAGAGGAGTGTCAGTGCGCATTTGAGGAACTGAAGCGTCGATTAACCACTGCTCCAATTTTGACAATTCCTGACGATCAGGCGTCTTTGAAATTTTCTGTGATGCTTCAGGAAAGGGGATTGGATGTGTTCTTCATCAACATGGACGAGTGGTAGCGTATACTTCTAGATTGTTGAAGGTGCATGAGCATAATTATCCTACCCATGACCTAGAGCTGGCTGCCGTCATTTATGCCCTAAAGTTGTGGAGACATTTCTTACTGGGCGAACATGTAAAGATCTACACTGACCATAAAAGTTTGAAATATGTCTTCACACAGAAGGAGTTAAACATGAGGCAACGTCGTTGGCTTAAATTAATGGCTGAGTATGACATTGATTTGCAGTACCATCCAGGGAAGGTGAATGTGGTGCCTGATGCTCTTAGTCGATTACTGGCTGTGATGAGGTTGACTATGTAGCCTCAGCTTCGAGGAGATCTAAGACGGATGCATATTGAAGTGATCCTTCCAGGCGAAAGGGTAGATATGTTGGGTTTGCAGATTCAATCGGACCTGATGGATAGAATTAAGGCTGATCAACTGAACGAAGTGAAATTGAAGCGGATTCGAGAATAAGTCGAGGTAGGGCGTCGGAAAGACTTTTGTATTCATGAAGATGGTTTCATAAGGTTTGAGAACAGGGTGTGTGTGCCAGCGGGAAATATTCGAGAAGAACTGCTGAAGCAGGCACACAATTCTCCTTATTCTATTCATCCTGGAGGGACCAAAATGTATAAGGATCTGTGACGATACTACTAGTGGCAGGGGATGAAGCGAAGTGTGGCAAAGAGCGTGGCTTCGTGTCTGGTTTTCCAGCAGGTGAAAGCAACACACCAGAGACCCGCAGGCTTATTGCAACCCCTTCCGATACCGGAGTGGAAGTGGGAACATGTAACCATCGACTTTGTGACGGGTCTATCGCATACTCTGAAGGGGAAAGATGCTATATGGGTGATTATCGACCGATTGACTAAGTCAGCGCACTTTATTCCATTTTGACTTGGTCAGTCTACTGAAGCCTTAGCTCGAAAATATATGGAAGAGATTGTAAGGTTGCATGGAGTTCCTATGAGCATTGTGTCAGATCGTGATACAAGATTTACATTCCACTTCTAGAGAATCTTGCAGACCATAATGCCCAAGCTCTCTCCGCCACGCTCGCGATCGGCGCCGCCGCGCAAGCCCCCCCCGACCACGGTCGCCCTGCGCTCTCTTCGCAGCCGCCCCCTCCTCCGTTGCCGGTGTCATCCCCCGACGCCGTGACCGCACCCCCCCTCCGTGGCACTTCTTAGCGCGCCACCCCGCCGCCATCGCATCAACGTCGCCTTCCCCTCGCATCAGCACCGCCTTCCCCTTGCTCAACGCGTTGCCCCGCGCCCTCCGGCGAGATCCCGCCGCCAGCCTCCCCCGTGAGGCCCCCTTCGTTTGCCGAGCCGCCGTCACTCCCCCTCTCCCTCACTCTCGACCGCCTCGCCGAGGCCCCGCATGGTCGCCCCGCCGTGATTTTCGACGACGCCGTCGCGATCGACGTCGCTCCGGCGTCCCCAGCCCCGAGCGCCTCCCTCTCTCCGATCTCCCTCTCCACAGCAAGGCCCCCTGCTGCGCCGCCTCACTCTCCCATCGCCCCATCGCAGATCTCCTCTCCTCCTCCGCAGATCCCCTCACCCCCGTGGCTCCGACCCTGTGCAGCGCAGCCCGCTGCGCCGCCGTGCGCGCTCCCTCCTCAGCAGCGCGTGCCCCCGGCCGTTTTCCGCTGCCCTGCTGCATTCTCGTGGCCACCGCTCCCCGTGCTAAGCCCGCGGCCCCTCTCAGCTTCCTCGCTGTTTTCCCCAGGAAACGGCCGGCCAGTCCCCTTGGCCACAGCATGCACGGCACGACTTCCCTTGCGCGCACGACCTCTGGACGTCTTACAGCAACCTCGACGCACGGCTGTCCTTGCCTAGGCTGTGCGTATCACGATCTTGCTGCCGGCCACCCTCCGTAGCCGACGACTGAGTCTTATGGCCCACTCATGACTCTCGCAGATCTACAGGTCTCTCTCTCTCTCCTTGACGACAGCCTCCTCTCCTTCTCCTCGCTGCGCCCACTTGACGGCCTTTACCCCCTAGACCACAGCAAATCCGGCCATCTCAACCCGATCTGTCCTCTTCACCCACGCAGCGCACAATCCAGATTTGCCGGCCCCCGACGTTGCTACTCACTTGATCCCCAAGCTGAACACTCTCCAGACATCGTGGCCGTTACCGTTACAGTTCACATGCCGTCTCGTTGCGCTACTCGCAACCGAGGCGATTCTGTTGCCGCTTCTTTGCACTACTCGCGACCAAGGCGGTTCCGACGCCGTCCCTATTGCCGTGACATCTCGGCTGCGCTACCCGCAGCCGCTACGATCCTGAGACGATCCCGAGACAACCTCCACTGTGCTACCCGCAGTCGGGGACACGAGCACCGCCATGTCTCCAGACCCGACGCCAGATTAAATGCGCGTTCCTCACACCAGATTGGTCCCCCTAACTCGTAGCGAAACCCACACTGTAGCAAACTGAACCTTAACTAAAACTGGACAACAATAATTAAATTTACTTTTCCGCATCAGTAAAACGCTACTCACTGTAGAAATCGACCATCGGACAACTTTCTGTGCATATAGGGTAGTGGTCGATCTAGGCTGATAAAACACCAAAAAGTGACTCTAACAATTAGGGTAGTCCCGACAACCTAGAAATGAACCTAAATAGGATTTTCTGAAAACGAGGCCTGACACCGTCGATGTGGCACTATTTCAGACGGACTTCCGCTGACGAGACGCTTGGACGAGACGCTCCGGAGAGACGACACAGTCGCCACAGCAGGCAAGTGTATCCCACTTGCACTTTTGGCCGTGCTTAGGCCTTAGTTGGTTAGAATTGATAACTGTGAACAAATAGAACCGGACGTGAAATGATAGCGTCCGGGACAACCTCTGACAGCTCAGACTTGACGACGAAGTCTGAGCCTCACAACAACTTTTGACATCGTAGGGTTAACATGTCTGTGCGTGTGTGTGGACACCCTAGAATAACTCTTCCCGTCATGACACGTCCCGTCTCGTCTTGCACAGCCTGCGGGCAATAGGGCACTCTCCGAGTGATCCCTTGTACTGATTCACAGCCTGCGGGCAATAGGGCACTCTCCAAGCTAGAGAGAGTGATCCCTTGTACTGATACACAGCCTGCGGGTAATAGGGCACTCGCCAAGCTTGATCCCTTGTACTGTTGTCTTGTCTTGTCTTCCTTGGGGTTTGGGGTTGGGTTGAGCGTGCACACGGCAAGAGTGTCTGATCCCCCTCGAACCGTAAGGCGTGAACCCTTTCGTGTCTCACTTGTCTTGTCTTGTCTTGTCTCGTCACGTCCCGACTTGTCTTGACATCTGTAGGCTAGTCCTGTAGTTGGTAGCACACGCTACAACTACTACTTGTCCCGTTTTACTTTCCTGCTACGTTACTTCCGGTTGTGTTACTCTGTTATAACCACAACATGCTAATCAACCAGTAAACTGTTGTGTAATAGAACCTTGGCATGCTAATCAACCAGTAAACCGTTGTTTAAAGTTCGGTGCACTTGCAGTAAAGTCTAACCCTTCTTGTAGACTTTACCTGACGTACAGTTCCTTTCTCCTGGGTGCTGTACGTTAGGTGTTCAGCCAGAGTTCGTGGACGAGGCAGACTCACTGGAGTACGAGGAGCCGAGGACGTCGACCCAGAGTACGTGCCTGACGAGGACCAGACCTTGAGGTCTTTTAGTCGTCACTTTCAGAGGTTACTGCTTTTAGATTGCTTTTAGATATTGTGTAGCCATGCTTAGGCTTCTTTTTAGACTTTGTACTCGTTGGATATTATATCTCTAATTTAATGAATGCAACTTCCTTCTGTACTTTCTGTTGTTTCGAACTTTATTAATGCAAGAACCTGAAACTTTTAAAATGGTACCCCTACAGACGCTTATTGGGTCCGAGCCTCTCAGCTCTGGCCTAAGCGGGCCTTAGTCACGTATCGCCTCCGTATTTTTGGGAAGTGGGGCGTGACAGTAACCATCGACTTTGTGACGGGTCTACCACATACTCTGAAGGGGAAAGATGCTATATGGGTGATTATCGACCGATTGATTAAGTCAGCGCACTTTATTCCATTTCGACTTGGTCAGTCTACTGAAGCCTTAGCTCGAAAATATATGGAAGAGATTGTAAGGTTGCATGGAGTTCCTGTGAGCATTGTGTCAGATCGTGATACAAGATTTACATTCCACTTTTAGAGAAGCTTGCAGACCAGTCTGGGGACCCACTTGAAGTTCAGTACTGCATATTATCCACAGACAGATGGACAGTCGGAACGCATCATCTAAATATTGGAGGATATGCTCAGGGCTTGCATGTTGGATTTCAAGGGGTCCTGGGAGGACCATCTCCATCTAGTGGAATTTGCTTATAATTGTTGGATATTGGACTCCCTGGATTTGGTTTTGGATGATGAACAAACATAAATATATCGTGGACTAACTCTTTGTGAGCGCAGTTATGGAGATCGTCGCCAAATCTATTTGAACATCCAAAGCGATGTCTCAAGACTTCTCGAAGCACATGATCGTATGCCTACAGCTTCGTTGAAGCTTTTGGACCTTTTTAGAAGTCATGGAGATTCGGATCGAAGCTTTCGAAGACGGTTCGTCAAGCTTTATTTATTGTCTTTTAGCTTCGTCCCGTAGAATGTTAAGCCTTGAGTAGGTATTACGTTTTAATCTTCATAACGCTCCTATCTTAGAGCTAGGATCTTAGTAGAACTCCATACGAACTTTCCCGAAGCATCGCGCTTCGATTCGCGACTTCTTGTGCATGTTAGTTGGTTCAAGAAGAAGAACCAACCGACTAGATGGTGATCTAGTCGGTCGGCAAAGCTTTTTGGACCGACTAGTTTGCCTTCTCAATTCTAAGCTCTTTACTGTTTACAGTTAGTCGGTCTACGTTGACTCACCGACCGACTAGTTTGTGAACTAGTCGGTCAGTGATGCTTCTTAGACCGACTAGTTGAGCTTTCCCTGTACATGCCAAGTTACTGTTTATCGTTAGTCGGTCTATGTACATTTGGCGACCGACTAGTTGATGAACTAGTCGGTCAACATTTGTTCTTGGACCGACTAAATCAATTTGTACTCAGACTATTTGTTTTATCTCTTAGTCGGTCTAAGTTCACTCATCGACCGACTAGTTGTGAAACTAGTTGGTTGGAAAGTCTTCTTGGACCAACTAGTTCTGTTAGTCTGAAACTTCATCTATTCCCTGTTCACCTCTTAGTCGGTTCATGCTGTTTGACCGACCGACTAGTTGATGAACTAGTCGGTCTGTGGTTGTTCTTTGACCGACTAGTTTGGTTCAGAATAGAGCCGTTGAAGCTTTAATTGAAACATTTTTCTCTCTCTCTTTTCTCTAACCTATAAATACTTGGTGTGCTGCATTCATTGCACTCAAGGCTGATATTAAGAGAAGTTTAGAGATCAAAGAGAAAGCATTCATCTCATTCAAAGCTCATTCATTTCCAATCTTGAATCTTTCCCTCACTCTTATTTCAAAAGATAGATTCATTGATTGTGAGCCTTCCAGCCAAGTGCTTGATTCTAGGTCACCAACATCCACCTAGGACTTCATTGCTGGTCATCTACTTGGAGCTAGGGTTTGGTGCCTCTTCATCTTCCCCAAAATCCGTTTGCCCTAAATAGTAAGTTATACTCAAGGCATAGGATTTTGTCGGTAAGAATTTCTATTTCAATTTACTTTGATATTGTAAGTGATTCACTCTCGGTTGTGAGAGTTTGTTTGTGATCCCGGGTTGTGGGAGTCACAATTTCATTTGTGTATGATTTGACTTTGTGAAGGTTTTTCACAAGTATTTCATAGTGCAAATCTTGAGTTAGGGTTTCTAACTCAAGTATCCGGAGGGGATCCGGGTGTTTGGGACGTAGGATCACCGGGAACAAGTCGGGTAGATTTGGGTGGATCCGAACCCAGTAATTTTGCTTGTTTGCGATTGTCTTCTTTGTTGTCATATTTACATTTCCGCATTTCCGCATTAATTTGTATAGTTTGCAAGATAATTAGGAATTATCCTCTTAATTATTTTAAAGTACTATTCACCCCCACTCTAATACTTGTGCAGTAGCTTAGCAGGGTATTACAATAATAACAGTTATCAGGCAAGTATTGGTATGGCTCCCTATGCGGCTCTGTATGGTAGAAATTACCGATCACCCCTGAGCTGGGATGATGTGGTAGATGGTGAAAAATTGAGGCCAGATCTAGTGACTGCTATAGTTGATGTTGAAAAACACCCTAGAGGGGGGTGAATAGGGTGTGGCACAAATTTTAAATATAATCACAATCACAGAAATAATCAGACACGGATATTTTTAACGGAGTGGCTCCCCGCCAAAACTCCGACCCCAAAACCTATGAGGATTTCACTCAATAAACCTGATCACACTTACGGGTAGTGATCTCACCGTTCACAGATATAGTTTGACAAAATTAAGCACAGATATAGCTTCTTACTAAAGCTACTCTTAATATGATCTCACAATAAAGTAGTATAAGCAACTTAATACTTCAGTAAAAGTCTGGAAAAATATCACCGTGATGAAATTTATGAGATTGTGGTCACGTAGGCTCAAACCGCTCGCAAATCTGATGTCTGGATTGGAAGATATGTGCAGTTGAAGTTCATCGTGCAAGGCTGGTTGCTGATTTGCTGTGCGTAAAGAAATTTGGAATATTTCTGTTTAGATGGCAGGTTGTGCGTAAAGCAATTCCCAAATCAATTTGCAAAATCAATCTGTTTTCTTTCGTGAGGAGGATCAAGACTCAAATTGTGCCGTTTCAACTTTTGATCTTCAACTTACTGAGCTTCGCAGGGAGTTGCCGCCGTGTAGCTGATGTGAATCGCCGCCGCGAGTCGCCGCCGCGAGTCGCCGCCGTGAGTCGATGGGTTGTCGAAACACTGGAGAATGTTGACGAAGCCCCTGGAAATTGATCGAAGCACTGGAAATTTGGTCGAAGAGCAGATCTTGGAGGCGCACGAAGATGATCGCATGCAAGGGGCGCTCGAAGATGTTGTCGCCTGCTTTGAAGCCCCTCAGGATGACGACGCTGCCTTTGAGTCGGAGAGCTTCGCCTTCAAGGCGACAGCTTTGCCTGAGAAAGTCGGAGAACCGACGCTCCCTTTGCCTTCGAGTCGTCGGAGAGCTTCGGCTTCGGGAGTCGGAGGAGGGCTTCGGCTTCGGGAGTCGGAGGAGGGCTTCGGCTTTGGGAGTCGGAGGAGGGCTTCGCCGCGTGTTCTCGAACAGAAAGGATCGAAGAAGATGAAAACTGGGCGCTGAATCGAAGAGCAATCTTTTATTTTTTGGACGCAGTTCCCTTAAGAAGATGGCGCAGCGATCTATCTTGAAAGAAAATTTGATGCAATTCTTTTTTTCGAAGAAGCCTCTGCTTATCCTTGAAACGAAGATTTACAGTTTGTATTTCAAATCAAAAAAATTAGTTGAAGAGGACACAGCAATATGATTCCCAAAAAAAATTTTCCTTTTTTTTGTTCAGATCTCCATTTGTTTTGTTTTTTTGTTGCATCAGAAACTTGATTCTCGTCAATCTTTGCTTGCTGTCGCCCTATAACAAAAAAACAGTTCCTTTACTGTTTTTTTGTTGTTGTACTGTCTTGTGTATTTGGATGAAGACCAATTCAAAGCACAAATTGCTCTTTTCCGAATGTTTCCCTTGCGTGATCTTGGATAAGGCCTCTGAGTTTTGTGTTGTTGGTTGAAATTCTTTTTGTATCGATGTCCACGTATAATCTCTCACTTGCAAACAAAACTAATTTGCACTTTACTCCCTGAAATCACTTAATGAACAGAAGACGTTAGTCATACGACTTATTTGTCATCATCAAAATTATATCGTACGACCTAGTTAGTAGACTAACTAGGCCAACAATCTCCCCCTTTTTGATGATGGCAAACAAGTCGGGAAAAATTGAGAAATGATATTAAAGAGCAAGTCGAATAGTGCACATGATTATAAACATCGTACAAGATGTGCTCTCATGAAAAGTTGTGACAAGCTCCCCCTCAAGATGTGCATCTCTCCCCTTGTGCATTATATTTCGCATTTTTCTACTCTCCCCCTTTTGCCATTAATCGAAAAGATCACAAAAAATAAATTGAAGTGGTGAAGAATGAGCCATGAAACAAGTTTAGCATATCAAAGAAACAAGAAATTGATGACGATGCTTATATTAATGTTTATTCCCCACGAACTTAAAGTATAACAAATATCATGAGCATTGAAAGCATACGGTCGTTGTAAGAAATCTAACAAGAAGATGTTGTATTATGAAACACTTTGACAATATGAAGGGTGCTTAGAGACTTGAGAGATGAAAATATAAAATTATCTAATACATTTTGTGAGCCTTCGTTACTATGGAATAATCAATAAGTAATGTGTAGGGAGACACCAATCAAGGGATACCATGGTGTTAAATTTCGGGTCCTTTGGAATTGAGGTGCGCTAAGTGGTTGCTTCATCTACCATATTTCATACGCATTGCTCAACAAACCACCGAAATCCGGTTACTAGCCGCTGGTATCAAATGTAGTATATTTGAAGATGTTTTGCTATCCCCTTTTTCTTTTTCTATTTTTCTTATAAATGCTCATAGCAATTTTTTATTATTATTACAATGTTGGTGTCTCAGAATGGTGACGCATGAAGGCATCACATACTCGACTCCTACTAAATAATTTTCCATAGAGATTTAAGCACACAAAATTGTAAAGATAAAATATAAATTCAGAAACTTTAGAATCTAAGCACATTCAATTGTCTCCATAGTTTATAAGACTCAATCAATCTATTTGATTCGTACAATTTGGCATGCTTACAGGTTTCACTTTTTTTATTAATAATTCAAGCATGGGGATTTTACAATAATATGGTGCATCATCATCAAAAACATTTTAATGTTTCTAAGATGTCTAACAAGGTTCATATCAAATTCTCAACCAAAATCAATAATAGTGATGACGATCATGCATGCACATACCAAGAATGACCAAACCCACATTAAGATGAAATAGTGTGTGTGGCTTAGGTACAATAAGTAAGCATGTGTATGTGCATGGGTATGCATGCTAATGCTCAATTAGTGACATAATCCCCAACTCCCTTCGAATGAAGCAAAATTGTTTTTGGTTTAAGGGTTTGGTGAAAATGTCCGCTAATTGTTTTTCTGTATCAATATATCCTAAAGAGATATCTTTCTTATCAACGTGATCTCTAAGGAAGTGGTGACGAATATCAATATGTTTTGTCCTAGAGTGTAGAATAGGATTTTTAGAGAGATTTATAGCACTCTTGTTGTCACACCAAATGGTTGTAGGTTGGAAAGTAAGATCGTAGTCTCTGAGGGTTTGTCTCATCCATAGAATTTGAGCACAACAACAACCTGCTGAAACATATTCGGCTTCGGTTGTACTCAATGCTATGGAGTTTTGCTTCTTGGAGAACCATGAAACAAGAGACATACCTAGTAGTTGGCAAGTGCCCGTGGTACTCTTACGATCGGTCTTACTTCCCGCAAAATCCGCATCACAATATCCTACAAGCTCAAATGATGTGGAACAAGGATACCATAAACCAAAATCTAAGGTTCCTTTAACATATCGAATTATTCGTTTAACATAAGAAAGATGGGACTCTTTTGGACAAGATTGAAACCTTGCACATAAACATACACTGAACATTATATCAGGCCTACTAGCTGTCAAGTATAATAGGCTACCAATCATACCTCGGTACAAGCGTTCATCCACTTTCTTTCCCTTTTCGTCTTTATCCATCGTTGCCGTCGTTGCCATGGGAGTAGAGCATTCCTTAGCATTTTCAAGTCCAAACTTCTTCACTAACTCCTTTGCATATTTTGCTTGATTGATGAAAATTCCGTCCTCACATTGTTTGATTTGCAAACCAAGCATGAATGTAAGTTCACCCATCAGGCTCATCTCAAATTCCCTAGACATACATGAAGCAAATTCCTCACACAATAGTTTGTTAGTAGCACCAAACACAATATCATCAACATATATTTGTACTACAAGTAGATCTTTACTTTGATGTTTAACAAATAGAGTTTTATCCGCCTTTCCCATGGAAAAATTATTTTCAAGCAAAAATTTACTAAGTCGCTCATACCAAGCTCTCGGAGCTTGTTTGAGCCCATATAAAGCACGGTTAAGCTTGAAAACATAGTCCGGGTGGATGGAGTACTCCAGCGAGTCTGCCTCGTCCACGAACTCTGGCTGAATACCTGACGTACAGCACCCAAGAAAAAGGAACTGTACGTCAGGTAAAGTCTACACATGTAACGGCCTGTTTCTATCGTACCTTCCTCGTGCACGTGCTTTTGATCGTGCACGTGTTTATTTTAGACTTTATTTGTTTTTGAACGTTTTTGTGTGATATGTCGTCGTGATCGTCTCTGAAAGTATTAGATTGCGAAACGACTTTGGAACGACATATCTCGAGTCGTTCTTCAGCGACGCTATCTTAATTGGCGTGACGTCGCGGCTTTCTGTTTTGATGCGAGACGTTACGAATTTTAGTTTCGTCTCTCGACATCGAAATGAAGATCCGTCTTCTCCACTATCTTTCTTTAGTCATCTAGAACACCCCATAATTATTTTATAATTTTTGACTTAATTTGACCTATTTTCTATTTTTTTGAAAGCTTTAAATAATTTTAAAACCTATTTTTATAAAAGTTTTAATTACAATAAAATTTCTACATCATAATAACGTATTAAAGAATTTTCTAGCAAAATTTCAGAATTTTTGGCCGCACCCATCTTGCGTGAGGGAGAGGAGAGCAATTTTAAATTATATTAATTATATTAATTATTTTAATTACGATTTTCTTAACCCAAACCCTAACCCTAACTCTTTTATATTTAAATAAACCCTAGGCTAGGTTATTTTCGCAGCCACACAAACCCTAGCCGTCAAAAACCCCTCCCGACGTTCGTCGCAACGTTGCGACGATCGCAACGTGCACGACCGACGGCCACCCCCGCAAATCTCAGCGCACGACCGGAGCAAGCCCCCGCATCACCGCTTGCAGCGCCCGCTGCATCGCCCCCACTGTCGCCCGCTCCGACCGAGAGCACCGCTCGGTCCGACCGAGCGCCCGCTCCGCACAGCCGCTTGGCCCGCTCCGCTGCACCCGCTAGCGTCCGACCGATGGCTTCGCCCGCTGTGACCGAGAGGCCGCTCCGCATCGCCCAAGCGCTGCACGCCCGCACCCGCAGCTCGCACGACCGACGGGATCTGTCGGTCTGACCGACAAAATCCCTCGCACCGCACCACGCCCCGACCCCGCTGTGCTGCATCAGCGCCGACCGAGAGCTCCTCTCGGTCTGACCCGAGAGAACCCTCCGCAACGGCAGTGTACGACCGACCGAACTTCGTCGCAAGTGGGTTTCTCACACACCAACTTCTGTGGTGGGCCCCCCAAGTGCTCCTGAGGTGTTGTGGGCCCCCTTGGACCCCTAGCACTGCTGTGGGCCCCACTTGGACGTGCCACTTCGTGGATTTGCCGTCTACAACGTTGGGACACGTCGTAGGCCTTCGTCGCAAGTTCAGACTTGCGGAGAGACGTGCGAGGACCAGATCTGAAGCTGAGGAGTTCTCCGATCAGACCCGACATCCAATCTACAGCAAACTCCGGTTCAGGTTGGTTCCCCGAAACTCGTAGAAACCCCCACAATAGCTGACTGAAACCTAAACTAAAAACCGTCAACTTGAACAAAATTTACTTTTCAGCTCCTGTAAAACGTTGTACGAACATAGAAAATCGACGAACGGACTATTTTGACTGTGCACATAGGATAGATCGTCGATTAGGCTGAAACATCAAAAAGTGACTTTTGACGAATAAGATAGTCCCGAAAACCTAGAAACGAACCTTAATAGGATTTGATGAATTTGGGACCTGACATCGTCGCCGTGACGATATTTCAGACGGACTTCTGCGGACGAGACGCTTGGATGAGACGCTTGGACGGGACGCTTTGAGAGGACGACACACTCGCCATTTCAGGCAAGTGTACCCACTTGCGTTTTTGACCGTGCTTTGGTCTTAGGTTGCTAGAACTGTTAGACTGTGAATGTATAGAACCGGACGTGAAATGATAGCGTCTGGACGACTCCTGACGGCTCAGACTTGACGACGAAGTCTGAGCCTGACAACAACAACTTTTTTTTCATGCTGTAGGGCTATCATGTGTGTGCGTGTGTGTGGACACCCTAGAATAACCTTTCCTGTCGTGTCACGTCACGTCCCGTCTTGCACAGCCCGCTGGGCAATAGGGCACTCGCCGAGTGATCCCTTGTACTGATTCACAGCCTGCTGGCAATATGGCACTATCCAAGTTGAGAGGGTGATCCCTTGTACTGATACACAGCCCGAGGGTAATAGGGCACTCTCCAAGTGGAGAGAGTGATCCCTTGTACTGATTCTCAGCCTGCGAGCAATAGGGCACTCGCCAAACTAGAGCGAGTGATCCCTTGTACTGGTGTCTTATCTTGTCTTGTCTTGTCTTGGGGTTTGGGGTTGGGTTGAGCGTGCGCACGGCAAGAGGGTCTGATCCCCCTCAAACTGTAAGGCGTGAACCCTTTCGTGTCTCACGTGTCTTGTCCTGTCTTGCTTCCGTCACGTCACGTCTTGTCTTGACACCTGTAGGCTAGTCCCGTAGTTGGTAGCACACGCTACGACTACTACTTGTCCCGTTTTTACTTTCCTGCTGCGTTACTTCCTGTCGTGTTTCTCTGTTATAACCACAACATGCTAATCAACCAGTAAACAGTTGTGTAGAAGAACCTCAGCATGCTAATCAACCAGTAAACCGTTGTTTAAAGTTCGGTGCACTTGCAGTAAAGTCTAACCCTTCTTGTAGACTTTACCTGACGTACAGTTCCTTTTTCTTGGGTGCTGTACGTCAGGTGTTCAGCCAGAGATCGTGGATGAAGCAGACTCGCTGGAGTACGTGGAGCCGAGGACGTCGTCATCAGAGTACGTATCTGATAAGGACCAGACCTTGAGGTCTTTTTAGTCGCCACTTTCAGAGGTTACTACTTTCAGTTTTCTTTTAGATAGTTTGTTGCCACGCTTAGGCTTCTTTTTAGACTTTGTACTTGTTGGATATCATATCTCTAATTTAATGAATGCAAATTTCTTTTCTGTACTTTTGTTGTTTCGAACTATAAAAATGCAAGAACCTGAAAATCTTTTAAAATGGTACCTCTACAGACGCTTATTGGGTTCGGGCTCTTAGCCCTGGCCTAAGCGGGCCTCGTCACGTTTCGCTTCCGTCCATTTTGGGAAGCGGGGCGTGACAGGTTTTAGTGGTGGCCCATGCAGGTCTTGCAAAAGTTCGGAACAATAAAAGTACCGCATTCATTTGATATCCACGTGCAAGTCTGAATTAGTTTCCCAATTTTAGATAGTAGGAAGACTTAGGTAGACGTCTCAGGTTGATAGTCGGATGCCTTGGTTAAGATTTAGTCGTCCTCGTCCTAGACTATCTTAGCATCCCCCTTTGATTCTGATCGTATTAAATATCTAGAGTCCTTCTTTTTAGTTAGTTGCTCGCCCAGCTCCATCGACTTCGGGCCCAGCAGAACGTAACCTCGATTCTCTTAGGCACCTCCTCTTTAGATCCTGATTATATTCTAGCTCATAGGAAGCCTTAAGCTGAGTTCTCCTAATTTTTAGACGACCCGATGATTAGAACCCTTGTCCTCTAGCTTCCCTCTGATCCTTGCAAATTTTTGTGCTATCGACCATAGGGTCCCATCGTAGCTCCTCACGATTCATATCTTACGCGTAATCTACATGCGATCATTTTTCCTTTCTCTCGATTCTCGTGATCGTTTCCTGACGATCATCATCAATCCTTCGAATCCTTCCCTGACCAATTCTACCTCCTCTAAAATTATTTTCGACTTTCCTTATTAAGTTTTCGCTCCAGATTGATTTCTTTGAAAACCCCTATATTATATATTTAAAATTTGCTGTTTTGGATCGAGTTAAAACTTTTAATTGACTTGGAGCTTTCTTGGACGTATAAAAAAAAAAATTTTAAGCCAATATCTCGCGCTCGTTTTAAATCATTATTCCTCAAATTTAGTTTTTATTCGCATTGTTTCTAATATATATATATATTACTTTTATAAGCTACACAATATATTTCTACTATCTTGTATTTATTTTCAAATTTCCTCTTTCCCAAAACCTGCTTCCTTTAAAAGTATTTTTGAAATTCATTATTAAATTCTCCGCCGAATTTGACTTCTTGGAAAACTTTTATTAATTATTTAAAATTTCTTATTTTCGGTTAAGTTAAAATTCTTTCGCAAATTTTGAAACCTTTCGGTCGTAAAAGTTTTAAGTTACGACCTCGTACTTATTTTCGAATCAGTATCCATCGAATTTTAGTTTAAAACATTGTTATCATTTCGGGAATTCAATATATCATTTTTCTACCTACGAAATTTATGTTAACCATTACGTACGTCCTTTAGAATATTTTTCTAAAACAAAGGGGGATTTAAAATTTCTTACATATAAACATCTCTATGTTCATCGTGCTCATACTTCAAGAACCTTTGTTTAAATTCATTTTCATTTACAAAACAATCGCTACCTCATCCCACTTTTATTTCTTTTATTTCTTGTTTTCGAAACTCATTACTAAATTTTTCGCTCGGTTTAACTTCCTTGAAAACCCTTTATTATATATATTTAAAATTTATTGTTTTTCGATCGAAAGTTCCTTCTTAGATTTTGAAATCTCCTTGGTCGTCAATTTTCAAGTTACTATCTGGTAATTATTTCAAATCAGTATCTTTCATGTTTTCATTTTCAAAACCGTGTTAACATTTTGATAATTCAATTTATATTTTTCTGGGCTACAAGATCTATTTCTAAATCACTTACCGTGCTTACTTTTTTTAAAAATATTTTTTTTCTAAACTAGGGGAACTTCAATTATTTTATTATTATTATATCTGTTCTATGTTTCTCGTGACCACATTTCAAAATCTTTGTGTAAACTTATTTCTCATTTGCAAAACAATCGTTTTACACCCAACCAACTACCTCTTTATCTTGCCTTATTTGAACTCGTTCCTTCCGATCTCATTTCGTTCCGCTTTTGATTTAGTTTTCCTTCCTTCTTTTATCTAGGCATCAGACCTTGTAGATACCCATGTGATCTCCAGTTTAGGAGTAGGCCCTCTGGTAGGTGATGTCGTTGCAGTGCCTGAGTATAGGTAGAGTGTGTAGACCTGTACGAGTGTGTCATCTTTAGGATCCTGATGTTTGTCTCCTGTGTCTTGAATGTGTACTCAGTGTTAACCATGGTAAGATGGGAGTTGTCTGAATGACGGTATTCATGCTTATAAGAATGGCGTCATCGCAGCAGATCCTTAGATTTAGCTTTAGTCTTAATGAATGGTTTATCTTGGTTGTATGTGACTGTATCAAAACCTTGTTTTCTTTAAACCAAATCTTTAAAGTTTTAAAACTAGCTCACAAGATCACAAATCACTTAACCTCCCTCATCCATTACCGCAACACCACACGTTTTTCCCCAAATGTTTTAAAATATTTCTTTGGCCTTAAATCTCTCTTACCCTTCTCTTCTTTCTCCCTTAAAACAAAATTCTCGTGTTTATGGTTGTTATATTAATTGGGGGCTAGCTATTATCGTTATAGGATTTTTGTTTGCAGGTAGGCTTGGAGTGAGATGAGTTTTATTATGGCAATGATTAATTGATTTTGGGAACACAAGGATGATGGATTAGAATATTTCTTTTGGATGAAAAGAATGAGCTGTCTAAGACTTATTTATAAAACCGAAGTGTGGCGGACTCAATAGAGAATACTGGTTGAATGAGATTATATGCGTGAAGATGAGAACTTATCAGAGTTGAGGCTTAGACGAATGGTAGATAGGGATGGCTATAGAGTATGATAGGAGTTAGGGTGATCATGAGAATGCGTAGAGCTTTTATTAGCATCGAGACTAATGGATGAGTTGACGTGAGAAGGCTTTGAGAATGATACGACGTGTTGAGATAAATGGATGTTTAGGTATTCGGACTTAATATTGGTTGGGATTAGTTATAGTGAGTAGGATGAGGGGTAATTCTGGCAGATCAAATTATTTGGTGGATGAATTTATGGAGAGATATGACGAGAATGTATTGAAGACACGACGATTGCTGATTGGTGAAGGTATTATAGGGTAGACAAATGTTTTTGTCTTGGATTGGTGGATGACTAGAATCTCATTTTTTGGAGATTTAGTAATGTTGGGAAGAGATTTAGAAATTCAAAAGATATTAATGAGCGATGATGATGTTTAGTGGAGTGGTACGATATCAGAAGATGATTATTATTTTTTTATGAGAACTTGGAGTTGGAAATTGGAACGGTAGTGGTGGATCTATAGTAATAGGAAGAGAGTTTAGTCGTGGCTTGCCCAGTGAAAAGATGGACTAGGATGGATTATTAAGGAATGTTGTTCGAAGTTACAGGATTAGAAATCTTTATGAGTAGATATGATAGTTGCGGGTATAAGGTTATATGAGAAATTATAACTAGTGTGAGTGATTCCGAGGGCGGAATCATTTCTAAGGTGGGTAGAATGTAACGGCCTGTTTCTATCGTACCTTCCTCGTGCACGTGCTTTTGATCGTGCACGTGTTTATTTTAGACTTTATTTGTTTTTGAACGTTTTTGTGTGATATGTCGTCGTGATCGTCTCTGAAAGTATTAGATTACGAAACGACTTTGGAACGACATATCTCGAGTCGTTCTTCAGCGACGCTATCTTAATTGGCGTGACGTCGCGGCTTTCTGTTTTGATGCGAGACGTTACGAATTTTAGTTTCGTCTCTCGACATCGAAATGAAGATCCGTCTTCTCCACTATCTTTCTTTAGTCATCTAGAACACCCCATAATTATTTTATAATTTTTGGACTTAATTTGACCTATTTTCTATTTTTTTGAAAGCTTTAAATAATTTTAAAACCTATTTTTATAAAAGTTTTAATTACAATAAAATTTCTACATCATAATAACGTATTAAAGAATTTTCTAGCAAAATTTCAGAATTTTTGGCCGCACCCATCTTGCGTGAGGGAGAGGAGAGCAATTTTAAATTATATTAATTATTTTAATTATTTTAATTACGATTTTCTTAACCCCAAACCCTAACCCTAACTCTTTTATATTTAAATAAACCCTAGGCTAGGTTATTTTCGCAGCCACACAAACCCTAGCAGTCAAAAACCCCTCCCGACGTTCGTCGCAACGTTGCGACGATCGCAACGTGCACGACCGACGGCCACCCCCGCAAATCTCAGCGCACGACCGGAGCAAGCCCCCGCATCGCCGCTTGCAGCGCCCGCTGCATCGCCCCCCGCTGTCGCCCGCTCCGACCGAGAGCACCGCTCGGTCCGACCGAGCGCCCGCTCCGCACAGCCGCTTGGCCCGCTCCGCTGCACCCGCTAGCGTCCGACCGATGGCTTCGCCCGCTGTGACCGAGAGGCCGCTCCGCATCGCCCAAGCGCTGCACGCCCGCACCCGCAGCTCGCACGACCGACGGGATCTGTCGGTCTGACCGACAAAATCCCTCGCACCGCACCACGCCCCGACCCCGCTGTGCTGCATCAGCGCCGACCGAGAGCTCCTCTCGGTCTGACCGAGAGAACCCTCCGCAACGGCAGTGTACGACCGACCGAACTTCGTCGCAAGTGGGTTTCTCACACACCAACTTCTATGGTGGGCCCCCCAAGTGCTCCTGAGGTGTTGTGGGCCCCCTTGGACCCCTAGCACTGCTGTGGGCCCCACTTGGAACGTGCCACTTCGTGGATTTGCCGTCTACAACGTTGGGACACGTCGTAGGACTTCGTCGCAAGTTCAGACTTGCGGAGAGACGTGCGAGGACCAGATCTGAAGCTGAGGAGTTCTCCGATCAGACCCGACATCCAATCTACAGCAAACTCCGGTTCAGGTTGGTTCCCCGAAACTCGTAGAAACCCCCACAATAGCTGACTGAAACCTAAACTAAAAACCGTCAACTTGAACTAAATTTACTTTCCAGCTCCTGTAAAACGTTGTACGAACATAGAAAATCGACGAACGGACTATTTTGACTGTGCACATAGGATAGATCGTCGATTAGGCTGAAACATCAAAAAGTGACTTTTGACGAATAAGATAGTCCCGAAAACCTAGAAACAAACCTTAATAGATTTGATGAATTTGGGACCTGACATCGTCGCCGTGACGATATTTCAGACGGACTTCTGCGGACGAGACGCTTGGACGAGACGCTTGGACGGGACGCTTCGAGAGGACGACACACTCGCCATTTCAGGCAAGTGTACCCACTTGCGTTTTTGACCGTGCTTTGGTCTTAGGTTGCTAGAACTGTTAGACTGTGAATGTATAGAACCGGACGTGAAATGATAGCGTCTGGGACGACTCCTGACGGCTCAGACTTGACGACGAAGTCTGAGCTTGACAACAACAACTTTTTTTTCATGCTGTAGGGCTATCATGTGTGTGCGTGTGTGTGGACACCCTAGAATAACCTTTCCTGTCGTGTCACGTCACGTCCCGTCTTGCACAGCCCGCTGGGCAATAGGGCACTCGCCGAGAGATCCCTTGTACTGATTCACAGCCTGCTGACAATATGGCACTCTCCAAGTTGAGAGGGTGATCCCTTGTACTGATACACAGCCCGAGGGCAATAGGGCACTCTCCAAGTGGAGAGAGTGATCCCTTGTACTGATTCTCAGCCTGCGGGCAATAGGGCACTCGCCAAGCTAGAGCGAGTGATCCCTTGTACTGGTGTCTTATCTTGTCTTGTCTTGTCTTGGGGTTTGGGGTTGGGTTGAGCGTGCGCCACGGCAAGAGGGTCTGATCCCCCTCAAACCGTAAGGCGTGAACCCTTTCGTGTCTCACTTGTCTTGTCCTGCCTTGCTTCCGTCACGTCACGTCTTGTCTTGACACCTGTAGGCTAGTCCCGTAGTTGGTAGCACACGCTACGACTACTACTTGTCCCGTTTTTACTTTCCTGCTGCGTTACTTCCTGTCGTGTTTCTCTGTTATAACCACAACATGCTAATCAACCAGTAAACAGTTGTGTAGAAGAACCTCAGCATGCTAATCAACCAGTAAACCGTTGTTTAAAGTTCGGTGCACTTGCAATAAAGTCTAACCCTTCTTGTAGACTTTACCTGACGTACAGTTCCTTTTTCTTGGGTGCTGTACGTCAGGTGTTCAGCCAGAGATCGTGGATGAAGCAGACTCGCTGGAGTACGTGGAGCCGAGGACGTCGTCATCAGAGTACGTATCTGATAAGGACCAGACCTTGAGATCTTTTTAGTCGCCACTTTCAGAGGTTACTACTTTCAGTTTTCTTTTAGATAGTTTGTTGCCACGCTTAGGATTCTTTTTAGACTTTGTACTTGTTGGATATCATATCTCTAATTTAATGAATGCAAATTTCTTTTCTGTACTTTTGTTGTTTCGAACTATAAAAATGCAAGAACCTGAAAATCTTTTAAAATGGTACCTCTACAGACGCTTATTGGGTCCGGGCTCTTAGCCCGGGCCTAAGCGGGCCTCGTCACGTTTCGATTCCGTCCATTTTGGGAAGCGGGGCGTGACAGGATGGAGTCTTCAAACCCAGGAGGTTGTTTGACATAGACTTCCTCAGATAAAACTCCATTCAAAAAGGCACTCTTGACGTCCATTTGAAAGAGTTTGAATTTCATGAAACTAGCAAATGCTAGAAGCATCCTAATTGCTTCCAATCTTGCGACGGGAGCAAAGGTTTCATCAAAATCAATCCCTTCCTCTTGGTTATAGCCTTGTGCTACTAATCTAGCTTTATTACGCACAACATTTCCCATTTCGTCAAGTTTGTTTCTAAATACACATTTAGTGCCTATAATTGTTTGATTTTTTGGTTTAGGAACAAGTTCCCAAACTTGATTCCTATCAAATTGTGACAATTCATCCTGCATTGCCATAATCCAATAGGAATCTTCTAAAGCACTATCAACATTTTTAGGCTCCAAAATGGATATAAATGCAAAGTTAACCATCAAATTAAAGCTACTTCTAGTACGTATACCTTCCGTCGTGTCTCCAAGGATTTGATTCTTTGGATGATCCTTCTGAAAGTGCCAATCCTTAGGGAGATCTTGTGATGACGTAGTAACTTCTGCTTCTTTTGATACATCATCATTGTTGTTTTCTTGCTCATTGGAATTGCTAGTGTTTGTCTCCAGTCCATCCAAGCCACATGTAATATCTGTAGATTCTGCAGCACTAGAAGATTCATTAATAGCACTTTTCTCGTCAAATTTCACATGCATAGTTTCTTGAATAGTAAGAGTTCTTTTGTTAAAAACTCGGTAAGATTTGCTATGTGGTGAGTAGCCAACAAAAATACCCTCATCGGATTTAGCATCAAATTTATCCAGATTTACGCCTACTTTCAGAATATAGCATTTGCATCCAAATGGTTTTAAATGTGATAAGTTGGGAGTCAACTCTCTATAAAGCTCATAAGGTGTTTTCTTCAAAATGGGTCTAATGGACACACGATTTAAAATATAGCAAGAAGTATGTATAGCTTCAGCCCAAAAATATAAAGGCAATTTGTAATCATGAATCATGGTCCTAGCCATTTCTTGCAAAGTACGGTTTTTCCTCTCAACCACCCCATTTTGTTGTGGTGTCCTCGGGGCGGAAAAATTATGTGAATAACCTTTTGAAATGCAAAAATCATCAAAGCTAGTATTAACAAATTCTCCTCCATGATCACTTCTAACTTTGACAATTGAAAAACCTTTTTCATTTTCAACCTTTTTTCAAAACATTTTGAAAACATCAAAAGTTTCATGTTTGTGTGTCAAAAAATAAACCCAGGTGAAACGTGAAAAGTCATCGACAATAACAAAGCAATAATGCATACCACCTAAACTAGCAACCTTTGTGGGTCCAAATAAATCCAAATGTATCAGTTGCAATGGCTTAGAAGTAGTTACAACGTTTTTAGGATTGAAACTACTTTTATGTTGTTTACCTAGTTGACATGCATCACAAAGCGTATCCCGATCAAAGCTAATTTGAGGTAAACCTCTCACTAGTTTCTTTCGAGCAAGCTTTGAGATTAGGTCCATACCGGCATGGCCTAATCTTCGATGCCAAAGCCAACTAGTCTCATGTGATGCAACTAAACATTTTAGATTATTTGAATCACTAAGTTTGATAGTATAGATGTTATTATAAGATGTACCCTTGAAAAGAATATCATCACCTTTTAAGATAGATACTTTGTCATTTTCGAAATGAACCTTAAGGCCTATAGAGCATAGCTGACTCACACTTAACAAGTTATGTGCTAAACCATCAACAAGATTAACATTTTCAATGACCACAAGAGGATGCTTACCAATGTTACCTTTACCCAAGATTTTGCACTTCTTTCCATCTCCAAGAATAACCGTCCCTCCATCTTTCCTTGTAGCGTCGTGAAGAGGGATTCATTGCCCGTCATGTGATTCGAGCAACCGCTGTCAAGGTATCAAATGCTGTCATTTTCCACTTGAAGATGCACCTGCAAAAGAAGATGCACCCTTTGGTAACCAAATTTTGGATCCACAATCGTTAGTATGATGCTTTGGAACCCATATGAAATATTTAGGATAATATCTGACCAAGCAATCATACATAACATGCCCATTTTTGTTGCAATAAAAACATGTAATATTGAAATGCTTATTAGTAGATGACATATGATTTTTGTGCATGCAATGTTCAAAGCTCATGTCTCTTGCAAAATTCTTTTCAATGATCTTCCTAGTTTTTTTCTTAGGTTGTTTTTTCTGAAAGCCAAGACCATGTTTACTAGATTGTTCATTAAGCCCATTTATCATCTTATTAAAGCTTTCTTGGCTATTTGTGAATTTATTTAATGTCAAGCTAAGATTTTGATTTTCATTCTCAAGTTCACTAATCTTAGTCGCATATCTTTTCTCTTTTTCACTAGTTTCAGAATTGATGGCTATGTGTTTTCCTTTTATTGAATTAGATTTTTCTTTTTCAAGCTCTTCCAATTTTTCTCCATAGATAGCCACTTTTAGGTTCAATAATTTTATTTCAGAATCTTTAGAACTAAGAATACTAATTTTCTCTTTTAATTCTTTAGCGAGATTAACATGGTCAAACTCTAATTTAGCCAATTTTTTATGAGTATTTTCTAGCTCTAATGTTTTTGTTTCTAGTTAGGTTTCATCAAAATTATATATTAGTTCCTTCTGTTCTTTCCATTTAACAAATAGCTCATCTCTCTCTCTTGTCATGCTCCCTAATTCATCTTTTAATGAATCACGAACCTTTTTTAGTTTAAGAAATTTAGGACCCATTTCTTGAAGGAGTTCTACAAGAAATTCATAAGCTTCCTCCATGCTAGAAAACATATCATCACTAATATTCATTTCATCATCAAAGCTTTGAACAAGAGAGCTAATTTTTACCTTTTCGTTTCCAGCCATAAAGCAAGTTCCAGTGTTGTCGTTCCAGTCATCATCTGAGGAGAGCTCTTCTGCGTCACTTTCTCCCCACGTAGCCACCATTCCTCGCTTTGATGTTCTCTTTTCTCCATCACCAGTCTTTTCCTTTCCTTTTCCTTTCAGAAGTGGACATTCTGCTTTCATGTGCCCTCTCTTGTTGCATCTGAAACACTGAGGTGCAGAGCTTTCTCCATCATTTTCTTCATTTTTCTTGGCTCCCCAAATGCTTCCCGTCCTTCTTTTGTTGTTTTTCATGAATTTCACAAATTTCCTTGTAACAAGAGCCATGCTTTCATCATCTGATTCATTCATCTCCTCCTTGAGCATTTTGGAGATTTGAAAAGCTAAGTTCTTTTCCTTTGTTTCCTCCTTCTTAGGTTTCTCTTCCATCTTTGGTGTGCTGTCATTGGCCATCTTCAGTTGAACCTCATAAGCCATTAATTTTCCCATTAACTTCTCGAAACTGATATCTGCCAAATCATGTGCTTCTTCGATCGCCGTCCTCTTTTGAATCCAATCGCCAGATAACGAGTATAAAATCTTTCCAACCAGATCTTCCTCTGGGATGTCCTTCCCTAAGGATTTCAACGGATTGACGATATCTGCAAAATGAGAAAACATAGCATCAATAGACTCATTAGGCATCATAGCAAAATTTTCATATTTCTGTAATAACATTCTAATGCGGGTTTTCTTAACTTCACTAGTTCCCTCATGAGTAACTTCAAGTCTCGTCCAAATATCCTTAGCAGTAGAACAAGAACTAATGCGGTTAAATTCAGTTTTACTAAGACCACAATACAAGATGCTCATGGCCTTAAAATTTAGATTTTCTAACCGATCATTTTCTTTTTGCTGCTCAGGAGTGGATTTATCAAACAGTGTAAATCCTTCACTGATTATTTTCTATAATGCCATATCGATACCTTTGATGTGTATGGACACACGCTGTTTCCAATAACTATAGTCCGTACCATCAAATAGAGGAGATCTGAGATACGACTGACCTTCTCTTTGACTGTGCGTGTCATATGAGTATGTGTGCGGAATTTGTGCCATAAGATCGAAATTCCACTAGACTTTGAGTCTAAAAGGAATCCCGCTTTGATACCAATTGAAAAATACCCTAGAGGGGGGTAAATAGGGTGTGGCACAAATTTTAAATATAATCACAATCACAGAAATAATCAGACACGGATATTTTTAACAGAGTGGCTCCCCGCCAAAACTCCGACCCCAAAACCTATGAGGATTTCACTCAATAAACCTGATCACACTTACGGGTAGTGATCTCACCGTTCACAGATATAGTTTGACAAAATTAAGCACAGATATAGCTTCTAACTAAAGCTACTCTTAATATGATCTCACAATAAAGTAGTATAAGCAACTTAATACTTCAGTAAAAGTCTGGAAAAATATCACAGTGATGAAATTTATGAGATTGTGGTCATGTAGGCTCAAACCGCTCGCAAATCTGATGTCTGGATTGGAAGATATGTGCAGTTGAAGTTCATCGTGCAAGGCTGGTTGCTGATTTGCTGTGCGTAAAGAAATTTGGAATATTTCTGTTTAGATGGCAGGTTGTGCGTAAAGCAATTCCCAAATCAATTTGCAAAATCAATCTGTCTTCTTTCGTGAGGAGGATCAAGACTCAAATTGTGCCGTTTCAACTTTTGATCTTCAACTTGCTGAGCTTCGCAGGGAGTTGCCGCCGTGTAGCTGATGTGAATCACCGCCGCGAGTCACCGCCGTGAGTCGATGGGTTGTCGAAACACTGGAGAATGTTGACGAAGCCCCTGGAAATTGATCGAAGCCCTGGAAATTTGGTCGAAGAGCAGATCTTGGAGGCGCACGAAGATGATCGCAGGCAAGGGGCGCTCGAAGATGCTGTCGCCTGCTTTGAAGCCCCTCAGGACGACGACGCTGCCTTCGAGTCGGAGAGCTTCACCTTCAAGGCGACAGCTTTGCCTGAGAAAGTCGGAGAACCGACGCTCCCTTTGCCTTCGAGTCGTCGGAGAGCTTCGGCTTCGGGAGTCGGAGGAGGGCTTCGGCTTCGGGAGTCGGAGGAGGGCTTCGGCTTCGGGAGTCGGAGGAGGGCTTCACCGCGTGTTCTCGAACAGAAAGGATCGAAGAAGATGAAAACTGGGCGCTGAATCGAAGAGCAATCTTTTATTTTTTGGACGCAGTTCCCTTAAGAAGATGGCGCAGCGATCTATCTTGAAAGAAAATTTGATGCAATTCTTTTTTTCGAAGAAGCCTCTGCTTATCCATTCCTTTTCCTTTTTTTTGTTCAGATCTCCATTTGTTTTGTTTTTTTTTGTTGCAGCAGAAACTTGATTCTCGTCAATCTTTGCTTGCTGTCGCCCTATAACAAAAAAACAGTTCCTTTACTGTTTTTTTTGGTTGTACTGTCTTGTGTATTTGGATGAAGACCAATTCAAAGCACAAATTGCTCTTTTCCGAATGTTTCGCTTGCGTGATCTTGGATAAGGCCTCTGATTTTTGTGTTGTTGGTTGAAATTCTTTTTGTATCGATGTCCACGTATAATCTCTCTCTTGCAAACAAAACTAATTTGCACTTTACTCCCTGAAATCACTTAATGAACAGAAGACGTTAGTCGTACGACTTGTTTGTCATCATCAAAATTATATCGTACGACCTAGTTAGTAGACTAACTAGGCCAACAGATGTAGTACGGACGGTCAGAGAGAACCTTCGTGTAGCCCAAGACCGGTATAAGCACTGGGCATACATGAAGCAGCATCCACTTGAATTTCAGCCTGGTGATTATGTGTTCTTGAAAATATCCCTAGTGCATGGGACGATCTGATTTGGTAAACATGGGAAGTTGAGCCCTAGATATATAGGCCCGTTTGAAGTTGCAGCCCGGATAGGCAAAGTGGCTTATCGGCTAGTGCTGCCGCCTCATCTTGAAGGCGTACATGATGTGTTTCATGTATTGCAATTAAGAGGATATATTGGAGACCCTAGTCAGGTTGTGGACTACTCAGAGATCGAATTACGTCCAGACCTGACGTATGAGCAACAACCAGTGGCAATTCTCGATCGGCGACAGAAGATGTTGAAGAAGAAGGCCATTATTTTGGTCATGGTCATGTGGCAACAAGAATCTTCTGGAGAATCAGCTTGGGAGTGAGAGGATGAAATGAGGGGGAAGTTTCCCCATCTTTTTGTTTAAAGATCCTTTGTATGTTTGATATGGAGATATAAGACCCTCTTCCTTGTTTTGATTCCGAGGGCAGAATTTCTTTAAGGAGGGTAGGGTGTAATGCTTCTAAGTGATAATCCAAGTATTCCTCCTTCAAGTATATGGAAAAATTCACACATTAACCACTAATTTGGACCAAGTTTACTTACTTCTCCAACTAGTTGCAATTATACCCAAAGAAGGGTATTTAGTAGAATGAAGATGAATGACAATGGCATACTTGTAAATAATGAAAATAATGAGCTAACCCAATTGGTAATGGCAACCCTGTAATTAACCCATTAAGTTAAGTGGTGTTTTTAATTAGAAGCTAGGCATGGCAAAATTATAAATACATTAAAGCCATGAAGATATTTTTTTCCTTTCTCTTCTACAAACTTCTCTCTCCTTCTAAATTATTTTATTTTTCTTCCACCCTTCCCGTAATTTCGTTGGCATCTCCCCTAGTGAGGGCCGAAACTTGGGCATACAAAAAAAAGAAGGGAGAAAAACAAAGAAAAACAATAGAAAAAGAGAAAGAAAGAGAGAGAGAAGGAAGATTGGAAGGAGAAGAGTGAAGGCTTGCTCCCACACCATCAAGGCTTGCTACTAAACCATTCATTAGCACTAGGAGGTAGGATTCTCACCATGCTCCCAATAAGAGGCTTTGTGTAGGATTTTATGTATTGATCTTTAATTTTTGGTAAAATTTGCTATTTTGACCAAATTAAGTAGTGTGTCTAGCTTAATTTGGTTAGACTTCATGTTTTGGATGTTGAATATCATTCCTCCTATGAATTTATGAGCAAGATTATATTTTTTTGGTTATAGCATATGTGTTCTTTAAAAATCCTTATGTTGTAATGAGGAAACTTGACAAATACGAGAGAAACTCTGCCGAAATTTTTGTGAGCGTTCCGTAAGCATTCCCATGACCTCCTAGGTATTAGATACTTATGTTGGATTACTACACAACATGCCACTTGATAACTCCCTTAAAAAAATTCCATAATTAAATGAAAACCCATTTGAAAAAATTAGCACAAAGGACAACTTAGTAAGAGGGTTTTTGACGCCTTTCAAGTTAGAAGCTCGGAATGATTTTAGATAGCGTAGGGACCTTAATTAACATCAATTATAAGTTCCTACAAGTCCCCTCCACGCAAACTTTGATTTTCATGTCGATTTGGTTCCATTCCCATAAAGGTGTGATTTTCCATAAACAGTGTATTTTTTTGCATAAAATTAGTAAAGGAGTCGTGAACACTCAAATTTTAATAAGAATTTTAGTTTTCCTAAACTATTAGTAAGCTTAAGACTAATTAGGAATTACTACATGAATTATGCCAAGAACTCCTTTGCAAAAACTTAAGTTCCATAACAACATTATGACCTTGTAAGAGGGGTTTTGTCAAACTTTGCAATGAGCAAAAGATAGGGTTAGGCACTTATAATTATCATCGAGTAGCCCCTTATAAATCCTACAAATTATGCTTAAATACAAAGATTTAACTAAATTACTACATTGTTTCATTCTACCTTAGTTGACCTCTAGTTCCTTCCAAATAGGCCTAGTAACCACACACTTGAAGTTGTTTCCTATGGCATGTTCGATTTAGTAGGTGCTTGGATGGTTGAGTTCGAATTCCCTTGGAAATCGCTTGTAGTTGATGCTTCATATCTTTATGCTTCTATTTAAGCAATTTATGAATGGTGAATCTTGATTATGCCTTGACGGTGTTAATGAAGGTGGTTATAATGCCCATGACAATGTTTCCTTTATATATGAGAATGTTGGTTTGATTCGTTACATTGATGAATGGTTATTCAATTTTACACCATTATGTTTCAGCTAAACCCGATACCATGCTAATTGATAAATGATTAAAATGGAAGCCCAGGATGTCTCTTTCCACTTTGAGGTGGGTGAGCATCTTAGGGGATGGGGTAGGGGAACCAAAGCGTTAGGTGGACATAGTGTGGACTGGACTTTCGAGATTGTCTTCTTTGGCCCTCCTGCCGTGGGGAGTGATCGTGCCCTTTGGGGTGTGTGGGTTCTTGACCTTCGAAGTCATGTCCCTATTGGGCCGTGGAGAGAGATTGAGTTACGTAGGCTCCTGACGAGCTAGCACGCCAGAGAGTCGGAGATTCTTTCCACCCGTCTTATGGGTGAGGTCCAGTTCCCCTGTGTCCCACCTGATGTCTAGGTTCCAACAACAAACATTAACTAACAAACTTAGTATTAGTGATCTCTGTGCAGTGATGTGAATGTGGCTTGTGTGGTTGAGTTTCGTACTTGACATGCTGTGACGTGCCCTTTTCCCCACCCTCCAGGTATAGGTCCAGGGACGATAGCTCTCCAGCCGAACTACCGACGCCCTGAGGGCGACTCTTCCAGGCCAGGAGCCCAGTGTGGTTAGTTAGGGCTCAGGTGTAGTGGGTCGGGGTAGTTCCTTTTGTGAGTTGTTACTTTTGTTGTTCGCCTTCAGCTTTTATGCCACGTGTTTCTGGCGGTGGTATATGTATAGTATATGATGTTGTGGTGTGTTGATAGTAGATGGTCTGTGATGTACATTCGTACGCTCCCGCTTATGGTTTGCCGCCGTCTCGCTGTACTTTGCTGTGTTGTGCTGGAGCTTTACAGTTCGTGCTTTTCTTTTGCACCTGTTTTAATTGCCTGTGTTATTCTAGCAGTTGCAGTGGGCTGCTAATTTTCTTGCAACACCTTCTCGCTTGGTACTTCCGTACCGCAGCCGTCACCCCTGCCCGTTTTGGGCGTCGGGGCATGACAGAGGCCATGAATTGGTCCGTCATGATGAACAACTCCACGAGATTGTTTGGTAAATATTGATGAAGTGGTTTAATCAAATCTTTGTTTTGGACTGTTTGGGTGATAGCCCCAATGATGGTAGCATCGGGGACGTCCTCTACCTCTAGTCTTTCTTTGTTGAAACGATGAACAAAGTTTTGAATCGATTCTTTCTCACCATGCTTCAAGGTGAAGAGGTGAGATGAGTTTCGCTTGGGATGTCTCCCTACAACAAACTGCCTGCAGAAAACATCAGACAATTCGTCAAATGACCCGATGCTATCATCGAAAAATTTATTGTACCATCCATCTGCCACCTTGGTCAGCATAGTGTGGAAAGCTCGACAGAGACACAACTCGTCGGCTCCGTGAAGTTCCATCGTGCTTTGATATCTATAGACATGCTCGAATGGATCACACTTACCGTGATGCTTTTGTAAGGAAAGAAGCTTGAACTTGGGAAGTAGTTGGATGGACATGATGTTATCCTTTAGAGGAGTCTACCGGTTAGCAGGAAAAGTGAGTGGGACTCGTTCCTCCTTATGATGTTGGTGTGTGACACTAGAAGAGCGGATGGGGTTCTCTTCTCTCTCCTTTCTCTTCTCTCCAATCACAAGCTTAGGTGGACTGCGACCTTGAGTGAGGTGATCTATTACCTGGTTAAGACGTTGTAAGTGGCTCGCCCATTGGTGGAGCGCCCAAGACCTCTCATGTACCCATATGTGCGATTGTTGTTCCATATCTCTCCCCTTCGTTGAGATGTAGGACCTCTCATGTGCATGTATGTGCAGTTGTATTGAACTGCAAGTTGAGCTACCGCTCAGGTCCTTGCTCGCCCAACGTCGGATCTCTAGGAGTATTTCGCTCTCCCATTGGCATTTGCGCTGGATTGGGGGGGTAGCTGCTCCTCGTTAGCTTATTGTGGCGCCCAATGCCTTATTGCACAGCAGCGGCTATCACAGTGATACTCTTTTTGATTTGCACAACGAACTTGTTGAATTGATCCTGAGTCACCATAGGCACTCTTCTTTCCTTTGATGACGACTTAGAATCTCCGGCATCTTCGATGAGGACATTCTCCTCGTTCTGGGTGTTTTCAGCCAGACCAAGGATTGGTTCGATGTTCTTAGGTCCAGTTGACATAGGGCTATGGTTTCTTTGGCATGTAGACTGAGGAGTTTCCATAGACGACGTCAACTGTTTAGACCAAAATTGGCATCAACAATAATTGGACTGACGTGGACTCTTCTGTTGAAATGGAGCCTCGTCAGTTGGTGAAGTGGGACCCTCGGTTGGCAGAACCAGGGTCGATAATGATTGAGATGAGAGCGTAGTGTGGAGACTCGTTCGACCTTCAAGTTGCGTCGACCTCGAGCAACGGTTAATGGGAGTTGTTGTTCGACCCACCTACTAGGTCGAGCCTTGATTTCCTACACCACAAAGGAACGTCGGGGGTCAGATCTGGGTTTCAACCCAAATCCCCTCCAATACTTAAGTTAGAATTAGACTTAAGTGGAGACTCGGGCCTGTCGAGATCGAGCCACGGAGGTTCGTCTTGAGTTAGTCTCTTTTCGAGCTATTTGGGGGAAGAAATATAAGTGTGGAAGAATAATAGTTTAGAGTATCAGGTCTTTAATACCTTGGGAGTCAATCCTGATTCTTATTGTTGTTCTTGTATTTATAGATCAGAGTCTCTTCAGTGATATTGGTTGATTTAACGGTCACCAATTATGGTAGCACGATCCTCTCTCATCAATAGGGCTAACCATCATCCACGCCTCCCGCCATTTATGAGTCATTATCAACTGTCTCCTCAAGCAACGGAAGCTCAATGGGCAAATGGCAAGTGGGCTTTGACTGAGTTGCTACTTGGCCTCCTTCGTGGGCTCCAGGAGCTTGACGGGCTCAGATGATATCTTGGTAAGCTTCTTGGCAACCTTAATTTCCTTTTCCTCGAGTGCCGACCCAATGATTTAACACACCCGGATAAAATTAAGTTCATCTCCAAATTCGTTATGTAACATGTACAAATTTTGCAATCTGTATTTCGTAGCAAATAGCACGTAAAGGCACTCATTTATGTTTATTCAAACATCAAAAGTTTGAAATTTTTCATCAAAATTTTTCCCATAATACCCCCCTTCCCCCCCCCCCCAAAAAAAAAAAATACGGGGGCCAACCTACATGGGCCTAATGGAAAGTACACAAAAGGGGGCACGAGGTAGGGATAAAACAGGCTGGATCGGGCTGGGTCGAGGCTAGGCCCGGACTCCGGCCCCAATATACTTCGGGCTTAAAATTCAGACGCCCCGGTTCGTGAGCCTTTTAAATAGATGTCCTAAACCTACCTTACGTGCTTTCATGACAGCCCTTTACTTGTTTCAATTGCAATTCTATTCCATGATTATTAATAGTAACATATCAAACACAAAATTAAGAGTAATAATATACTTGTATTTGGTAGGTAAAATAATAATATTCATCATTTTCATAAGTTTCTTTCTAATCAGCTGCTCATGATTTTTTGTTTTCATCAATTTCACTATGAAGATGACGCAATTTCTAGGCTTCGTGCTTTCCATTGTTTTGGAAGGAAGAAAATAGGAAGGGAGAAAAATTGAGATCGGATTTTTTTAGAAATATGCAATTGGGTTATGATTACAGAAATAGAATGAATGCGCTAAAACTATATGCGGTAATTTTTTTATTTTATTTGGGTTGAGCCCAAATGTTGTAATGTGCTTTGGAATTATATGTTATTTAAAACATATAGAAATGTGGTCAATGCCGTTGCCGGGACGTGGCGTAATATCGGCTCCTGCACCGGCACCGTCCCGGTAAAAAAAAATTCGGACCTTAATAAAAGCCATAACCTCAGTTTTCTTTTTGGAAGGTCTTCTTTTTTGCAAGGGGTGAGATCGGAAGTCCGCTTTTTCAGGACTGGGTCAAGGGGCCCTCGGGCCTACCAAGGGTCCAAGAGGGTTAGCATGGTAGGTCAAAGTTAGCCAAAAGGCCCACATTGACCCCATATCACATATGGGTACAAGTGTGCGAGGTGTGTATTGATGATGCCTCTCTAACCTATCGGGCCGGCCCCTCCCTCTTCAACGGTCTCTGATGATAGCAGCGGCCCCACCTCGCATTCGACATGTGTTTTTAATCCCATCGCCCTGCTGCATGTACAGCACCACCAGCAGCGGGTTACTATCCATATTATTAATCACAAATTTTCATTTACTTTATATTAAGATCAATTTAACAGTTAGACCTTTAAAAACAACCTCCTAAAATTATATATATTTGTCAAGGAGAATTCGAAGCACAGGAATCATAGGCCTAAATATATATATTTGATACATATGTAAGCTTTGTCTAGTCTTAACATGGTATACTCTATAATTCCTAACGTATAGAAATACTAAATATTAATCTTGTGTTTGGATTGATGTAGATTTCACGAAGAGATCTTTTTCCTTATGAAAAGCAATGTCATGAAGAATAGTGCGTTGGTACGGCCTCCACAGCGTAACAATGACAAAGTGGTTTTAGATGTTTCTCTGGTTAGATTTTCTATTGATTGGCAGGGCCGGTCCTGAAGATATTGGGGCCCAGGGCGAGTTGAAAGTTTGGGCCTTTTGCGTATAATTTTTTTTAAAATAATTGAAATACTAAATTTTTTTGGATTTGGAACATAGACAAGTGTAATGCTAGATGCTAGCCCCTGAAATTTTTATTAATATGCTAAAAGATGTTCCAGCAACAGCCCTCCCTCGCTGCTAGTAAACATAGAATAAAGTGAAGTGATGCTGCAAAGTTTTGATAAAATTCTGATAATTTTTCAACTACATCATCATGAATTAGGAAAAAAAAAGTCATTGACGAAGAAAAATCTTACAACTACAAGATTGTGCATCTCACAGGGGACCGATGTCAATATCTTGAGGGATCTTGTCTTGTAAGTAAGCGAGGTAGAAGACGACCGATGCGTCGGCGGAGAGCAGCAGCAAGAGTCCAGAGGGGATGAATTTTTTAGTCGCGAACAATCTTATGCCTGAGAGGAATACGAAAGGTGAAGGTTGATGGGCACGCATCAGACTTGAATGGTTAGCTAAAAATGAGAAAAAGGGGTTTAGAAATGGACAAAACACGCACCGAATACAGACGAGAACAGGAATGCAGATCCAAACCCGATGGCATCTCCCGCTTGCTTTGTGTCCGGAGATTGCCCCTGAAATTTTTTAACTCTCAACTCTTAATTAAGTGTATGTAGGTCAATAGCTGCTAGGCTGCAGTGCTATGGCTTTTAGCTTGCTGAAGCTAAAGCCTACAGACTCGAGAGAGATGATGATGATGCAGAGAGAGAGAGGCGTTGGGAAATGGAGAGATAGCTTTATTATGGCACCAAGCCTTGCGCTGGCTCTTACATGAGAGGGAGACCAAACGGCGATGGGTTGTTGGGCATCTCTCTCCAATGCTGCTCATATTAACATTAACATTTAAAAAAATGGGCCCTCCCTGACCTTGGGCCCTGGGCGGTCGCCCTGGCTGCCCTGGGTCAGGGCCGGGCATGTTGATTGGATCGGTATGGGAGGCAAAAAAGTCACTTTGTTTGTCACTGATGTGACAGACAATGTGACTGATGTGATGATGTGACAGACAATGTGATGTTTTTTCCCTTAAAGGACAAAGTCCATCCATGCACCAAACACATCGAACAGTGTTCGGTGCATTTAGTTCGGCCCTTTTAAAGAATCTCTCGTCCACACTAGATTGAGATCAAATGATCCAACACATCACCATATGTGCCACATCATCCCCAAAGAAAAAGCCCCTTAATGCCCATCATTTACATGTTTGCAATTGCCCTTTCATGAACCCAAGGAGCTCCCCCAAAAAAACCCTCGCTCTTTCACATATTTACGGTTTTGTCATTGGTCTTTTTTCACTTTGTCCACACACGTTTTCTGCACGTTAACCCATGCTTAAATTTCCCTCTTTACCCCCAAACGATACCCATACACACCCACACTTCTCTCTCTTTTTCAGCTTCGTGCGGGTCACCAATCACTGTTTTCTTGAATCTCCGTACACTATGTTTGTGTGTAATTTCCAGTCCTAATACTTAGAGAAAATTAAGGAACTACATGTGCCTTAAAGACTAAGTCACTTATATGGGACAATTCGGGTTCCGGTTGGATCCCTACTACTAACTGGTCCGGATCAGACCAACAACACATTACGTCCAACAAATAGAAAGCCATGTTCCTGTACTATGAGACTGTTTACAAATTATGTGTGTCTTCCGTATGAAATTGTCAGCTTCTTTAATTTATCTGTGATTATCAATATTCTTGGCTACAATGCTAACTGTTTTAAAGTGTCCGAGTAAATCTCAATCATCCCTCTACAATCATTCCTCTTTCTCTATTATTGTCCTCGGATCCTGTAGCGGAACAATCCTTCCTATTTCCAACCACAATTTAAGCAACCCCACTTCACTTGGTTGGACAACTCACCTCTTGTGCCCATACTCCCTCTCAAGACATGGAAGAAACCAACGGAGTGCACCACCAACGCCGCCACCTGGCGGCAATCCCATTCCCCGGCCGGGGCCACATCAACCCCATGCTCAGCCTCTGCGACCGCCTCGCCTCGCGGGGCCTGGCCATCACCTTCATCGTCACCGAGGAGTGGCTCGGCCTCCTCTCCTCTTCTCCCAAGCACGGCAACGTCCGGCTGCGGTCGATTCCTAACGTGCTGCCCTCGGAGAAAACACGGGGACGTAGCTACGGGGAGTTCCTCATGGCCGTGCTCACCAAGATGGAGGGGCCGGTGGACGAGGCCGTCGGGCGGGCGGGCGGTGTCCGGCCGGTGGACGGTGTCTTGGCTGATTCGATGCTGCCGTGGGCGCCGGGGATTGGCAGGAAGAGAGGGATTCCGGTGTCCTCGCTCTTCACTCAGTCGGCCACCATGTTCTTGGCCTTGCAACAGCTGAGCGTGCTCGAAGCAAATCATGCCCACTCCCTGCCTCAACTCATCCCTGCAGGTATATATATATGTTTGATTACAATTTTCGCATTACAATTATCATTTGAAAAGCAGATACTTTTGTACTTCTTACATTTATCCTGAGACTCCGACAGACGAAGAAGCAAGCGGACACTTGAAGTACCTCCCTAGATTCTCCGCCGCGCAAGGAGCAGAGCTCGCCGCCACATTCCCCGGCCAAAACGCTGTAAAAACCTTCACCAAAGTCATCTCCTGGTTCCCCTCAGCCCACAGCCTCCTCTTCACCTCGCCGTACGCCCTCGAGAGTCAAGCCGTGGACACCATCAAATCCCAGCTCTCGCTCCCCAGCATATACTCCATCGGCCCTTCAATCCTCAACGTTGGTCCCAACGACGCCGCATCGTCCTTCCCACATTCCGACTGGCTCGACGCCCGGCCACCTGGCTCAGTTCTCTACGTCTCCCTGGGCAGCTTCCTCCCGATTTCACGGACGCAGATGGACGAAATCACGGCAGGGCTGCACGAAAGCCGCGTCCGGTTCTTACTAGCCGCGCGCGACGCCGACGAGGCAACACGCATTCAAGAAGCAAGCGGCGGCGGCGGCTTAGGCCTGGTGGTGCCGTGGGCGGAGCAGCTGCAGACCTTGTGCCACCCTTCGGTCGGAGGGTTCTTGACGCACTGCGGATGGAACTCGACGCTGGAGGGGGTCTACGCGGGCGTGCCGATGCTCGTGTTTCCGCTGATGTGGGATCAGTTTCCGAACAGCAAGCTGATCGTGGACGAATGGAGGGTCGGGCTGAGGCTGAAGAACGACGGGGAGGAGGGTGGAGATGGGGTTGTCGGGAGAGAGGAGATCGCGAGGGTCGTAAAGAAGCTGATGGATTTGGATTGTGAGGAGGGGAAGGAGATGAGGGGGAGGATGGGGGAGCTGAGGGAGGAGTGCAGGGCGGCGTTGGGAGAGGAGGGGTCGTCGTCTGAATGCATTGATGCGTTTGTGCGGAGTATTGGTGTTTGCGGGCATGGGAACAAGAAGGGTCTAAGCGTAAAGATTTGAATGAGGGATCTGCAAAACTGAGCTGGAGAAGGTGTAGTTGAATTATGGATTTCAACATGTGATTGAAAATGTTGTGATTTATTTTGCAACGGCATCATGTAATTTCCTTAAAAGAACATCTATATGCATGCTTTTATTTTGTTTTGTTTTAATTTTGCTGGTCTTACTTAAAATAAATGCTTTCTTGAACTATAAAGTGGGAGTTATTATGCGCCGAAATCTAATTGCTCTCTACACAGACCACTTATTTACAAGTTTGCTAGTAAAAATTTACAAGGTTGTCATTGAAACTTTTCATCTTTTACGTCCCTCCATCTCTCTTCCACCTTCATCACCTTCCTTTTTGATACGACTATTTTGGAGGAAACCGAAGAACCAGAGATCCAAGCCTAAGCCTAGAAAGAGAAGCCCACGAATGAGTTTAGGCCCGCCTGACGAGGCCCACGGATAAACCCGAAGTCAGAGCGGCCCGGCCCGGAGGACGCACGATTAGCTCGCGCTCTCCGGAGATAACCGTCCCCCTAAACCCGTGGCACCTTAATGGCCATTAAGGAGCCCATTAATCAATACTCCCCACGACGCACGCAGGCGCCTTGATGGAGGCGGATCGCGGGGGCGTGAGGAGAGGCAAACGAGGGACGTGGATTGGGGGCAATCGTAGGCCAGACCATATAAAGGGATGGCAAGGGCAACCGAGAAGGGGATCAAATCCTTGGCACCTACAACTGAGGTATTCCGATAACTAGACCTTACTTTTTCCCCAAATTATCTCCTCAGCCACTGCTCGGTCTGAGGATTTGGGTACCGGTCTCATCTTGAGCCGTGTCGTGTCCATCGAGCGTCACACAGATCCGTTCTGACTTAGGCATCGGAGGGGACTTGGCCAGAACCAAGGTCCCCCTCGACGACGAGCTTTCTCGTTTGTCTAGAAAGGAGCTAAACCAAGGCGCCGAGGCTACCCCTCGATGCTCATCCAGCAAAGGCCGAGCACCCGACCTGGAACCGAGGCTTCCCCTCATCTCCACGTCGACCGAAGACCGACGCTCCGCCAAGAAGCGTCTGCTCAGCCACGGATTCATCGCCTACCCACGCCGAGAGCACGTGTGCTTGGCGTGACCAAGGGATCCCTTCGACCCCTTGACCACGTTGAACGTCCAGACGTCGGTCAACGATTCCGTGGTGTAACGGCCTGTTTTTATCAAGACAACTATTTACGTATTTAACCTATTTTCAATTTTTTTAAACTATTTTATAATGGTTTGTCAGTAGTTTTACGATTTCAAAAATTTCTTATAAAAATATTTTGAAGTACCAGACTAGTTATGGAGTATTTTAGTAAGTTCGGGTTTCACCAAATACCTCTAAGTATTCTGATAAAAATTCATTTTCAATTATTACCGTTTTGGCTTATAAATTTATTTTCTATACAAACATCTTCAAAACGTTTCCAAACTTTTACGGTTTCCTTCTATGATCATTTAGGGTTCCCCACATTAATTTCGTAATTTTCTGAAGTCAAATCGATAGAGAACCCGCAAACCCGCTTTCTAAACGTTTTGGCCTAAAACTAGTATCTCCGTAGCCCAAACACTGAAACGGACTTCGTATTCGCGATCCTTGTAACGATACGATCATGTGGGTATGTTTTCATAATTTTTCGAACACGTTTACTAGTAGGGACAAAATCGTAATTTTGTATTTTTGACATTATCTACTAATTACGTTTTAACCTTTTTACCTAATTACTTTTTACCCTATTAGCTATTAACTTATCCATACCTAACCCATCCCGTAAGCTGCCCATGTGATTCATGGGATAGCTTAATTTCCACCCTTAGTCAAAAAGCAAAAACATAACCTATTAATTAGTTGACTAAGTATTTATTAACTAATTATTAAAATTAATTTAATTATCTATTTAATCTCCCTCTCTTCTTCGCTTCAGCAGCTCCCCATACCCGGGCTCATCTCTCTCCCCGTTACTCTCTCTCTCTCTCTCCCAGTTCTTTTTTAAAAAAATCTCTCTCTCTCTCTCTCTTCTTCATGCAAAGAACCCAAGCCCCACCCTCCGTAACAAACTTGATGTCTCCGTCCAAAGCGTCGCCTCGACGCTCCCCGCGTCCTCAACCAGCTCCGAGAGCCCGTCCTCCGCCTTTGACTCAACCAGCGAAACCCATCCCATGTTTCCGTTCAAAAACAGAGCAACCCCGAGCTCTCTGCCGCCACCACGACCCCCGCTCCCTTCTCCCTCTCCGACCAGCTCCGAGCCCGACAGCCCCCACACCGCCGCAAGCATCTGCACCGTCGCCTCCTCTGAGCTTCTCCCGCTCGTCCAACACCCCCAGGCCGCTGTCGTTCCCTTCGACCGCCATCCCCCGCCCTAGCTCCACCGGAGCTCCCCCTTATCGTCGCCTCGCTCCGCCACCAGACCGTCGCACCTCCACCACCGCTGCAAGCGACCCACTCGCCGCCAACGCAAAGGACGACCTCCGCCTCCCCGAGCGCCGCCTGAGGACCCCCGACGTCGAAGAAGCCATCAAGCCCCGCTCCTCCACTGTCCGCCATTCCGACGACCTCAGCTCCCGGAGCTCCGACCACAACGATCGCCTCACCCCCCCCCCCCCCGCTTCCGTAGCTACGAGCGCCCCTCGCCATGCCCACCGGAGCTCCTTCGCCATCCCCCGCTTCGCCGAGCTCCTCGACGTCCACCGACAACCCGCTCGCCCTCCTTCGAAGCTCCGCTCGATGCCGCTTCATCCACCCCAAGCCGCCACCGGAGAGCTCCTCTCTCGCCTTCCTCCGCCGTCAGCGAACCCCCCGGGTGATCGGAAAACGGTGGGTACGGGAATAACTCGCGGGGGCAATTCTGTAAATACGGAATTGATTTCGTAATTACGAATTTTCAATAATTATTAAATAGAGTTTAAAGGTTTTAAACCCATAACTTGAAATCTATGGCCCAGAAAAATACAAAACTACCTCCAGAAAATCAGAAATCATATTCTGGACCCAATGGCGCTAGTTTCATCTCATTCTGACGCTTAGTTTTTCCAGAATTAATTTTTAAGCCTAAAAGTTAAATACGTGATTTTCGTTCAAAAATCAGTAACTTGATATTTTCACGTACACTAATATGTGAGAAAAATATATGCTATAGTAATCTTCGATACGGTCATTTTGACAGCTCACTTGAACCATTTCGATACAGATTGCATCCAGAATAAATTTTTGAATAAATACGTTACTAATTGAAAAATAGTTTTTAAATTATTTTTGAGCTTTTAAAAAATTATAAAAATTACTATAAGTTTCAGAAAAATATTTTCTCCTACTGTAAAATTATTTTCATCATATCTAGCCTATAGAAAAATTTAGAACGGTTTTTGACAACGTTTCAATCAGTTTAGGAAATCAAAACGATCGGGTTAAATAGGTAGAAAATAGTGTGCTCTTTAACCGGTTGTTTCTGTAGGATCTAAATAAGGCCTAGAGGGGGGTGAATCGGCCTTTGACCAAATTATCGCAAGATAAAAAATTAAGCCTAGTTTACAGCATGCAGTTTAGGAATCAGACAATCAAAGCATTCACAGAAGACACAGAATTTAACGTGCACTACTACAGATTTGGGCTTGGGTAACGCCACTTAGATAACGCTTCTAAAAAGCGCTATCTAAGTGAGCTCTTGTATAGCGCTTCTGCACTTATAGGAAATAAAAATAAATCAAAATTAAGGTAAAAATCACTTAGATAGCACTTTTTGTTAAAACACTATCCAAGTAATACCTTAAATAGCGCTTTATTTTAACGCTATGGTACTAAACGTTACCTAAGCACTTTTACTAAAAAATATATACATATATATGATACTTTAGATAGCGCTTACTGATTGCTCTAAGCGAACCCTAAATTTCCGAAGCCCTGAGTTTCCCAGGCCTCGTCTCTTTCCCATCTGGCGGGGACATCCCCCATCGGAATCAACGGTGAGTTCCTGATCTATCCGTTTTAATTTTTTTTAAGGTTTTCAGTTGAGTTTGCATTATTTTTCTTTGATCATGATGATATCATCTTGATTGGTTAGGGTTCGGAAGGATCGGGCGTCTGGTCGCCAGAGTCGCTCTCCAGCGCAACGATGTGGAGCTCGTCGCCGTCAACGATCCCTTCCTCACCACTGATTACATGGTGAGATTCTCATAGATCTATAGATCTGAATCGCAAAGCTCTATTTTTTTTTTCTATTTTACCTGTAAATTTAGTAACAGTTGTAGTATTTAGTGATCACAAGCTTCTTTTTGCATATAGATCGGATCGTGAGCTTTGACGCTTTATAGATTAAGATTTCTAGCTGTATACTTGTATAAATTCTTCGATCTAATCTACTTTTTAAAAATTTTCCCCATCATGTCATTATTTATTACAATATCTACTTCGATTCATTGGATGATTTAACGCCATATTTTGCTTTTAGAAGAATTCATCTCGTATTTTGAGGCTAAAAATACTGCTTGAAGCAGTAGCTAGACTCTGATCGACCAAAAGTGAGGCAGCCACACTTCATCCAACCAGATCTCAGGCGTCCTCTCAAAAAATCAGATCTCAGGCGTCCTCTCGATCTCAAGCGCCTTCGTCTCCGCCTCTGATCTCAAGCGCTTCTCCTTCGCTGGATCCGCCAATTTAATTAACAGCATAATGCTCCTTTATTCAAGAGGGATCGGTTGTACTCTCTGTTGAACAACAAGTTGAGCGAGGAGAGGGTGATGGGGTTGTGAGGGACGACGTGGATATCCAGCGGGAGTTTTTTTGCGATGCGCAGCCGGTTGCGTTGGTTGGGATGAACGGGGAGTTGATAATCGAGTATATTGAGTTTGTGGCGGATCGATTGCTGGGGGCTTTGGGGCACAGGAAATTGTATGGGGCCTCCAACCCGTTTGATTGGATGGAGCTGATTTCGTTGCAAGGGAAGACGAATTTCTTCGAGAAGCGGGTGGGCGACTACCAAAAAGCTTCGGTGATGTCTAGCTTGAACGGCAATGGCACGGGCACCCTCCATGAGTTCAAGATGGATGAGGATTTCTGAAGGGCCTGCTACATCATTTGGGTAATATTAAGTTTTATTTACTCATTTTTTCTCTTTTTTAATTTAGCTTTTGTAATGTAGTTTTATTTTTGTGTGAAGAGTAGACTAGTTTTTTTGGCATATAAAGTGTTTGAGGAAATGCCTGCGAGGTAGCTAACCTGTAGGCAGTCAGTCTATAAGTAATATTTTATTGCAAATCACGTCTCCTTTGTGATGTCTCCAGTTTTTCGGCCTTAGATTCAAATGGAAGGGAAGGGTTTGGTCAATGGGCGGGTGTTTGTGTGATGTGCTTACCAACTGTCTAAGTTCATCTATCCTCATTCTCATTTTTAAGTTCATCTATCCATCCTATTTAATGCACTATGCATGTTTCTGTTGAACCCAATTGATTTGTAGAGAAACTAGTCTCTAGCAGCTTTTAAGCCTTTCCTTGGATGGTTATATTATTGTATCATGTATGATATTCACTACAATAACTGCATCGGTAACATTTCAGTCTATATGTATAGCAATCCTGTATTGTGGAGGTGCAAAGCATGCCAGCTGTGGCAAGCACATGGCTCATGTTGAACTGTAGAATCTCACTGCTAAATTTTTAGCCCGGGAAGTGCAATCAAGCTATATACTGTTTTGCATAGCTGGATTGGTTACTGTCTTTTGTTTGGGATTTTGTGATTAATCATTTGGTATAAAATAAAACAAAACATTAATCATTTGGTGTTCTCTCTTTCTCTTCATTTTGTGGGTTTTTATTAAAGACTTCTCTCTCTCTCTCTACAAATTTGTAAATGGGTTTTTGTTGAATAGCCCATTGTTCCATTTTTTTAAAAGCAAATATGTATAATGCATGGATCTAAATGATTAATTATGTATAGATAGGTTTAATTAACATATGACTCTTCCATTTACTCTTAACCAATTATGTGAAGCTAGCAAGTACAAAAAGGACCCCTACTCTGTTTTGATTAAAGCAAACTGAGAGACATTGAAGTCCCCTTGTTCTCTTGTGGGTTTTTGTTGCTCTCTGTCTTTTGATGAATAACCTTCTCTAATTAATCTTCAATTATTATTTATTTGATGAAAAACAAGTATTTTTTTCTTTTTTGGCAGGTCTCAAGGAACATAGATTTGGTGTATGGTGGGGGGGGGGGGGGGGCGTGTTGGATTAATGGGTTTGGTCTCTCAGGCTGTTTATGATGGTGGATGGCATGTCATTGGGTATGTTAATTATTAATCCTATTTTTAAAATAATGTTTTATTCCTTTCTATTATGTTTCTTTCTTGTATTTTTAGTTTATTGGGATTAATATTATTTTAATTGTCCCTCTATTGTGCAGTGTTATCCCCAAGACTCTCATGGATAGAGAGGTATGTCAACTATTTTAATTATTCTTTTTTTCTTAATAAAAAAGCACTCATCTCTTCCCCTGTTTTTTTAATTCCTTCCACTGTTCTTGCAGTTGACTGGAACAAATTAATCATAAAGTTTAATTTTTTAGCCTCTCTTCAATTTGACCCCTTAAGATTTTTCTTTTACCTCTCTTTTTTATGCAAAAAGAATTCCTTTTATTTACATTTGGTGGATGGATTTTTTGCAGATAACAGGTGAGACTGTGGGAGAGGTGAAGGCCGTTTCTGATATGCACCAAAGAAAGGCAGAGATGGCCAGGCAATCTGATGCCTTCATTGCTTTGCCTGGTGAGTGAATATATTTGCATAAATACATAATGTAATGTGCAAATAGAGCCTGCATCTTAGTTTACTCAATCACCAAAATTACAAGGCAAAACAATGAGTATAGAAGACCCCAATGATGTCTGCTTCTTACAGTCAAATTTAGTCCCCCAATGGCATTGTACAATTGAATTGAGAAGAGGTAAAGGTTAAAGTTTATTTGAGGCACCTTTTGACTTGCACTTTCAGAAGTTGATCCTTATATAGCATCTGAGATTTCTCATGAATTTAAGGCTTTGGACACTAAACACCAAGAAACATCTGATCTCCCATGTTTCTTGGTCGCATGAAAGATGTTCTTCTCTGATTGGGTGGGTCATAAGTCTGGTCAAAAGAATTTTGATCTGAGATGACAAAAGCCAGGTCTGCGGTGCACTTTTGCTTCAAAAAGTAACTTAATTAACTGGTCGATAATAGAGAATTATTCATACATTGCCTTTTACTTTTGATAAAGCCAAGAGGCTTCTTTATGTTCATTTTTCCTTGCAATAAGAAATCATGACCTATCGGTTTATGGATTCTGATACTTATTCACCTTGTATTAGACTAGCCAATGCATTGTGTAACCGATATTCTGTGATGTAGGAAGATCGGAGAAGATGACGCTGCATGATCTGCGATTTTCGAACAGTTGCACATTGTTTCGTGATCAGTGGAGATGTTTGTTCTTTCTCTATCGTCGATCCATCCATCAGCGGGATTCGAGTGACATTTTTCATGCTGGCAGCGGAGCTTTCTTCTGGGAAAGACATGCAAGCTTCCCTTTAAATTTAAAGCGAAAGATTTTTGTTGCTGCTTGAAATCATAGCAAACATGTACTGTGGTATTGATTCCTTTTGTTCCAATTGTTTAGTTGCAGGGTAGCAGATTGAGGAAAAGAGCAAGTATCAAAAGCTTGTGATTGTTGACTCTATTTCAAGTGAGGCTTAAGAAATATGATTTTCTTCACCCATTTCGTTTATTTATCCGAAACAACTTGTTTGAGTATTAATTTGGAATGTGTATTAATTTTATCAGGACTACTGAGATGCGGGAAGAGTTGCAGGCTTCTGTGGACGAACTATCTACGGCCCGATATCAAGAGAGGCAACTACAACACGTATGAAGAAGAGATGATCATCAGCTTGCACCAACTCCTTGGCAACAGGTAAACACATACATTTCATAATTTTGAAGAATATTCTCAATTGCCTGCTATGCCCTTTGCCTTCTCTAAGTCAGTCAATGTGAGGAACTGAAAAATCAAGATTTGTCTTAGTTTGGACTTTGCTTGGAAATTATGAGTCCCCACTTTCCCACTTGCCCTCAAATGAACGTGATTATATGAATACAAAACAGTGTTTAATTAACGCCGACATCTCTCATGCCTCTCATGCAATTTTTTTTTTGTTTTCTTGTGTGTTAACTCACAGATGGTCAGCAATTGCAGCAAGATTGCCAGGGAGAACTGACGACGAGATCAAGAATGTCTGGCACACTCACTTGAAGAAACGATTGCAACCAACTGATCAGTCCACCGCTGAACCCAAGAAGCAAAAGGCTAGACCCGAATCCGAGTGCAAACCCGAGCGAATCAAGTCCGAGTCCAATCCCATGAACATGCAAGCTGATCAATCAACTGAAGCGCCTTCGAGCTCGGAAAATAGTAGCATGACTGGCTCTTGCTCGCGCACAGATTCATCAATATCATCAATATCATCTGTGTCTCAGGGCTTATCTATTTCTTTCTTGTTAGTTTTTTTGTAGTATGGTATTCTTTGAGAACTGTCAGATATTGATAATGATGGGAAGGGAAGAGGAAAGAGATGAGAGTGATGGGATCTCATGTATTGTTGTTGCAGCAGTTAAAGATATATATAAGATATTTGGGACTTTTTTGATAACTTGAAGCTTGTATTATAATTTGTACTTTATTTTGCTATGATTTTCTATTTTTTTTTAAAAAAACTAAACATTAGCCACGGCCGGTCCGTGGCTAATGCGTATTAGCCACGGCCGGTCCGTGGCTAATCCGCGCCAGTCCAAACATTATGCAGCTTTCTTAGTAAACTACTTAGATAGCACTTAAAAAGCGCTATCCAAGCTACCATAGCGGTAGCTTGGATAACGCTTTTATAAGCGCTATCTTAGTAAACCACTACGATAGCGCATATAAAAGCGCTATCCAAGCTACCATAGCGGTAGCTTGGATAGCGCTTAAAAGTGCTATCCAAGTGTAAAAAAAGCGCTATGCAAGCGTTTTTCTGTAGTAGTGGTGGTTCGGTCCCCATGACCTACGTCCACCCCAATGAGCAATCACTTATACTGTTTCTTTAAGAAGTTACAATCTCCCTTAGATTGGTGCCCCAATACCAACCTGTCAGACCAACTCATGCTCACCAAAGCCAAAAAGAAACATACAAGTATCACTCCCCAACCCAACTTGCCCCAACAAGTTTGGTTCCCAGAGTCCCAAATAACGGAAGAAATTATATTACAGAAATACTGATCAAAACATTAATAACTTCACAAATAACAAAGATCAAGAGTTTAGAAAGCTCATTTGTGAAGATCTCTCTGGTTGTTGTCTTTCAGCACATCAGTAGCTTCGCAACGCTTCTTACAGAATGATGATCGGATGTCTGTAGAAGTAGTCGCTGTCCACGTGAAAGTAGTCGGTAGAAGTTCCTCACTCAAAGTGATCTCATTTGCTGCACAGAAGGAACTAGATGCTCAACTTGCTATCACTGCGTTGGGGATGAAGTCACGGTCGCAACTCCGCAAACGGTGCTCAATTTGGATCTCTAGAACTCAAGTTATTGATGAAAATGTGAAGAGTGTACATGGGTTTATATAGGATTGAGCTTAACGGGTTTGGTTACTGTTCCAAGGGATCCGCCACGAGGCGGCTCGCGGGTCAAACCCGTGTTAAATTTGCTGTCTGCAAAGTCGGCATGTCGGCAGCCGTCGTATGAACAGTACCGTATGTCGATTTTTCAGTGTATTTCTGACGTATTCCACCGTATTTTGGCATCAGATAAATCCCAAAAATTCTGAAAAAATTCTCAAAAATCCCAGAGCCCAATATATACATGTTAGAATTGTTTCACCTCATTTCATCACTTGTAGAAAAAGTTTCTTCTTTGTATACTCTGTATTTCCTCGTATTTCCCCGTATTTTGGCTTCAAACAATTTCCATAATTCCTGAGAAAATTCCCATGATGTTTATAGCCTATGTTTAACTCTAGGGTAGAGTTTCATAGCTATACTCTCTTGTTTGAGCATCTTGCATAATTCCAAATGTAGTTTCAGCCTTGTATCTCTACGTACTTGAGTACGTACATGTGTAACCTGAGCAATCATGGCTATAGGGACCAGTGACACACTTAACAAACAGATTAGAACAGTTCAGTAGGGTTTGTTATCATCAAACATAGGTTAGGATGCTGTTTCCAACAATCTCCCCCTTTTGATGAGAACAAACCAGACATTAAGATTACATCAAAAATGTGTGAAGTGTGTGAGTGTGTTGACAAAATGATATGCAAAATGATATGCTCCCCCTATTGACATGCTCCCCTATCTCTGACATGCACAATCTTAATATTTCTCTCCCCCTTTGTTTTCATCAAAAAAATGTATGAAATAGCATATGAGGAATGGAAAATTGAACATTATAAAGCAAAACAAACAGGCAAGACATCGATGACCACAATGAATAAATAAGCAATAAGCACTAAGTCATAACTACCATAATTCATCTTCGTGCTCAGGTGTGATGATCAAATGTTTAGTACATATGGAGAGGTAATAAGGAATACAGCCTGTCATAACCATCTTTTCAACTGAATATATGAACATCAAAGATTGAGTTTCCCCTTCTCATGTAATATGAGTTCAAGTTACCAATTCCAAACATGACCGATAAGGATTTTTAAATGTGAAATGGCAGTGCTTGACGGACTTAACACCAACGCTAAAAATGACATTTATAGCATAAGTTGGATGTCCAAGGGTAGTATCAAGGACATGGATCGTATCCATTTTTCATACGAAGCTCTGTGTATATATTTTGAAGACACTCGTCTTGCTATTCTTTTTATACACGTAAATTTTGATGAGAGCTTTTCTTTTTACCCATGCCTTGAAACATCATATCCCATTAAAACATAAATTAGTCCACCAACAACCACTTTTCTTATTCAATATTTCAAATCCATATCAAAAAACATATTGATCTGTGTAAGTGTGATTGGAAGATGAAAAACGTTAGTTACTCATTAATGAATATGACCTAATTAAGCATGTAGTCTTTGAATGTAAGCATTGTTAAGAATATAATATTCAAAATCCATAAGACATATGTTTTGCATTTAAAGCTGTTTCTGATGAAAAGTGCAAAATGAGGAGATAGACAATTCACTTTCCCTTTCTTTTTATATTTTTTCTATTTTATTTTTTTTATTTTTTATTTTTTTTATTTTTTTTATTTTTCTTTTTGTAGCACACCACACAAAAACAATAAAAGCACACCAACTAATATTTTCACTCTAAATATGATCAATAATGCCCAATTCTAGACGTAGACGACAAAAGCGATCTTCTGGCAAAGGTTTTGTAAAGATATCTGCCAACTGAGAATCAGTAGAAATATATTCAATGGATACATCCTCTTTTGCCAAATGATCTCTAAGAAAATGATGTCTTACGTCTATGTTTTTTGTACGAGAGTGATGGATAGGGTTGTTAGAAAGATCTATGGCACTCTTGCTATCACAACGAAGAGGGACTTTTCGTAATTCTAATCCGTAGTCAAGTAAGGTTTGCATCATCCACAGTACCTGGGCACAGCAGCTGCCAAGAGCAATATACTCTGCCTCAGTGGTGGATAGCGCAACACTATTTTGCTTACGGCTAGACCAAGAAACTAAGGATTGTCCCAAAAGAAAGCAAGTTCCACTAGTGCTCTTTCTATCAACCAAGCTACCAGCATAATCAGCATCAGCATAGCCAACCAAATTAAGATTACCACAAGAGGGATACCATAGTCCAAGTGTAGGAGTGTGAATAAGATATCGAAAAATCCTCGTAATGGCTATCAAATGTGATTCTTTTGGACAGGCTTGAAATCGTGCACACAAACAGACAGAAAACATGATGTCTGGTCTAGATGCAGTTAAATAGAGTAAGGACCCAATCATACCTCGATAAAGCTTTTGGTCCACATCTATACCTTTGTCATCCTTTTCAAGCTTCGTCGTCGGACTCATTGGAGTTCGCATTGGCTTTGCATTTTCCATCCCAAATTTTTTCAACAGTTCTTTTATGTACTTGGTTTGGGAAACATATATGACATCTCCAGTTTGTCTTACTTGAAAGCCCAAAAAGTATTTCAACTCTCCGACCAGACTCATCTCAAATTGATCCTGCATAACCTTTTCAAACTTTTGGCATAAAAGATCATTAGTAGCACCGTAAATAATATCGTCCACATAAATCTGAACAATAAGAAAATGATCCTGTTCATGCAAGATAAACAAAGTGTTGTCTGCACTACCCTTTTTAAAGTTATTTTCCAAAAGATATGAACTGAGACGGTCGTACCAAGCTCTGGGAGCTTGCTTCAGACCATACAAAGCCTTTTGCAACTTGTAAACGTGATTTGGAAAACTATGACTTTCAAAACCAGGGGGTTGTTCAACAAAAACATCTTCTTTCAAATAGCCATTTAAAAATGCACTTTTCACATCCATTTGCTTCAATTTAAAACCTTTAAAACTTGCAAAAGCCAGCAATATTCTAATGGCTTCTAATCTAGCAACGGGTGCAAAAGTTTCATCACAATCAATTCCCTCAATCTGGTTATATCCTTTGGCCACTAATCTTGCCTTATTTCTGATTACATTTCCAGATTCATCAAGTTTGTTTTTGAAAATCCATTTAGTGCCAACAATTGGGTAATTATTAGGTCGGGGCACTAATGTCCAAACATTATTTCTATCAAACTGATTAATCTCATCATGCATGGCCATAACCCAACTTTCATCAGTTAAAGCGATTTCAACGTTCTTGGGTTCAATTTCAGAAATGAAGTCACCATGAATGCATACGGCACACAAGTTATTGAAAGTGGATCGAGTGTGTATACCTTCCGTAGGAGTCCCCATGATCAGCTCAGGTGGATGATGTGGATTGAACCTGAGCTCTCCTCTTTCCAGTCTATTTCCTTGTGGTACTTTTGGTTCAGCTTCCTTTTGGCCTTCAGATGGTTCATCTATGTTTTCAGGCTCTGTAGTTTCCTTGTCTGTATCTCCATCTTCAGTTTCCCTACAATTTAAAGGATCTATTTCAGCTTCATCAAATTTCACATTAATTGACTCAACAACAGTTAAGGTTCGTTTATTGTAGATCCTGTATGCTTTGCTCCTTGATGAATATCCTACGAACACTCCTTCGTCTGATTTGGATTCAAATGTTCCCAGCTGATCTCCTGTGTTTAAAATGAAACACCTGCATCCAAATACTCTGAAATATGAAATGTTAGGAGTCTTGCCATGCCACAGTTCATAGGATGTTTTGTTCATTAAAGGTATAAGCATAACCCTGTTGCAGACATAGCAGGCTGTATTCACTGCTTCGGCCCAAAAATACATAGGAAGAGAATAATCATTAAGCATGCTTCTTGCCATCTCTTTTAAAGTTCGATTCTTTCTTTCGACCACCCCATTTTGTTGAGGTGTTCTAGGAGAAGAAAATTCATGTAAGATCCCTTTTTCCAAACAGAAGTTTTCAAAAACAGAGTTTTCAAATTCACCACCGTGATCACTTCTAATTTTCATAATTGAAAGATTTTTCTCATTTGAAACTTGATTACAAAAATTTTGGAAATTTTCAAAGGAATCCGATTTCTTGGCTAAGAAGTAAACCCATGTATATCTAGAAAAATCATCGATCAAAACAAAACAAAATCTCTTCCCATTGAGGCTAGCAACATCGGTAGGCCCAAACAAATCCATATGAATCAATTCTAGGACTCGTGAAGTGGTAACTTCCCGAATTCCCGTAAAAGTGGATCTAGTTTGCTTACCTTTTGTGCATGCAACAGACAACTTACCATTCTCGTACTGTTGATGTGGCAAGCCTCGGACCAGGTTTTTATTCTCCAGCTTATGTAGCAACTTCATGCTGGCATGTGATAGTCTCCGGTGCCATAGTATAGCCTCCTCCTCCCTGCCAATCAAACATTTAGCAATTGTCATTTCTTCAATCATTATTGTATAAACATTATTTTTCCTATTGGCTATGAAGAGGGTATTACCTGTGACCGAGTCATAAATTTTACAAATTTTCTCATCAAAAAGTACTTTCATACCTTTGTCACAGAGTTGGCTTATGTAGATGAGGTTGTGTTTGAGATTTTCAACCCAGAGGACGTCAGAAATTTTAAAAGTATTGTTGCCAACAATACCTTTACCCATTACCTTGCACTTGCCGTTGTCCCCTAATGTAACACTTCCTCCTTCTTGCTTCACGAGGCTAAGGAACTTGTCGCTGTTCCCTGTCATGTGTCTTGAGCAGCCTGAATCCAAATACCACTCACACAGTTATTCCTTAGCCATGCTGAGTCCCTACACATAAGAAGAACAAGGTATGTGTGACCTGGGTAGCCAAATAGGTCCACAATGGTTAGTCATAGTACCTTTCGGAACCCATACTTGTTTGAACTTCATGTTTTGGTTCTTATAACGACAATTTCTATATAAATGCTCAAAAGAACCACATGTATAACATTTGGCGTTCCGTTTCTTTTTCTTGATGTAATGATTTTTTTATCATGTTTTCATTATAAACATTTCCAAATCCTAGTCCTTGTTTATCGTTTTTGATTGACTGGTATCCAAGAATGATGTCTAGTACTTTCCTTCCTACACCAAATTTTCTGATACTCAGTTCTAAATCAGAGACTTTGAATTTCAAAAAGATGTTTTCATTTACAAGCATGACACTTTTATTTATAAAACTCTTTCTAACATTATCTTCATTTTTAGCGAGAGTTTCTATTCTTTTATTTAGGCCAACAATCTTTTCATCACCATTCTTAATTTCTAGCTTTAATGAAGCACAAGTCTGACAAGGTATAGCTTCAGTAATACTAGATTTTCCTTTGAGTTTTTCAATGGTAATTTTGAGCGATGCAATTTCATTTTTCAATTTTATTTCATTTTGCAAAACATTATAATTTTCCTGCTGTAGTTGGAAATTCATTTCTTTATAATTTTCTATAGAGGATTCAAGAGAAGTAATTTCTGAATTCATGTTTTCACAAATGTTCATTAATTCTGGTAAAGAAAATTCATCTCTTACCTTGTTCGTGTCGCTTTCACCTATTAGGCAAAGTGATGATTGCGCTACCTCGTCTTGTGGTTCGTCTTCGTCGTCATCGTCCCATGTTACCGCAACTGATTTCCCTTTGCCTTCGGATGACGCGTTCTTTGTTGGACAGTTTTTCATGAAATGTCCAAATTTCTTACAGTTGAAACATTGAACACTTTTAGTAGTATTCTGTTCAGACGAGGAATTCAAAGGATTAAACTTATTAAAACGATTGAACCTTTTTGCCATTTCAGATTTTCCGGCAGGAGTTCTGATGAAGCGTCGGAATCCTCTGACCATCAGTGCATGTTCCTCGTCGAGATCTTCTTTGTCACTTTCTTCGGCTTTGAGAGCGATGGTCTTTAAAGGTTTAGCCTCACCTTTCTCTCTTGTCTCGACGGTTTTGAGTTCCAGCTCATGGGATAACAGATTCCCAATCAGATCATCCAGCTTCAGCTTAGTGAGATCTCTCGCTTCTTGGATGGCCGTCACTTTAGGCCGGAAGGAACTAGGAAGCGCTCTTAGGATTTTCCGAATGAGGTCGATGCTGTCGTAAGACTTTACCAAGGCTTTTGAGTTGTATACGATGTCGGTGAAGCGAGTGTACATGTCCTTGATGGATTCTCCTGGTAGCATGTGGAAACCATCATACTCTGAGCTCAGTAGCGCTAATCTGGACTCCTTCACCTGAGAGGTTCCTTCGTGAGTGACTTCGAGAGTGTTCCAGATTTCCTGCGCAGTAAGACAATGAGATATACGGTTAAACTCAGTTCTGTCAAGTGCACAGATAATTGCATTCATAGCTTTACCATTCAGAGCATAAAGTTTGTTATCGTTATCATCCCATTTATCTTCTGGTTTTGGTACATCAATATCTTCAATTTTGATTGTAGGTGGGTGATAGCCTTTAGCAACAATTTTCCAAATTTCAAGATCTGAAGAGACTAGGAAAATTTTCATCCTAGCTTTCCAGTAAGCAAAATCAGTCCCATTAAATTTGGGTGGTCTAACTATAGACTGTCCTTCAGCAAATGCTGAATCATATGTATTCATTATGAACTAGACTCAAATGGCCAGGCCTGGTGCTCTGATACCACTTGTAGGATCTAAATAAGGCCTAGAGGGGGGGGTGAATAGGCCTTTGACCAAATTATCGCAAGATAAAAAATTAAGCCTAGTTTACAGCATGTAGTTTAGGAATCAGACAATCAAAGCATTCACAGAAGACACAGAATTTAACGTGGTTCGGTCCCCATGACCTACGTCCACCCCAATGAGCAATCACTTATATTGTTTCTTTAAGAAGTTACAATCTCCCTTAGATTGGTGCCCCAACACCAACCTGTCAGACCAACAAGCTCACCAAAGCCAAAAAGAAACATACAAGTATCACTCCCCAACCCAACTTGCCCCAACAAGTTTGGTTCCCAGAGTCCCAAATAACGGAAGAAATTATATTACAGAAATGCTGATCAAAACATTAATAACTTCACAAATAACAAAGATCAAGAGTTTAGAAAGCTCATTTGTGAAGATCTCTCTGGTTGTCGTCTTTCAGCACATCAGTAGCTTCGCAACACTTCTTACGGAATGATGATCGGATGTCTGTAGAAGAAGTAGTCGCTGTCCCCGTGAAAGTAGTCGGTAGAAGTTCCTCACTCAAAGTGATCTCATTTGCTGCACAGAAGGAACTAGCTGCTCAACTTGCTATCACTGCGTCGGGGATGAAGTCACGGTCGCAACGCCGCAAACGGTGCTCAATTTGGATCTCTAGAACTCAAGTTATTGATGAAAATGTGAAGAGTGTACATGGGTTTATATAGGATTGAGCTTAACGGGTTTGGTTACTGTTCCAAGGGATCCGCCACGAGGCGGCTCGTGGGTCAAACCCGTATTAAATTTGCTGTCCGCAAAGTCGGCATGTCGGCAGCCGTCGTATGAACAGTACCGTATGTCGATTTTTCAGTGTATTTATGACGTATTTCACCATATTTTGGCATCAGATAAATCCCAAAAATTCTGAAAAAATTCTCAAAAATCCCAGAGCCCAATATATACATGTTAGAATTGTTTCACCTCATTTCATCACTTGTAGAAAAAGTTTCTTCTTTGTATACTCTGTATTTCTTCGTATTTCTCCGTATTTTGGCTTCAAACAATTTCCATAATTCCTGAGAAAATTCCCATGATGTTTATAGCCTATGTTTAACTCTAGGGTAGAGTTTCATAGCTATACTCTCTTGTTTGAGCATCTTGCATAATTCCAAATGTAGTTTCAGCCTTGTATCTCTACGTACTTGAGTACGTACATGTGTAACCTGAGCAATCATGGCTATAGGGACCTGTGACACACTTAACAAACAGATTAGAACAGTTCAGTAGGGTTTGTTATCATCAAACATAGGTTAGGATGCTGTTTCCAACAGTTTCTTGTGTTTGCAGGTACCAATCCTCGTGCACCAGCTTCCTTGGAAACTCTAGCTCTAACCTCGTCTTGCTACGACAAGCTTGATAACGTAAGTCACTCTAATTCTAACTTTAGAAATTTAGCCAGTGCACTCGAATGAACTTAGGACCTCAGATATATTCTCAGAACAGCTATTGACTTGAACCAATGATTAGAGACCTAATTAACTAGAAAACTGATCAATAATGGAATGACCATGGGTTTCAAAGCATTGCTCAGGACTAAATTGAGATAGTACACTTTTATGGAATTAAATATCATAGTTGTTGGACTTCAAAGCATCGCTCAGGACTGACATTCTCTGTTAAGGCTTCTGCCTTGACTTTTCAATAAGTAAAACCCTTTGGAGTACTATTGTTAATGCCTTTGAACATCTTTGGAATGAGACTATTGTGCATAACTCTATTGGTATGTAAGTCGGTCTATCACAACCGTCATTAGTGTCTTTGTCTTTGAAACACCGGACTGACGTACCGTATTGAAAAGTAATGATTGAATGGAATACCGTGGAACATACTATTGAAATTGAATGTTTAAAAGTAGTCGGCACATCACTGGGCTTTTGGGGTAACTTATATCAGAGAAAGTGCGGGAGCGACCGCGAGCCATCTACACATTGCACCGTACCGTACCGACTGTTACCGACCGTATAAATGAAATGTACCGTCTAAAGTGATTTGAGATTCGCCCGGGTGAGCGCCCCCGTGGCAGGAGATGGGCTCAATGGTTGCACACTGTACTTTCCTATATAATTCACGTAGTTACTAGCTTTACTAGTGCTTGCTTGTCCTTTTTAGTGTTACTACATCTACCTGGATGTCTTACTATTGTCATCACATTGCATGTTGATTAAGATATTGTTGCTACCATATGCCACGCCACAGTTGTTACTTTTGCACTTGCACAGTTACCTTACTTTATGCATTACATATACTTTACTTACCACACCTAAGCAGTCACCAGTACCTTACTTATCGCTCTTACATGCATGCCTGTTCTCACTTTACTTTTTGCACCGCATGACCATCTTTTGTTTACTATAGCACGTTCCATACTTTTGCACTACTTTATTTCCATTGTTAGAATTGTTGTGACTTACCTACGGTTCCATCTCCGTGGCACCGCAGATGACGTACATATGGAGGTAGATGCTCCTGAGCTAATAGCGCCAGAATTCAACCGCAGCTTCCAAAGTTATTTTCACTTATGTACTTTTCTTCTTTCATGTATATTTGTTGGGACATCTTGTACAGTATGGATTGTAATAATTGGATACTATTTGGGTATTTTTGTACATCTCTGCATCATGGCTATTTTGTTTTCACTGGTAACCTGCAGGACCTGCGCAAATATCAAATAAGTAACGGGCCCCCGAGAGCGGGTCGTTACAGTTTGGTGGCCCACGCAGGTACGCGCTAACTACCTCTTGAACAATATATCAAGATCAGGGTGTACAATATAAAATACTAAAATTAACCTCGAGTACGGGATGTCTCGAGTGTTCACCTGTATTGGATATACGGGTAAAACGTCCTTATTACCATCTTCTTTAGGTCTCCCTTAATCTTCCTTGATCCTTATCACTTTCTTTGAACTCTTCACCTTGTCTAGAAACTCGTGTTCCATTCTTGGTTATACCCTCCCTATTAACCTCTTTTGTTAGCAGTTATAGTAATTTTTCATATGTTGAACTATCTACCCACTTCATCACCTTTCCTTTAGTTGATGATGGCACACATATAAATGATAAGCTTCCTTCAATGGACCATGATCCGGTCAATGTGCTTGGCTAAGTTTGTTGGATCACCCTTGCTAGACTTGGGGTAAGTGATCATGGCTTAGTCACTTCCCTGGCCGTGTTCCGCTGGACCGCAAGGACGTGAATCTTGATTATATAACGCCATCGATCTTCATCATTATCACTCTTCCTTTAGCTTGATGGCCTTCTGATCATTCTACTAATTTGTATAATTCTTCCTAATCGCGTTTAGTTCGCCTGACCCCTAGCTACGTCTATTTTAAGGAGGGTAGCATTCAATTTTCGATCACCAGAAGTTCGAGTTCGACAATGGAAGCGAATCAAAGGACGCTCAAAAGTGTTGGAGGATAGTGCTGAAGAATTTGAAACGAGCCAAACCTGACGTGTAAGTGTAGGATGTTTTCGTCTTTTTGAGCCCGTGTTTCTCTTCTAGCCCCTACATTCAACTTGTACCCGATTTTTTTTCCAAGGGTTTAATTTCATTTCCCACCGACCATCTTCCTCCCCCCTCTTAAATTCTTTTGTCCGTTTCCCACCTCGAAACCCGTTCCCGCCGAACCCTACCCTACCTAACACCGACTTTCGGTGCCCCTCTCCCCCCATTTTTTTAAAACCCCTCTCCTTCCTCCCCAAGCCACCCCGTGATTCCCCTTCATCCCGGCATTGCCCACTCCTCCCGGCCTCTTCCTCAAGCGAGCTCGAGCCGACCTCGCATCACTGCTCCGATCTCCGATCCGCCGGCCTCACCCGAAGATCCGCCAGCTCTACCGCTCCACCCCATCCCGAAGGCCCCCGCCATGGACCGTCATCCAGTCGCAACCCTCGCCGCCACGGATCGATAGCCACCGATGGCCCCCTCAACGTTCTGTTTTGGGATTATTGGCCTTAGCGACAGCCCTCGCCGCCACCCTCGCTGTTGCCGTGTGGTCGGGATATTGGGAACCCGCCGCTCTTGGCATTATTTGGAGATCCTTTTTCTGGTTCTTCCCCCTCGAGCTGCCCCGCTTCGATTCCATCTTAGGGCCGCTCTTTCGTGTTTGTTGGTTCGTGAGTTTTTGGCCATTGAATTGCTTAGGGCTGATGGTGATAACCGTAGACGTCGACCAATGGTATTGGCAAGCAGTATCATTGGGGATGAATATTGGTATACTTTTGGGCTTAGGTGTTGAAGTTGAATGTCAGTCTTGTACTCGGATTTGGGAGACATCTAGGATGTTGACTTCTTGTTAGATGTTATGGAGATTGCTGGAAGAAGTGGTAGCGATGATCTTGACCCTCGAGAATTGGCCTTATATCTGCATATTCGTATTGATCTGGATATTGGCTTGTAATTTGGTAGCGTGGCAGATGAAGTCCTTTGTGTTCGGCTGGTTAAGTTGTAATAGCATGGATGCACTAGGTTTAGCCCTTACGTTTATGTATGCTACGGCGATGATTTACATGATTAAGATCCAGACCCAGTAGTCATCATTAACATGAGCTGAAAATTTTAAACTTTATTTTCTTCCATTTTATGTGGTTTAAATAGCTTACTACTGACTCTTCACCTCAGATTCCAAGTTCGAACCGATGTCGTCGTCATCATAACCATCCTTTTCATGTAGTGCAATTATCTCATATTTTGGCTACTTGATAATATATATTAGTAACATCCCTTATTTTCTTATCACATTTCATGTTATTTACAACCTGATTTACAAAGATTACTATCTTTTCTATCATTTATTTGCTTGAGCTTCTTCACAACATCAATTATTTTTAAAGCTTCTTTATAACATCAATTATTTTTAAATTCCGAGGACGGAATTATTTTAAGGAGGGTAGAATGTAACGGCCTGTTTTTATCAAGACAACTATTTACGTATTTAACCTATTTTCAATTTTTTTTTACCCTATTAGCTATTAACTTAACCCTACCTAACCCATCCCGTAAGCTGCCCATGTGATTCATGGGATAGCTTAATTTCCACCCTTAGTCAAAAAGTAAAAACCTAACCTATTAATTAGTTGACTAAGTATTTATTAACTTATTATTAATATCTATTTAATCTCCCTGTCTTCTTCGCTTCAGCAGCTCCCCATACACGGGCTCATCTCTCTCCCCGTTTCTCTCTCTCTCTCTCTCCCAGTTCTTTTTTAAATCTCTCTCTCTCTCTCTCTCTCTCTCTCTCTCTCTCTCTCTCTCTCTCTCTCTCTCTCTCTTCTTCATGCAAAGAACCCAAGCCCCACCCTCCGTAACGAACTTGACGTCGTCGTCCAAAGTGTCACCTCGACGCTCCCCGCCGTCCTCAACCAGCTCCGAGAGCCCGTCCTCCGCCTTTGACTCAACCAGTGAAACCCATCCCCTGTTTCCGTTCAAAAACAGAGCAACCCCGAGCTCTCCGCTGCCACCACGACCCCCGCTCCCTTCTCCCTCTCCGATCAGCTCCGAGCCCGACAGCCCCCACACCGCCGCAAGCATCTGCACCGTCGCCTCCTCTGAGCTTCTCCCACTCGTCGAACACCCCCAGGCCGTCGTCGTTCCCTTCGACTGCCATCCCCCGCCCAAGCTCCACCGGAGCTCCCCCTTACCGTCGCCTCGCTCCGCCACCAGACCGTCACACCTCCACCACCGCTGCAAGCGACCCACTCGCTGCCAACGCCAAGGACAACCTCCGCCTTCTCGAGCGCCGCCTGAGGACCCCCGACGTCGAAGAAGCCATCAAGCCCCGCTCCTCCGCCGTCCGCCATTCCGACGACCACAGCTCCCGGAGCTCCGACCACAATGATCGCCTCACCCCCGCTTCCGTAGCTACGAGCGCCCCTCGCCATGCCCACCGGAGCTCCTTCGCCATCCCCCGCTTCGCCGAGCTCCCCGACGTCCACCGACAGCCCGCTCGCCCTCCTTCGAAGCTCCGCTCGATGCCGCTTCATCCGCCCCACGCCGCCACCGGAGAGCTCCGCTCTCGCCTTCCTCCGCCGTCAGCGAACCCCCCGGGCGATCGGAAAACGGTGGGTACGGGAATAACTCGCGGGGGCAATTCTGTAAATACGCAATTGATTTCGTAATTACGAATTTTAAATAATTATTAAATAGAGTTTATTGGGTTTAAACCCATAACTTGAAATCTATGGCCCAGAAAAATACAAGACTACCTCCAGAAAATCAGAAATCATATTCTGGACCCAATGGCGCTAGTTTCATCTCTTTCTGACGCTTAGTTTTTCCAGAATTAATTTTTAAGCCTAAAAGTTAAATACGTGATTTTCTTTCAAAAATCAGTAACTTGATATTTTCACGTACACTAATATGTGAGAAAAATATATGCTATAGTTATCTTCGATACGGTCATTTTGACAGCTCACTTGAACCATTCCGATGCAGATTGCATCCAGAATAAATGTTTGAATAAATACGTTACTAATTGAAAAATAGTTTTTAAAATATTTTTGAGCTTTTAAAAAATTATAAAAATTACTATAAGTTTCAGAAAAATATTTTCTCCTACTGTAAAATTATTTTCATCATATCTAGCCTATAGAAAAATTTAGAACGGTTTTCGACAACGTTTCAATCAGTTTAGAAAATCAAAACGATCGGGTTAAATAGGTAGAAAATAGTGTGCTCTTTAACCGGCTGTTTCTTATGTTTGCAGGTACCAATCCTCGTGCACCAGCTTCCTTGGAAGCTCTAGATCTAACCTCGTCTTGCTACGACAAGCTTGATAGCGTAAGTCACTCTAATTCTAACTTTAGAAATTTAGCCAGTGCACTCGAATGAACTTAGGACCTCAGATATATTCTCAGAACAGCTATTGACTTGAACCAATGATTAGAGACCTAATTAACTAGAAAACTGATCAATAATGGAATGACCATGGGTTTCAAAGCATTGCTCAGGACTAAATTGAGATAGTGCACTTTTATGGAATTAAATATCATAGTTGTTGGACTTCAAAGCATTGCTCAGGACTGACATTCTCTGTTAAGGCTTCTGCCTTGACTTTTCAATAAGTAAAACCCTTTGGAGTACTGTTGTTAATGCCTTTGAACATCTTTGGAATGAGACTATTGTGCATAACTCTATTGGTATGTAAGTCGGTCTATCACACCCGTCATTAGTGTCTTTATCTTTGAAACACCGGACTGACGTACCGTATTGAAAAGTAATGATTGAATGGAATACCGTGGAACATACTATTGAAATTGAATGCTTAAAAGTAGTCGGCACATCACTGGGTTTTTGGGGTAACTTATATCAGAGAAAGTGCGGGAGCGACCGCGAGCCATCTACACATTGCACCGTACCGTACCGACCGTTACCGACCGTCTAAATGAAATGTACCGTCTAAAGTGATTTGAGATTCGCCCGGGTGAGCGCCCCCGTGGCAGGAGATGGGCTCAATGGTTGCACACTGTACTTTCCTATATAATTCACGTAGTTACTAGCTTTACTAGTGCTTGCTTGTCCTTTTTAGTGTTACTACATCTACCTGGATGTCTTACTATTGTCATCACATTGCATGTTGATTAAGATATTGTTGCTACCATATGCCACGCCACAGTTGTTACTTTTGCACTTGCACAGTTACCTTACTTTATGCATTACATATACTTTACTTACCACACCTAAGCAGTCACCAGTACCTTACTTATCGCTCTTACATGCATTCATGTTCTCACTTTACTTTTTGCACAGTATGACCATCTTTTGTTTACTGTAGCACGTTCCATACTTTTGCACTACTTTATTTCCATTGTTAGAATTGTTGTGACTTACCTACGGTTCCATCTACGTGGCACCGCAGACGACGTACATATGGAGGTAGATGCTCCTGAGCTAATAGCGCCAGAATTCAACCGCAGCTTCCAGAGTTATTTTCACTTATGTACTTTTCTTCTTTCATGTATATTTGTTGGGACATCTTGTACAGTATGGATTGTAATAATTGGATACTATTTGGGTATTTTTATACATCTCTGCATCGTGGCTATTTTGTTTTCACTGGTAACCCGCAGGACCTGCGCAAATATCAAATAAGTAACGGGCCACCGAGAGCGGGTCGTTACACGTGGTGAGAAAACACCCGTAAACATCTGGCGCCGTCTGTGGGAACCAAACAAGCCCACGTCAAACCATCAGAATGGAACCAGTCTGCAACTGCTCAGGGCGCATGCCCCCATCCAGGAAGAGGGTGACTACATCCCTCCCGAGAACCAGCACAGCCATACTACCGAGGGGACTGGCGACTCCCGATCGGTAACCCAAGAGCAGCTTCGTCTCTTCGCTCAGGAAACCAATGCCAACCTCCAGATGTTAGTCGCTATGATTCAGCAGCTCGTCGGAAACCCGGCCACTCGACGAGAGGGACGGTAGGAGCCCACCAGGGGGGAGCGGACCGCCCGCTGGTACGGTCCGCCGTGGTGACTGACCACGGGGACGGAGCAACCAACTTAGAACGAAGGTTCACTATGCAGGGCTTCATCCCGGAGAAATCCCTCACTCCCACCTCGCTCCGCGAAGGAGGCGGGATGGGACTCAAGCAGACAGGAGGCGAATCGGTTACAGCCTCGTCTCGACGACCGGGCTCTACAAATCGGCGGCCGGCAAGCCACCGATCCTCGGGTGACCGACCCCGACGGAGCGGAAGTCCCCGTCACGCAAGGCGGGAGAAACGATAATACCGAGAGGAGAAGAAGAGCGCCCGCCGATCAACCCCAACCCCCAGTTCGGCACGAGCTCGGGCAAACTCCCGGGGTGACCGCGCTATCTCACCTCGGCCAGTCGACAATGACACGAGCATTAAGGGACCCCCGGGGGGAGCTGGTCGCGATCGTTTTCCATTGTCCCGGAGGATAACTGAGGCACGGGTACCCTCCAGGTTCAAGGTACCGGTGCTGGAGAAGTATGAAGGCACAGGCGATCCAGCGGACCACGTGATGGACTATGAATGGGTCATGGCGTTCCAAGGGGCTGTCGACACCCTGCTTTGCAAAGGCTTTTATTCCACTCTCCGAAGGGCAGCTAGGAGCTGGTACCATGGTCTTCCCAACCAGTCCATTGATAGCTTCGAGGACCTCTCCCAGCAGTTCTGCAAACAATTTTTGGCCAGACGTCAGGTGAAGCCGGACTCAGAGCTCCTGTTTAATGTGGTGTAAGGTCCTGGCGAACCCCTGAGGAGCTACATGTGCTGATTCAACACAGAGTGACTGAATGTGGAGAGTTGTCCCGAGTTGGTCGTCAAGACGGCCATGAAGAAGGGGCTCTGCCACAGGGGCCTGAGAAAATCGCTGCACAATGATCATCCGAAAGACCTCACCGGCGGCATAGCCCGGGTGGAACGCTACATGCTGATGGGAGAGGCGCTAGCCGTGGACGACGGAGGCCGCCCCATAGGAACGAGGCGGGGATCCAAGCGCGACGAGAGCGAGCGTCACGGCCCCAACGAGCATCGTCAGGAGAAGAAGGCCAAAGGGAAGCATCGCAGGGAGGAGCCACGACCATCCAAGCTGGATGCCACCCCAGAGGCTGTCCTCATGCACGCCCAAAAGAGGAGGGCTTTAGCAGGCCACCTCCGAGGATGAAGAGGGGCGGAAAGAACGAGGAGAAGTACTGCAAGTATCACAAGGACAACGGCCATGACACTGATGATTGCTGGCACCTGAAGAAGGATATAGAGAAGCTGGTCAGCCGGGGGCACTTGAAGAACTTCACCGACGACTTGGCCCCCGCCCCCGGGGAAGGGACATCCAAGCCAGCAGACAAGGGGAAGAAGGTGAATGTGGTCCAGACGGCCATGCACGTCATCGAGTGAACTGGCAGGACCGCCAGTCGCCGCCTCGCCTGCGCAAGGCTAGCTTGCCCTTGCCATATTTGTTTTATGTTTTTCCTCCAAATGTACGCCCGGGTTCGAGGAATGGAAAGAACCGTGTTAGTACAGCTCTTTGTCTTTTACTCTGGCTGACTAGATGATCGATTGCAGAATAGGCAGAAAGCCACCTCCCGGGGGAGATCAACAAAATGATCGACCGTAAGGCTGAGGCAACTCCCCCAGCAGGCCGATCATCGAGCCCGTCCGTAAGGCTGGGGGCAACTCCCCCAGCAGGCGGGAACGTCGATTGGTCATAAGCCGAGTGATAGCTCCCCTGCAGACCAGTCGAATCGATCGACCGTAAGGCTAGGGGCAACTCCCTCAGCAGGTCGATCGCCGAGCCCACTCGTAAGGCTGGGGGAAACTCCCCCAGCAGAGGGGGACATCGATTGGTTATAAGCCGAGGGGTAGCTCCCCCCCCGCCAACCAACCGATCCAACCGACTGTAGGGCTGGGGGCAACTCCCCCAGCAGGTCGATCGCCGAGCCCGCTTGTAAGGCTGGGGGCAACTCCCCAGTAGACGGAGACATCGATTGGTTATAAGTCGAGGGGTAGCTCCCCCACCGACCAACCGATCTAACCGACCGTAAGGCTGGGGCAACTCCCCCAACAGGTCGACCACCAAGCTCGTTCGTAAGGCTGGGGGCAACTCCCCCAGCAGACGGGGACATCGATTAGTTATAAGCCGAGGGGTAGCTCCCCCCGCCGACCAACCGATCCGACCGACCATAAGGCTGGGAGTGACTTCCCTAACAGGTCGATCGCCAAGCCCATCTGTAAGACTGAGGGCAACTCCCCCAGCAGGCAGGACCACCGGTTAGTCATAAGCTGAGGGATAGCTTCCCCCGCAGACCAGTCGACATGATCAACTGTAAGGCAAGGGGCAACTCCCCCAGCGGGTATAAACGTCAGATGAGTATAAGTCAGTGACATCTCTTACGGCCTGAAGGATCCCGTCAACCGAGGGACTGGAGGCGATTCCTTCCGCAGGCCGAGCCCCCCCGACTGGCCGCGAGACTAGGGGCAATTCCACAAGTGTGCAAGACGATTACCCGAATGACCCAAGTATCGCGAACGAGGGAAAAGCCACAGCAGGTAGGCCGAGAGCACCTCCAAGACCCCGGTCTAAGGGGCCAACGGGCCCAGAGTCCTGAAGACCCTTCACACTCGCCACGAGTGATAAAGGGATGCCAACAAATCATGGAATCCATGACAGGGTCAAACGCAACAAAAGATCAAAGAGACGGAGAGTCCCCACCCTCTGCAAAGCAGAAAACCCCGACGACAAGTACATGGACCGACAAAGAAGATTTATACATAAATTATTCAAAGTTACAAGCCAAAAAAGGGGAGGGGAACAAAATGGAGAAGGGCCGCCTAAGGCCCCGGGGCACGGGAGGAAGCGTCCTCTGGAACCTCGCCATGCTCGGAGTGTGGGGGATCTGCGGGACCAGCCAAGGGTGGGAGTGGTTGCCGGGCATGCTCTGCAAACCGTCGGAAGGAGTTTCGGAAAACGTCAATAATCCGGGGGGCCAGGAGTCCTCGTAGGAGCTGAAGGCCTCCCTAAGGACCTCCGCGATCCTTGGCCCCAGGACCCCATCAACGCCCCTCTCCACCTCCTCGGCGAACCGGGTCATCTGACGCAGGTCTGCCAGCTCGTTTCAGAGATCACCCCTTTAACGACGGAACGCCTCTTCCGCCTCTTGGGCCGACCTCTGAGCGTCGGCCAGTGCCCCCTGGAGGTCCAGCACCTGGGATGCAAGCTCATCCACCCAGCGTCGAAGCTACCGAGCCTCTATACGTGCCTATTGGGCGGCCACCTCGACCACCCCAGTCCTCGAATGCTCTCGAGCCAAGGACTCCTCGAGGTCCTTCGCCTGGGCCGCCTGACGCTGCGCCTCGATGGCCATCACAGTGGCCTGCAAAGAGAAAGAAAGTATGCTAAGAAGAATCAAGAGACAGGTTTGAGAGCAGCAAGGTGGCCAAACCTGTTGAAGATTCCAGACTAAGGAGTTCGATAGTTTGTCGAAGGGAGCTCTCTCCAGGAGAGAGCGGTCCCTCGGAAGGACGGTGCTGTGCGCCAACTGGTTGGCCATGGCCCGATCGACGAATATCGAGTCCCTGAGGGTAACCTCGAGGCCCTCCAGGACGTCCGCCAGCGCGCTCCCGGCTCCCACCAAGGAAGGCTCAGCCGAGACGGCAGGGGTGGCCACCAGGGCCAACGGGAGGGTTTCACCGGAGGCCATCGGCGCCTCGGGAGCCATCGAAGTGCGTGCTTCCCCACTCTCCTTCCTCCTCTTCCTCTCACTGGGTCCAACGGACGTCGGGAGGGAACGCTTACGCCCTGCGTCGCGACCACTCACGGGCGCAGGAGGGGCCGGCTCGGCTCACACGTTGCCTCCCTCTGCTTGGACGGAGTGGGGGAGTTCGGCCCCCGCAGCCTCTCCTACGGGGAGATTCGTCGCGGCCAAGGGGGTGGCGTAGCCACGACCATGGGCTCCACCATTCCCACGGCAGGCTCAGCCTGACGCACCTCCTCGTCAACGGAGCAGTGGGACGCCTGGCCTGATGGGTTCCCTCGGCTTCGGCCGGATCCCCGCCGGATGAGCTCATCGACATTGCGGGTAAACTCACGCCCAGCCATCTCTGCGGAAGGAAAGAAGATCAGGGTAAGCGAGAGGGAAAGCGGAAAGAAAAGGAGCGCCTACCGGGAGACCACAGGACGGTCTTAAGAAGCAGGTCACCGTCGTCCAGCAAAGGCTAGACTGACCTCTCCTCTAAGGGAAGATATGATAGAAGCCAGACAGCTGCCTGGTCAGCCTCAGAGAGGGTCAACGTCAAGTTATATTGACATAACCCTCCCCAGCCTGTCAAAATCTCGGCGTCCCCAGGGAAGACAACAAAAACATAGCTCGAGCTCCAGTCTCCTACCCAGCGGGGTAGACCGAGCAAACACTCCCTCCCTGCGCGGGCCCAGAGGTGCTGCCACGACCCTTGGCTAACCGTTTGGACCTGATGGTAGTGAAAGAGAAGAGGAAGAGACGGCTCCAAGTCGTGGACGCGGCAGATCATGATAAACCCGGTCAGCACCGTGACAGAGTACAGAGTCAACTGGCACAAGGCTACCATCAAGAATTCCATGACTTGGATGATGAAAGGATGAAGGGGGAAGCGGAGTCCCAGGCGGAACATCTCGACATAGACGCCGACCTCATTATTCCGCGGAAAGCAAATCCTCTCGTAACTAAAGGGGATCCTAACGTCGTATGGACGGTATAAATACTTCTCCTGGATCTCCATAACCACTAAGAAGGAGGCCATAGATGGCGATCCAAGGACTGCCGGGGGAACATCGAACCTCTCGGCAGCCCGAGCCACATCATCGTCAACGGGGTCCGTAAAAAGCTTTCTTTTCCCCTTGTCCTGTACAGGACATGTCCCCGAGGGGACTCCGGGTCCCGAAGGTCGGGTATTGCCAGACTCGAGCACCGGGGGTTCCCTTGATCCCGACGCCGAATCGCCTATCCTAAGCGTAGCCATGGTGTAACGGTCTGTTTTCATCAAGACAACTATTTACATATTAACCTATTTTCAAATTTTTTATAACTATTTTATAATGGTTTGTCAGGAGTTTTACGAATTCAAAAAATTTCTTATAAAAATATTTTGAAGTATCAAACTAGTTATGAAGTATTTTAGTAAGTTCGGGTTCCATTAAATACCTCTAAATAATCTGGTAAAAATTCATTTTCAATTATTACCGTTTTGGCTTAATGAATTTATTTTCTATACAAACATCATCAAAACATTTTCAAACTTCTTCGGTATCATTCTATGATCATTTAGGGCTTCCCACATTAATTTCATAATTTTCTGAAGTCAAATCGATAGAGAACCCGCAAACCCGCTTCCTAAACATTCTGGCCTAAAACACGTATTTCCGTAGCTCAAATCCCAAATCGGATCTCGTATTCACGATCCTCGCGACGATACGATCCCGTGGTATGTTTTCGTAATTTTTCGGACACGTTTACTAGTAGGGGAAAAATCGTAATTTTCGTTACAAATTTTACCATCACCTATTACCCTAGCTAATTACTATAACCTAATTACTAATTACTTTAACCCCCATGATAAACAGGTTTAGACACTTTACCAAAATTTCCAAAATTAGTCAAAAAGATTAACCTACCATATTAAAATTGTTGGGATTAGTCAACAACCCCTAACCCCCACATTAATTACTAATAGTAAGATATTAAGCCTATAAATACCCCCCTAAACCCCGTTAATCCTCAGTTTAAAATTTTAATTAACAGACTCTCTCTCTCTCTCTCTCTCTCTCTCTCTCTCTCTCTCCCCAAAGTCACGCAAGCCCCCGTTCGAAAACCCCGCTCACTTCTTTCTCTCCCTCCCACAACTCTCGTTCTCTCTCCCCATACCTCTCCCCCTCCGGCGGCCTCGACCACCGGCCACCGTGACACGCCGTCGTCAGCCGCCGCTCCCCAGCGCCAACCGCCGCCACACGAAAGCTCCAAAGCTTCCTCCCGCCGCCGATGTCTTCGAGCAGCTCCCACAGCGCCTCTGCCGTCCGCCGTGTACTGCTCCGCCGTGCCCGACGTCGCTTGCCCCGCCGCATCTTTCGCCGCCCCCGACGTGCCCCTCCACCGCCGTTCGACGGGTCCCCGAGTAACCGCCGCCCCTCCTCTCCCTCTCTCGCTCTTCGCGGTCGTCGGAGCTGCGATCCTCCACCGTCGCCTTCGCCTCGCCGTCGCCGTTCCTCGGCCGCCTCCACACCGCCGTTGCCGATTCCGCTCGCAGCCGTGCGACAACGGACAACCCCGTAGCGATCGAAAGAGAAGCGAGGGTGCGTGGGTTAAGTACGATGGCAATCTCGTAAATACGAGGAAATTTCGTATTTCGTTTTTTTAAAATAATTAATAATAGGGTTTAATGTTTTAAAATCCATAACTTGAAATTCAGGGCCCAGAAAAATGTGAAATCAGGCCCAGAAAATCAGAAATAATGTTCTGAACCCAACTGCGCTAGTTTCATCTAAATTTGATGCTTAGTTTTTTTCAGAATTAATTTTTAAGCCCAAAACTTAAATACGTCATTTTCATTTAAAAATTCAAAACTTCTTATTTTTACATAAACTTATATGTGATAAAAATATATGTTAAAGAACTCTCCGAGACGGTCATTTTGACAGCTCACTTGCAACATTCCGATGTAAATTGCATCCAGAATAAATTGTGAATAAATATGTTACTAATTGAAAAATAGATTTTTAAATAGATTTTTGAGCTTTGAAAAATTATAAAAATTAACAGAAGCGTTTGAAAAATATTTCCTCCTGCAGTAAAATTATTTTCATCATATCTAGCCTATAGAAAAATTTAGAACCTTTTCCGACACCGTTTTAGCCAGTTTTGAAAATCAGAACGATCAGATTATTTAGATAGCAACGTTGTGTGTTTTAATCAATGTTTTTGTGTTGCAGGTACAAACTATTGTGCACCTACTTCAGAGGAAGCCCTAGATCAAATTCCGGCTAGCTACGACAGCCTCGAAATTGGTAAGTCACTACTAATTCTAAAATTAGAAATTTAGATAAGTGTACCCGTATGAACTTAGAAGATCACTATAGCCTCCGAACGGCTACTTAACTTGAATCGAACTAGAGACCTAATCTAATAGGGAAGTAATCAACTACAGATTGTTTTGCCAACTTTCAACTTTGGTGGTTGTAACACACAATTATCAACTTGGTTAAATTGTGTGATTGGACTTGTCTTTATCCTCACTTCGCTTGGCCAACTTGCTTTGGAAAGAAGTTTTGACTTTCTGGTTTTCAACCAGTTGTCTTAACTTGACTAGTAACATGTGGAACATCTTATGGAACATCTTGTGGAACATCCTGTAAAGAACTTGTACTTGACACATCACTGGGGTTTGGGGTAACTCATAGTTTGAGAGAGTGCGGGAGTGACTGGAGTTCAATCTACATGTCTAGCTGCCTGGGTTTTCGGCATCATGTCTAGCTGCCTATGTTTCGGCAAACAAAATATGCTGCATGTCAGTATCCTGTCTAGCTGCCCGTGTTTTCGGCATTCGTCTGGGTCGCACCCAGGCAAGAGATGAACTCAATGGTCACATATTGTACTCTCCGACTTGAGCCACATAGTTTAGTGTAAAAGTCTTTGTCGATGGCACGCATATGAATGATAAAACTTCCTTTAATGGACCATGATCCGGTCAATGTGCTTGGCTAAGTTTGTTGGATCACCCTAGCTAGTGATCCTGGCTTAGTCACTTCCCTGGCCGTGTTCCGCTGGACCGCAAGGACGTGAATCATGATTATATAACGCTATCGATCTTCATCACTATCACCCTTTCTTTAGCTAATACAGTCACCGCTACCATGTACGTTACTTACTACACTTGTGCAGTCACAGTACTTTACTTGTCGTACCTTTAGTTACAGCAGTAGCATGTTTCACTTGCTTAGCCTGCTTCACATTTGCTCTACCACAGTACAGTTGTTCCCTTTCCGGTTCGGTTTACTTTACTACTCAGTTGTTTACAGTTGTTGCTCAGTACTTTACTTTTCACTCTGGTTTGCCCGTACGTGGTTGTTTTTTGTCATACTTGTGCACTGCTTCTTTTCTATATTTATAATTATTGTGACTTACCTTCAGTTCCATTTATGGCACCGACAGACGACGACCAGGTTGAAGAAATTGCCCCTGAGTTTACAGCGCCAGAGTACGACCCGGAGACTGCAGAGTTTTAGCTGTGTGTGTTGGTGTGAGTGTGCTATATTATGTATTTCCTTTCTGTATTTCCTTTATGTATTTGGTGAGAGAGTGCTGCTTGCTGGTGTACTTTACTTTGGACTGTAATAATGTACGCTGCTTTGAGTATTGGTACATTTCTGGATTGTGGCTATATTGATTTCACTGATAAACTGCAGGACCTGCGCAAATATCAAATAAGTAACGGGCCCCCGAAAGCGGGTCGTTACACATGGGGCAAATGAAGAAGAAAGGAGGTTACCTTGAAAAAGATCTGAAGGAAGATAGACGACGGAGAGAAGGAGCTTGCAAGACCAGAATCAGGAGGAAAGGCGCGAAAGAATCGAAACTCGGGAGGCCGACACCTTTATATGGAAGGCAATCGCGGAATCCAAATCGTACAGAAGGGAGCACATGGCAGCATCTGATGATCGACGGCGTTTCGAAACCCACACCGAGAGAAGTTCAAACGGGCCGCGTCATAATGACCTCCATTTAATGGATTGGCCTCAACTGACGCGCCTGTCAAATCCTCAAAAGTCACATCGCCCGAACCGAACCGGCAGAATCCGAACGGCTCGGACGATGGGGGTAATTGATACGACTATTTTGGAGGAACCCGAAGAACCAGAGATCCAAGCCTAATCCTAGAAAGGGAAGCCCACGAATGAGTTTAGGCCCGCCTGACGAGGCCCACGGATAAACCCGAAGTCAGACCGGCCCAGCCCGAAGGACGCACGATTAGCTCGCGCTCTCCAGAGATAACCGTCCCATAAACTCGTGGCACCTTAATGGCCATTAAGGAGCCCATTAATCAATGCTCCCCACGACGTACGCAGGCACCTTGATGGAGACGGATCGCGGGGGCGTGAGGAGAGGCGGACGAGGGACGTGGATTGGGGGCAAATGTGGGCCAGACCCTATAAAGGGATGGCAAGGGCAATCGAGAAGGGGATCGAATCCTTGGCACCTACAACTGAGGTCTTCCGATAACTAGACCTTGCTTTTTCCCCAAATTATCTCCTCCGCCATCGCTCGGTCTAAGGATTCGGGTACCGGTCTCATCTTGAGTCGTGATGTGCCTACCGAGCGTCACACAGATCCATTCTGACTTAGGCATCGGAGGGGACTTGGCCGGAACCAAGGTCCGGCCCCCCTGACGAGCTTTCTTGTCTGTCTAGGCAGGGGCTGAACCAAGGCACCGAGGATACCCCTCGACGCTCATCCAGCCGAGGCCGAGCACCCGACCTGGCACCGAGGCTTCCCCTCATCTCCACGTCGACCGAAGACCAACGCTCCGCCAAGAAGCGTCTGCTCAGCCGCAGATCCATCGCCTACCCACTCTGAGAGCACGTGTGCTTGGCGTGACCAAGGGATCCCTTCGACCCCTTGACCACGTTGACTGTCCAGACGTCGGTCAACGATTCTGTGGTGAGAAAACACCCGTAAACACTTTTCTTCTCCATCGTCGGCGCCGCCACACCCCACCCACTACTGCCCACACCCCCTCCGCTTCCCTCACTCACTCCATCTTCTGCCAACCACTCTTCATTCCTTCCTATTTCCACCCACAACCCCTCCGCTTCTTCATCCCACACTCTCTCCTCCTCTTCCTCCTCCCACTCTTCATTCCTCCACCCTCCCCGTTCCACCTTCGTCGCGCGCCATTGCTATGGCGGAGCGGTGGGAAGAAGAATAGGAGGTGGAAAAGGATGGAGAGAGTGCCGAATGAAGAAGGGGGTGGGGGTGGGAGCGGGTGCAACGGGATGTGCCGCCTGTGATGGGAAAGAAGAAGAGGGGAGATAAGGGAGGATGAAGAAGAGTGGATGTGCAATGTTGGGATATGAAGTTGTAAGTAAAGTAAAAACTGATTTTAAAGTTTGTTTGGAGGTACCAATAAAATGGTCTGTGTATGGAGCAATTGGGTTTGTGCGCATATTAACTCCATATAAAGCAAGTGTGAGACTGAACAATACATTTTTTATCCATTGGAAAGCAGGAAACATGGTTCGTGGAACACAGGTATACCCGTCCTGATTGCTTAACCCAGAACACGGAGAAGCCAAATATCCATCGGAGCCCTAAAAGATGGAAAACAAAGAAAATTAAAGGAGATAGTGGAATTCAAACCCGGGCCTCTACCAAGACAGCTGGATGATTCAATCACTAGGGTGAGCACCGGAGCTCGAATAATACATGTTGGAAAAGAGCATTTAAGATAAGCAAAATTTAAAAAAATTGTTTTTTAGAAGTCTTTGGCTTCTCCAGTAAAAACGAAAAACTCACTTTTCCTTTTCCCTTTTATTTTTTATCGTCGGTATATCGACATTATTTAAATATCTAATTATATTTAAAAATCTTATCTACTCTCTCTCTCATGCAAATTAAAATGTTACTCAAATATTTTAATTTGAATATTAATTTTTTCTAATAATCACTTAAAATTTTAAATCACACATATATAATTCATTTAAAAGCCTCCCTCCAAAATTATTGAAAGTTCTTTTCTACAAACACCTTTTTAAAATCAAAAGCAAAACCAAACAAATTGGTATTTTGCTTTTGTGATTGTTCGGCCCATAAAAAGCCTAGGGCAATTGTCCAAATTATGGCATGTGAGTCCAACTTCTTGTGATTAATGACACAAGTCCCACATCCAATGACAAAATATATAACTGACATCTCTTTCATATATATACCTATGTGACGCATTCCCCTCCACATAGTACACGTGCGAGGAAAACTACACACATATAACATATTATAGTATGTGATGGGAAATGTCACATATAAATATACATGAAAAATATCTCTCATATAACATATGCTCTACGTTATACTTTCTTTCTATATTTATAGTGATAAATGTAAATGTGCTGACAACACCGAAAATTTCATGTGTTGTCAGTTGGTATTAAAAAAATTTGAAATTTTTTGGAAACTTATAGTGCACATCATGGCTAATCAACACACCAAAAATTAAGTGAATCCAATGCTCTTTGGCCCTCAGTATACCCATTGTAAATTCAACAGTTTCAAGACAATGAATTTTTTTACAATGGGTGGATTAAGGGTTAATTGCCTCTGTGGCTCACCTATATTTGGGGTTTTGAGGTTTTAGGATGTTGACAACAATCCTTAAAAAATTCAAATTTTTTTGCTTAATCGTGAGCTATCAACTTAGGAAATTTCTTTCGCTGACAGTACATATCAATAATCCTCTGTGTGTGTGCGCGCGCGCATGTGTGTGTGCGCACGCGTGCGCGCATGTGTGTGTGTGTGTGTGTGTGTGTGTGTGTGTGTGTGTGTGTGTGTGTGTGTGTGTGATGTATAAGTGTTATCAGCACATGTAAATTTCCTACATTTGACAGTCACGAAAATTAAAAATTTTCGAAATTTTTTAGGGTTGTTGTTTATATTATAACCCCTCAAAACCCCAAATATGGGTGAACTCTATGGGCCTTTGACCCTGGATCCACCAGTTATAAGAAGTTCTATTCTTTTGAAACCATTGAATTTGTAATGGGAAAATCGAGGATCAAATAATGTTGCATTCACTTGATTTTTGGTGGGGATCATCCATAATGTGTAGAACATACCCCAAAAAATAAATTTTCAAAATTTTTAATTGAACCATGCTGAGAGCACAGTAAATTTCAGATATGGTCAGTATATATACAAATATCTAATATATGTATGTGTGTCTATATATAATACGCGCACACATCCTTTGCATCAACAACGATCAGGATGCATCCACATCCTTTGCATAAGATTTAATTTAAAAAATGGAAACTTTGAAACCATGAATGTGAGCTTTAAAATTTGGTCCAACTTTGAAATTTGGTCCAACTTAAACCATGAATGTAAGCTTTAAAATTTGGTCCAACTTTGAAATTTGGAGTCTCATTTACTGTGTAAAAGCTCAGCTTCTTCAAATCTCAGGCGACCGCACCGAATTTGTTGTTCCATGTCGAAGGCGCATGCGCTGAATTTGTTGTTTCGCACCGAAGGCGCTCATGCCTCTAAATATTTTTTCGCTAATTTGTTGTTCTTTTAAATTTTGGCTGTGGAAATAATTTTTTGGAGAACAAAGATTTCACAGGAAAAAAAATCTTAAATGGACCGTGCACGTGGGCATGGGTTATGACTGTGTGTGTGGAGGTGTGCTGATAGCACAAGAAATTTTCATGTGATGTTAGCATTTAGTCCCCTCCAAAAAAACATTTTTTTAATTTTTTTGCAATGTGTTTTACAACTTGTTGGTTACCTCCCCACCATCCAACACTTTTTGAACCTACATCCATGCTTTCAAAAAGATAGCTCAAATTCTGAAACTGTCGATGTAATCTTTTTGAAATGTATGGATAGAGCCTCAAAAAGTGTTGGATTCACTTGAAAATTTGTGGGGATGTAGCCAACAAGTTTTTAGAACACATTTCAAAAACAAAAATTAAAAAAAAATGTTTTTTGGGGGTCAAAAAGTACCGACAACATAGGAAAACCGAGTATATGCTGTCAGCACACCTCCATATTCATCATATATATGTATAGTAGTTATTACCCGTGCCCATAGGGCACGGTTTATTTAATGGCCGAGTCCCCCAACAAATTTCAAGTTCCACCAAATTTGAAGTTTTCCACCAAAATTTCAAGTTTCTCCCCAAATTTAAGTTTTCCCTCAAAATATTTAATGGCTGAGTCCCCCAAAAAAAATTTCAAGTTCCCCTCAAATTTAAATTTCCCCCCAAAATTTAAGTCCCCCAAAAATTGTCATTGCTACCTATGACAAAGTTGCCCACCTAGGACAAAGGTTTGTCCTAGTAGGACAACATTCAAATTCTTCATCAAATATAAAATAGATGTATGATGGCACGGATCCATCAATACGATTATTTCATATTTTACATATTTTTAAATTTTAAAGATATTTTAAAATGGTTTGTCAGGCGTTTTATATCAAAAATAGTTTCGAATCAATTATTAAAAAAACATTTTTTGTATCATCAAACCAGTTATAACATATATTCGTAAGTTTAAGTGTCGTCAAAATTGATCGCATCTGTAAAGACCTTCTCGTATCCATTATTTTCTTAAATAAAAGTAAATAATGGGCTTAATTAAGCATATATAGATTTGACTAGTTGACACATTGAGTGATGGCGGTAGACGTAGTAGTTGTGTTGGGAGGGAGAACATGGAGTGTTGGTTGAGGCATGCCGTCGCGACTTAATTAAGTGAATTAATATCGTATTATTTTAATTAATTAACAGTTAGGTTTATGTGGGGTTTGATTACGGGGATCTCCGTGTGAGCTAGCAGATCCAAGGTTGGCACAGTCACGTACAATCACCTCCATGTTCAGATGTTTCATAGAACAAAAAGTCACGAGATACTTCCATATCGCTACATTGTGATTGGTTTGAGAGTGTCATCATCAATTGGATCCCGTTAAATCCCATTTGGCCTTATTTTGTCGTCGTCGGCTGCGGCAGCGAGGCAGCCGCCGGCTGCGCCTTAAAAGAGGAAGTGAGGTATGATGCACAGGACGGCGCATGCGAGGACCACGTGATACAAGATGATGATAGACATGATCAGCTGTCCTTTTATCTCTTTTATTTCCTCCTAGGGCCTGTTCTTTTGCTGGAATAGACAAGAATGGAATAGAGGAAAGTTTGTATTCCAAGGAGAGAGAAAATGAAGGTTTGTGTTCTTTTGGTGGAATAGAGTATGTAAAGTGGGGTTTTGAATAGAAAGTGGGGTCCACATTCTATTCTTGTGTTCTTTTGGTATTGGAGAGTTGGAATGAAAAAGTGGAAAGGGGATGAGTTGGAGGGGAGAGATAGAGAGAGATGAGAGAGTGGGGCCCACCATTCCCAAAGATTCCGTTGTATTCCAAGCAAAAAGCTTGGAATACAAAAGTGCTCATCATTACCAAATTGGAATAGCCACGTAGGATTCTATTCCATACAAACTTGGAATAGGGTGAATAGTGCAGGAATAGTATCTCTATTCCCATTCCTACCCCTATTCTTCGCAAAAGAACATGCCCATATTTTCATTCTGATGCCTGCAAAGTCTCAGACATTAATTGCACGCCCTCGTAATTATTGGTCATGTCACGCTTGTTACAGTGACCCCGTCAAAATAATAATTCGCATACAGTCGGATAAAGTATTGGATAAAGATAATGAAAACTAAAACTTAATCACTATCATGTATCCAGTATCCTTCATCAGGCGAGTGCTGCAGGGATGGAATAAAAACAGCGACAGATGCATTTTTCGCACTTACGCCTTTAAGACGACTGATGGTCATTTCATAGGCGACTGCAAATATACAGGCGACTGTAAAAACATCATCAGGAGACTGTCTTGCAAATTGGGATGAAGCCCAGAAAATGCAAGAAGCGCACAGTCGACTATCGACCAATTCACAGGCAACTGTATGGTTGACTCGGAAGGATGCGCATGAGGCACGCCTTCCACTCCCAAGCGTAGGAGCGTCAATGCAATATAAAAATAACCGGTGAGTACCGCGTCGGATCACAGGGACAAGTCGTTCTACATTCACAAGCTTGATCGATAACGAAAAATAAAGCGTGAAACAACCACCTCAATTACGGTGGATGAGTCACGTGTGGAGAATCTAAAAATCTAACCTAAGTGGGTAGGGTTAGAGAGCCAAAGGGGATTTAGGATAGCTAGGCGAGGAGAATGGGTTGTGGATTCATTAAGATTGGCGCTAATTAAGCTCTAATTGCCGCATATAACTCAATTGGTCATCCGGCTAAGGAAGCCCAATCGGAAAGTTTAGCTTTCAAGAACACGAAATTTTGCAATAGGGATGGACGTATGATCAGAGCACTAATCAAATTAAGATCATGATATTTTCTCAAATTGTGCCCTCTCGGGTCTTAGCCAATAAAATTGTGCCCTAATTACACATCCAACATTAGCATATAAAATAGGCAAGAGGAAATTAGGGCTAAAATTAACATCCAACATACATGAATCACAACCCAAGCACAATAACACTACTCAATCATCATGAAAAGGATGAAAAATTTCATTCAAAATTAACCATACTAATTCATTACAATGAAGAGAGATGCTAAATTACAAAGGGGGAAAAGAGGGATATCACCAAGGGTCTCCCTAAGATGAAGCTCTCTTCCACTTTGCTCCTCCTCCAAGCCTTCCACTTCCTCCATGGCCTCCTCCCCCAAGCTTTTAGCACCCAAAAATCAGAACTAGGGCTCCCAAAACAGCCCCCAAACCCATAAAAACGAGTTACAGCCATATCGGGTCTGCAAGGAGGCATCTGGGTCGAATACAGCACCCAAACCCGCAATAATCCGCATTAAACCCCTTACAAAGCATTGCGGGTCGGGCGCGTGGGGCGCTCGACCCGCGGGCGCATCCAGCGCCCGCATTAGGAGCGGGCACGTGCAGCGCGCGTGCACGCCCGCTGGGCGGGCACGTGCTACCCGCGCGCTGCGCGTGCTTGCCCCCAGCGGGCCAGAACCGGTGTAAATTTTTTTTATTTAAAAACGAGCGGCGGCCCGTTCTCTGAGCCCACGAGAATGGAAAGCGGGCCGGCCAGCGGGCCGGCCCGCACATGGGCTTTTTTATTTTATTTTTATTTTTATTTTTTTGTTTTCTGTTTATAAATCCCAGAATTGCCTCAAATGCCTCTTTTGCTCCAATTAAATCCCCAAAAATACCTAAAAATCCTAGAAAAATCTCAGAAAATTCTGGAAAATCTCCAAGACTCCTAGGAGTACCTGAAAAATAGGAGAAGCAAAAATTAGTTCATAAAAATCGTATTTTATGTATAAAAAGAGATTAGGCGTTAATAATCCACGATATCACGAAAACACGCGTATCAACGCCGAAATAAACATGATATACACATAAAATACCCAGAAATGGGGGGGAATATGCAATTTATATTCCGAATCACACCCCCCAACTAGCTTTTTGCTAGTCCCTAGCAAAATACGCGATAAATTCGGATTAAATTGAAAAACATGCACCAAACTCAAATATCTTCATGGCACACCCAAAATGGTATTTCCAATCGAGTTCAAAGCCAATATACCCACTGTATGAAAATAAACAACAAATGACAATCTCCTCAATCCAATTCAAAGAAAAGAGAAGTAATAAGCACCGTATCACATGTAGGGATTTTCAAGGTCCCTTAGAGCTAATTTATAACTATCCGTCCTAAGTCGGACGAAAAAAATAAATAAAACAGCGGAAGAAATAATTTATTAAACTATTTAATAAATAAAGCCCTAAGGAAAAAATTCCCTAAGCCAGGAAATCTACTGACTCGAGTTGGGTCCGACCAACTCGAGAAAGTTCTAACTACTAATTAAAATAATTGCATATAAAATTGACTCACCCGGAATCTTGCCCTGGAGCAGGCAAGATGTTCTGCACCGTCTTGCACTCCATGATCTGAGCCGCCTTCTGAGCCGTGTTGCGTCGCTCCTCGCCGCAGACTGGATCAGCTCCCATAGCGCACCTTGCCTCCGAAGCCATCACTAGCCGTAGAAGATTTCACTTGAGTAAACCCGCGTCGTAGACTTCCGAATCAGATTCGGACCTCCTCGTTGTCTTGCTAGGACTCGGTTGGAGGACAGGAAAATTTATAGAGGAAGAGAATAAATTTAGTCTAGATTAAGTTTGCTCAAAATATTCGTGAGCTCCATAATCAGAGACTTGGTGCAAAAAACAAAGAAGGGAGTGCCCACCTATTTATATAGGAGGCCGGCTCCCCTTCTTTTGTCATGAGCAATGTGGGACAAAAGTTAGGAAGAGGGATTTGGATTAATTCAATTTTAGTTAGTATAGCTTTCACAAAGCCTTAACCTTCAACCAATTAATCCTCACACATCGTTGAGCTCCAGAGATGATACAAGTTATCATTTTGAAGAGCTAGTGATGGTGAATGTGTAGGAACAAACGGCGACGAAATCCGAGTTCGTTTGACCCTTCAAACAATTGCTTAAAGTTGAGCAAAAACCCAAATTTCGTAGCCGTCAAGGGTTTCAACAAAGAACCCTAAAACAACTTAAGTGGCGGGCGACCCGCTAAGCTTAGCGGGTGCGCCCGCCTTAGGCTACTGGGCGCGCCCGCGCGGGCACAGCCCGCTGTCACCAGCGGGCTGCGCCCGCTGTATGCAGCGGGCTGCGCCCGCTGCGCCCAGCGGGCGTGCCCGCTGGGACAGCGTGCGGGCTGCAACAGCGGGCCCCGCCCGTTTTGCTAAGTGGGTTTTATCCCACTTCCCCTTTTGCCTTTCTTGCGTTTCTGGGCTCATCCAAGCTCCGATTCCTACACGGTTTGATCCTCTGGATTCCATACGAAATTTCCTCCATTCCCAAATGCTCCAAATTCACAACCAACTTGCGAATTTTATATTCTCTTTACATCTAATGATATCCTCTATACATTCTATCTGTTACTACGACGTGAATGTTACTCGGTGTGAGACCCTACAGCCTGACCCTTACTACAGGCCGAGACTCGAAGTCTCAAGACGACAGTGACCACTAGCAGTAGGTGTCATCCCTATTTCGGGATCATCGATTATGTGATTGGTTCGTTTAGGCAAAAGTGCCGACGAAATCACTCTGACTGTGACTGTGATAATTTCCGCAGTTTTAGTCCCTTCGTCATAACTATGTCACTCGGCTAGTCTAGGGTATGGTATACTATCAACCCCATTGGCTAGCAGTGGTCAGTATACATCGGTCTCTGGTACATACAGGTTGTACAAGTTACAACATACCTTGGCCAAGGTTTTGCCGAGAGCCGTACTGACCTGTGACACTAACTTCCCATTAACGGAAGAGACGAATCCTCGGTTGATCACTACTTAGCTCATATGTTTCGAGTGTCACCCAGCCTAAGATCTTTCATCAGGCCTAGCCTCGAAGTTAGATCTTTAGACCTAAGTGACACTATCCACACATAGCTTCATACAATGATCTCAAGTCCTAAGGACCAACTTACCTATTATCACTTAGAGTTATTAATAATAGTTTAGTTAATGTGTAACCATTTAATAACTCCTTGTTTGGGTCGTTCAGTGAACTCAGCTTTTACTGAGCACCTGCGTCCTGTTTCCGACTTCACCAAGTCGCTTGGTTATGAGACCAACCAGACAGGGACGCAATGGTCTGTCTGATGCATTGATATCCCTTATCTCGACACATCTATGACCATGAACAATTTTAAGATTCAAGCTATTAGAGGTCAGACATTTCTCATAATCGTAATCTACATTGCGAAACATGTGTGACCTAACTATGAATCCAAGGGAATAATCCGAGTAATGAACAACTCAGACAATACTTTACCAGAAAGAATACTTTCATTTATTGAACAAGATGTTTCATCAAGATAAATAGCCACGAGGGCATACATTTCTCTACATCTCCCACTTGCACTCAGGCCTATTTATTTTTGGTATCTCATACCATATTTACATGCTAGTTTCTCTAAACGATCACGTGCCAGCACCTTTGTGAATGGATCTGCTAAGTTGTCTTCTGAAGAGACTCTAAGGAGTTCTATATCTTTCCTCTGCTCTACCTCCCGTATTAGGTGATACTTGCGAAGAATATGTCTAGATCTCTTGTGGAATCTAGGTTCTTGAACCAGGCTGATGGCTGCATTGTTGTCGCAATACAATGGTATTGGACTTTCAACGGTAGGAACTATCCCGAGCTGGTTAATGAACTTCTTCATCCAGACTGCTTCCTTTGCTGCATCGTTGGCCGCTATGTATTCGGCTTCCATCGTGGAGTCTGCAATAGTGACTTGTTTGGAACTCCTCCAACTGACTGCTCCTCCGTTGAGAGTGAAAACATATCCTGAGATTGATTTGCTATCATCCATATCACTTTGAAAGCTTGAATCTGTGAACCCTTCAACATTCAGGTGTTCACTTCCATAAACCAAGACCAAGTCTTTAGTTCTTCTTAAGTACTTAAGAATTGTCTTGACTGCTTTCCAGTGCTCTTCTCCCGGGTTAGACTGATATCGGCTTACTACACCTAGTGCATAAGCGACATCGGGTCTGGTACAAATCATGGAGTACATGATAGATCCCACAGCAGAAGCATATGGGATCTTGGTCATCTTTGCCCTTTCCAAGTCGGTTTGTGGAGACATCTTCTTGGTGAGGGCTATCCCATGATTGGCTGGCAATGAACCACCCTTACTGTTTTCCATGTTAAAACGTTTTAACACGGTTTCAATGTACCTGGTTTGGGAGAGTCCTAGCATCCGTTTAGATCTATCTCTATGGATCTTCACACCCAGTATGTAGGATGCTTCTCCCAAGTCCTTCATGGAGAAATTTGTTGATAGCCATATTTTAACAGACTTTAACATCTCTATGTCGTTACCTATTATTAGAATGTCATCTACGTATATAACTAGTATGACTAAAGAATTTTTATTACTGGTTCTTTTGTAGATGCATGGGTCATCCTCATTTCTGACAAAACCAAACTCTTTGACTATTTTGTCGAAACGGATGTTCCAACTTCTTGATGCTTGCTTGAGTCCATAAATGGACATGTGCAGCTTGCACGCCTTTTCATTGCTCCCACTGACTTCGAAGCCCTCTGGCTGAGTCATGTAAATCTGTTCTTCCAAATCACCGTTCAGGAAAGCAGTCTTCACATCCATTTGCCAGATTTCGTAGTCGTAGTAGGCAGCAACAGCGAGCACTATCCGAATAGACTTGTGCATGGCTACTGACGAAAAGGTTTCGTCATAATCTACTCCTAGAATTTGACGATATCCTTTTGTAACCAGTCTAGCCTTGTACGTTTCTACTTTTCCATCTGCTCCAATCTTCTTCTTGAAGATCCATTTGCAGCCTATTGGAACATTTCCCTTGGGCACGTTTTCTAAGGTCCATACCTTATTCACGTGCATGGAATCTATTTCGGATTTCATTGCATCTAGCCATTTGTCAGAGTCTATACTCTTTATGGCTTCCTGGAAGTTAATAGGGTCATCATCAATTATGATGCTATCCTCGATTCCCCCGTCTACGAGAAAACCGTAGTACCTTTCGGGGGCTCGAGGAATCCTACTTGACTTCCTACCGACTGGTTGGGAGATGTCAAGTTCTGATTCTCCCACTGGTTCCGACACTTGTTTATGTATGGGTACTTCCTCTGAGCATTCATTCAAATCAATTACCTTGCCAGTGGATTCCTTCACAAGGAATTCTTTTTCTAGAAAGGTGGCATGTCTAGAGACAACAATCTTTTGTTGTTCTGGATGGTAAAAGACATAACCTAATGAATGTCTTGGGTACCCTATAAATTTACACAGTATAGATCTGTCTTCCAGTTTGTCTGGATTTTGCCTTTTGACATAAGCAGGACAACCCCATACCTTCAAGTGATTGAGGCTGGGTTTCTTCCCTGTCCATATCTGATACGGAGTCAAATGCACAGATCTTGACGGAACTTTATTTAGAATGTATATAGCAGTTTCCAGGGCATAGCCCCAGAGGGAAGTAGTTAACTCAGCTTCACTTAACATAGACCGAACCATGTCTAACAAGGTCCGGTTTCTCCTTTCTGAAACACCGTTATGTTGAGGTGTGTAAGGAGGAGTGACCTGAGAGAGAATCCCATTCTCTTTTAATTAAGTGAGGAATTCATGGCCTAAGTATTCTCCTCCTCGATCGGATCGAAGAATCTTAACACTTTTCCCTGTCTGGTTTTCGACTTCGGCACGATACTCCTTGAATCGCTCAAACGTTTCGGACTTATGTTTCATCAAGAACACATGTCCAAACCTTGAGTGGTCTTCAGTAAACGTGACGAAATATGAAAATCCACCTTTGGCTAGCGTAGACATGGGTCCACATACATCGGAATGTACTAGACCCAAGAGTTCGATAACTCTCTCCCCTTGACTGGCAAAAGGAGTTTTGGCCATCTTACCTTTGAGGCAAGACTCGCAAGTGTCGAATGACTCATAATTCGAGAGGCCCAAGAGCCCCTCTTTATGTAACTTGTTGAGTCTCTTCTCTCCGATATGGCGTAGTCTACAATGCCAAAGATAGGTTTCATTAAAACTAGATTCCTTACGTTTTCTAGTATTAACGTTTAATACCACCTCATTGCTTAAAGTGTATATTCCATTGCTGAGTGTCCCAAATCCTAGCAACTTACCATCAAGGGCAATGTTCATGACATTTCCGCTGATAGTAAAATTATAACCATCTTTAGCCAAAGCTGAGACAGATATAATATTGCATAGGAAATTTGGGATATAGTAACATTGCTTCAAAAGCAAGTTAGCTCCACCAGATAATGTGTGTTTAAGATCTCCTATGGCTACAACATCAACATTTACTGCGTTTCCGACTTGGAGAATTATCTCATTCTTTACAAGTTTTCTACTAATTCTCAATCCTTGTAACTGGTTACAAATGTGAGAACCTGCACCGGTGTCTAACACCCATGCAGTAGAATTAACTGAAAGAACTACACTTTGCATTTTAGAGGTTAAGGCATAGACTTCCTTTAATTTTTCCCTTTCTGATATAGACTTCTTAAACCAGCCACTATTAATATTAAAACCAGTTAATAAGTTCTTATCTCGGATATTATTAATCTTACTCATCATGCTGCAAAGATTAGAACTCCTAATTAGCATGTGTTCAAAATATTTTTAAATATAATTAGAATGGGTTTTGTCCAATTATACTCTCCCATTAGTAAACAGATCGTTTTTCTCCAAAACATGATTAAAATTAAATGGGAGCAGGAATCCAACAACCTTGAGTCGCCCGACCTTGAGTGTAGCTCAACAAGTCGTTCGACTCGGCTGTAGGTAGACGAACTCTTTGTCGATCATATCAAAATATGACTCCCTATTCGATTTTACCCCTAGTCATTTGTGATCATGAGTGTGCTCAACCGGATCACAATGGCTAGCCTAGTCGGACCCTTGTTTTCGTGTCAAGCCTGACTTGCCCCTTTGCTCGGTGTATGCACGACACGCCGGTTTGGGTCAGGGCTTAAGACTACATTCTTAGTTAGACTTACGCCGAAGCTCGAGGGATGAGACAACGGTTTCAGTCAGGTTAAGATGTCAATCAAGAAATCGGTTTCTATAAGATTGACATGTTACGGCTTGAGTGTGCTCAACAACCGAAACATGTTTCTTACAGTTGCCAACTCCTAAAACAAGGAGGGCTACGATTTATCTTGAATAAGATTATTATTGTATTAGACTTAGGTATAGTCGATGGACTTACATAGTTATGAATCGACACCTTGCGGTCCAGCGGACGCGGCCAGGGAATTGACTAAGCCAGGACCACTTGTTACCCAGTCTAGCTAGGTTGGTCCAAAAACTTTAGCCATGCACATTGACCGACATCATGATCCATTGAAGGTGTTGTCATCATTTCCATGTTCGTTCAACAACTAAGTGGTTTTTAAATTACAACTAGTTAATCCTTATCAACTAGTGGATCCCTAAAATTCAAAATTTTATGGGTTTGTTAGACGATTTTTATTAAGTCCTTATCAACTATAAGGATTTAAAATATATGCTGCTACCCTAATCGTCCAATAGGCAATTTAAACAATTTAAAAACATAGCAGTGTCTCAAAATTATCACATAAGGTTTGAGGAAAATTAATGGCTAACATAATCGTCCATTAGGTAATTTTTAAACAATTTAAAATTTTATTAAGCATGGTGTTAAAATTTATCACATAAAGTTTAAGAGTCAATTAATGGCTAACCTAGCAAGTCTTTCTTGTGACATCAAAATAAAACAAGAATGCGCCATTAATCTAATTATCACATAATTAAAACATGCAGTTAAAAAGCAGTATAGAACAGTGTAGATCTGGCTCTGATACCACTGTAGGGATTTTCAAGGTCCCTCAGAGCTAATTTATAACTATCCGTCCTAAGTCGGACGAACAAAATAAATAAAACAGCGGAAGAAATAATTTATTAAACTATTTAATAAATAAAGCCCTAAGGAAAAAATTCCCTAAGCCAGGAAATCTACTGACTCGAGTTGGGTTCGACCAACTCGAGAAAGTTCTAACTACTAATTAAACTAATTGCATATAAAATTGACTCACCCGGAATCTTGCCCTGGAGCAGGCAAGATGTTCCGCACCGTCTTGCGCTCCATGATCTGAGCCGCCTTCCGAGCCGTGTTGCGTCGCTCCTCGCCGCAGACTGGATCAGCTCCCATAGCGCACCTTGCCTCCGAAGCCATCACTAGCCGTAGAAGATTTCACTTGAGTAAACCCGCGTCGTAGACTTCCGAATCAGATTCGGACCTCCTCGTTGTCTTGCTAGGACTCGGTTGGAGGACAGGAAAATTTATAGAGGAAGAGAATAAATTTAGTCTAGATTAAGTTTGCTCAAAATATTCGTGAGCTCCATAATCAGAGACTTGGTGCAAAAAAACAAAGAAGGGAGTGCCCACCTATTTATATAGGAGGCCGGCTCCCCTTCTTTTGTCATGAGCAATGTGGGACAAAAGTTAGGAAGAGGGATTTGGATTAATTCAATTTTAGTTAGTATAGCTTTCACAAAGCCTTAACCTTCAACCAATTAATCCTCACACATCGTTGAGCTCCAGAGATGATACAAGTTATAATTTTGAAGAGCTAGTGATGGTGAACGCGTAGGAACAAACGGCGACGAAATCCGAGTTCGTTTGACCCTTCAAACAATTGCTCAAAGTTGAGCAAAAACCCAAATTTCGTACCCGTCAAGGGTTTCAACAAGGAACCCTAAAACAACTTAAGTAGCGGGCGACCCGCTAAGCTTAGCGGGTGCGCCCGCCTTAGGCTACTGGGCGGGCCCGCTAGGGCACGCCCGCTGCATGCAGCGGGCGGGCCCGCTGGGACAGCGGGCAATGCCCGCTGCGCCCAGCGGGCGTGCCTGCTGGGGCAGCGTGCGGGCCCGCTGCAACAGCAGGCCGCGCTCGCTGCACCCAGCGGGCGGGCCCGCTGGGTCAGCGGGCCCGCTCGTTTTGCTAAGTGGGTTTTATCCCACTTCCCCTTTTGCCTTTCTTGCGTTTCTGGGCTCATCCGAGCTCCGATTCCTACACGGTTTGATCCTCTGGATTCCATACGAAATTTCCTCCATTCCCAAATGCTCCAAATTCACAACCAACTTGCGAATTTCATATTCTCTTTACATCTAATGATATCCTCTATACATTCTATCTGTTACTACGACGTGAATTTTACTCGGTGTGAAACCCTACAGCCTGACCCTTACTACAGGCCGAGACTCGAAGTCTCAAGACGACAGTGACCACTAGCAGTAGGTGGCATCCCTGTTTCGGGATCATCGATTACGTGATTGGTTCGTTTAGGCAAAAGTGCCGACGAAATCACTCTGACTGTGACTGTGATAATTTCCGCAGTTTTAGTCCCTTCGTCATAACTATGTCACTCGGCTAGTCTAGGGTATGGTATACTATTAACCCCATTGGATAGCAGTGGTCAGTATACATCGGTCTCTGGTACATACAGGTTGTACAAGTTACAACATACCTTGGCCAAGGTTTTGCCGAGAGCCGTACTGACCTGTGACACTAACTTCCCATTAACGGAAGAGACGAATTCTTTGTTAATCACTACTTAGCTCATATGTTTCGAGTGTCACCCAGCCTAAGATCTTTCATCAGGCCTAGCCTCGAAGTTAGATCTTTAGACCTAAGTGACACTATCCACACATAGCTTCATACAATGATCTCAAGTCCTAAGGACCAACTTACCTATTATCACTTAGAGTTATTAATGATAGTTTAGTTAATGTGTAACCATTTAATAACTCCTTGTTTGGGTCGTTCAGTGAACTCAGCTTTTACTGAGCACCTGCGTCCTGTTTCCGACTTCACCAAGTCGCTTGGTTATGAGACCAACCAGACAGGGACGCAATGGTCTGTATGATGCATTGATATCCCTTATCTCGACACATCTATGACCATGAACACTTTTAAGATTCAAGCTATTAGAGGTCAGACATTTCTCATAATCGTAATCTACATTGCGAAACATGTGTGACCTAACTATGAATCCAAGGGAATAATCAGAGTAATGAACAACTCAGACAATACTTTACCAGAAAGAATACTTTCATTTATTGAACAAGATGTTTCATCAAGATAAATAGCCACGAGGGCATACATTTCTCTACATCACATTCATTAGGATATATCACGATGTCAAAATTTCAAATTTTCATGAAAATGGCCAAAACCAAAAGAAATTCCTTCTAAGTGGTGGGAGATGAGATTGCATCATTCATGAAGCTTATTCTTTTATTTATCATTCATTTTTCTTTTCTTTTCCTTTTTTTTGTTTTTGATGTTTATATGTTTATGTTTTGCATTCACGCGATAATGCTATAAATGCAAACACCGGCACATTTGCATACACGCGATGACTCTATATATACAAATGGATGGAATGATCTCCTAAATCACATTTTTGGCGTCCTCCCCAATGTTTCGTGGGGCACCGGCTACTCAATTTGATTAGAAAAATCATTCACTTATACTAACTCTCTTTTTCATTCCAAACACAAGTTAGCAACTCATCCACCCACTTCCAAGAAGAAAACAAAACATAACCAAATGGCCAATTCCAATCCAATTAAAAACTACACTATTCATCCCAATTCATGCAATCGCTTACACCAAACTTTTCCCAAATTATTTCAAAGAGATATCACGACGTATAAAGTAGTTTCATACATGGCATATTAGCATTTGGATCCAAATTGGAAAAAAAATTAAAACATGCCAATCCAACATCAAGAAATTTGATACCAAAATTACAATCCGAAAAAAAATAGCATGGCATTAAGCATGTAGGGACTAAACAAATCTAATGGCGTAGGGATAAGGAGGTCAAAATATGATATGCAATGAAATTCATTGGGTGATGGAAACATGGAGGGATCCCAAAAAAAATTTTAACACCAAAATCCTAACAATCCTAAAGATTCTAACACTCTCCCCCCAACTTAAAATAAGCATTGTCCTCAATGTTGGGAGAGTACTAGATCTTGGCAAAAGATCCTAGAAAAGAGAAAAAAAACACGAAAGCAAACATGCAAAAGCAAACTAACTAATTTTTTATTTATTTACACTACTTAAAGGAAAGAATACACCTTAGCAAATTGCGGATCCCGGATGTATAACGGCGGTGGCAACTGCTCGATCATATCCTTTTGCTCCTCCGCCAGCTGCTTTGGAGCTAGGCCGCCACCGGCCTCCTTGGATTCCAGCAATGCAACTCCAAGCATCTCCTTTGGATAATATGGATCATGTGGGAGACAAGCTGCATCAATCCAAGCCATGTCCTCATGCCCTGCAAAAGCATTCCAAAACGGGTCGTCAAAACAAATAAAAGATTTTAAATGCAATGGACGACAATCTGAAACAAATGTATATGGAAGTGAAAATTTGGTTTCAGAAATGCAAGGCATGAGATGGTGGAAACTTCCCTGAAATGTGGTGCTAGGTGTGGCATGATACGCTGCCTCAGGAGGAGGTGGAAGTGGCTGCAGAGAGAAAACTGGAGTAAGAGGGAGCTCGGGCTCAATATATACCATCTCGCAATCCCCGTCGCTATCCTCTTCCTCGACATCAATATCAACATCAACGATCTCTGCGGCACTCCCCACAATGGGTAACTGCTCCTGACAAACCTCCTCGATGACTGGCAAGTGCGCATCCTAAGGCGAGGGAAGTGACATATGTGACAGGACTGGAGGTAGACTCGTCTCGGGCAAATCCAAGCACGCATCACCCTCGTCATCCCAGAAATAGTTCATCTCAGTCGTCCTCCCTAAGTACTCAATCGCCTCGACCTGTGAGGCTAACTCTGAAGTGGAATGTGGCTCAGGCTCCATGGTGTCCTCAATCTGCTCTCGGCCATCATGCACATCCGCTTCATCCTCAACCTCAAAGTGAAAATGCATCGTGTCACCGTCGTGGTCGACATGCACTTCATCATCTATCTCCTCTGACTCCTCAAAATATATATGCTCAAATTCCTCTACTTGGCCCCACTGCACCCTCTTCACAGGTTTTTCTTGGTATTCCATAGGGTCGCATTGGAAAGAGCCCTCAGCTGGCTCCTTAGGCTGGTACTGGACCTGCTGCTCTGCATCCTGAAGTGGAAACTGGGACTGGCCATCATCCTCATATCCAAGTGACGGCTCTCCAGATGGTGCAGTCTGCTCCCACTCTGCAAGGTCCCTTAGGTAACACCAGGAATCCTCGGTCGAATAATCAAAAAAATCTCCACTGCAGCTCATCTGCACCAAATCTCGCCCAGATGGCGATAACCCTGTGTAGAAGATCTGTAGAAGATGATCCTCGTGAAAGCTCTGGTGTGGGCACACAATCACCAAATCAGTGAACCTCTGCCAAGCCTGATGGTAGGCCTCCCATTCAGCTTGGGCAAAGCCCACTATATACTGCTCCATGGACTGCCGCCCCTGTACCTGCTCCAAAAGGTAGGCAAAAATACTCGGAGAAATTCAGCCTGAAATGACAACCAAGTAAAATGTGAGTCGAGAGACAATGAATCAAACCATAATCTAGCATCATCTTGCAAAGAAGAGGAAAAAAATCTGAAGTATATGCAATCATCGCTAATATTCCCACCAAGACATAAATACATCCACTCTTCAAAATTTTTAATATGTAAATGAGGGTTCTCCCACTCCGTTCCATGAAAGTATGGCAGAAGTGGGATATCCTCCAAATCAAAGTCCGAAAAATCTGAAGAAGATGTCATGTTGTTGTTAAAAAAAATTTTCAAAGAAAATGAAAATAAACAATCAAAAGACTCAATAAAAGGAAAATAAATAAACGGAAAGACACACACTAAGAGATAGAAGTATCACACAAGAACTTTCGAAATCAATCAAAAATCGCTAAAAATAGAAACCATTGTCCCCGGCAACGGCGCCAATTGGTTGACTCGGAAGGACACGCACGGGGCACGCCTTCCACTCCCAAGCGTAGGAGCGTCAATGCAATATAAAAATAACCGGTGAGTACCGGGTCGGATCACAGGGACAAGTCGTTCTACGTTCACAAGCTTGATCGATAACGAAAAATAAAGCGTGAAACAACCACCTCAATTACGGTGGATGAGTGGAGGAAAACGTGTGGAGAATCTAAAAATCTAACCTAAGTGGGTAGGGTTAGAGAGCCAAAGGATATATAGGATAGCTAGGCGAGGAGAATGGGTTGTGGATTCATTAAGATTGGCGCTAATTAAGCTTTAATTGCCACATATAACTCAATTGGTCATCCGGCTAAGGAAGCCCAATCGGAAAGTTTAGCTTTCAAGAACACGAAATTTTGCAATATGGATGGACGTATGATCGGAGCACTAATCAAATTAAGATCATGATATTTTCTCAAATTGTGCCCTCTCGGGTCTTAGCCAATAAAATTGTGCCCTAATTACACATCCAACATTAGCATATAAAATAGGCAAGAGGAAATTAGGGCTAAAATTAACATCCAACATACATGAATCACAACCCAAGCACAATAACAGTACTTAATCATCATGAAAAGGATGAAAAATTTCATTCAAAATTAACCATACTAATTCATTACAATGAAGAGAGATGCTAAATTACAAAGGGGGAAAAGAGGGATATCACCAAGGGTCTCCCTAATATGAAGCTCTCTTCCACTTTGCTCCTCCTCCAAGCCTTCCACTTCCTCCATGGCCTCCTCCCCCAATCTTTTAGAACCCAAAAATCAGAACTAGGGCTCCCAAAACAGCCCCCAAACCCATAAAAACGAGTTACAGCCATATCGGGTCTGCAGGGAGGCATCTGGGTCGAATACAGCACCCAAACCCGCAATAATCCGCATTAAACCCCTTACAAAGCATTGCGGGTCGGGCGCGTGGGGCGCCCGACCCGCGGGCGCGTGGGGCGCCCGACCCGCGGGCGCATCCAGCGCCCGCATTGGGAGCGGGCACGTGCGCTGCACGTGCTCGCCCCCAGCGGGCCAGAACCGGTGTAATTTTTTTTTAAAAAAACGAGCGGCGGCCCGTTCTCTGAGCCCGCGAGAATGGAAAGCGGGCCGGCCAGTGAGCCGGCCCGCACATGGGCTTTTTTATTTTTTTTTATTTTTGTTTTTTTGTTTTCTGTTTATAAATCCCAGAATTGCCACCAATGCCTCTTTTGCTCCAATTAAATCCCCAAAAATACCTAAAAATCCCAGAAAAATCCCAGAAAATTCTGGAAAATCTCCGAGACTCCTAGGAGTACCTGAAAAATAGGAGAAGCAAAAATTAGTTCATAAAAATCGTATTTTATGTATAAAAGAGATTAGGCGTTAATAATCCACAATATCACGAAAACACACGTATCAACGCCGAAATAAACATGATATACACATAAAAACCCCAGAAATGGGGGGGATATGCAATTTATATCCCGAATCACTGTAGAAACACAGGCGATTGTAAATTGAACATCAATCGACTGATGCGAAAAGCTTAAGAAGAGTCAATAGAAATGTTGACTTGAGCTATACATCACTGTCAACTGTACAAGGCTCGACAGGCAACTGAAATCACCCAGTCGACTGTAAAACCTTCAGTAAGCGACTGTAGGAGAGCCTGAGACTCCAAATGATTCTTTGGGCTAGATGAACCTATTGGGTTGGATTCTATGATAATCCTAAGGCTCACTAAGATGGTTAAATGCATCTGCATGAGAGTATGACCATCTATCAAGGCATTACAATAATCCTAAACTCAAAAAGAGAAATGCAAGTAAATGAAATTACATGGATTACAAATTGCATCTCCTAGAGTCTAAGTCTTCAAGCTCATTATACCTTGATGATCCCCATCATCTCCAAGCTTTGGCACTCCTTAATAAGCTTCCCTTCATCAAGCTCCAAGCTTTGTCAATGGTCCTCTAGATGTCCATCCATCATCATGCTCCAAGCTTTGGCTTCATTAGATGATCTTCATGACTTCATCCAAGCTTGAGCACACCATCACTCTTGGAGGTCTTTAAGATATCCCTTGCAATATCCTCCAAGCATCATGCTTTGTCTCACCAACATATAATCATTGTAACGGCCTAATTTCGTCATACACGTATTTCTGTATCAAAGACGAATTCAATCGGATTCAAAATGAGTAAATGATATATATATATATATATATATATATATATATATATATATATATATCAAAAAATGTACCTAAGAATGACCTCGGGTAGAGATACCTGAGCACACCCCCGCTGTTTGGGGTTTGTGAGTATTTTTTTTGAAATTTTTTTTGCAGTTGGTAGATATACTTGTTATGTAGCTCCCCACAAAATTTCAGGTCAATCCAACACCGTTTGAGCCTCCGTTCATCGATTTCAAAAACGTTGCGCAAAACTGTCCAAATTCTAGACAGTTTTGCGTAACGTTTTTGAAATCGATGAACGGAGGCTCAAACGGTGTTGGATTGACCTGAAATTTTGTGAGGAGCTACATAACAAGTATATCTACCTATTGCAAAAAAAATTTTCAAAACATATTACTCACAAACCCCAAACAGCGGGGGTGTGCTCAGGTATCTCTACCCGAGGTCATTCTTCGGCACATTTCCCTCATATATATATATACTAGTCATTACCTGTGCCCATAGGGCACGGTTTATTTAATGGCTGAATTTTTCTCCCCCACAAATTTCAAGTTCACCCAAATTTAAAGTTTTCCCACAAAATTTCAAGTTTCCCCCCAAATTTAAGTTTTCCCCCAAAATTTAAGTCCCCCCAAAATTGTCATTACCACCTAGGACAAACTTGCCACGTAGGACAAAGCTTTGTCCTAGTAGGATAAGATTCAAAATCTTCATAGAACTGGAAAAAAAATGTCCGGAATGGGTGAGAATAAAAAGTGTGGGTGTGTGTGTGGAGGGTCCATAGGCAAAAATACAAAAACCGGGGTTGTATGTGCAAAATTCCCCACCTCCTCTTTTATCCCTCAAAATCTCATCTCTTATATTTTCTCTTATTCAATTTCCCTGTTTTATATAATAGATATCCAAATTCTCTTATCCAATTTCTCATGTCCAAATTCTCTTATCAATTTCTCTTGATAACATCTCTCGTTTGTAATATAGATATCTCTTATCCAATTTCTCTTGATAACATCACTCTTATCCAATTTCTATTGTCCAATATCTCTTATCCAATTTCTCTTGATAACATCCCTCTTTTATAATATAGATATCCCTTATCCAATTTATCTTGTCCAATATCTCTAATCCAATTTCTCTTGATAATATCCCTCTTTTATAATATAGATATCTCTTATCCAATTTCTCATGTCCAATATCTCTTATCCAATTTCTCTTGATAACATCCATCTTTTATAATATAGATATCTCTTATCCAATTTCTCATTTGCAATACCTCTTATCCAATTTCTCTTGATAACATTCCTCTTTTATAATATAGATATCTCTTATCCAATTTCTCTTGATAACATCCCTCCCTTATAATATAGACTAGTCATACCCCGTGCCCGCGGGCACGGTTCAATTAAGATTTTCCCCCGCAAAATCTATGTTCCCCAAAAAAATTATTTCCACGGCCAAAATTTCCGAAAAATCAATTTAGATATTTCCCCATTAAAATCTTAGTTCCCCCGAAAATGTGGGCACGATTCATTTTAGATATTCCCCCCACAAAATCTTAGTTCCCCTGAAATTGTGTACATGATTCATTTTAGAAATCCCCCCCTCAAAATCTTAGTTCCCCAATCAAAGTCTTAGTTCTCCAAGAAATTTAGGTCACCTCAGGAGATTTTAGTTTTCAAATTGTTTAATTACTCACAAAATATTTAGTCACTGACAAAAATGTAAGTCCCCTAATATGTATTAAATTTTTAGTCACTGACAAATTTTAGTCACCTCAAGAGATATACAACCAGTGCCCGTAGCGCACGGTTCATTCACGATATCCCCCGGCAAAATTTTAGTTCCCCACAAATTTAAAGTACTTTATTGTAATTTAGTTCCCCTAAAAAATTTAGTTTCCCGAAAATTTACTTCACCCAAAAAATTATTTCATTCAAAAAAATTTAGTTCCAACAAAATTTAGTTTTCTCTCGATTTAACATGTGTCATAAGGGCACGATTCATTTAAAATAATCTCTCATTAAAATCTTAGGCATACTAATTTTAGACAACCGCCAATAATTAAATGAAAGAATTGTTATTTAGCTCCACCAAAAAATTCTAATATTTAGTTTTCCGCAATATTTAGTTCGCCCAAAATTTTTGGATTTACCCTCCCCCCCATAAATTTTAGGGATGCAAATTTTGGGAAGAAATTTCCACAAATTTTTTCCAGAGGAATAATACCCATATATATATATATATCAGTTTGAGTATTTTGGCTCCCATCTGACTTCAATCCATGTCTTTGAGTTGTTCATCCTCTTACCCAAAGGTTCATCAATTCCTGCAGAAAGAAGATGCTTAAAAGAAACTCTATCAAACAATCGAGGAAACTGGTAGGTAATCACATCTGTGAAGCTTTGGAATTCCTTGCTAAAATTTCTGGCTCGATTCATGCAGTCCATTATAGTTCTTGACTGCTGAAATTTTTGCAGTACAAAAGATCAATTTGCAGTTGGACCAAGTTTGTATGATACACATTTCAGTTTAAACTTAGTGGTCCAATTTATCTGCCATATGTATCATCCATGTAGGATAAGATGTTTCATATTTTCATATTTCATTATAAACAACATTTTCTCAACTCTAATCATTCATCCCCTCCTACTCCCAGATGTCTGCAAGAAAATCCACCATTTCCTGGGACCAGCAAAACCAATTCCAGTAAAATCAGATATTGACCAGATATTGGACAGATGAAGTTTTACAATATAATTCAGTTACATAAGATATTCATCAGCTTACAGCAAGAGGAATAGGCTGTGGAAACCGGTTGTTATATCCATTGTTCTCTACAATAATATCTGGAAGCAAAACAAATTCACTACAGCAACCCGGTAACCTGGGAAGATTCACACAAATACCACACCCACCTATTCTGGAATAAAATTTCATCATTGAAATACATGTCTACATAATGAATACTTCATGGGACTTTGCGGAGCACAACAAATTTAGTTCAAACTATGCCACTAAGACAGTTCCAGCCCCAGAACCACAGTTCTCTGCTACATACCCTTGCTGCTGCTGCTGATCATATGAAGAATCACACCAATCGCAGCGACAAACGCTGCATCAATTTGAATAATTTTGAATTCACTTGATTCACCTGAGGTTGAATGACTAACACACCCAGCCACCTTGCACTTTTGAAGATCCTAGGCACCCAGACACACAGCCACCTTGCACTTTTAATTCACCTTGCAAAGACATGAAAATGTCAACCAGCCAAATTAACATGATATCAAAAATTTCACAAATAATTTTGCATATGAGAAATTTCACATATAATTTCACATATAACATTCAAAAATTCACAGGAAAATATCAACATGTCCTGTGATATATTGAAAGTGAGTATATTGCAAACCTGTGATATATTGAAAGTGAGTATATTGAAAGTAACATTTGAATATTCAAGTGAAAATCAAATATTGAATAATTTGCAATATATCACCCAGACATTTTGTAATATATCACAGGACATTTGCAATCTATATATCACAAAAAGTTTATATAAATTATAAAAAAGCTACTTGAATCAGATTTACATCAAAGTTTATCACATCTGAGATGTACAATGAGATTTACATCAAAGTTTCCCTCTAATGTGATATCCAACATATGTAAATTTATAAATGAGATCCAACATGTTGTGATGTAAATGATCAAAGTTGAAATATCTCCTTCTATGTGAGAGATTTGTGAGTTCAAGTACATTTATAAATGATCAACATCACTTCTATGGAAATGATCTGAGTTGGGATGTTGGATAAATTTTGAACATCCTTCAAAAAATTTATACCAAAAATTTCAAAATTGATCATGTTGCAATTCACAGGACATTTTCAACATTTAACATTCACTCTAATATGCTACTTGACATTATCACATATGCTATCACATTCACTCTAATTCACATATGCTATATGCTATCACATATGTTATCACATATCACACATTGACATTATCACATTCACTCAGATTTACATATTATCAACATTCACTCTAATTCACAGGACATTATTCACATGACATTTTCAACATATGTGATAACTCAGATTTACATATGAGTTGAAATTAACAGGATATCAACATTTTTGAAGGAAATCTGAGCTGTGATGTTGATCTAACTCTGAGTTGATCATTTATAAATTTATCCAACATCTAACTCTATGTAAATCACAACATCCTTCAACATCACAACTCACAGGACAATCTAAATTAACAGGATATCAACATCACTTCTATGTAAATGATCTGAGTTGTGATGTAAATTTATAAATCACATCCAACATCACAAATCTCTTATATGAATTTTGAATATGGTATAAATTTAGCAATTCACAGGATACATCACAATTCTCAGGATATATGAATTGCATATGTGAAGTAAATCTGTGATGTAAATTGTGATGTAAATCCTGTTATAAATTTTGAATTTACTTGCAATTTACTTGCAATTACAGTATAAATTTGATGTAAATTGCAAGTAAATCCTGTTGCAATTGTGATGTAAATCTGAAGTTGCTAAATTTTCAAAAATCTCAAGTAGCAATTCACAGGATATATGAATTTATATGTAAATCTGAGTTATCACATATGCTACATGAGATAAATAACAAATAAAAAATCAGGACAATTATTACAAATCTCATATGCTACTTGAGATCAATAAAAAATTCTAACAGGACAATGCTAACTTTAAATTCTCACAGGATAATGCTAACTTTAAAAGTTTAAACTTGATAATTCTCACATGATAATTCTCACAGGACAATGCTAAGTTTAAAATTCAAGTTTAAATTGTCCTGTGAATAAGTACTGCTAAAATTATCCTGTCAAAAGTATCAGCATATCCTGTGATATCAAGTTTAAAATTCACAGGACAATGTTAACTTTAATATTTTTAGGAGTACTTATTCACAGGACAATTATTGAAAAATGTGACATTATTGAAGTGAATTTGATTGGTGACATCCATTCCAATGAATTATTCACCTCCATTCCAAATCCTTAGTCACTTCCATTCCAATTCAAAATCAGGACATTATTGAAATTGTTGTTGGTTAATCCTTAGTCATCCATTCCATTCCTATAAACATTTTCCTGTTTGCAGTCACATTATTGATTTGGAATGGATGACTAAGGAATTCTCACATTATCACATTTTTCAATTATGCTACTGATAATTCTCACCAATGCTAATGAATTCTCACTGAAACCCAACATTCAAACCCAACATTCAAACCCAACATTCTCACCAATGCTAATGAATATCTCTATTTCACATTGCAGTCACATTATTGATTTTGAAGAGGTGATATAACCTCTTCAATTCACAGTTCAATAATTCATAGGATTTTCAATAAGGATTTGGAATGGATGTCACATTTTTCATGTCACCAAATTAAAATTCACTTAGTCATCCATTCATTTCCAAATCCTGTTTGCAGTCACATTATTGATACCTATAAAAATTTGGATTTGGAAATGAAAAATGAAGAATGGATTTGGAAATGAAAAATTGAAATGGAAATATGAGCTTTGTCCATTCCTGTTGGGTTTAGTTAATTTTTCAAGCTCATATTTCCATTTCAACATTCAAAAATTCAAAAATTAACCAAAAATTAACCAATCCTGTTTGCAGCAACATTGAAGAGCTTTGTCCTGTTAAAATTCAAATATGAAGTGAATTTTATTGGTCATGTTAAAATTCAAATATTGAAGAGCAACATTAAAGAGCTTTGTCCTGTTAAAATTCAAATATTGAAAAATGTGACATTATTGAAGTGAATTTGATTGGTGACATCCATTCCAATGAATTATTCACTTCCATTCCAAATCCTTAGTCACTTCCATTCCAATTCAAATTCAGGACATTATTGAATATCTCTTAACATTTGAATGGATGGATGGATGACTAAGTGAATTGGGACATTATTAACCAATATCAATTACAAATTCAGGACATTATTGAATATCTCTTAACATTTCCAATAAAATCCTTAGTCACTTCCATTCCATTCCTATAAACATTTTCCTGTTTGCAGTCACATTATTGATTTGGAATGGATGACTAAGGAATTCTCACATTATCAATTATGCTACTGATAATTCTCACCAATGCTACTGAATTCTCACTGAAACCCAACATTCAAACCCAACATTCACACCCAACATTCTCACCAATGCTAATGAATATCTCTATTGCAAATTGCAGTCACATTAATGATTTTGAAGAGGTGATATAACCTCTTCAATTCACAGTTCAATAATTCATAGGATTTTCAATAAGGATTTGGAATGGATGTCACATTTTTCATGTCACCAAATTAAAATTCACTTAGTCATCCATTCATTTCCAAATCCTGTTTGCAGTCACTTAGTCATCCACATTCATTTTTTTGGGTCCTGTCATGTAACCATTATTGCAATTCACTGTTTTCTGAGTGGAATACTTCAAGTTTTCTGAATGGAATACTTCAAATTTGAAAAATGTAATAGCAAACTTGAAGTATTCCACTCAGAATAGAAATTCTTCACATTGCTTCTTAATTAACTCATTTCAGTATTCATTTGCTAATGAAATTTTGAAGCAAGTATATCAAATTTGTGTAAATGAATACTGTGTCCCGTTAATTATATTTTAAACTGTCAAGTAATTACCCTATAACATGCTCAAGCAAATATACATGGAAATAAATTGTTGAATACTTGCAAGTATAGCAATACCCTATGACATGCTCAACTATATTTTTGCAAGTATAGCAAATACACATGGAAATAAATTTATTTCATTGTCATGTTACTTGCATATATTCTCAAACTCAAACTCACCAAGGTTATTATCCATAAATATTATTTATAGAAACTGTGTAATGTCAATAATACATTGAATTTGGCATGCAAGATTGATGTATTTTCAATAAATTTTCAAACTATTGAGGAGGATTGATGAGAAATACCTTGGCTTGCAAGCTTGATGTATTTTCAAAGAAAAGTGTTGAGTTCTTCAAAAATGGCAAAAGTTTCTCAGTTAGTGGAGGGTGCTATCCATGATTAATTTGTCCTGCAAATAGTTAAACCAAAATAGTTAGAATTTACACATGCAAACAATTGGACTAATTCGTTAGCAATTCATATGAATAAAAATGAGTGAAGATTGAGCAATTCAATTGAGTGAAGCAAATATTAGTCCAACCAAATTAACAGGACAATGAAATTTGATTATGAAGAGCAAGCACCTATATATCATAAATTGTTTACACCTAAAAATGTGAATTTACAACAAAGCTTTTTTCAGTGTATTGGATTTCAAATATGAAATCCAGTATACTCTTTATAGAGGTGCTTGCTCATATTTCTCTCAACATAGCTCTCTCTCTTCTCTCACATTGTTCATTCTCAACCAAAGTTTACACATAGTTTACACCATAGTTTACACACCAAATTTTTCAAATGTCATGTATACTGCATTCAACATAGTTCATTCTCTCAAAAACACCCAAATGAGATACATCAAGGGAGTTTACACACCAAATTCTATGTAATTTTTTTAGATTGGATAACATTATCCAATATCTCAGTACCCATTTCTACAAACAACACACCCAATTACACAAACAACACACCCTATCCATTTCTGAGTTATATAATGAGATTCAAGATATGTTGATATGTGTATGCAAATCACATATGTCATTCCATTGCAGTTATCACAAATGTCATTCCAATTTTCATACATGCATATCTAATATTCAGGATATGTCATTCCAATTTTCACAAATGTCATTCCAATTTCATTGCAGTTATCACAAATGTAATCAGCATATGTAATTTTGTTGGCGTGTGTAAATTACACATAACCAAATTCTATATACAATGTAATCAGCATAACCAAATTCAAGATATGTTTGAATTACATGCAAACATATCTTGAATTACATATGCAAAATTCTATATACAATGTAATCAGCATATCTAATATTCAGGATAGTCAAAGCATATGCAAATTGGAGTGCTTGAGAAATAGAAGTTTCAGGATATGTGTAATATATATCAGGATATGTGATATCATGGGTTTCAAAGTTCAAAGTTGAATGGAGGGTGCTTGCCAAATCCTGATCTCCTTGCTATCAGGATATGTATGTAGACATATATATCAGGATATACATTACACATAGCATACATATATTACAGCATACACACATATATTACATATATACATATATTACACATATCTATGTATATTACACATATATTACACATATATATTACAGCATACACACATATATATTACACATATATATTACAGCATATATATAGCATTACACATATATATAGCATTACACATATATTACACATATATTACACATATATACAACATATATTACACATATATATTACACATATATCTGCTATCAGGATATGTATGTATGCCAAAGTTCAAAGTTCAAAGTTCTATATATATATGCTGATATATATGTCTACATACAATTTCAATATAGAATTTCAAACTCAATTCAGGATTTGTATGTATATATATCAGTTCTAGCCATTAACAACAGAAAAATTATTTTGCATACATTGATCTCAAATTTGTGAAATGGAGGGTGCTTGCCTTGATCTCCTTGCTCTCCGTTGAGTTGATGTGCTGGAGGTAGAAGAGGCTGCTGATGTGCTGCTTGGAGGAAGCTGGAGGTAGAAGAAGATGGAGTGGGGGAAATGAGATTAGCTGCGATGTTCTCCTAAAAATACCTTGGCTTGCTCTTCGTTGAGGGAGGGTGATTGAGCTGAGGTAAAAGAGGAGCTGAGGTAGAAGACGGTGTTGAGCTGGAGGAGGTAGATGGAGGAGGTAGGAAAAGATGAGGATGATGGAGCTCTCCCTTGCTCTGCTTCCTCTTGGCGTGCAAAGAAGATCAGTAACCCTCAAAATGGCGCGCAATTATGATGTGATCAAAATTTTGATCATTTTCCCTCCAATTCGAGATTTTGATCATTTTGATGTGATCTTTTCCCTCCAATTTGATCATTTTCCCTCCAATACAAATGAAATCATTCTTATCTTATATCAATTTCTCATATCTCAATTTCTCATATCCCATATCTACATACAAATCTCTATAAACAACACACCCAATTACACATAACCAAATTCTCTTATCCATTATCTCTTATCCATTATCTCTTAACCAAAATATCTTATACAACAATACACACATATCCACATACAACAATACACATAACCAAAATCTCTTATCCAATTTCTCTTATCCAAAAACCCATGATAACATCCCTGTTTTATAATATAGATATCTCTTATCCAATTTCTCTTGTCCAATATCTCTTATCCAATTTCTCTTGATAACATCCCTCTCTTATAATATAGATATCTCTTATCCAATTTCTCATGTCCAATATCTCTTATCCAATTTCTCTTGATAACATCCCTCTTTTATAATATAGATATATCTTATCCAATATCTCTTGTCCAACATCTCTTATCCAATTTCTCTTGATAACGTCCCTCTTTTATAATATAGATATCTCTTATCCAATTTCTCTTTTCCAATATCTCTTATCCAATTTCTCTTGATAACGTCCCTCTTTTATAATATAGATATCTCTTATCTAATTTCTCTTTTCCAATATCTCTTATCCAATATCTCTTTTCCAATATCTCTTATCCAATTTCTCTTGATAACATCCCTCTTTTATAATATAGATATCTCTTATCCAATTTCTCTTGATAACATCCCTCTCTTATAATATAGATATCTCTTATCCAATTTCTCTTGTCCAATATCTCTTATCCAATTTCTCTTGATAACAACCCTCTTTTATTTTATATATATATATATATATATATATATATATATATATATATATATATATATTCATAACTCAAATTAGAAAACGGACTTCGTATTCGTGATCGCCACGACACAATTTGTTAATCATTTTTAACTTTTACTAATTACCCTAATTATTAACTTACTTACTTCAACCTCCAATCTGATATACGTGTGTAAAACTTTTCTAACTTAGTCTAAAGCAACCTAACCTTCTTATTCATTTGACTAAGTATTTATTATCTATCTAATTTTTTTAAAGGTTATGTTTTAAAATCTGATTCATCCTCTTACACGTGGTCAAACCTCTGCCAAAAAAAACTTACCTAACCTAATTAATGTTATAGACTAAACATTTATAAATCATTGACTAAATTATTATTATCATTATACTTATAATCCCTCTTCCCCTTTACATGTCTTCACCTCGAGCCCCGCTTCAAATATCGGAACCCCCTCCATATCTTGCTACCTGCAAAAGAAATGCCAATGCAACCGACCCAACGACAAGCCAACTCAACCAAACAACCGGCAGCATCATCCCACAACACCATCATCATCCCCTTCAAACCGTACCACAACCACTCTCCTCCCACAAGCAACATTACCAAATCAACATCCCACCACCACAAACAACAAGTCTGCCTCCACCTCCTCTTTACAACCCAACATATCACCATCTCCTTTTAACCTTACAACAACAACCAGCCTCCACCATCTCCCTACAACCCAAAAATCAAACCAAAAATCCAAAACAAATCAGAGATCAAAACAAACACAAATCAATTCGAACCCCAAATTAACCCTGAGCAACCCCAAGTTGCTTGATCTGCCGCATCTCGACAACCGAAGCACCCCCGATCTCGCCTGAGCCATCCTCGATCGCAGCTGCCCCCGCTTGGAAACCGACCCCACCTCCCCTAGATCGTCGCCACACAGTCAATCTCGCCGCGCCAATCCAGATCACCGTCGCCCGACCTCAGGAGCATCGCCGTCCGCCTTCGAGAGCTGCCGTCCCCCGACCCTCTATCGCCCCGACCGCCCACGGTCCGCCCTGTCGCCATGCCCTGTGAATGCCGCCAAAGCCTACCGCCGTCCGATCCGCCGCCGAAAGCTCCGATCGCCCATTGCCCCTTTCGTCCCTGCAGAGAACGAAAACAAAAAAAATAAAAGAAAGGGAGGAAGAGACAGAGAGAGGACGAGAGAGGACAGAGAGAGAGGGTGAGATTCATTTAGTAAAGTTTTTAATAATAGTTAAGTTATTAATTATTAAAAGTTATTTATTATTATTATTATCCTTAGTGAGTTTATTAGTTGGTTATACTAAACTGTTATAAGTGAGTAGATAAATATATCAAGTTAAGATAAAAAGTAGTTAAGTGAACTTAATATTAGTTCTCCTACGTCGTCGTCACCTTTTAGTAAGTTAGTATAAATTATCTTAAAAATTGATAACCACTAGCCTGACGACACTAGTCTACTTGATGCAGATAAAACGTACCGCATGTCACCACCACCTGGACACCCACACCCAACATCACCCCGAGGCAAGTATTTATTGTAATCGAATTTGGGACATCTGCTAAAACTAGTACAAATATCATTTTAACATGCGCATACTTTAACTGTTGTAACTGAATAAAAATGGACATTGCATGCTAATGATCCCTGATGAAAGAACAACTTTTCTCTACATATCATCATTTGAACCAAAACGAATTGAACAGAGGGTATGACACAACCCTCGGAGAATAATGAGAACCCATCGATTTCAGATGGAAAGAAAACGAGTCGGTGACTGGTTATGACACTTGGGTGGGGTTGGTCCTTAGTAGTAGGATTCGTAGATGTAGCTTGACCACCTTACGACTCCCTCCATAACCACACCAATGGAGGCAAGCAAGAAGGCGTCATGGTAAACCTCTGAAGATAGGGTGCATCAAGTACATACTACCAACCCGGACATGGACTTATCACGAGCACAATAAACATACAACTGATTTACTTTTTAACTGCAAATTTAAATATGCCCATACTTTACTTTCTGCACTTTTTCGTAAATATGTACTAACCCTTTTTGTTCCATTGCAAGCTGTTCTTAATTCTTTTACTTTAAATACCTTGCCGAGCTTCTCGCTGACATATATTTCATGTGTTCGTGAAATATATGTTAGGTTTAGAGACTGATTACTTTGCAGACCCAGCTTTTGAGGATCCTACCATAGAGGTGGACCCCACTGACAGAGTTACGAGGACGCTGAGGTCCTCCCTGCCGAAGACTAGAAAATCGTTGCAGTCTTTATCTATTTAGTTGTATTTGCTATTTTCAGGTGTGTTTGCTTTCAGCAGATTGTACGGCCATACTAGGCCTAAGTCACTTTGTGTACTTCGCTTTAAAAACGTTGGAATAAATTTGTAATAAATATTTGTGTTGTTTCTGATAAATTCGCGTGAATGGACCTGCTTGCTAAATAATGCTTATTGTGATTAAGTTAAGGAAGGAAAAAAAGTACTCCTTCTTTGCTTTAAGCACATGTGAACCCGCTCACGTTCTCGCCCCCGTACAATGGGAAGCGGGGCGTGACAATCATTAAGATAAACTGAGACTAAAACATAAAATAGATTAGCAAACTAACATAATGTATTGATCATCATCAAAACAACGTTAGTCTTGAACCCAAGAACTAACAATCTCCCCCTTTTGAAGATGACAATTCATTATGTCAAAATATAATAAACATTGAAATAAACAATGTGTGCTAACAAACTCTCCCAATCAATATGCAAATGTGCATTAAATATAAACATGCAAAGCACAGATCATATTGATGGTTGTTATGCAAAGACATACCAATTGATAATAATGCATAACAAGCATAAGGTATATTTTTACATAACATATTTCTCTCCCCCATTGGCATATCAAAAAGATGGGTAATAGCCAAATTGGAAAACCAAGGGCAAGAGAAATAACCATCCCATATGCACAAACATAATGTTAATGACATTCAATGTGGCATATGAATGGAAAAATAATGCTAGCAGGCAAAAATTCCATACTCCCCCATAATTATACAAAACATGCAAACATGGGAGTAATGGACACACTCACAAAAATGTGGGTACAAAATGTAAACATACAAGCAAGGTACCTGTCACGACCTCATCCCTAGGATACGCAGGGAGGCAGGGTACATGACGGTAACTAAAAGCGTATCTGCAAGTCCACTGCTCATTGATGGGAATAGTACATGTAGTATTCAACAATCAGCCAACCAACAAACACAGAACAACACAAAGTCACAGAGAAATACTGAAAGCCAAACACTGAACAATTTCATATACATCTCAAACATCCCATAGCATCAATTCATATAGTACAAGCATCTCTCAACCCAAAAGAAAACCCAAAGTACACATAGCTCTCTCCTCACCCCTCACCATCCAACCTAAGCTCCAACTCCCAACACCAGAACTCCAAACTCAACCTCCAGCTCTAATAGTCATCTCCAAGAACCACACCTGAAAAAGTCAACGGGGGCACGTCAACGCGTGACCCAGTAGGAATGCCAACTCCCTCTAGTATGCTATTATGAAAATGCAACTATTTTACATGCATTCATAGCAAGGTGCAAATGAAGTATGGAATGAGCTAAAGGGAACACGTGTATGACATAAAGCATTGAATGCATAACATAAACGAAAGTGCAACAACAAAAGAGTGCAACAACATAAGTAAATAACGCAAGCGACAAGAACTACAATAGTCGATGTATATAACAAGGGTATACAACATGGAAGGGCTACAAGTAAAGAACGTACAATTAAGCAACAATTGATAATGCTACAAAAGTAATGAAAGTTATCTAAAGTATTTTGGACCCTAAGTAGTGAGTAGACCTTCTTGGGACTGGACCTCACCCCCAGTTGGGGTGGAACAGGCAAACCCCCCGAGACACGCTCTTACTAAAGGAGCCCTGTTTCCCCTTATTTCCCCTTCACATTTTCTCTATTTCTCCTCATTTCTGCCACTCCCCGCCACTCGGGCAAGAACAGGAGGGCCACCAACCACCAGTCTAGCCCCTCATGTTTTCCCCACAACTTAGTGTCCCCCAATCCCCGTGTCACCCTCCTTTAAGAGGACTTATTCATTTTTCAGCATTTCAATTAAAAATTAACGTATAACAAAAGGAATCACATAACAACCACCATTTCCACCTCTCTCATTCCAACACATATAACTTTTCCAACCACAACATTTGTCCCATAATCCTCATTTCCATCACATATAATTCCATCACATATAATTTTTACAACCATAGTTCTCATAGCCAATTTATGCAAAACATTACTCTCTTTTCATACTTGACTTCATGTAAGCATTTCCAAATACACATGGTGGGCATAATAACATAAGCAATAATTCAATTGAGAACAACATAAGACTAATAGCAAGATGGAAACTTAATAGTGGGATGTTTAATTACATAGCATGAAAAGGAATGCATCTTCATAATTAAAGTTAGCCTCTTTAGCAACATACAACTAGAAAGCAATATAAAGAAGCATTCTTTTAACAAGGCATGTCATAGCATGAATTCCACAAATAACATAGAAATGTGACAACTTTATAACATTGTGATTAATTCATGGTATGAAAGTTGCATATTCATAAGAAAGGTAATGAATTTTGCTTGTAGGGTTGAAATTGAGTAACACACTATAAAGAGATGGATTCCTACTTCAAGTAACACTAATGCACATGCATAATAGAAGAAAATTTAGCATGAAGTCATAGTTTTAGCATCTCTTGACATTCAGCTTGCTGGAAATTTGCACAACAGTCAGGTAGAATAGCAGTTTACTCCATATTTTTGTATGGAACATAATAATGCAATGTAAATGAAAGTTATAGGTATGATAGTTATGGGTTCACAGATAAAATTTCAGGCAAATATATTGAGTAAATGATTTATAGTGAATTATTTGGTGAAGTCTGTCAAATCTGTTTTCCAGACAGATTTCAGAGTCTGTCTTGATTGCTGATTTTGGGCCTATTGCAGTCAGAATTACGAAAATTAAGCACTCTGATGAAGTTGGAGAAAAAATTGTTAACTTTCCCACAAGACCAAGAACAGCAAATTTTATAGAGTGTGCAGGTAATAAACTACATTTTTCTAAACTGTGTCTAGTCTGCAAGAAATTCAGACATGCTGTGAAAATTGAATTTTTAACCTAACTTCCAGTTTGATTTGGAAAAAGTTGTGAATATAAAAGCTGTTCATAACTACGAGATACATAACATATAAAATTTTCAAAGCATACCTGATAGCCAATTAAACCCAGTACTTAGTCAAAGTTTTAGCTTTTCAGGATAAAACTTTCAGCATCAAAAACACAAGTGATCCATGAAAATTAATCATGTATTAAGCCCAAGATTAAACATGAACTAATTCTACAAATGACAACCACATAACACACTAGGGAAAATTGGATTCCTACCTCATTTCAAGATGAGAGAGCTCCTCCTCTCTTTCTCCTCCGTCCTCCTTCCTCCTCTTCCTCTTCCTCTTCCTCTCCCCTTTCTCTCTTCTTCTTTCTTCTTTTTTTTCCTTTGATTTTTCTTGAAGAACTGTAGAAATTTCGGCCTATGGCTGAAATAATGAGGGGGGGGGGAGAGATGGTGATGTGTCTAATGAGGTGTCTAATGTGTAGAAGCTTCATGGATTAGTGAATGACCCTTTTGCCATTCATTTGTCTCATTTAGCCTCCTCCATTTTGTCACTTTCCCTCTTTTTCTTTCTTTATCTCTTAGGCCCACTTCATAAGCCCACACTCATTTCATAAGCCCATTACCCAATTCATGAAGCCCACCAAGAAAATTAGGATCAAAGTCTTCATGACACTTTTGCACAAAAACCCTCATTTCTAGCCTAATTTAGAAATGTACACAATCTTGGGCATAAATGTAAACTTGAGGGGCATGCTTGAAAATCTTATTCTTCTCCCTCCTCCTCCACATCCATACTAGCTAGGCACAACCCACTTCTTACTATACACACACACCACCTACTATGCACACTACACTTGTACTCTACAACCATTCTCACACCCTACACTATCCACTTAACCCTCTCTCTAATTTACACCACACCATTAGAGAACATTATCGTATCATTATCAGTCAATATCCACACTCATATGACTTCATGTACACCCAATTACTTTATGAACACACAAAATTATTATACACACACCATAGTACTATGTGTACAACCAATGTCACTTTACACACACACACATTTGCACGTCTTACTACACATATCTCGATCTAAGTATAATCATTATATTAAGTATACCATATGCATCCATGTCACTCATATACACCCATTTCATAGTTATCCACTTCAATATTATACACACATCATGGTTGCTCAGTACATTATACCAAATGCAGCCACTTATGCACTATATAGGAAATATGTCTCACAGTATTATATACTCTATCGTAGATGGCACTCTGGGCCATTACAGTACCCAAGCAATGAATAACAATGTGAGTGAGCTAGCAAAATGGAAACCAAACAAAAGTGGAGTTTGGTTTCCGTATATAGTCATATGAAAATATAACATTACGAACATATGAATCTATATACGAATTCCTATCAAGCCTAGAAACATTCTTAGGAATCCACAAAGAAAGTAATTTGGGATTCTTAAGAAGAGGTTGTTGAATATTGGACTCCCCGGATTTGGTTTTGGATGATGAGCAAACATAAATAATTCATGAACTAACAATTTGTGAGCGCAGTATTGGAGATCGTCGCCAATTTCACGAGAATATTCAAAGCGACATCTCAACACTTCCAAAAGCTCGTATTCAAGCCTAAAGCTTCGTTGAAGCTCATGCAACGCTTTGGAAATAATGAAGATTCAATCGAAGCTCTCAAAGACCGTTTATTAAGGTTTTATTTATAGTCTTTTAGTTTCGATTGATAGAATGTTAAGCCTTGAGTATATCTTACGTTTCTATCTTCATTTCGCTCATTTCGTAGCTCTAGGATTCTTGCACAAGTTCACTCTAATTTCCTCGAAGCGTCGCGCTTCGATTCGGACCTTGTTGTGCATGTTAGTTGGTACAAGAACAAGTACTGACCGACTAGATGGAGATCTAGTCGGTCGGCCACTGTTCTTGGACCGACTAGTTTCAGTCAGTTAAATCTTTGTTCTTTACTGTTTACAGTTAGTCGGTCTACGTTGACTCACCGACCGACTAGTTTGTGAACTAGTCGGTCAGTGATGCTTCTTTGACCGACTAGTTGTGATTTACTGTACATGCCAAATTTCTCCTAAGCTACTGTTTACCGTTAGTCGGTCTAAGAACGTTTGATGACCGACTAGTTGACAATCTAGTCGGTCAACTTTTGTTCTTGGACCGACTAAGTCAACTTGCCTTCAGACTAGTTTTCTAGGTCTGAAATTCTATCTCTTCTCTGATCTGCTCTTAGTCGGTCCATGCTTTGTGACTGACCGACTAGTTGATGAACTAGTCGGTCAGTGATTGTTCTTTGACCGACTAATTCTCCCAGATTTCTTTCCGTTGGAGATTGACCTAACTTATGTTTTTGGGTTCCTATAAATACGAACCTAGGTCATTTCTATCTTCAACAGAGCTGCCATTAAGAGATTCATTGAGCCCTAAAGAGATAGCCATTCTCCCTCAAATCTAAAGCTCTCTTCCTCACAAGAAAGCCATTCTCTCTCATTTCTAGATCTAGAGAGAAGCTTGTTCTTGGTGAGCTCTTCAAGCTATTGCTTGATCCAAGTCTCCAACTCTTCCCTAGGCACCCATTGCTGCTCATTTCCTTGGTGCTAGGGCTTGGTGACTTCATCTTCCTCAAATCCTTCATTCCACCTATTGGGTAAGAAAAACTCAAGGTATATGATTTTGTGGTAAGAGTATTTATTTCATTTAAACTCTTTATATTGCTTATTGGCTCTCTCGGTTGTGAGAGAAGTTTGTGATCCCGGGTTGTGGGATTCACTTTGCCATTGCATGTATGATTTGATCTTGTGAAGGTTTTTCACAAGATATTCATAGTGGAAATCTTGAGTTAGGGTTTCTAACTCAAGTATCCGGAGGGGATCCGGGTGTTTGGGACGTAGGATCACCGGGAACAAGTCGGGGAGACTTGGGTGGATCCGAACCCATTAACATCGTTTGTTAGCTTTGTTTATTTCATTGTTGTCAATCAATTTAAGCTTCCGCAAATTGATTTGGTGGTTGTTTGCAATTTAATTTGGAATTATACGCCTTATTATTTTAAAGTACTATTCACCCCCCCTCTAGTACTTGTGCAGTAGCTGGTAGGGCATTACATTTGGTATCAGAGCCAGATTCTCAGCTATGTCTGCCAACGACAACAAGACCGTGCGTCCACCTTCCAACTATGACACCTTCAGGAACCGTGAAGGAGCATCTTCCGTGATGGAAGGACATTCCTCTACGAGGCCTCCATTCTTCAACGGTACCAACTACGGGTACTGGAAGTGTCGGATGGAAACCTTCCTCCGAAGTGCATCTTTATGGAGAACTACAATGAAGGAGTATATTGAACCCGAAGAAGAAGATTTTGAGAAATGGACTACCGCGGAGGTCGCCGCGGAGGTAAGCAATGCCAAGGCAATGAACGCCTTGCAATGTGCATTGGAGCCCGAGGATTTCAATAAGATATGCACATGTAAGAGTGCATATCAAATTTGGAACTCCCTCCTCATTCTACACGAAGGGACGAGTAGGGTAAGAGACTCTAAACTCGTAGTCGTAACCAAAGATTACGAAATGTTTCATATGCAACAGGAAGAGAAGATGAAAGAATATTACGCTCGTTTCGTTGACATAATAAACGAGTTAGAGGCCCTCGGCAAGATCTACACTCAAAAGGAGAAGTGCTTAAAGCTTATTGAAGGACTTCCCTCTTCTTGGGAAAAACGTACCTTCGCCATCGAGGAAGGTAATGACATGGACAAATATACCGTAGTTCAACTAATGGGTACTTTGATGTCATATGAGGTACGCAAAGATAGCAAGGTGAAGCTACAAGAAAAGATGAAGTCATATTTGAACCTAGATGCACCTAAGAAAAAGGCGATTGCATTCAAGGCGGCTTCATCCACCTCTACCGATGATGAGAACTCGGAAGAAGAAATGGACATGGAATCCATTGCACTCATGGCAAAGAAGTTCAATCGCTTCTTCCGAAAGGGTAACTTCAAACACAAATCTAAGTTTACATCTACTAACGCCTCTCCACCTTTGTGCTTTAAATGCAATAAGCCAGGACACATCAAAGCGGATTGTCCTCAAAACAAGCAAAAGGAGAAGTGGAAGGCGCCAAAGTATGACAAGTCCAAGAAGTACACGAAAGGAAACAAGAAGGGACTTGTCGGAGCTACCTTCACCGACTCCGAGGATTCCTCAAGCGGAGAGTCGGACGATGAGCACGTGGAGCAAGCACACATGTGTTTCATGGCAAGAGAGGAGCACGATCAAGGATCCTCCTCTTCCGATGATAGTGATGAAGAAAGCGATGAGGTAACGATGGATGATCTTAGGGATGCTAACACTCAACTTTGGTCAAAATATACTAAGTTAGTAAATAGATATACTAAGGTAAAAGATGACCTAGCTAGCATTCAAACATCGCCTAAGACTATCATCACCAACAACGACACCGTTGTTGAAGAGTTAAGAAATGAGATAGTAAATCTCAAATCTAAACTTGAACATGTTAGCATTGAGGATGCGGAAGAACATGAGATAGCGGATTTAACTTCTCAAAACTCGACTTTGAGTATTGAGAACGAGAATCTTAAATCTCGTGTTTATGTGCTCACTTCGCAAATATCCACTTTGGATACTTCCTTGCGTTCTCTCAAAGAGAAATATGAGGACACATTGGGCCGAATCAACAAATTCAACAAGGGTAAAGGCCATTTGGATAATATCCTAAAAGATTTACTTCCGGCCAAGCACCACATTGGCTTGGGGTATATGATGGGAAATTCTTCCAAGTCGGTCACTACCTTTGTTAGGCCAACTTCCGAAGCCTCAACGAGTGGGAGCAAACACTCTATTGGTAGTTCATCTACCAATGGTGCTTCCACCTCGTCCACACCCTCTTTCGGAAAGAAACCCACATTGGGTGGACCTCCAAAGAAGGGGCATGCTTATATGTACACCAATTCCATGCCACGTAGGAACACACGTCCTACTCCACCATCTCACACTTATGATGATTTTTATGCAACACATTCTCGGGCACGTGCACACCAAGTGAGACACCCTCACGCACGTGTTCCCACACATGCATATGTACACCCACCTCATCATATGAATAATTCTCGTCGTGCACCATTCCATCATGTCCCGTATGCCTATCCACAACATGCATCACGTAGAAATCAACGTCGCATGCATGCACCCAATAGGATGATGGCTCCCAAAGTTTTCACGATTTGGAGCCCAAAGGACACAAGCATGGACGAAAAACAAATATATATGAATGCTTATTTTTCGGATGTTGTGCATAGTAAGAATTATGTGGGGAAGTCTAAGTCCACTTGGACTTGGCTTCCAAAGGTCTAATCCCTTGGACCCAATGACCTTGGGTACCATGATATGAAACTTATCTATCTTTAGGTACTCAAGGAAAAGAAAAAGAAAAGGAGCAACAAATTTAAATTTAGCTCCAAAGGGAATTGGATACTCGATAGCGGGTGCTCCAAACACATGACGGGTGACGCTCGATTGCTCTCCGGAGTGGTTCCCATTGTGAATGGAAACCGCGTCGTATTTGGAGGCAACGAGAGCGGAACCATCATAGGTGTTGGTAATGTCGGTAACCCTTCTAAACCATTAATTAGTGATGTGTATCTTGTTAGTGGTTTAAATCATAATCTTATTTCAATAAGTCAACTTTGTGACAAAGGTTACAAAGTTAGCTTTGCGAAAGGATTGTGTCATATTTTAAGAAAGGATAATGAAAAATTATTATTTTCCGGAACTCGTCGTAAAGACATTTATATTTTGGATCTTCCTAAGTCATATGAACAATGTCTCGTTGCCAACACAAGTGAACAACACTTATGGCATCGACGCTTTGGACATGTGAACTTTGGAACACTATATAAGCTTTCAAAATTGAATTCTATTAAAGGTTTTCCGAAGCTTGTTTTTGAAAAGAAAAGTTTTTGTGATTGTTGTCAACGCGGCAAGCTTCCTAAATCTTCATTTAAACCTAAGAAAAGCATCTCTACAAAACGGCCACTAGAGCTATTACATCTAGATTTATTTGGGCCAACTAGAGTAGCTTCCTTAGGAAATGCAAGGTATGGACTTGTCATCGTAGATGACTATTCAAGATTTACTTGGGTATTTTTCTTGTGCAATAAAAATGAAGCTTTTGAAAACTTCACAATTTTTGTTAAGAAAGTACAAAATCTCTTAGGAAACACCATTGTCACTATTCGTAGTGATCATGGAGGTGAATTTGAGAATGAGTCTTTTGAGACATTTTGTGATGAAGTTGGTATTACTCACACCTTCTCTTTCCCTCGTGCACCGCCTCAAAATGGTGTAGTTGAGAGAAAGAATAGGACGCTAGTGGAGTGTGCTCGCACTATGCTTGATGATAGCCAACTTGGCCATCAATTTTGGGCGGAAGCGGTACACACCGCTTGCTATGTGTTTAATAGAATACTTTTGAGGCCCGGCACTAAACAAACTTGTTATGAATTGTTGTTTGGTAGGTTGCCTCAAGTTAAACATTTTCGTGTTTTTGGTTCGAAATGTTTTATTAAGAACACATATGGTAGTTTGGACAAATTCGATCCGAGATCCGATGAGGGGATTTTTGTGGGATATTCTTCGCGTAGCAAAGCCTACCGGATATTCAACAAACGAACCTCGACGATCGAGGAGTCGCTTCATGTCTCATTTAATGAAGGATTTGTTCCAACTAGAATTTCAAATGATAATGATTCTATGGATGTTTTATGTGATTCATTTGATAATTCTAAGTCTATTGATTCTATTGAGACTAACCCGACTAATGAAGTTGTTGAGAATGTTCCAAGTGATCAAGGTATTCCCAAGCGACTTCATGTCATTCGCGACCATCCCCATGAGCAAGTAATTGGCAATATTCAAGATAGTGTCAAGACAAGATCACAAGTTCACCACTTCGCCAATTGTGCCTTTGCCTCATCGATAGAGCCAAAGAATATAGTTGAAGCATGCGAAGATAGTGCTTGGATACTTGCCATGGAGGAGGAGCTCATTCAATTCGAGAGGAATGAAGTGTGGGAGCTTGTTCCATTGCCTTCGAAGAACCACACCGTCATAGGGACAAAGTGGATTTTCAAGAACAAAACCGACGAAAACCAAGTCGTCGTCCGGAACAAAGCTCGGTTAGTAGCTCAAGGCTATCGACAAGAGGAAGGTATTGATTTCGAAGAATCCTTCGCTCCGGTAGCTAGATTAGAATCAATTAGATTACTTTTGTCTTTTGCATGCCATAAGAATTTTAAATTATTTCAAATGGATGTTAAAAGTGCTTTTTTAAACGGAGATGTCGTTGAGGAAGTTTACGTTTCTCAACCTCCGGGCTTCATAAATGAAAAATTTCCAAATCACGTTTTTAAACTAAAGAAAGCTCTTTATGGTTTGAGACAAGCTCCTCGAGCTTGGTATGATCGCCTAAAGAATTTTCTTTTGGATTTGAATTTTAAAATGGGCGAAGCCGATTCAACTCTTTTTGTTAAGCATGCGAATAATGATATTTTATTAGTACAAATTTATGTTGATGATATCATTTTCGGTGCTACTAACTTCACTCTTTGCGAAGAGTTTTCTAATGTTATGAAGGAACAATTTGAGATGAGCCACATGGGCGAACTCAAATATTTCTTAGGACTCCAAATTCGCCAAATGAACGATGCAATCTTCATCCACCAAACGAAGTACACGGTGGAGTTGCTAAAGCGATTTGGAATGGAGAATACCTCCGGGAAAAAGACTCCAATGAGCACGACTACGCATCTTGACAAGGATACGGGCGGTAAGGATGTAGACATTCGTTTATATCGAGGTATGATTGGTAGTTTGCTTTATCTTACCGCAAGTAGGCCCGATATTATGTTTGCCGTATGTATATGTGCTCGTTATCAGTCTCAACCTAAGGAGTCTCACTTAGTAGCGGTAAAGCGTATTTTTCGCTATCTAAGTTACACTTTAGATTTTGGATTACTTTATCCGAGATCTAGCACATATGAGTTAATCTCATATAGTGATGCCGATTATGCGGGATGCAAATCCGACAGGAAAAGTACTAGTGGCACTTGCCATTTTATAGGAAATTCTCTTGTCTCTTGGTTTTCCAAGAAGCAAAATTCCGTATCACTTTCAACCACCGAGGCGGAATATATTGCCGCCGGTGCCGCGTGTGCTCAAGTTCTTTGGATGAGACACACACTTAAAGACTTTGGTATAAATTGTGATACTTGCCCTATCATGGTTGACAACCAAAGTGCAATATGTCTTTCCAAGAACCCGGTACATCATTCCCGTTCGAAACACATAGATGTCCGCCACCACTTTTTAGATGACCATGTTGCTAAAAAGGACATCATTCTAGTGTACGTTGAAACCCAAAAGCAAATCGCCGATATTTTCACGAAACCCCTAAAGGAGGACTCCTTTGTGCGGTTGCGTCGAGAATTGGGGATTATGGGTGAATCCGAAATATAGGATTCATGTTTCATTCAATAATTTTGCATGCTATTATTCTTGACAATATCTCATTCATGCTAGAATTATTGGATTTTTCGAGAATTTTAAGTGTTATCTTAATTTTTCGTTCGATTTGTGCGTAATCGTCAAATTTCTGTTTTTCGATGTTTAATGGGGTAGTTTAGATGTCTATTGAGAGTTTTGAGATTTTTCGTCCAAGCGTATTATGGAGAGAACTTTATTTTCAAGTTTTTGTCTCTTTAGTCGGTTCATGTTCAGTGACCGACCGACTAGATTGAGATCTAGTCGGTCAGTGATCGAACGCAGACCGACTAAATCTTGTCAGTCTTCTTGGATTCAGCCACTGTTTGCACCTAGTCGGTTCAAGCTCATTTACCGACCGACTAGTTTGTGAACTAGTCGGTCAGTGCTTGAACTGTGACCGACTAGTTGTGCCAGGGGCTGTTTGGTCATTTGGGAAATCGACCGACTTAAACTCAGTTTAGTCGATCGATTTCCATTCTAATCGATCGAAAACTCAGTTCACTCCGCTCAAAACCCCGACCCTTCCCCTTCCGATCGACTTCCGGCCTCTTTCCGATCATCTCCGCCGTCGCCGGCCGTCGTTCTTCCTCCTAGGGTAAACCTACCTCCTCCCTCTCCTATCTAGGGTTTCGTTTCAGCTCTAGGGTTAGGTTTCTCTGCCTAGGGTTCTAAATTTCTTCCTCTAGGGTTTCGGATTTCTAGGGTTGTGCTAGGATTCGTTGATTTGATCTCGTGTCTTGCTTCGACTATGGCAAGAACACGCATTCCGATCCCTTCCTCTAACCCCTCTCCGATGACCGTTGATCCAACCTCTTCGGATCCCGAGCATCCAACCCCTACGAAGCGTAGAGCCAAGACCACCCATCCTTCGTCGTCTTCGCCTCCTCTCAAGAAGAAGAGGACGACGACCGCCAAGCCTAGAGGTCAACCCAAACCCAAACCCAAACCTAAGCCAAAGGCCAAATCTCTTGCCTCTCCTTCTTCGTTCCATACTCCTACCGATTCCGATACGGAGTATAATCCCGAGACCGAGACTCATAGGGAACCCACTCCTCCTATTCATCTCGAGTCTAGCACCCACCCTCGTACGTCTTCTCGAAAGCCTAAGGGAAAGGCTCCGATGCCGGTGGGCGGTGTCGATATTTCCTTATGTCGCGATGACCCTTTGTGTCTTGCGGCATATAATCGTATCGAACATTGTCCGCTGCTTCTGGAGCATTTCGTCCAGTTCAGCGACTTCATAGGGCTAGCTGATCTTCTGTCGTCGTCGGGTCTTCTCGATTACCTTCGATTTGACCCGAAGGCGAATCCTCGCCCCTATCCTAGATTAGTGAAGCTTTTCTATGCCAATAGGATCTGGGGTCAGTACGATCAGACCCACTCTATTGAGACGACCGTTTTGGGGACTCCTATAGTCCTCACTGCGGAAATCTTAGGAGAGATTCTGGGTATCTCTTCGTCTGGCCTTCTTCCTTCTGATATCTCGGTTGATGATATTTCCTCTCTTGACCAGACCATCCTATCAGAGATTTTCCATCAGATTCCTCCTGCTATGATTGGCGTGCCCTCTAAATCTTTTAAGCCAAATGCTTGGGTCCTAAATTTGATTCTGAAGTCGTGCTTGCTTCCCAAGTACGGCTCCTCATCTTTACCATCCCAGCCATTTTTGAAGCTTATCTATGCGATCTTCATGGGGAGCTCGATTAATTGGGCTCGAATTATACTCGACAAGATTGATTCTTTCGAGTGTATTCGAAAGTCCAATAAATCGGCTCATATTCCTTTTCCTTGCATGTTGACCCTCGTGTTTCGTCACTTTCGTGTCACATTGCCTCGTGACGATGAGCGTCCCCTCGGTCCTCCGCTGAATGCGACGGCCGTCAAGAAATCTCTTGCGGCGCTTCGTCACGTTCAGAGGACGACTCCTTCAGCGTCTGTCCCTGCCTCTGCCACTGCCTCTGCTTCTCCCGTTTCCACCCTTGATGACGTCGTCCGGATACTTCTTCGTCACGAGTCCCGCTTGGCTCGTACCGAGGAGGTGGTCTGTCGTATGGCACGTCAGATGGGTGTTGAGCTTCCTCCTTCCGTGTCTGAGGGAGAGGAGATGGATGAGATGGATGAGGAGGACGTTGAGGAGATCTGTCGTGCTTCGACTCGTGCCCCCAAGGGCACTTCTGCTGCTGCTGGTACTTCCACTTCTGCTCCTGGAGTTGCCACCTCTTCCGGTGTTCCAGAGCCATCTGCTGCTGATCCAGTTTCCGAGCCTGCTCATGTATCTGCTGCTGCTGCTTCTGTCGAGACTCCTGCTGCTGTTGAGCCTGTTGCTGAGATCTCGACTCCTGCCCCGACGATTCCATCTGTTGAGACACCTCTTCTCCCTGCAGATCCTGAGTCCACTCCGTCGACTGGACCCACGGACGCTGCAGATCCTGCCTCCTCCCCGTGATCGTTGTTCCGAGGACTCTCCATATACACTTTGGATGATGTATTCTAGTGAGAGAGTTTTGGGTTAGGATGGGGTTGAGAGTTGCCTTGTTGTATTGCTTTTGTGCTTTCTGATTGTCGGTGTTGGATTGTATGATATGTTGATGATGATGTATTTCTTTTTGATGATATGTAGCACTTGATATGATGTATCTCTTATATTCGATGTGATATCTTTTGGATGTACTCATGTTGTCTCTATGTATATATATGTTCATCATCGATCACTTTATCTTTTATTCGTCGTGCAAATTTAATATTCGTTGAATATATTTGAAATGTGATATCGAATCGACGCATAAAAAGTTGGTTAAATGGATTTTATAGAATTGTTTTCCATGCTCAAAATTAACCAAGAATATTGAATATTGAAGAGTATGTTTCTTTATTCAAGACATGAATAAACATTTGGTATTTTTTGATGATTTTGATTATCGTTGATTTTTATTGATAATGGAAAATTTGACACACCTTGTTTTGATTTCCACATTTTTCCCTTGGTGTCAAGTTGGTCCATTGTCTTCGTCTACGACTCCCGATGTTGGATTTTACATTTCCTAATTGTTGTCGTTGTATAACCCCCATTTTTGGGATAATGCCAAAGGGGGAGAGATAATGATAATAAATAGCGCAAATGAAAAATTTAACTCAATTTCCAAGAATCTAGTTTGATATGTTAGATTCAGGGGGAGTTAAGATACAAATAAGGATTTTCAAAATCCGATATTTCAAAAATCAATTCACTTTATTTATCTTACTCGTCTGCTTGATACAATTCATTTATATTCATTTTGGAATTAACGTGTCATCAATGCATGGGGAGTAAGTATTTTACATTTGAATTATTATCTTTGATTATTATTTATGTTGGTTTGTCATCACCAAAAAGGGGGAGAATGTTGAATATTGGACTCCCCGGATTTGGTTTTGGATGATGAGCAAACATAAATAATTCATGAACTAACAATTTGTGAGCGCAGTATTGGAGATCGTCGCCAATTTCACGAGAATATTCAAAGCGACATCTCAACACTTCCAAAAGCTCGTATTCAAGCCTAAAGCTTCGTTGAAGCTCATGCAACGCTTTGGAAATAATGAAGATTCAATCGAAGCTCTCAAAGACCGTTTATTAAGGTTTTATTTATAGTCTTTTAGTTTCGATTGATAGAATGTTAAGCCTTGAGTATATCTTACGTTTCTATCTTCATTTCGCTCATTTCGTAGCTCTAGGATTCTTGCACAAGTTCACTCTAATTTCCTCGAAGCGTCGCGCTTCGATTCGGACCTTGTTGTGCATGTTAGTTGGTACAAGAACAAGTACTGACCGACTAGATGGAGATCTAGTCGGTCGGCCACTGTTCTTGGACCGACTAGTTTCAGTCAGTTAAATCTTTGTTCTTTACTGTTTACAGTTAGTCGGTCTACGTTGACTCACCGACCGACTAGTTTGTGAACTAGTCGGTCAGTGATGCTTCTTTGACCGACTAGTTGTGATTTACTGTACATGCCAAATTTCTCCTAAGCTACTGTTTACCGTTAGTCGGTCTAAGAACGTTTGATGACCGACTAGTTGACAATCTAGTCGGTCAACTTTTGTTCTTGGACCGACTAAGTCAACTTGCCTTCAGACTAGTTTTCTAGGTCTGAAATTCTATCTCTTCTCTGATCTGCTCTTAGTCGGTCCATGCTTTGTGACTGACCGACTAGTTGATGAACTAGTCGGTCAGTGATTGTTCTTTGACCGACTAATTCTCCCAGATTTCTTTCCGTTGGAGATTGACCTAACTTATGTTTTTGGGTTCCTATAAATACGAACCTAGGTCATTTCTATCTTCAACAGAGCTGCCATTAAGAGATTCATTGAGCCCTAAAGAGATAGCCATTCTCCCTCAAATCTAAAGCTCTCTTCCTCACAAGAAAGCCATTCTCTCTCATTTCTAGATCTAGAGAGAAGCTTGTTCTTGGTGAGCTCTTCAAGCTATTGCTTGATCCAAGTCTCCAACTCTTCCCTAGGCACCCATTGCTGCTCATTTCCTTGGTGCTAGGGCTTGGTGACTTCATCTTCCTCAAATCCTTCATTCCACCTATTGGGTAAGAAAAACTCAAGGTATAGGATTTTGTGGTAAGAGTATTTATTTCATTTAAACTCTTTATATTGCTTATTGGCTCTCTCGGTTGTGAGAGAAGTTTGTGATCCCGGGTTGTGGGATTCACTTTGCCATTGCATGTATGATTTGATCTTGTGAAGGTTTTTCACAAGATATTCATAGTGGAAATCTTGAGTTAGGGTTTCTAACTCAAGTATCCGGAGGGGATCCGGGTGTTTGGGACGTAGGATCACCGGGAACAAGTCGGGGAGACTTGGGTGGATCCGAACCCATTAACATCGTTTGTTAGCTTTGTTTATTTCATTGTTGTCAATCAATTTAAGCTTCCGCAAATTGATTTGGTGGTTGTTTGCAATTTAATTTGGAATTATACGCCTTATTATTTTAAAGTACTATTCACCCCCCCTCTAGTACTTGTGCAGTAGCTGGTAGGGCATTACAGAGGTTTGGTTAAGGCATGAGTAGGATGTGAGGGTGCACGCTTATGAGGTGGAACATAAACATTGGTATGCTCCGTGTGTAAAACATGCAATTTAGCATTGGGAACATTCACACAGGCATTTCTACCATTCATAGGAGCATGTGAAACATGCAAAGGTTTATCATTAATTCTAGCATGTAAGCAATAATAAGATTTCCTATGAGTAAAATCATCATGCATAGCATTCAAAGAATAAGCATTCATATCAACATGTTTTTGAATAGGCTTCTTAATATATGCAAGACCGGAATACAAAAATGCATGATTTCTCTTTGGCTTAGAAATAATAGTTGATTTTAGGCCAAAAGAGTTGGATGTGACTTTCTCATTAGAATGCTTCCCCATAAAATTTATTTGGATGCTTCTAAAAGAAGAGCTTGGTTTGTTCACCTTCAATGAAGAGGATCCCAAAACCGTGTCCTTACTCAATTTGAAATTTTCAATTTGAGTAGACAATAGCTCACATTTCTTCAAAAGTGAAGAAATGTTGTCCTCCCTCTTGGATAGACATGAGCTAAGCTCACAACATTTTGACTTGAGAGCCAATGTCTCATCTCTCAAAATGTTGTAATCACTATTCGAGTGCATCTTCTCCATTTGGAGTTTGAGAGAAGCATTCTCATCCCTTAAGGCACTTAATTGAGAAAGAAAAGTATCTTTCTCGGTATGCAAAGAATTAAGTTCAACATTATGCGATGCATACAGACTCTCTTTCACAGATTTGTTAAAATCACGATCATACTCAATACGAGCTTTAAGAGAGTCATTCTCTTTGCTCAACATGTACACATGAGAATCAAGAGCAATCTTTTCTTGATTCAATGCAATGGTTTGGGTATCATCACGATGTTTGGATGATAAAGAAGTGTGTGTGCAAGCATCTCTCTAAGCTTGTTATTATTCGCAGTGAGAGAGTTCATAAACAATGCATTATCATTTTCAATAAAATTAGCACGTTGAACGAGAGAGTTACGAGATACCTCATTACCAACGATGCTCTCATCATCGCATGATTCCTCTCCTCTCCTCCATACTTTTTATCAAGATAATCACATATCTCATCTGTCGTCTCTAAATCACATACTTTCTTTGCAATTTTAGGAGAGATGGCATTGAGCAATGCATTCCATCCTTGAGCATCCGAGGTAATAAACTCTGAGACTAAAACATAAGATAGATTAGCACACCAACATAATGTATTGATCATCATCAAAAAAATGTTAGTATTTAACCAAGAATTAACAATCCCTTCATCACTGTCCAAATCAAGCACCAAATCAGACTCTCCCTCTCCCGTTCATCCACCTTCCCTTCACCAATCAATCAACCCTATTAACATCATCCCCATTCACAAATCAAAATCAATTCAATTGAGAAATCAGAAATTAGAGGGGAAAGAAGAGAAATTGAAAACCGAAATCCCAAAATTTCTCCCTTTTCAACCCAATTTCAACCTAATCCCATCTTCTTCATCCCCCATTTCGAATCGCCATTGCCCCCTCCAAGCCGCCGGCCTCCCTTGTGCCCGCTGTGCACCCACCCCTTTGGCCGCCACCCCCGTGCCCTAGGCCTCCCCTGCAGGCCCCGCCACCACCGCAGGCACGCATTGCCGCCGTGCCGACGACGCAGGTGCATTGCCGCCTGCCCTAGTGCCGCCCCGGCCCCCCTTTGGCCGCCGCTCCCTCCCCGCACCGTGCGCCCCCTGCAAGGGAAAAAAACAGAAGAAAGAAGAGGAACAAAGAGAGACAGAGAGAGAGCTGAGAGGGTAAGAGTAGTTTAGGTTATAAAGTTAATAATTAAGTGAGTTATGTCTCCACCTGCCACCAAGTTTGTAAAAACATAAGTTTAAAAGTTAAGTTAATTTTAATTTATAAGTTTAAGTTATTAGTTTCTGTAATAACTTTGTTGCAGTTTTATATCTAATTGTGATTTTTAAGTTATTTTTATAGGTCAAGTTTAATTTAATATAAGTTAATATTTTATAAGTTAAATATTAATAGTTAAGTTAGTTTATTATATAAGTTAATAACTTAGTTATATTTCTATCCTATAAAGTTTTATTATTAGTTTTGTGTAGCTAACTTGTCATGTAACATATGTGAACCAGGTACCCCTACCGCTGACCAAAATGCGTCTTTCACTACAAGGCGAATCGGTAACTCATCGTACCCTAGATATGGGTTTTAAAAACAAAAATAAATGCATGCTTAAACTAGTTTCTTCTCGTTTTCAAGCTTATTTCATTTGAACAGTTAGATAAGCTAAATTGCAGAACCAAACTACGTGACATGCTTGACTGAAAAATGTGACAAACTAAAAATGACATGTAAATTACAAATATGGTAACACAGACACTTGGGGTTTGGGGTAACTTATAATAGCAAGTGTGCGGGAGCGACCAGTCCGATCTTTGTTGTTGTTGTCCCGACCTGCCAGTCGGTGACAAATTCACAGATATGAATCAGAATATCTTGCACAGATTTGGTTTAACCCCGGGTACGTGCACCCGTGGTATCGGTGGACTCTTGGTTGCTTACCGTTCTACGCTTTATAAGTCACAAATCTAGGTTCAGGCACAGTAATACTCTCGTAACCTTGTCATCCATAAAAATGTTCTTTTAATGGCTGATAAATTGTAAAAGTTGTAAAACTGCAAAGCTGTAACTTTATTTTATTTCCATGCTCTTTTACTTCTAGTCCATGCTAGTTTGACATGCTTGTTTATTGTTTTAAATACCATGCTAGATATACGTTGAGTTACGTCTGATCCTGGATATTTCACAGGTTGAAGAAGTTGCACCAGAAACTACAGACGCTGAGTTTGCTGTAGAGTTTGACCAGGAGGACGCTGGTTACTAAGTGTGAGTGTGAGAGTGGTTATTATTTTATGTAGCAGAGTGGCTTGTGTATGTTTGTATTCGGTTGTATTTTCTTTCCTGTACGCTGCTAGTTTGTAATAAGGTGGTATACCATTTTCATGTATGAGTATTTGGCGTACTTCTGCAACAGAGCCTGTATTGACTTCATAGGTGCCTAGCAGGACTTGTGCATGTTCCAAACAGTAACGGGCCCTGAGAGTGGGTCGTTACAATACATACAGACCACTTTGCACACACCCAAAAAATATAAAAATATGTTTTTTACTTTACACACAACTCGTTATCCCTATATTGCCCCTTTCCTCTTCTTACTCCCCCACTTCCCCATTGACGTAGTCACCGGCCGCCGCATCCCACATCCCCAACCGCTTCCCCCACGCTCCGCTGACCCCCTTCCCCATTTTCTCCACTCTCCCCCCATTTCTCCTTCCAGCTCTTTCTTACTCCTCCCCTCCCATCTTCCACCATCGCCGCTGCCGTCGCCACCTCTTCCTTCTTACGACGACAGCAATGGTAGCGACATCGATGGAAAAGGGGAGGGGAAGAGGAAGGAAGAGTATGGATATGATGATGAAGGGGGTGAGCAGGGGTGGGGTTGCAATTGGTGTGGTGGCGGGTATCTGTCGCGGCATCGCAACCAGCGGCAACGGCGTAGAGAGGAGACACGAAATTTTTTAATGGCAAACCTATAAATATTTAATGGCAAATTTGGAAATAAATGATCTATGTTTTCAGCTGTCCGATCTGTGCGTATAGAAACTCCCGAAAAAACCCCAATTTCGCCGGGGTCTTCTGTCGCCTCCGCCTCCTCTGTCTATTTCGGTCCTCAGCTCTTTTAGCAAAAGCTACTCATTTTTATGAAATAGCAAAAAAATTGAGAATCGATGGGGACATTGGGGAAATCGATCTACACCGTCGGATTGTGGATTCGAGAGACTGGGCAGATCATTCATCTGTCACAAATTTAATGGTTTTGCATGAATAGAACTTTTGCGATGTGTGGATGAACATGCAAACCCCCTTGGGGTTCATCTGATATTTTGGGGTTTTAGAATACGAACAGCAAAATGAACAGTTTTGATCCTCTGAAAAAATAGAGGATGTGAGAGTTTTGGTGGTCGCATATGAGGCTTACCCTCTTATGTCATATGATATCCATTTTTCTCATGTACGTATGTGTATATGTATATGTATATGTATATGTACACACAGATATGTGTGTGTGTACATGTACATGTACATATATACACAATTTTTTATGTGAGAAACCCCTCGATTTTCATGTGAGAAAAACCCTCTGTGCAAAAAACATGAGAAAAGTGTTTTGTGAGATTTTTTCGACAATCAAAACCGTTGAATATATTCTGCACATGTTAATACACTTACTAACCAAAAATCAAGGAATTCCATTACTTGCCCATTGATCGGATCAGTACAAAAATTCTATTGTTCTGAAACCGTCAAAATTTGTAACGGCTTGTAAGGGCCAAGTCCCCAAAGGGTTTTTTTTCCGTATTTTACCTGTGGTATATATGTATGGATTAAACAGTGTGATTTTTAAAAAAAATCCAAAAACATTTTTGCACCAAAATCCAGTGAGAAATTTTCGCGCGGGATTTTGGCCATAAATAAATAAATACACACACGCACGCATGCACACACACTTATACTTATGGGATTAATGTGTATCAGATGATACTTGACCAATTTGACTCAGGTGCACTGACGTGGGGGCCTCCCATTGGCTTGGAAGGCCGTCTCAATAGTGCACTTGACCCAACTTGGTCAGGTGCCATCTTTTTACATTATTCTCATATATATTGCATCACTAGACTCGTATATGATTGCGAACTTGGTTTACGGCCCTTGAAGCATGGTGACAGAATTCCCTTGGAGCATCAACGTCCGAGCATTACGTCATGGCCCATCTAGATGAATGAAGATAGATGTCAAATCCATTAGCATTTCTACTGAGTTGAATGTGAAATTCTATGCACATGGACCTAATTGCTGAACACACAGACCACTTTACACTCCCAAAAACATTTAAAATCAATTTTTTTTACTATAAACTCACGTATATCCCCAAATTATACATCTCTTCTTTACCCACTTCCACCTCCATCGTCGTTGTATTCCCACAACCTCCCGCGTAGTCATGTGGCAGCAGTGATGGTAGCGATGGCAACGGAAGAGGTGATGGGAGGAGGAAGGAAGAGAGAGAAAGATGAAGAGGTGGGAGAAAGGAGGGGATGAGGAAGGGGAGAGGTTGACAGAGGTGGTGTGAGGGGGAAGGGAGAGGGCTGCAGGAAGACTGTGACATCGGTGGCTATGGCGAAGAAGAAGAGAAAGATGATGGAGGAGGAAGACACGAGGGGAGTGAGAGATAAAAAGGTTTCAATGGTAAATCTGTAAATTTTGAGTGGAAACTTCTAAATAAATGGCCTTTATGTACATCAATTAGGTTTGTGCGTAGAGCAACTCTCGACTTGGATCGTCCAATTCTATCCCAGTACCATCTTCGTCTTTAATCCGAATCTCAAGGGTATTTCATACGATCATCTGATTCGAGCGAAAAAGGGGTTGGTCTATACCCACAACCCACTTTGCACACACCCAAAAAAAAATTCAAAAATCTGTTTTTTTACTTCGTACACAACCCTATATCCCTGTATTGCCCCTTTCCTCTTCTTACTCCTACTTCCCCATTGACGCTGTCACCGGCCGCCGCATCCCACATCCCCCACTGCATCCCCCACGCTACGCTGACCCCATTCCTCATTTTCTCCACTCTTCCCCCTCTTTCTCCTTCGAGCACTTTCTTACTCCTCCCCTCCCATCTTCCACCATCGTCGCTGTCGTCGCCACCTCTTCCTTCTTACGGCGACAGCAATGGCAGCGACAGCGATGGAAAAGGGGAGGGGAAGAGGAAGGAAGAGTATGGATATGATGATGAAGGGGGGTGAACAGGGGTTGGGTTGCAATTGGTGGGGGTGGCGGGTATGCTGCTGTCGCGGCAGCGCAACTGGCGGCAACGGCGGAGAGAAGAGAAAGAGGAAAATTTCTTTAATGGCAAACCTGTAAATTTTAAATGGCAAATTTTGAAATAAATGATCTATGTATTCGAGAAAATTGGCTAAATACCATGGGTCAATCATCACTTTTAATTTCTACCACCCTATTTAAAAACTTTGCTAGAATACCACACCCTCTAAAAAAGACTAAAAATACCCCCGTTACATTCCCAAAAATTAAAACCCAACAAAATTAAATCACCACCTACAGATTCACGTCCTCTCCCCATATTCCCAACTGATCCTGTTTTTACAGGTATGCGCTCATATACATCTCTATACTCCAATATACACTAACGCACATTGACGTATATTGGCGCATATTGGCTAATACTATGTTATATTGGTTCATAACAATTTATAACAATTTATGGATTTTACTAGAACAAACATGTTGAGAACAAACTAGAACAAACGCGTGTGCGGGCGTTTGGGGGCCGAGGGTGCTGTCGAAGAAGAGCTCGGCGGGGCTTTGCTGCTCGGTGGTGAGTCGGAGGGAGGAACACGTGGCTGAGGCGGAAGGAAGGCGGTTAGGCTCCGGGTGACGTTGGAGTACGGCGAGGCAGCTGGGTGTAAGGAGGGCTGCCGTGGGCGTGGGGTTGCAGCGAGTCGAGGCGGGTAGAGCTCCGGTGGAGTTCGGCGTCGACATAGATGCGGGGTGCTGCCGGCGTTGGGTTGTGGGTTGGCGGTGATGAGTGGTGTCGAGGTTGTCGAGGGGAGTTCGAGACGGTGCGAGGTGCTGGTCTTCGCTCGCCAGAGGAAGAACGTCGTCTGCTGCAATTGTTTTCGCAGGGGGTTTAATTTTGTTGAGTTTTAATTTTTGGGAACGAATGAGAGTATTTTAGTATTTTTTAGGGAGTGTGGTATTCTAGCAAAGTTTTTAAATATGATGATAGAAAATAAAAGTGATGGTTGACCCATGGTATTTAGCCAATTTTCTCCTATGTATTCAGCTGTCCGGTCTGTGCGTATAGCAACTCCCGGAAAATACCCCAATACCGTCGGCGTCTTCAGTCGCCTCCGCCTCCACCATCTGTTTCGGCCCTCAGCTCTTTTAGCAAAAGCTACTCTTTTTTATGAAACAGCCAAATAATAATAAGAATTGAGAAGCGATGGGGACATTGGGGAAAGCGATCTATACCGTCGGATTCTGGATTCGGGAGACTGGGCAGGCCATCGATCGGCTCGGATGCCGCCTCCAGGGCAACTACTACTTCCAAGAGCAATGTATCCCGCCTTTCTTCTTTCAGTTCTAATTTCATCTGATGGTCTGTGATTTATTCTTGTTTAATCAGAAGCAGTAGTTCGATAGATAAATTACCTGTTGATTTTGTGGATTATATTTATCTACTAAATTATGAATTAAACTTGTATAAATGTTTGATGACGACGACTATCTAAGCTAAATTGCCAAATTTGATGTAAGTTTCATGAAACGAGAACACATTTTCATTTTACACCATAATTTTAAGAACAAGCAAAAGCATGAGAAAATTAGTAGTGATAAGAATGGAAGCAGCAGCCACCAAACTTGATTGATGTATAATTAGCTTTAGCTTTTCTTGTTAGATATGGCTGAAACTAAAAACGAGAAATATGTTACCTAATAGCTAAATGGTAGACATTTAGCCAGTTTTAAATTTTTTTGGTCAGTCGTAAGAACGCTTAAAAATGGAAGGAAGAGGAGGAATAAAGAAGAGTTCGTGTTTGAAGAACAGTAAGATTTAGTGCTCAATAGCATAGGAGTAAGTAGTTAAGTGACAGCTAAACAATTGAATAGGAGCCGACATTGCTGTTTGTTCATGATCATGTTTAGAGTAGAAAGCCTTCTTTGAACTAGCAGACAAAGAAGTTGAGCTTAAAGTGTGAGAATGAAAAGCTCCCACAATAATAAGTTTGAGCTTTGTTATCCACTCTACACTTTGAGTTAAAGAATGTATATTATCAACAAAACTTCTACCTGTGTCGCTAACATAACTTTTCATTGTTGAAATTTCCTTATTATTCTTTTATATTCTTTAACTGCTCATTGACTATGTTTTCCTTTAATACCATGATCGAAAGGCAAACATTGCATATTAACATGTTTTACTTATTTATATATATTTTCTGTTGCATCTTTTATGGATTCTAAGCAGTTATTCTGTCTTATATTCGCCTTCTAAGTTCTAATGCCTTTTTGGTCTGCTTTCAACCTGATTATTACCGGATTAACTGCAGTCCTAACTTGTAGGGACAATTTAATTTCATCAAGTACATAACAGATCATTTCAAATTTTGTGTATTAACTTCTGATATCTAACAAGTGTTTTTTATGAGGTTCCAGTGTCAAGGCACCGCACCCTCATGAACATATTTGACAAAACACCCAATGTTCACAAGGATGCATTTGTCGCCCCAAGTGCTTCTGTAATTGGAGATGTTCAAGTGGGACAAGGATCTTCAATTTGGTATGGATGCGTTTTGAGAGGTATGCTTTTTGTTGTGATATTATACTATCTTTTGTCTTGATCTTTAGGACATATCAAATAAAAACTAAGAAAATGCATAGTGGATGGAAGAGCAGCACTTTGTTACATGTTAATTTAGTTTAAAACAACATATCAAGTTGCACAAAATATCACTGCTATTGTTGATGATAAGGTTCCGGTCAACAATAAGTAGGCTGACTTTGACGCTTTGAATCAACACATGCATTCGTCAGCCGGGATGGTTAGGCTCTTCAGCTGGGTAGCTCGGGTCTGCTAGGCGGCAGCCGATCTACGGGGAGAATGTCTGACCTAGCTCAGGAGATCCGTGCTCATTGAGATACACCTAGTGACCTGCAACACAAGAAGAGGCTCGACGAATATGATGGGCCCGAAGGGCCATTTTGTCTTCTTCTGCGGGCTTTAACCTTCGTATGCATTACAAAAACCCCAATATAAGTTTATGGGTTCGGCCCAGTAAAGTTGACTTGGGCCGGCCCTGGGTCGTAATTAGGAAACGGCACAATGATGTAATAGCTATAAACTTGTACACGTCATAAATACAACCTTTAGAAAAAATTGGTCAATTATAATGACAATTAAATATTACTTTATGATGTCATTTTAATTTTCTGCTTCAAAGGTTACACTGTAAATTATGCTTATTAAAATACTTAATGAAAGACTAGGAAATGTTAAAAAATGTATGCCTAATGTTTCGTTAATTTAGAAGAGCTAAAGATATGGTCTTTAGGGATATTTTTGGTATGTTTTAGAAATAAAACAATTGTTTACTATCTGACGTTTATTGATTTATAATATTAAATAAATGTATGTGATTGAGTAAACTAGTCGAGAGACCAAAAATGATTCCTATCACTGTATGCGTCACTTTTCATTGGGAATACATCTGTTATAATTGAGAAAATTTTAAGATTTGATAAAAAATTTATGACTTAATATCCCATTGTGAGTTCAGGATGTGTCCTTGAGCATCCATAGACTATGTGAATTGCCAGTTTTTATGTGCCATATTGCTTGAATTATGTGCACATCATTGCTTGGCATAGTTAAATTCTCATTTGTCAATGCTAAAATCTGCAGAAGGGTTCATGATTTGTGCAATACAAAAGTAATCTTGATGAAACCGATACGTGTTGCCAGTACTGTGTTAATTTATCTAGATCTGTCTTACTGCCAACACGTCTTGTTATAAGATGATCATTCCCTGCTATTATTTGGTTATATTTGGCAGCTTTAGTTTTCGCTGGATCTGTATTACCTAATTCAACCCTTGTGATATAGGACTACTAGATCAAAACTTGAGACAGTTTACGGTGACAATTTTTAAGTCAAAGTTGTCTTGGTCTTTTATTAACTGGTCAGGTCAGTTGAAGTCTTAGATTTTTCTTTTTTCCCTGAGATTTTTGTTAACTGCATCTAGGCAATTATTGAGTATCGTTCTGCGCATACAGGATCTTTTTGAATCGAAAATAATTCCTGTGGATTATCTGGATGTAATATGTAATCACTGAGCTTATAGCTTGTGGGTTTAACAAAAATATATAGGACATATCTTTGAGGTGTGATCTTCATTTTTTTGCCATTTGTAATTTGGAAAGGATTCAAAATTTGGAGTTTGATATTATCTGGAGTTTGGCATCATTGTAATCGTTGTCTTAGCCTTTTTTTTCCCTTATCGAAGCATCATTTAAGTATGGAGCATAAGGCTCCATGAAAGATTTGACAGCATTTCAGTCTTAGCCTTTTTTTCTCATCGAAGCAGCATTCAGCATATAGAGCATAAGGATCCATGAAATATTTGGCAGCATTTCAGGACTAGCTGTCAACATCATCTATATTACCTTGGTGAATTTACCTTACTGCTCCTAAATCTTGTCTCAAGTCTGCATTCAATTGAAGTTTTAATTTCTTGTTCTCTGGCATCCTTTGCGGTATTGAACATATCGTTGACATAAAGCAACAATATCAAAACCATCTGGAAGCACCTTATAATAGACACAATGGGCATACACGCTCATAACATATCAATTACCCAACAATAAGGATGGGCAAAAAACCCGGTTCCGGTTCTGAACCCGAATCTGATTCCAAATTGTCCTAAAATTTGGAATTGAAATCGGATTTGGGTTTTAAAATGTCAACCGATTTTGTATCGTAATTGAAACCGGAGTTGAACCTGAAAATCCATGTTTGATTCGATTCCGATACCTAGATGTTGGTAGGGAACTAGGTATCGCCGTATCGGTAGAGGAATCATAAGTATAGGACTAGGTATCCCCGGTATCGGTAGAGGATTAGGTTCTGAATTCGGATTTGGAATTGAATTCGGATTTGGAATTGGAACTGGGTCGATTTCGGAATCGGAATCGGAATCGGATCAAATATCCCGTTCAGATCCCAAAAACAGAATCGGATTATTTCGGATCCGATTCACCGAAATCTGAACCGAATGTTTTTTATCCGAATTAAAAATGGATTCGGATTTTTTTAAAAAATCACATTTACCCGATACCCACCCCTACCAAACAAGAAAGAATCAAATCACTTTTACCACCAGCGTAGAGACTGTTTCAACCAATAAAGCAATTTCTTAAGCTTGCATACTAGATCTTCTTGCCCTTAACATTATAAACTATGGGTTGGTGCATGTAGGCATCCTTGTGTAAGTAGCAATGTAAGCAAGCTGAGTTGACATCAAGTTGTTCAACTCCAAGTCATGCAACGCTACCAATGCGAGCAAAACATGAATAGAAATGTGCTCGAGCAGTAGCACAAATGTGTCATGTATTTAAAACCACAGCTCACATGTTACTTTCAAATTCATTGTAAATCTTGTGTTGAATCTTATGCGGTACGTGCCAAATCTTCAGTTTGAGGATCTGATGTGTTATCTTCTTTCCTTGGTTGAACGAGACTTTAAACTCCACCCTTCATATGCGGACTGTCAACTCGTAGCATCTTTCTCAATCTGCTTTTTTGTAAAATGTATGTTAGATTCATGAATAATAACATGATTACTTATGATAAGACTTGAGATTTGAAATCCAATCACTACAACCTATATAACGTTTCGCCCTATCTGCCTCACCAATAAAAGTATACTTTCTTGCCCTAGGGTCAAGCTTGTCCCTTTTCAAATCATTAGCATGATATCTAATTATATTTAAAGTGGAATAAACAATAGGTTTACCGGATCATACTATTTTTGATAGGTTGTACTCAAAGGCAATTGTATTGACCTATTGACGAGATACATAGCAGTAGAAAGTGCTTAAACCTAAAACGTCGTTTATATGTTGGCATTGATTCATAAACAACGTGTTTTCTTTAAATGTTGCTAGTTCATATTCTCCGCAACTCTACTTGACTAATGATCTTCAGGTGTGCTGTAGTGACAAACAATGGCTTCATCTTCACAACACTTAATGAATTCATTGGAGGTATATTCGACTCCATTGTCAAACATTAGCTGTCTATTTTATCTCATTATTTGTTTCTCGACCATAGCCTTCTACCTCTTGAGCATAGTAATAAAATCAATGTGTATACCCAAAACTTTTGAGAAAATCCACAGATGAGGCTAACAAAGTAAAGCACGCCACCCTTCGACAGAAGTGGTGTAGGACCACCAGACATTGATGTAGATGTAATCCAAAGTCCCTTTAGTACGATGAACTGCCTCAAAGAACTTCACACATCGCTGTTTTCCGTTAAAACAATCTTCCAACTTGCATGTCTTGATCAAAGAAGCTTCATCACGTGAAGCTCCTCATAATCTCACTTACCTATACAGCCAATATGCTATAATTGCATCTAGCATAAATTATAATTTGTAGATGTAGACACTGTAGCTGCACCTATCACTCTGTTCCATTAAAACTTATGTAATTTTTTAATTTTGTTGCCTTTCGTGACAAGATGTTTGGGTCAATCTTTGACAACATGCCCATTCTGTTTGAAGTATTTGCAAAACTTGTATTCCCCTTTCAATTTGGATCCGTATCAGATTTTTTTCAACACCTCTTTCAACTCCTTCCATGAACGGCGGATCTAGCCTGTTATTCCACTTCAATAGACTTACTCATCTTGTTCAACTAACGTGCAGAAGTAACATCCTTCATATTGATGGAATTCTTTCCATAATGCAGCATGGTCACATGCACATTAGATTATGACAAAGAAGAAAATAAAATTAGTCTAATTTTATTTTAAGTAAATTTATTTATTTATTGAATAAATTGATATGGCCATGAATCAACATATTTTCTTCATTGACAGTTTGCATAGTTGCCGCTTTATAAATATCCGATTTGTCTGGGACTTTGGCATGGATTAGCTGTGAATCTTCTCAATTTTGCAACTAATGTCTTGCTGTTGTAGAGGATCTTGTTTTTTAGGGATAGACGAATCGTACAAATGGCTCTAAAATCGAGATATTCCCACACATCGTCTGTCAATTTTTCTAGTTTCTTTTCTTTCTCGTTCAATGCATCGTGCAAACTTTGTTGAACCAAGAGGTCATGAACTTCAACTTGTTAAATACCAAGTTCTCAACTTCAAACCTCACGTTTGACCTTTTTTGTGGCCATCTTCAAAACAATTAGTGATCGGAATACAAAGCTTTGATATCAGTCTTTGATACCAGTCTGTTGTTCAGAAGCTTGATTTGAAATTCCGAAAGTGATTCTGCACCCAGAAATATAAAGAGAAATTGCAAGAAAATGAAAAGAAAATAAAAACAGTTTAAGTGGTTCTCCCAAATAGGAAAATGCCTTCTCTTCCTCCCCATCTCTCAAAATTACATGTTAGATAATATTAACCTCAATTAATATGCTAAATAACGAAGCTTAACTAACTTGGTAGGCCCTTTTGTCAAAGCTTTCTTCTGAACCCTTCAGCAAAGGAAGTCTTCGGAAATAGGGCAACACTTGATGCATTTTATCTTCTCATGAGTTAGAATCCAAAGTGGAGAGTATCATGTTAAAAAGCCCAATTTAATAGCATCTATTTAGTATGCTGTTGCCGCGCACTCCTTTGGTCAATAGGAATTGGCATTAGAACAATTTATCTCCATGTGCAACTAAAAGTCCATCTTCAACTGTAATTATGTTCTAATTAGGAAGCAATACAATTAGGTCCACAAAATTGAGTCATGGAATTGCTTAGATCTTTGGGCACAAAACAACAATATCACCATCTGCAAACAAGGAGCAACCTACAAATTAAAGTTTTAGATCTTGGTTTCGGTTGGGGCATCGTTCTTTCCAAAATTTAGGTTTCGGTATCGGTATCGTCCGTTTCGACGGTTTCGTAAGCAAGTTTCGGTTTCGTCCGTATCGTAAGTTTCTGTAGTTTCGTTTACGGGTTTCGGTTTCGGGTTTCGGTTTCGGTTTTGGAGATACTTTAAATATGTATATACTATATACACACAGTGATGGTTTCGGAGGTTCTTAAATCTAAACATATCAAGTACTATCAAATACTTAACAAACTAAAATATTAATCATATAATATCAAATACTAAATACGAAATAGATAAACTAAATTTGAGTACGTAATCATATCAGACACTAAATACATAAAGTTTGGTACTTAAATACTAAATATTAGATAAATGAATAGATCCTAAATCTTGCCTTGCGAACCCACCGTTTTAGTAACATTCTCATCTCAAGGCTTTGAATATATCCCAACTATCTAGATTTGTTCTTTTATGATATCATAACCCCACAAAAATCGCTTCAGCTTCCAATGCTACACTTTTTCATTCTCTACTGTTTCTAATAGGCACCCACCTCTTTTATCTCTTCACTTTCTAAGATGTTTTTTCTTCCTCTTTCTATAACATGGCCCAGACAACAATGCGTAATAAATTTACCTCAAAATTGGTAAACTGACGGCTCATTTTTGCTATTAATTGCAGTCAGAAGTCAGGGGAGACGGTGAACTGCAACAGCAACGACGGCAACCCGCAGGCGGCATTGCCGTTGATCAACGGCACGATGGTGTTTCTGGGCGCGGATGAGGTCAGCGGCGGCGGGTCGAGCGGTGCCCGGGTACGACCCACGAAATGGTGTCAAGGTATGCGGCCCATTTAGAGCCTACAACCTGCAATCCGTCATTAAGACAGAATAATACTCAGTCAAGCAAACGACTCACTCGACCGTTAGACTCCCGCTGATACTCAGAGAGGAGTTAATGAGACCACTTATTTACAAGTTTGCCAAAAAATCGATGGGCATTGCTTTGCGCACTCACAATTTTGCTTTACGCACATACCACTTATTTACAAGTTTACCAAAAAATCGATGGGCGTTGCTTTGCGCATCCACCATTTTGCTTTGCGCACATACCACTTATTTACAGGGTTGCCACAAAATATCCGCTTGATATGCGCACCGACTGTTTGACTTTTTGCACATACCACTAATTTACAAGTTTGCCTTTTTAAAGAACACAACATCTCCTGAAAGGCGAATCGTGCCTCTCTCTCACTGCTCTATCTCACTATCACACTAGATGGTCGGGACGGGTTCGGCAAGGCAGGAGGCAGGTTCGGCGACACGGCGATGAGGTGAGTTCAATTTTTTCATCATTTTCCTTTTGTCCATTTTCTTCTTTTTTCAGCAATTTTTTCTTGGTTCTGCCTCTTCTTCGTCTAATTCTTCATCATTTTTAAGCCGAAACCCTAGGGGTTTCGGCTCTCTTTTAACCGAGCTTTCTATGCAATCTATTGATTCATGAAAATTTTTGGGGTTTTTTAGAGAATTTTTATTTAATTACACATTCTTCTTCCTCCGTATTCAACCGGTACTGAACGGTATCGGTCTGTTTCGGCCGGTATCCGTTAGTTTTGGCAGGTATCGGCTGAAACTGACCGATACCGTTCAGTATCGGACGATATTGAAACTAACCGTTGGTTTCGGTATCGTCAACTGCCGATACTGATACGATACAGCCAATATCTCAAAAACTGCTACAAATATCTCCTAGACCAAGAATTAATCTACAATGGAAAAGATGATAGTGTTATAGTGGTTACATTCAACTCCAAGGAAGTAATGTCCTCTTGTATTTAATCGCTTACAAAATAATTATTTATAACTTATAAATACTAATTAGTTACCATTTTAATAAGGGAAAAATTTTGGGATAATACAAGGCAGGATAAACCAGTCTCTACAGTAGCTGCAGCAGCCTTGTCACTAGCCAGTGAACTTTCAAAATAAATATTGATTAATTAGGCTTTTTCTGGCAATTAATTGTGCTACAAATGTTAACTCTTTTTCATTTGTTGCTTCCAGTTGTATATGTTAGGATTTATTCTATGATCATTCTAGTATGTGTCTTGTCATATGTGGCACTGGAGAATGTTGGATAGGTTGATATCCATGCCATATGAAGAAGAGAATGTTGGACAGTTTGTTGAACAGATTGTTGGACCAGGATGTTCAACAAAATATGCTTACTTGCATATCTGGTTGCCGTGGTGCTTAATAGGATGCGTAACTGGAGCCAGCGTATTCCGCTTTTTCAATCTTGCTATTTATGCGCTTTGGTGGTTATAAAATGATCTATTGTTGATTGTGCGTTATCTCTTGCGAATCGGTTGAAGAGAGATTTTCGGCAAATCAATACTCTTACCGCTGCCTCGTTCGGATCTAGTGGGATCTCGTAACCGCCGCTTTAGGATCTCTCGGGATCTCCTTCTTGTTGAAGATGGTACAGTTGTTGCTGAAGATGGAGCCGAATCTAGGTTTGATTGCCTGCGTGGAAATTGAACCAAAGATGGCAGGGGCGTTCCCTTTTAAGCGTTGGGTTGATTGGCGGCTAGGGTGGACGCTTGAGTTTAAGAAGTTCAAGGATATTCTCCGGGAGGGAGGCCGACGGCTGCGACACGCAGGATCAAGGGAGTTGATCGAGTCGGAGGTGCAAGGGGAGCTTGCAGGCAAGGGGAGCTTGCCAAGAATACTTCACGGGGTTGATTGCGATCATCCCCTCACGGTTTGTTCTTTAAGGATGAGAGTGTTCTTCCTTATTAAAGCGTGAATTGTAGAATTTGTATTCTCCAATCTTTTTAGTGAAGTATTCAATTTTCTGGGCGTGGCCCCGCAGATGTAGGTGTGCGCACCGAACTGCGAAACCAATTCTTGTGTGTCCTTGCATGTTGCATGCTTTTACGCTGTTTGCTATATTCTTTACCGCGTACTGAATTTCATTTGGTATCAGAGCCTGTCATCTACAATACTTTGACCCTCTTTCAAAGTGGATGTGATCCTGTAGGTCAGTACGCTGATCATGAACACAAAAGAAGGAGCTTCGGTTACTCGTCCCCCTTTGCTTACTGGATTGAACTACACCTATTGGAAGTCTCGTATGCGAGCTTTTATCAAGTCCTTGGATGAAAAAGCTTGGGTTGCTACAGTTGAAGGATGGAATCCTCCGGTTGAAGTCAACAAAGAAGGTAAGGAGAGTTTCAAACCTGTTAGAGACTGGAATTCTGATGAAGAACGTGCTGCCTTAGGAAACTCTAAGGCGGTTAACGCCATCTTTACTGCCGTTGATGAAGAGCAATTCAAGCTTATCTCAACCTGTGAGCATGCTAAAGAAGCTTGGGACATTCTTCAAAATGTGCATGAAGGAACCAGCACTGTTAAGGCCTCAAAATTACAGATGCTCGCCAGCCAGTTTGAAAATCTAAGGATGAACGAAAATGAGACGGTAGCAGAGTTCAATGGAAGATTGAGAGATATTGCTAACCAGGCATTTCAACTGGGTAAGAAGTATTCACAAAAGAAGCTTGTTGAAAAAACTCTGAGGTCCCTGCCAGATAAATTTTCAGCAAAGATTGCAGCTATAGAGGAGGTAAGGAATACTTCGACCATGAGATTGGACGAACTCATGGGATCCTTACAGACCTATGAGATGAATCTCAAACAAAACAAAAAGGAGAAGGGTGTTGCCTTGAAGATTGAAGCCAGTGAACCATCAAAATCTGATGATGAGACAGAACTCGAGGATGATATCGCGCTTCTCACCAAAAACTTTAGCAGGATGATGAGAAAGATCAGCAATAAAGGTCAGAATTTTAAAGCTACCAATAAAAAGGTGCGGACAGGACCTCCTGCAGGTGAAAGGAATGCTGGTCGTCCTATACAAAGGTATGAGTCTAAAAACAAAGGAAAGGGAATACAGTGTAGAGAATGTGAAGGTTTCGGACATATACAGGCAGAGTGTGCAAACACTCTAAAGAAGCTAAAAGGGAAATCTCTTGCCAGTACTTGGAGCGATGAAGACTCTGGAGATAGCAAGGAAGATGAAGACATAACCAGTAATTATGTGGCGTTCACAGCTATTCTGAATGACAAGTCTGAAGGCAAGATCGCCAGCCTTGTTGAACATAATGTTGCAACATGTAATGCTACAACGAAGCACAAGGGAGAACATGTTGTACAAAATGTTACAACAAACAAAGCTGATTCTGACAGTGAAGCTGAATCAGAAGTCGGGAGTGAAGAAGATATTGATGATGAGGAAATCCGCGTAGCCTATCAAACTATGTTCTACAAATGGATGGAAATTTGTGAAACCAACAAGAAACTGAAAGATGAATGCTCTAAGTTGAGGAGTGAGAAGACTACATATCAAATCAAACTTCTGAAGACTGAAGCAAGTCTCCAGATCTGTGAGAGAGACATGAAGAGAGCCATAATGAGAGCTGAGAAGGCTGAAAGCACTGTTAACAGATGGAACTCTGGGAAAACCAAACTCAATGACATCCTCAACATGGGAAAAGTCGCTGGAGATCGAACTGGAGTTGGGTACAACAGAGGAAGCAATTTTCACACACCCAAGACTAGGAGTAGTCTTAATGCTAAGGAACATGTTAAATGGATTCCACATGATGAGGTCAAGCCACTAGGAAAGAACAGAAGAGGTACTACTCCTAGACAGCTTATATGCAGTTACTGTAAACAAATAGGACATAATGATTGGAGGTGTTTCAAGCGCATGAAGCATGAGAGTGAAGGAAGAAATATTGTTCATCCTCAGCAACAGACAAGCATGAAATGGATTAAGAAGTCGGAACTGGTCAGTATGGTTGCGTACACCTCTTTAGCTACCTTTGCAGAAAATCAGTGGTACTTTGACATTGGGTGCTCTCGGCACATGACAGGGAACAAGGGACTTCTGTCTGAGTACATTGCTGGAAATAAAGGTCATGTCACCTTTGGGGATGGACAGAGAAGCAAAGTTATTGGAAAAGGTAATCTCAATATGACAGAAACTCTGAAATTGAAAGATGTGATGCATGTTGAAAATCTAAAGGCTAATCTTATCAGTATAAGTCAGCTGTGTGATCAAGGGCTGCTGGTTCGGTTCAACAAAAATGAATGTCTTGTGTTTAACAGTGATAAAGTATGTATTCTTTCTGGAAAAAGATCCAGTGACAACTGCTACCTATTGCAAGAACCTGACAGATGTCTGAGTATCACCACTGATGCTTCTGAACAATGGCATCAGAAATTAGGCAATGTTAACTTCAAGACCTTAATGAAAATCTCCAAAGCAAGAGCTGTCCGAGGAATGCCTACGTTAATCAAGAAGAAGGAAGGAGTGTGCGAAGCTTGCCAACTGGGGAAGCAGAAGAAAATTAGTCACAAACAAATTCAGAGTATCTCAACATCAAAAACTTTGGAGCTATTGCATATGGATCTGATTGGACCCACTTCAGAAACAAGTGTCGGAGGTAAGAAGTACATTTTTGTTTGCGTTGATGATTTTTCACGCTTCACCTGGGTGGATTTCCTGAAGGAAAAATCAGACACTTTTATTGCTTTCAAAAACCTGTGTACTCGTCTTCAAGTAGAAAGAGGAGACAACATAGGGAAAGTCATTCGAATCCGTAGTGATCACGGAAAAGAGTTTGAGAATCACTCATTCTCTGAATTCTGTGAGGCACAAGGTATAGGACATGAATTCTCGGCTCCTAAGACTCCTCAGCAAAACGGGGTTGTCGAAAGGAAGAATCGTACTCTTCAGGAAATGGCTCGTGTCATGCTGAATGCTCGAAAAGTGAATACTAAGTGGTGGGCTGAAGCAATTAATACTGCTTGTTACACCATCAACAGGGTTTATCTTCGACCACTGACTGAGAAAACTCCATATGAAATATGGAAAGGTCGAAAGCCTGATGTCTCCTACTTTCATATCTTTGGAAGCAAGTGCTACATCCTGCAAGATCGAACACCAAGACGGAAATTCGACACCAAGAGTGACAAAGGAATTTTCTTGGGGTATTCTACACGGAGTCGTGCGTTCCGAGTGCTGAATGAACGAACAGATGTCATGATGGAATCCATTAACGTTGTGGTTGATGATTTTGATCAGGGAGAATCTATTCTGACCGGTGAGAAAGGAGTTCAAGAAGACATAAATGAAGATGATGTTCGTGTTGAAAGTGATGTTGCAACAAACAAGACCAAACAGAATCATGTTGAACAAATTGTTGCAACACAGGATACTACCAACATGGAGTCAACCCAAGTAGAAGCTGAAAATGCTCAAGACGCTGAGGGAATTACAAAGATCATACGAGATCATCCGCCAGATCTAATCATTGGCGACGTTCACGACAGTCGTCGCACCAGAGGTACTAGTCGTGTTAATTACAGAGATCTGGCTGGGTATGCTTGTTTTCTTTCTACTATCGAACCCAAAAATGTGAAGGAAGCAATTGGTGATGATTTCTGGGTCTCGGCTATGCAAGAGGAACTAAACCAATTCCAACGAAATGACGTTTGGAGTCTTGTGGAGAGACCAAAAGGAACTAATGTCATCGGGACAAAGTGGATATTCAAAAATAAGACAGATGAGAAGGGAAATGTCACCCGGAATAAAGCCCGGCTTGTTGCTCAAGGGTATACCCAAGTGGAAGGCATTGACTTCGATGAGACATTTGCCCCTGTAGCACGGTTGGAATCTGTTAGACTGTTACTTGCGGTTGCCTGTAGCTTAAACTTCAAACTGCATCAAATGGACGTGAAAAGTGCCTTTCTAAACGGGTTGTTGAATGAAGAAGTGTATGTTGAACAACCCAAAGGCTTTGCTGATCCGTTTTTTCCGAATCATGTGTACAAGCTGAAGAAGGCATTATATGGCCTGAAGCAAGCTCCAAGGGCCTGGTATGAGAGATTGACCACGTATCTTCTCAAAAAGGGATATGAAAGAGGAGGAGCTGATAAGACCTTATTTGTTCAAAGGACAAGATCAAGTGTGATGATTGCCCAGATCTATGTTGACGACATAGTCTTCGGCTCAACATCACAACAACTTGTGCATGAGTTTATTAATCTCATGCAAAGGGAGTTTGAAATGAGCATGGTAGGTGAGTTGAATATATTTCTTGGGCTCCAAGTTAAACAGTGTCAGGATGGTCTATTCATCTCGCAGAGCAAGTATGCTAGAAATCTTGTCAAGAGATTTGGTTTAGAAAGTGCCAGACATGTTAGGACTCCTATGAGCACATCTGAAAAACTCTCTAAGGATGAAGGAGGAAGAGATGTTGAAGTTACTCTTTACAGAAGCATGATAGGTAGCCTGTTATATCTAACAGCTAGCCGACCGGATATCAGCTTTAGTGTTGGAGTCTGTGCACGTTATCAAGCAAGCCCTAAGGAATCTCATATTGTTGCCGTAAAAAGGATTATCAGGTATATCAGCGGAACTGCAGACTATGGTATATGGTATACAAAGGATACGAATACTCTTGTCTCAGGATATAGTGATGCTGACTGGGCAGGAAATACAGATGATCGGAAAAGCACCACCGGAGGGTGTTTTTATGTGGGGAACAATCTGGTGTCATGGTATAGTAAAAAACAGAACTCCATATCGTTATCTACAGCAGAGGCCGAGTATATTGCTGCAGGAAGTTGTTGTACACAGTTGCTCTGGTTAAAGCAAATGTTGATAGACTATGGTCTGGAACAAGGAGTCATGACTATTTTATGCGACAATCAGAGTGCTATAAATATCTCCAAGAATCCTGTTCAGCATTCTAGAACGAAACACATTGACATCCGACATCACTTTATTAGAGAGCTGGTTGAGAAGAAATCCCTGGTTATGGAGTATGTTGCTACAGCTAATCAACTAGCAGACATTTTTACAAAGCCTCTTGATTCAGCCAGATTTGAGGAATTGCGGCAAGCCCTAGGGCTGTGTCGTATCTAATGTTGCTTCCGGTGTTGTGCATTTTGTTGCAACAGTTTGTTGCAACACTATGAGGGTCTGTCAATCTCTGCTGACGGGTCGGTTGTTGGTCTCTTTTACTTTATTACCCGTTATTATTACCCTCTATCTCGTTTCATTCCCAAGGCGCATTTTTTTTTTGATTTTTCCTCAACTCAAATCTTTCTCCAAGATTCTCCTTCAACCGCTTCTAGGGTTCTTGAAATTGACTTGGTCGAAGCTTCACCCAGTTTGTCTACCATGACTAGAAATCCATCGGGAGAATCATCTCTGCCTCCTCGTCGGTCTTCTCGACGAACTGCCGCTCGGAAAAGTGCTCCGCCGTCCTCATCCGCTTCGGTTAAACGAAAAGGGGTGTTTCCTCGTCCTGTGCAAAGAACCTCCAGTGGTAAACCCTCTCCATCTTTCTCTTCCTCCTCGTTTGAGGGCATGCATCCTTCCAAAGTCTCGAATTTTGAGTTGGTAAACTTTTCCCCAATTCTTGAATTCCCTCTTCCCAATATTTCCGAGGATGATGATGTGTATGATGATGATGAATGTTTTCCTGATCCGGTTACTATCCAAGACTGGTTTTGGTATTTGAGAAGAACAGGAAAAGAATTGGATCTCTCTGATGTGGATGTATCTCATATTCATTTTAAAGGTCTGATGCGTAAGAAGATTTTGGGAAAAGTTATGAGCGTGAGAGTTCCTCGAGATAGAAAAGTTGTCATTCGCACCTGGAATCCTACATCCTTTGTTAAAATCTCTGAAATTGATGTGATAGACATCTCTGATTCTGAAGATTCCCCTGTGTTTGCTGATTTGCCTAAGCCGAGAGGGACTTCAGGAGCGTCACCGGCTAATATGTTCTCTGAGAACTCTTTTGTGCAAAGTAATGAAAAGATGAACACGGATGTTGGAATGGAAGCTGATGTTGATGCTGATACTGTGCCTACTATTCCATCTCAGGAAGAGGTCCCTGTCCCTCTGTCTCCCAGATGTGAAGATGATGTGATTGCTCAAAATGTAGCCAATGCCAATAATTTTGATTCAAATGAAGATGCTCAGCCTGTAACTTCTGTCTTCTCCCAGCAAGTGACTGAGTCTGAAGGAGAACCCAAGGATGATGTCTGTGTCCAAGGAGCATGCCTTGACCACTCTTCTGTGGGTCAAACTGTGACGAGTGGAGTTGCGGAGTCTGCCGGTGTTGGTACTGAATATAGGCAGTCTCCCAAAGATGCTGTGGGGTTGGTTCCTGGTCCTATGAATCTAGACATTTCAGGAGAACCACTGTCTGGCCAAGATGTGGATCTTCCGTCAGCGCTGCCAGACACTGATGCTGTGCAAGTTGGTCAAGATGATGATGTTGTTGCAGCTGAGACTCTAACAGGTTCAGCTGATCGTTGTGGCGTGACTCAAGGCCCTTCTGTTGCTGATGGTGACTTTTCTGGGTCAATTACTGATGCTATTCCCCGTATGGAGGATGTTGATGAAGATTTGGTTGCACAAAATGTTGCAACAAATCCTTCGACATGTGATTTACCTGGTGCAAATGATCCTCCTCTGTCCTCTTATATGCGCAAGAGTAGATCTGCGTCCAAGAAGCGCCCTATTCCTCCACCATCCAGAAGTGCTGAGTCCTCTCCTTCCAAGCGACCTAAGCTGTCAGCTTCTGCTCCTTGTCGCCCTCCCTCGTTTACATCTTCTGATGCTCTGAGCAAAACTTTTTTTGACAAAACTCGTAAGAACAGATGGCCAGCTTACTCCGAGAAACCCCTTATTTCTGAAAAAATCCTCAATCTACCGTCCTTTGACAAGACTCAGTTGGAATCTATTCTGAAAGATCTTGGTCTTATTCATGCTGCCACATGCTTCAGCGTCTATTATCCTACCTTGGTGCGAGAGTTTTACTGTAATCTCTCCAAATCTGCTAGTGATGGATCCTCTCGTTGGAATTTCAGAAACTATGTCCGAGGAAAGATTGTCACATTCTCTCCTGCATCTCTGAACAAATTGTTAGAATGGAAATGTTCTCAATCTGTTCCTGCGTTTGGTGACACCTCTGGAGTGAGTTTTGATCGTCTGATTGAAGTCGTGACTGCTGGAAAGTTGTCACGCTGGCCTACTAAGTCTTCTGTGTTTCCCTCGTCAGCACTCACTGCAAAGTATTTTATTCTATTCAGAGTTGCTACTCGAAACTGGTTGCCCACCTCCAATGTTTCAGTAGTCACTAGGGACATGTGCAAACTATTGTTTTCTGCTGGCACGTCTCAGGTGTTCAATTTGGGAAGAATCATCTTCGATTCTATAGTATCTTTTGCTGAACTCTCTTCCTCCGGGGCCTCTTTACCCCATGGAGCTCTCATCTCCATGTTGCTTTTGGCTCAAAAAGTGCCCTTGTCTCCTTCGGATCTTCCCTCTTCATGTGACAGTATCTCATATACTGTTAAGTCGGTGGCTGGTAAACTCAATGATATCTCTGAGGTGGTGCCTTCTTTCCCTGATAGTCTGTCTCCACCTCCAAATGCTGAACCTTCTGGCTCCGTGCCTCCTGCATCTCAGTCTCCTCCACTCGGGTCTGCTAATGCTTCTACTTCCTCCGCAAGTACGGTTGACATTCAGTTCCTCGAGACTGCCCTTCAGAATATTGAGGATCAAATTCTGGTTCTTGAAAGCCAGCGAGTTCTTCTGAATCGTCACAAGGAGCTATTGCAGAGCAAGCTGTCTTCTCTCCGGGGTGGTCCCTCCGAGGGTCTCTGAAGTATTTGTCCGTTGGTGGCCCAAAAGGGGAGAATTTATGTGGTATGGTATGGTTTCTCTCTCTCTCTCTCCGATATTTTGCTGGGTGGTTTGTTGGAAGTTTTGTTGGATACTATGTTGCAAGTTTTGTTGGACATAGTTGGATATTATGTTGGAAGTCTATGCTGGAAGATATTATGTAGGAAGTCTCTATGCTGAAAGTCTTGTTGGACCTTGTTGGGCGGTTTGTTGAACATATTGTTGGATGTCGTTGTGCTGTTGTGCTGGGTGTTGAGCGTCTATTGATTAAATGTGTCTACTGGAGTTTGAAAAGTTATCAATGACCTTCTCTTCTATCATACCTTATGTTGTGCCACCAATTGACAAAAGGGGAGATTGTTAGGATTTATTCTATGATCATTCTAGTATGTGTCTTGTCATATGTGGCACTGGAGAATGTTGGATAGGTTGATATCCATGCCATATGAAGAAGAGAATGTTGGACAGTTTGTTGAACAGATTGTTGGACCAGGATGTTCAACAAAATATGCTTACTTGCATATCTGGTTGCCGTGGTGCTTAATAGGATGCGTAACTGGAGCCAGCGTATTCCGCTTTTTCAATCTTGCTATTTATGCGCTTTGGTGGTTATAAAATGATCTATTGTTGATTGTGCGTTATCTCTTGCGAATCGGTTGAAGAGAGATTTTCGGCAAATCAATACTCTTACCGCTGCCTCGTTCGGATCTAGTGGGATCTCGTAACCGCCGCTTTAGGATCTCTCGGGATCTCCTTCTTGTTGAAGATGGTACAGTTGTTGCTGAAGATGGAGCCGAATCTAGGTTTGATTGCCTGCGTGGAAATTGAACCAAAGATGGCAGGGGCGTTCCCTTTTAAGCGTTGGGTTGATTGGCGGCTAGGGTGGACGCTTGAGTTTAAGAAGTTCAAGGATATTCTCCGGGAGGGAGGCCGACGGCTGCGACACGCAGGATCAAGGGAGTTGATCGAGTCGGAGGTGCAAGGGGAGCTTGCAGGCAAGGGGAGCTTGCCAAGAATACTTCACGGGGTTGATTGCGATCATCCCCTCACGGTTTGTTCTTTAAGGATGAGAGTGTTCTTCCTTATTAAAGCGTGAATTGTAGAATTTGTATTCTCCAATCTTTTTAGTGAAGTATTCAATTTTCTGGGCGTGGCCCCGCAGATGTAGGTGTGCGCACCGAACTGCGAAACCAATTCTTGTGTGTCCTTGCATGTTGCATGCTTTTACGCTGTTTGCTATATTCTTTACCGCGTACTGAATTTCAGTATACATTAGTCTAATAGCTTTTCTTTTCTTTTCTTTTATTTTCTTTTCACAGGTGATGTGAATAATATTCAGGTTGGATCTGGCACTAATATACAAGACAACTCTCTTGTGCATGTAGCAAAATCGAATCTAGCCGGGAAGGTCTTGCCAACTATTATCGGCGATAATGTTACAGTTGGTAAGTATAACATGTTATCAATTTCCATGATGGACGAAAGCTCAGCTTGAATGTTTTCGTCAGTGTATAAGAAACGATTATTGAAGCCATCCGGATACTTTGTTTTATTTCCTGGTTGCCTCCTTCATTCAGAACTTTGGTCATGAATGCCCATGTCTGTTGTCGAAGAAGTTAATTAAACTTTTTTCTCCATGGAGACGTCAAATTTTACTGTGAGCACATTAATATTTTGAGATAAAACATGTTGATTGATGTCAATTTCAATAAAAAACACACATGATTGATTTTCTCTTGTATATGTATATTCAATTGAATGGTTGCTTTAGATTTCAAACTGCAAGACCTAACCTGCCTGAAAGCCAATGTTATGCTTTTAAAATTTCTGGGACTGACAGGTCATAGTGCTGTCTTGCATGGATGCACTGTTGAGGACGAGGCTTTCGTTGGTATGGGTGCAACCCTCCTTGATGGTGTGGTGCTGGAAAGGCATGGCATGGTTGCTGCTGGTTCTCTTGTGAGGCAGAACACAAGGATCCCATCCGGGGAGGTAATCATCGAAACCCACTATCTTTCTCTACTGTGGTTCTCTCTCTCAAAACCACTTGCAGTCATGGATGCACTGATATGCACACATTTGACATGAAGGGGAAGAAAGATATTTGTCGGAATAAGTAGTCTACGCGGAAGCGTCATTCGTAGTGCAAAATTCAATTCTGTTATTAACATTGGAATATGTTGACGCTTAAAATGGAATCTATTGTGAATTTTTTTTGACAGGTGTGGGGAGGCAATCCTGCGAAGTTCTTGAGGAAGCTAACTGAGGAAGAGATGGCTTTCATTTCCCAATCAGCAACCAACTACTCGAACCTAGCACAGGTACATGCTGCCGAGAATGCAAAGTCCTTTGATGAGATAGAATTTGAGAAGGTACTGCGGAAGAAATTCGCCCGCCGGGACGAAGAATACGACTCGATGCTTGGTGTGGTCCGTGAGGTTCCACCAGAGATCACTCTTCCTGATAACATCTTGCCAGACAAGTCGCCGAAGACACCATCTCATTGAGTTCTGTTCTCAGAGATGGTCTGGTCTGGTAGTTTCTGTTACCTTAACCCTCCCAATAAGTATTGGGTCGAGTTCTTGCCGAGGGATCGACCAACGTGCTTCTTGGACTGTCATCACACATTCCAGTTTCCATATGCAAGTTTCGAGTTCTTAGCGAAAATCTGAGAGTTCCCAATGTTTGCAAGGAAACTTGTGTTTAACGTGATGTGTTCTCTCTGTTTTGAAATGCCGAAGCGTTCTTGAGCAAAGAAAACACGTGGCTGGCAGTATCCGGAGATCACTGAGCTATCAAGCATGATAAATATGTTCCATTTTATGAGAAGAAAGGAAGAAGTATTTTTGAACGGCTTTTCATATCGATGCCTGTCCATAGACCCCCTCTGGTGGTATTATACTCAATTGGAAAATGGAGTTTGGCTATCAGTTTGCAGAATTATGCAATGTTTACATGCTGTTTCCTTTGTTTATGTCTCTGCTTGTTATCTGGAAAGAAGATAAATGTGGCTTGAGTTATCTTAATTGCATTCTGAGTGAACATCCTAAAATATGGGGTTCCTCATTGGGAAACTGCGGAGAATCTTGAGGTCTTGGATTTCATACTACTACAAAAAAATGGCTTCCAATAGACTAATGTTAGGGGAAATCATCGTTACCTGGTCAACAATCGTATTATTCCAAAAACGAAAGCATATGAAGCTCTTGATAAGGGCTTTTCTATTTCCTGTTCATGGATTACTTGCTAACGCACTGGTCGATATACGAGTATATCCCATTGCTACTATCTCTTTATGCTCCACAATGACACCTTCGCATTGAGAATTATGTGGTTCTTAAGGCGGAATCGTCTCTTAAAATAGGATAGAATAGTTTAGAAATCACAAAAATATCTGTAGTTTCTCGTATATATTTTTTGATTTTTTGTTGTTTTTGAAAGAGAGAAGAATTAGTCAACCGAAAACAATTGTAAGGAAGAAAAAATGAAGTTCTTTTTGTTAGAGTAGTCTCATAAACTCTAGTTGTATTTATGTGTCTTGATGGGGGATATACTTGTACATTACGATGTTTCTAGGTAGACCATATAAATAGTCTCTTTGTTTAGGGGTTAATCTCTAGATAGAAATCCAAAAAGGAGAGAACAAGAGAGAGGAATAACCTAAACAAAAGGGGCTTGAAAGAAGAGAGATCTTTAGAGAAGGAGATGCAAGATGTCAAGGATTTGTGCTTAAATCCTTGTATGGTGTCTTGGTGACTTCTAATAGAGCTTGGATAATTGCTATTCCACTCTAGTGTGTGCTCTTGCTTGTTTTATTTCTCTTTTCTTGCATATATATTGTATTTGGTTGATCGGAGGAGATCAACAAGGTGTTCTTGTGGTGAAAGTCTTGCCGAGCTCAAGTTTGCTAGGCTCATCTTGCTAGACCTCATCTCGGCCTGGGCCGGGGCCATCATCCGAGCCGACCTCATCGATACGGGACCAACCTCGGGTAAGAAAGCCCAGGTCCTGACAATCTTTTCTTGATGGAACACACACACACACACACACACAGTGCAATTTTCTTTTTTCCTTATGGAACATTCTTGCAAATATGCATGGATAATACGATCCAAGCGCTTTGATACCAAGTATAGAGTCACATATGTGGGCTTTTTCTTAAACATATCTAACTTAAAATCTTAAGCTAAGGGGTTGAGGCGTAATTATTAATTTAAGGAAACCATTCTTTCTATGTTTCCAATGTTTGACTATTATTCTCCAAGTCTACGGTTTACTTTATCTACAACCAGCTCGTCCATATTTTAGCTATCAAAAAAAGCTGAAGCTTCTTAAATACAATATCGCAGACAAGACTTGTTGAAGCTATGGCACATTCATCACAGCTGCAACATCTTACCCGAGAGAGATATTATTGATAATATTATGATTGCACAAGAAATGTATTTTTCATTTCAAATCTCAGGGCACAGTAAGAAGCGATGGTTTATTGACAAGCTTGAGTTTGATTCTGGCCTGTTTATAACCTCCCTCTCTCTGAGCTCATAGCCGGTACAGCGTGGCATTGAGAGAAAATTACATCCATTCTCCTAAAATCCCTTGCTATTAGGAATTTCATTGAGCTTCCACAAAAACTACAACTGCGATGGGGAGAACTACAAATGGCTTTATCATTAGAGAAACAACTTTATAATAAATATTGCGGACTACATGGCAACTAAGAAGTAGGGTGTTCGTCTGAAATCAGGCTGCATAGCACAGGGTGGCATGGCTTGAAGCTGAACACCGTATCGCCAAAAAAGCAACAAGCCAAATGTTCCTCTACGTAATAATTTGGCTTCTCCAAAGCCTCCTGAAATTATACAACAATGTCTACAAGCCTTACTGATTCTGCAACAAAGGCATCAATCTATTTAGTCACTTTATGTCTCTCTGCACAGCCAATAGGTCATGTTCTCTGTATCAGAGTCTATTGTTTCATTACAGGGCGTTTGGCACTTACCAGAATAAAAAGCAATCAAGGGAGAAACACACGACAATAAAATTACAAGGGGAGTGAAAATGATTAAGAAAAATATAATTACACTCGCATACAAACACAAACAATTGGTTACAACTGGATGCAAAGGCAAATAAAAAAGTATGCCCCATGTTCATCGCGGTTCGCAACGAGGATCAAACCATTCATGCAATAAAACCTATTTTCTCACATGACACTCACCCCCTGCTGCAATAAAAACAGCTTTTCACAAGCGATACAAACTCATATGTACATATTGTCAAAAGCATTGGCACTAGCAGTCATGTGTAACATTGTCAGGCTCCAGCAGGCTAACGGTCACCTGGTCCAGCTAGAACAATCTGAAATCAGAACACATCAGCATCAGCAACTAAATTATCGATGCCAGCCATAAAAACAGTAATTGAAGCCAAAAATATATGATAAGACTGCTAGTTTCCTACAAAAGGTAAATAAAATTCCTATTGTTGCGGGTCAAGTCCGCCCAACAATATAATTTTGTATTAGGGGGTGGGAGATCACGGGTACAATGATTACAAGTGTGGGGTTGACGATGAGGCTAGCACGACTTGGAGCACGCTTTGAAGGCAGAGAATCCCAGGTCGCCCGTTGGTCGCCAAAGGTCGCCGTCTGCTGGTAGGTGGGACGAGTTTCCTGCGAGATGAACAGCACGTCATAAAGGCTGTGTTGGCTGTCAACCCGTAGCCCATCCGATGATTAAGACAGTTGATGACTTTTAAAGAGTATGTCGGTCACGCTTGACGATCTTAAAGTAGATCGGCTAAGCGTGGCAAGCTTATGAGGAATGCACAGATATATGGGGATATCCGACCTTGAATATGGAGAGTGGGTGTATGATTTCAACTAACCAACCCCCCTGGTGGCTGGAGTGGTGTATTTATAGGGTTGAGAGTCGATTGTTCGCCGTCCAATCACCTGTCGAGTCTGCTTAACTGGAGCATAAGTGGTGATGCAATAGGTCGGCGAGGGTGTCAAAGATATTTACGCATTAATGGATGTCAGGTGGCGTCATAGACATTAATGCATTAATGGAAGACGCGATGTGCGACCATTAGTTCTTGTTCTTAACCTCTGTCATTAATGGGGGTGTAGGTGGCCCTATGTCACACTGTCAGAGATATTTGTGCGTGTGCATGGTAGGTCGCTCTTAGGGAGTGCCAAGCTCCGCGTCCGAGATTGGTGTCCCCAGACTCTCTGGGCGTGCTTCTTGTTTGGAGAGCAGGCGAGCTTCTTCCTCGCCCTACGTCTTGCATGCGATCAGCTGGAGATCGCTTCTCTTGATTATGTCGGCGAGCTTGTCGCTTAGGAAGGCGAGCTTGTCGCCGAGGACGACGAGCTGCCAGGCATATGGGCGAGCTTCCCATTCGGACTTGTTCTCATTCAGGAGGGTTGGAGAGCTGCTCGTTTGAGCTTCGAATATATGGGCCTTTATTATCTGGGCCGGCCTTAAGGCCGTAACACCTATGAAGACTCATGTAATTTTCCAAGAGTACGCAAGACCAAAAAAAACAACAAAGCTCACAGAATCGACCAATGAAGATGCCTGACCAAAAACATACACGGAATGGATGCAGATCAACAAGATTCAGGCAACTACTATATCAACTACTTTTCCTGATTAAGCAATAGACCAACATGAGTGACGAAGAAAAAGAATTGTCATTGGCAGCAGATGTAGAAGATTGGCAAGTTTCTAGAAGCATGGGACCTTTGTAAACACTGGAATCCACACAAGCAAAACAAGAAATCAGATCCGGAATATATACCAAACATGCAAAATCTAGATCTGTTATAAATCAAATAACTAGTAGAAAAAGCTTGCATGTTTGTCGGCCTAATCAGATTGTCGATGTTAGATGTATATGTCCCTTTGTATAGGGTCTTTTGTGCTTATTTACCTTTTCCATGTACTCTATATATATCGGGCTATTGCCCTTGGAATAAGACAAGAGAGTTTATTCCTAACATGGTATCGGAGCTAGGTTTAACCTAAACCCTAACCGTCCTTTTACTCTCTCTCCCCCGCCGCGTCCCGCTCTCCTCTTCTGTTCGGAACCGCCACATCCCGACTTCTGATCAGCTTCGCCGCCTTCGACATCTCCGCTCCGATCATCAGCGAGATCCCGATTTAGTCGATCAGCTTCGTCGCCTCTCGCCTTCGTCGCCTTCGACATCTCGCCTTCGACATCCCGATTTAGTCGATCAGCCTCGCCGCCTTCTCCGATCAGCTTCGTCGCCTTCTGATCTCTCGCCTTAGACATCTCCGCTCCGATCATCAGCGCGATCCGAGACGACGAAAACAGAAGGCGCCCCGACCTCTGATCTGACGCCTGCGGAGAATCACGTCTGCGGGAGGAGCCCCGATTTCTGATCTCTCGCCTGCGGCCTTCGACGTCAACAGAAGAAGCTCCGATCAGCTTCGCCTGCGGGTTTTCTGATCTCTCGCTGCATCGCCAAGCTACTCCAACTTCCCCTGTCTCCGCTCCCCTCCTCTGTTCGGAACAGAGGAGCGCGCGAAGCCCGCGGCCCGCTCCTCTCGCCACCGGATCTCCACTCCTTCCGCCCAGCAGCTCCTGTCTCGCCACAACGAACACCACCCAAGCACCCTTCTAGCCCAGCAGCGCCTCCTTCCGCCGTGAGCTACCTCCCCTGTCCCTATCCGACTTCCGCCGTGAGCTACTCCCCCTCAGTTCGACGCCTGCGGAAGGAGATCACCGTGCCACCGCCGTGTCCCGGAACCCGAAGCCGCCCCCGCCTCTGCTCCGACTTCCGGTGCCCCCCTTCATATGACGTCTCCTACGGATCTACCTCTTCATCATCATCATCATGTTGCTATCCCTCGGCGTTCGTTGATTTTTGATGGCCTTAATTATAAGGAGTGGGTACCGCACATTCGTCTCCATATGCGCGGTCAGCGCCTTTGGGACCTTCTCACTGGTGATCGTCCTTGCCCACCGCGACCGGTGCTTCCCAGCGAGACCCCACTCCCCCCACTGCTGATGACACCGCCAAGAAGGCGGCAACCGATGCGTATGCGACTGCTGTTGCTGCTTATTCCTCTCAGGATGTTCTCTATCGGCGGTGGTGTGATGACGATGCTCGTGCCGCCAACATCCTCATCGCTAGCATTGATGTGTCCCTGACTGGCGACATTGTGAGTTTGGCGACGTCTCAGCTGATGTGGGATCATCTTCGCTCTCACTATGAGCCTACCGGTGACTCCCTCTACCTTGCTGTCGTCCGACAGGAGCAGACTCTTCAGCAGGGTGATGCCACGGTCGATGAGTTTTATGCACAGATATCTGCTATCTGGCGTCAGCTCGACTCTTTGGGACCAGCGATCTGTCGTATCTGCCAGTGTTGCCAGCATCAGCACTCCCACCTGCAGCTTCGTCGGGTCTATGACTTTTTGACTCGACTTCGGCCTGAGTTCGAGCAGATACGTGCCCAGCTGCTTGCCCGTCACCCACGCGTGACGTTCTTGGAGGTTCTTGCTGCTATTCGTACTGAGGAGACTCGTCTTCGTACTGCTGGTCTTTTGTCATCCTCTGCTTCTGTTTTGGCGACCCGTGCTCCTGCTTCTCCCGCTCCTATCACACCAGATCTGCCTTCTGCTACAGCACCCGTGCGAGGTGACACCAGACGCTGCACCTACTGCCACCGCGACAGACATGTAGAGGCGCAGTGTCACAAGAAGCGGAGGGATCAGGCGGCTGCCAAGAAGAAGGGGACTGACACTGGGGGCTTCCCCTCTCAGAGGAGCTCTACCCCGTCTGATACTGAGCAGGAGCTTCTCACGTTATTTCGTCGGATGTCTGCTTCTGGGGCATCAGGCTCTGCTACTTCTGCCAGTCAGCCTCCAGGTACTACGACACCATCTTCCACCGCCTCAGGTACCTCTCCTTGGATCCTTGACTCTGGTGCTTCATTTCACATGACTCCTGACCCTACCACTTTACATTCCATTAGTACTCCCTCCCGCTCTGTCACAGTTCTCACTGCAGATGGCACCCCACTTTCAGTTACTGGGCTAGGCACACTTTCTAGTCCCACTTTTCATGTCCCTGCTGTGTCCCTCGTTCTAAAACTCACCATGCAGCTTATGTCGGCCGGCCAACTTACTGATCATGGCTGTCGTGTTATTCTTGATTCTGACTCTTGTTCTATCCAGGATCGTCGCACGGGCACTCTAGTTGGTTCTGGCCCCCGCAGGCGTGATTCTCCGCGTCTTTGGGAGCTTGACTGGCTTCATCTTCCTTCCGCTGCCTCTGCCAGTCCTCCCATCACAACTATTGCCTCCGCCTCTGCTGCATCCTCCACCGGTTCGTTTGCCCAGTGGCATCATCGCTTAGGACATCTCTGTGGTTCGCGTCTTTCTTCTTTGGTTCGTAGAGGTTTATTAGGGTCTGTCTCTGGTGATATGTCTTTAGACTGTATGGGCTGTAAACTAGGCAAACAGTTACAGCTACCTTATCCTACTAGTGAGTCTGTCTCCCAGAGTCCTTTTGATCTTGTTCACTCAGATGTATGGGGTCCGGCCCCCTTCGTTTCGAAAGGGGGTCATCGCTACTATATTATATTTATAGATGATTTTTCTCGCTACACGTGGATATACTTTATGTCCTCTCGTACTGAGGTTTTGTCTATTTATAAATCTTTTGCTACCATGATCCGTACACAGTATAGCACCCCCATTCGGGTTCTTCGTGCGGACTCTGCTGGAGAATACTTATCTCGGCACCTTCGTGCCTTTCTTGATACCCAGGGCACTCTCTCACAGTTTTCCTGTCCTGGGGCTCATGCCCAGAATGGCGTTGCTGAGCACAAGCATCGTTATTTACTTGAGACTGCTCGTGCCCTTATGATTGCTTCCTCCGTTCCCCCTCAGTTTTGGGCTGAGGCTGTATCTACTGCTACATATCTCAGCAACATGCAGCCATCCTCTCCTCTTCAGGGTGCGATTCCACTTGAGCGCCTTCCTACACCACCTCCAGATCTGCCGTCCTATCCTGAGCTTCGTCTTTTTGGTTGTGTCTGCTATGTCTTGTTGGCCCCTCGTGAGCGTACCAAGTTGACAGCCCAGTCTGCTGAGTGTGTCTTTCTTGGATATAGTGCTGTGCACAAGGGATATCGGTGTTGGGATCCTGTAGCTCGACGGATGCGGATTTCTCGTGATGTGACTTTCAATGAGTCTCGTCCCTTCTTCCCTCGTCCTTCCTCATCTTCCAGTCCGGCTTCCATTGTTGAGCCTCTTTTGTTTCTCACTTTTCCTGATAGTCCACTATCCACCATTCCACCACCCATACCTCCATCACCTGTGCCCTCAGCTCCACCACCAGTGCCCCCTGTGCCTCCGGTCACCTCTGCACCTACCCCATGACATGTTTCTCCCTTTCCTCTTCACTACACTCGTCGTCAGCGAGTTGAGGATCCTCCTGCTGTGCCTTCTCATGAGATGCCCTCTTCCTCCAGTGACTCTCCTCGTTACCACCTTCGTGATCGTGACTCACTACGCCCTCCTGGTCGGTTTACTTCTCTGGGTGCTACTCTTGCTGAGCCGACCTCTTATCAGGATGTCGCTGCTCACCAGGAGTGGCAGCATGCTATGGCAGAGGAGATTGCTGCGCTTGAGCGTACTGGTACGTGGGATCTTGTACCCCTGCCTGCCCGTGTTCGTCCTATCACGTGCAAGTGGGTTTACAAGGTCAAGACCAGATCTGATGGTACTCTGGAGCGCTACAAGGCTCGTCTTGTAGCGCGCGGTTTTCAGCAGGAGCATGGGATAGATTTTGAGGAGACTTTTGCTCCTGTTGCTCATATGACTACTGTTCGCAGTCTTATTGCTGTTGCTGCTGTTCGTTCATGGACTATTTCCCAGCTTGATGTCAAGAATGCTTTTCTCAATGGCGTTCTTGATGAGGAGGTTTATATGCGGCCACCACCTGGTTATTCTGTCCCCGAGGGCATGGTTTGTCGCCTTCGTCGCTCTCTATATGGTCTTCGGCAGGCTCCCCGTGCTTGGTTTCAGCGGTTCTCTTCTGTCGTCACTGCTGCTGGTTTTATTGCGAGTGATCATGATCCTGCTCTCTTTGTTCATACTTCATCTCGTGGTCGGACGCTTCTCCTTTTGTATGTGGATGATATGATTATCACTGGAGATGATCCCCAGTTTATTGCTTTTGTGAAAGCACGGCTGAGCGAGCAGTTTCTTATGACGGATCTTGGCCCTCTTCGTTACTTTCTGGGGATTGAGTTTTCCTCTACACCTGATGGCTACTATCTCTCTCAGGAGAAGTATATTCAGGATCTCCTTGATCGGGCTTCTCTTGTTGATCAGCGTACCGCTGATACACCGATGGAGCTGAACGTCCATCTTTGCTCTACTGACGGTGAGCCTCTTCCGGACCCCACTCGTTATCGACATCTTGTTGGCAGTCTGGTCTATCTTGGGATCACTCGGCCGGATATTTCATATTCCGTGCACATCCTGAGCCAGTTTGTTTCTGCACCTACTCAGCTTCACTACAGCCACCTTCTTCGTGTCCTGCGTTATCTGCGCGGGACCAACCACCGTCGATTATTTTTTCCACGCTCTGGCCCTTTACAGCTCCATGCTTACTCTGATGCGACTTGGGCCAGTGATCCTTCTGATCGTCGGTCTCTATCTGCCTATTGTGTCTTCCTGGGTGGCTCTCTCATCACTTGGAAGACCAAGAAGCAGCAGGCGGTTTCTCGATCGAGTGCAGAGGCTGAGTTGCGTGCTATGGCCTTATTGACAGCAGAGATTATTTGGCTACGTTGGTTACTTGAGGATTTTGGCGTGTCTATTTCCACACCTACTCCTTTGTTGTCTGACAGTACAGGTGCCATCAGTATTGCTCGTGACCCGGTGAAGCATGAGCTCACCAAGCACATTGGTGTGGACGCCTCTTTTACGCGTTCACAGGTACGGGATGAGGTTATTGCTCTACAGTATGTGCCTTCTGAGTATCAGCTCGCAGATTTCTTCACAAAGGCCCAGACCAGAGCACAGCACAGTTTTTACCTTTCCAAACTCAGTGTTGTTGATCCACCATGAGTTTGAGGGGGGGTGTTAGATGTATATGTCCCTTTGTATAGGGTCTTTTGTGCTTATTTACCTTTTCCATGTACTCTATATATATCGGGCTATTGCCCTTGGAATAAGACAAGAGAGTTTATTCCTAACAGTCGCAACCTTAATAATGATCTCACAACGCCGAAGTGTTATGATTTTGGATCAGCATCTCATGAACCGCGACGCGATGTACAACATGATCTCCTTGAGATGAATGATATTTTCTTGCGTCTAAGGCACATTCTCTTATATCTTTTCTGCGTGTTGGGAAAGGAGAATTGGCCTTTATTTATAGAATTTGGACCCCAAGTCTTTTCCTCTCCCCTAAGGAGTCTACGTCCACAGTAGGATGAGATTGTGCAGCCCACAAGGGTGCAAAGGGTTCTACTCTCAATAGAACAGTAACCATCATCTAGGGTTAGGGTTTAGGCCGGCAAATGGATAGTGGCTAGAAGTCCAAGCCGCATGTCCTGTTCAGATCCTATTTGAATTTGAGTCCATTCCTCAAACCGATCGGGTACCGCACTCAAGTGGATCCTAAATGCAGCACATGTCCAACAAACTCCCCCTAACCAAGTGGGATAATCACTGTGGAGGTTGGAGATCATCAGCTCGCTCAACCTCCGGCTCCGCCGCTGGATCCGTCGCTGCTGCCTCCTCCTCCTGTCGCCTTGTTCTCCTCACCATGGCCTCAAGAGATCTGTGGTTGCGAAATTAAAGAACAAGAAAGGAAACAAAGAAATTGAAGTGAAAATGAAAATGTGTTGTTGGATTGAGAGCTGATTCAGTTTTCTTACAAAATCACGATAAATCCCAATTTCCTAACAAACTCTCTTTAATACCCAAATCTAACAGAAATCGAGCTACGCTCCAATTCTAACAACCCTTATCCGACAGCTCATCCGCCAGCTCACCCAATAGATGAAGCGGAACCCGATTAAATCCAATAACGATCCACGAACAATCAACGGCGGAGATCTCTTCACTTAACTGAGGGAACGGACGCGATTATTTCATAATCGAATGGCCAAGATCTTCATCACCTCGCACCGACGGCTCACGTTCATCTGCAACGGCTAACTTCGTCTTCTCAGCATCTCCCTTCGACACCCCAGCAACAGTTCCCAGCTCGAGCTCCCCTCTAATGGCTCTCACCTCCTGTGACTTCTCCATCAAAGCAGCCTGTACTCTCACATTGCCACCCCCATTTTTCGACCTTGCCACAAGGTCGAAAGTAGGAAATCTTTTCACCAAGTCCCAGTAATTCTCCCAAGTCGCTTCCTCCGAACTTCTTTGTTTCCACTTAATCAACACCTGAGAAACTAGTGCATTCCTCAATTTAATGGTTCGACGATCAACAATAGACTCAGGCTCATCAACAATTTCTTCTGTAAAACAAGGTTGGTCCTGCTGCAACACCACATGGGATCCTAATTTCCTCTTCGGCTGTGAAACGTGGAATACAGGGTGTATACGAGAGGCCAACGACATCTCAAGTTTGTAAGCTACATCCCCTACTTTCTTCAACACCTTGTAAGGACCATAGTACCTTGGAGACAGTTTATGGGGCTTTCTCATTGCTGCAGTCACTTGCCTGTAAGGTTGAAGACGAAGATAGACCCAATCTCCCACCACAAAAGCCCTCTCTGTCCTATTCTGATCAGCATACTTTTTCATGCGCTCCTTGGCTTTCCGCAGATTGTCCTTGAGAAGCTGAAGAACCACTTCCCTAGAGTACAATTCCTCATCCACTGCCTGGACCTTGGCTGTATGGGGGACATAAGATAACAAACTGGGTGGTCTTCTTCCATATAGGGCCTCATATGGTGTCATTTGAGTGGGGGATTTCCATGTAGTATTAAACCAGTATTCAGCTAGAGCTACCCATTTCGGCCACTCCTTGGGTTGATGCCCACAGAAACATCTGAGATAGCACTCAAGATTCTTGTTTGTAATTTCAGTTTGACCATCTGATTGGGGATGATAGGCTGTACTAAAGGCTAAGCTAGATCCCTGCAGTGCAAATATCTCCTTCCAAAATACACTAGTAAAGACAGGATCCCTGTCACTAACTATAGTCTTGGGCATACCATGTAGCTTAAAAACCCCATTGAAAAATATCTGTGCTATGTACTTGGCTGAGAAGGGGTACTTTATCCCAAAGAAGTGAGCATACTTGTTTAATCTATCCACAACAACAAACAAAGCCCCAATATCCCCACAAGGTGGCAAACCCACAATGAAATCCATAGAGATATCTTCCCATACCTGGGTGGGTGTTGATAGAGGCTGCAGCAGCCCAGGGTAAGCAACATTTTCAGACTTACTTCTCTGGCAAACATCACATTCTCTAATAAATTTCTTAACAGCTGACTTCATTCCTTCCCAAAAAAACCTGCTTCAACTTGTGCAAGGTCCTAACTGCATCTGAATGTCCCCCCAAGGGAGAGCTGTGGTATTCAGCTATCAATATGTTAATCACTTCAGGGTTCCCAGGATTAACCAAAATTTTGTCCTTATAATAGAATACCCCACTTTTCTTCTGAATCTCAGTATTCTGCAACCCACCTGCTTGCAGCCTTTGCTCTAATTCCAGAAAATAGGGGTCTTGATTGACCATGTCCTTGATGCCTTGCAGCCAGTCACTTTGTACCACAGAAATTTGACACAGGGTAAAATAATCCCCCCGCACATAGTCATCCCCATCAGCTACCCTTGACAAGGCATCAGTAGCTACGTTCCCCTTGCCAGTCCTATACTCCAATCTGTAGTCAAATTGCTGTAATTTCACCAACCATTTATTCTGGATGCCATGTTGCAACCTTTGCCCCAACAGGTGACACAGACTCCTATGGTCTGTTCTTATAACAAATTTTCTTCCAAGAAGATAGTGACTCCACTTTTTGGCAGCTACAATCAAAGCTAGCAACTCCTTCTCATAAGTAGAGAGTAGCAAATTTCTTCCCTTCAGCTTGGAGCTGAGATAGGCTAATGGCCTCCCTCCCTGCATCAGCACAGCACCAATACCCACTCCTGAAGCATCACATTCAAGCACAAACTCCTTTGAGAAATCTGGGAGGGCTAGTACAGGGGCAGTGACTAAGGCTTCCTTCAGTCTTCTGAATGCTACCCTACCCTGGCTTCTTCAGTCCAAGCAAATTCCCCTTTTTTCAACATATCTGTTAAGGGAGCAGCTATACAGCCAAACCCCTTTACAAATTTGCGATAATAGCCTGCCAATCCTAAAAACCCCCTCAAAGCTTTAACTGTCTTAGGCTCACTCCAAGACATTACAGCCTCCACCTTCCTAGGATCAGCAGCTACACCCTCTGAAGAGATGACATGGCCTAAGTAATCTACAGACTTTTGGCCAAACTGACACTTGGACTTTTTAACAAACAACTGATGAGATAACAGGATTTGGAAGACTTGCTCAAGGTGTTCCACATGGTCGAGCAAGTTAGTGCTGTAAATCAAAATGTCATCAAAGAAAACTAACACAAACTTCCTTAAAACTGACCTGAATATGTGATTCATGAGTGACTGGAAGGTTGATGGGGCATTGGTGAGTCCAAAGGGCATAACAACAAATTCATAGTGCCCCTCATGTGTTCTAAATGCTGTTTTGTAGATGTCTCCCTCCATCACCCTGATTTGATGATATCCTGACCTGAGATCCAACTTAGAGAAGTAGGCAGCCCCATGAAGGTCATCCATCAATTCATCTATTATAGGAATGGGGAACTTATCTTTCACAGTTTGGTGGTTGAGGGATCTATAATCAACACACATCCTCCAAGTTCCATCTGATTTCTTTACCATCACTACAGGGGATCCATAGGGGCTGGTGCTGGGCCTGATGACTCCTGTGCTTAACATCTCAGCCACTTGCTTCTCAATCTCCCCCTTCAAAAAGTGAGCATGCCTATAGGGTCTAATGCAAATTGGCTTAGCTCCAGGCTCCAGTGGAATGTGATGGTCACAATTCCTGTGGGGTGGCAAGGCCTTAGGCTCCTCAAATATTTTAGAGTACCTCTCAATCAATAGCTGCAACTCCTGGGGATGATTTGGAATTTCCTGAGCTTTACATGTTATAGACTCTGGGAACAGCTCTAAGGATCTCAATTGAATTAAGTATCCACTGCCCTCTTGCTTCAAAGCCTTGCACATCTGCTTCTCACTGACTAGCTGGGAACTACTTCTTGCTCCTTGCCACATACACTCCTTCCCTTGGTAATTGAACCTCATCTGTAGCTTTCTAAAATTCATCACAATATCATCAAGCTGTTCTAGCCATTGGGCCCCCAGCACTATTTGATTACCCCCATAGGCAGGATAAGCAAGTCCAAAGGAACTGCCACTCGACATTTTAATAGAACCCCCCTACAGATTCCTGCACCTTCCAACTTCTCCCCATTTGCCACCAGGACATTGAAATTCTTGGACTTCTCCACCTCCAGACCCAGAGTGCTAGCCAATTTTGGGTGAATAAAACTGTGTGTAGACCCAGAGTCCACTAATACCTGCACAGATTGCCCCTTGTTGCTTTCTACCAGCCTCAAGGTATGTGCTGCAGGAATTCCACACATGGCCTGCAGAGAAATAGCTGCAGGATTTTCTAACTCCTCCTCCCCCTTTTCTGGCCAAGGCAGCTCCTTAGTGACTGGCTCACTATTCTCCTTGAAATCCTCTTCTACTTCATCATCCTCCCATATTCCTTCCATAATAAACAGCTTCTTGCACGTGTGTTCCCTACTCCACTTTTCATCACAGCCAAAGCAAATATGGTTCTTGCGTTTGTACTGAATTTCTTCTGGTGTCAGCTTTCTGGAAATGTGGATTGGTGGAGTGAATTTGTTGTTACTGGAGTTGGATGATTGACTTCCCAAAGGCCTAGCTGAGGCTGCCAGTGCTGGAGCTATCCTGTTAGTCTTCCTTCCATTGAGGAATTTTTCCTCAAAATTCTTAGCTAGCCTGATGGCATTCCACAAGTCAGCAGGCTCCGCTGCTGTTACTTCATAACGAATTTCTTCCTTCAAGCCCCCTATGAACTTATCCAATATATATTTAGAAGGCAACTTATCCAAGAAGCCCATTACCTTCTCCATCTTCCTCAAGTAGTCACGTACGGATCCCTCCTGCTTCATGAATGAAAATACTTGAAAGGGCTTCTCCATCTCAGGCGGCCCAAACCTTGCCAGTAACACCCTCTTGAAAGTGTCCCAAGAATAAAAATCTTCAGTGTTCATCTTCGCCCAATCATACCATTGTAGAGCCTCTTCTTTCAGATAAAACCCACAAAAATTCACCCATTCTCTTGTCAGTTTTGTAATACTCAAAGAGTTGCAGAACTTGATTTACCCACGGTATAATCTCTTCTCCTCCCTTGAACACCGGAAATTCAGGCCGCAACACCTTCGGTAGACCTTCTCTTCTTACCCCATGGACCCCTCGCCCATCGACCAGCTGATTGTCCTCAAAAGATGAAGTTCGATCCCCTTGCTGTTGTGAAAATCTGCTCCCCCCTCCAGCAGCTAAAATGGCCAGGGAGTTCTTGTTGAGTTCAACGATCTTACTTGTGATATCTTGAAACTGAGCATTGTTATAGGCCATCTGTTGACGCATCTGCTGTTGTAAAATCTCCCACCGATGATCTACTTGCCGATGCAAAGCTCTTTGCTGTTCCTCAAGTCGCAAAAATCTCTCCGTCCATGTCTCATCATTCATCGGGTCACCGTCTGTACTCGACTCCTCTCCATGGTCCGAACCTGGAGGCTTTGATACCAATTGTGGAGGTTGGAGATCATCAGCTCGCTCAACCTCCGGCTCCGTCGTTGGATCCGTCGCTGCTGCCTCCTCCTCCTGTCGCCTTGTTCTCCTCACCATGGCCTCAAGAGATCTGTGGTTGCGAAATTAAAGAACAAGAAAGGAAACAAAGAAATTGAAGTGAAAATGAAAATGTGTTGTTGGATTGAGAGCTGATTCAGTTTTCTTACAAAATCACGATAAATCCCAATTTCCCAACAAACTCTCTTTAATACCCAAATCTAACAGAAATCGAGCTACGCTCCAATTCTAACAACCCTTATCCGCCAGCTCATCCGCCAGCTCACCCAATAGATGAAGCGGAACCCGATTAAATCCAATAACGATCCACGAACAATCAACGACGGAGATCTCTTCACTTAACTGAGGGAACGGACGCGATTATTTCATAATCGAATGGCCAAGATCTTCATCACCTCGCACCGACGGCTCACGTTCATCTGCAACGGCTAACTTCGTCTTCTCAGCATCTCCCTTCGACACCCCAGCAACAGTTCCCAGCTCGAGCTCCCCTCTAATGGCTCTCACCTCTTGCGACTTCTCCATCAAAGCAGCCTGTACTCTCACAATCACGCACACCAAGAAGATAGTCGATCAACTAGTGAAAGTCATATTGTACACATCATACATTATGCGACTATCGAGAATATCTGCGGCGGTAAGCTGCTGGATTACAAACTTCAAAATTGAAGCAAGAACAATGCTTCCAATCATTGAGTCAAAAAGGTAACGTAACGTGTTGGCGACTTGCGCACTCCAGAACCTAACTATTCACATTTTAGTTACAATATCTTCCGATCCCTCGTAAAAAACATACTTGACTACTAATATGCTAGTGTAAATGTGCATGCTTTGCTGCCATCAGTCGCCTTAGAAGATGCATAAGTAGATCATCTACCACTAGGAATCATCAGCGATCTCCCTCTTATACATTCTTTCTGGTTTCATCAACTTCACTGATCGCATCCATAACCCATTTGGATAGAGTCAAAGTGGTAACCTCTCGAGCTATACCAAATGTCTCTTAGGGTACCAAGCTTAGTGATTTACATAGTAGCGAAGCAAGGATCCATTTGCTAGCTCACCTAGTGGTCATTGGCAACACATGCTATTGTAAAGATTAACTCTAGAAGTCAAGATTCTCTCAATACCATACAGATGATAACAGTCCACTATAATGATCTGCCAATTGCATATCACCAATTTTATTGATGTCACCAATTGCAATATCCAGTTAACTCCCAAGGCATTAGCATTTTGGTCCACTACCTCTCACTTTTCATGTAATCTCTATACGTGCCAGGCGAGCACATAATCGGGATAAACTATCTAATGAATATGAATGTTCATTTCAATCATCCAGGATGATCTCATCACACTCGCTTGCACATATTTCCAATTGTAATCACTTTGCTTTTCATGCTAGGCAACATTATTGTAGTCACATTCATCTCATCATTGGTCGGTCCTAGGTGACAAAGATGACTGCTCATGTGAGTGAGCCAGTCTCAATCCATTTGACATTCTTTCACAATGATTAGACGTAGTATCATTATCGTAGGCTTCATCCTTAAATTAGGTCAGCTTCATGAACTCAATGGAAAGAATGTCAGACCATCATGTCAGGTCGTGATATCAGACACTAATATTCCATGCATTACGATCTAAACTTAAATTTTTTTATCCGTTCTTATCACTTCCATTCATATCTTCTCCGATCCACCTCTCTTTCGATCTCAAAATTCATATGTTCTATCTTTCTAACGGGCGTATCAATATGTCTTTGGTGTATATGGCCAAACCATCTCTAGAGTAGTTCTCTTATCGTATCCTTTATAAGGACCACACTTGCGATCATTCGGATATCCTCGTATATAATCAAAATCTGTAATTACACTTGCTATATATAATCAAAATCTAATGATTAATCTAATTCAACAAATTATGCGAAAAATTAAATCATATTTCATTGATCGTAGTTCATGACAATGTATATGGTCTGTCACCATACACACAAATCCAAAGCATTTACATGATTCTATATAAATAGGTAATAAATGGCTTGATCAACAAATCAATTATCGTATGCTGAGTAGGTACATACTCTGGAACCACTTATGTTAATAATAAAATAGTACTAGATCTCAATGTATTTTGTACTCTCGTGAAACATGGTATTCTTCAAGAAATCAATCACTGTCATGTTGTAAACTATGAAAGGTGATTGGATTAGAAGCATATGGGACTATCTCTGAATCCATAAGAAAATGCCTAAACCAAACGGTTTTTTCTGCTACCATTGTGCATGCTACATATTGTACATCTACCGCTGAAAACATGACAATGGTCTGTTTCTTGCTGCATTGTAACGGCCTTAAACCTTTGTACTTTTTCTTTCTATGAAAAGTATTACTTTTATTTAATATCTATTTTCCTAGGAAATAATTATGTTTTTCTATGATTTAAATAAGTATTGGATATGTTTTTATAATTTAATTAATATCCGTTATATTTTCAAGAATTAAAAAAAATATTTTCATTTGTTCTTTTTAATTTGCATTCTATGATTGTTCTCTTTCAAAATAGTTTAAATAAGCTTATTTATGACAAGAAATGTAATTTATTTTAATAAATAACTGTTACAATTTCAATAAATATTTCTTTACCTAAAAATAGTTTTATTCCTATTATATGATTCAACTATTTTGTTGACTAGTACGATCTATAGTTATTTTCTGATGAATAACTTGAATGCAATGGTAACCTAGTGGTTGAGATACTAGTTGTGTTCAGGATATCACAAGTTTGAGTCTTATTGTGTGCATCTAAAATTCTAATTATATGTTCTTCAATTTTCCTTTTGATTTCTTTTCTGCATTTTGGTTAACAGGTTTAGTCAGATTTAGACCCAACCCGCTTAACACCTTAACCCTACACTTTACTCGATCCTTTTCTCTCCCATTAAGATAGCAAGTAAATAACATTAATAAAACTACTACTAAATAATAAAAATCATACCAAGCAATAAATCATGAAAATCAAAATAATTACAATCATCACTCTCAAATTAATTTCCATAATACATAACAATATCAGTAATGATGTTAATAATAGTAATTATTATTGGTATAATATCAGTTATTACCCCAAATAAACATTGCAATAATTGACACCCTCTTTCCTTTCAAAAACTAATTATAAATTATAATAATAGTAATGGTAATAATGATGATAAAATATAATAACAACAACAATAATGAATATCATAATAATAATACCCAAATAAATTCTTGAATTAATTATTCTATCTCCATTATTAATGCTAATTAAATAATAAATATTATGAATAATACTGATAATCAAGAATAATGGTAATGATAATAATAGTAATAGCAATAGTGACAATGGTGAAAATAATTATAATTATAGCATTCTTTCATTAAGATAGTAGTAGTAGTAGTAATAGAGAAAACAATGAAATTATCATAATAATTAAGTTAAACCAAAGTCCAATTACCAAATTTAAATTAAAATTTAATCCTATTAAACCCCATTTAATCCTAATTTAAACAGAGTTGAATTTAAATTTAAATTTCAAATTAATTCCTATTAAAACTCCCATTAATATTCTTGATTTAATAACTAATTTCAATCCTCATTTAAAATCCTAATTAATTCGTAATTAAAACACTATTCAAATTCAAATTTGAAATCTCATTTAAAATCCCATTCAATTCCTAAATTAATACCTACTTGACTCTTAAATCCAAACCCAAAACCCATTAGCATACCCAACCCTGACCCGTTTACAATTTACCCTTGCATAATTCAAAACAAAACAAACCGAATTCTCCTTTTCCCTTCTATTCCTTCTGAGCTGCCACCCCCAATTCTTATCTTAACTTTCAGTCTTTATCTCTTGACCTCAATCCTACTCTCTTCTGTTAAAACCAACACCACCGCTCACATTCTCTCTCCCACTCTCTCTGTCTCTGCCTCTCAATCACTCCCTTTCAACCATCTTCTTCTTCTCCAATCAATTCCGAGTCGTCGTTGATGACCCTTCTCCTTTTCAAAACTTTTGATCTCACATTCTCTTCTACTGTGGCCGTCAAACCCCCACGCAGGAGTCACAGAAGCTCACCGAAGCAATGCTTACAAGCATATGATGCAGATATCCGAGTGAACATGGTTGAACGAAGTGGGTGCACGTTGGGCTTTAACAAACAGCTTTCCTGTAGTGTTCTCGGCTAGGCAATGCTTACAAGCAAGTATGATGACTTTAGTGAGCAGGCTGAAAATGCCGCATTAAGCTAACTATAACATCATAAAATATCATGTGTCCTGGTCTACTATCACTTGACAGAAACATTCATTGTCATCAACACTAACTGCATATGCAATGTATGAAGATGCACAATTAACACTAGAACTAGCCAAAAATGAACTATTCGATAAATACCCATTAAACATAAAATCTTGTTCCAAAATCTCAGCATGATCCTTGTAAAAAGACATTGAAATTATTATGCAAGAACCTCATTACGAAAAACAAATTTTGACGAATTCCTATAGTCTGCAAAACTTTATGGAGAAGCAAGCTATCATTGCCTTCAAAATCAAGTAGTTGTCAATGCCTTTGACTTCAACACTATAATTGTTCTCCCGATAAAGAGTCATTCATCTTTTACCAACTATGTGGTCGATCCATCTTGAGTCTACAATCCACAAATGAGAATCGGTACATGCTAATAAATTATAGCTGCAAACTAATTCAACATAACAGATGAGAATTACCAACTTTGGTTGCAATCAATCTCATGCAAAGGGATCGTGTTTACATATTTGAAGAATGCAACATTGCCCTTGCCCTTCATACGGGCACACCTCCATTGTCTAGACTTCTTGAAGTTTATGTCTTCTGTTGGCCTAGGGAGACCCTTACATGACACCTAGTGATTGGCAACCACCTTGCGTGAACGCTTGGCATCAATATGCATTGCATGGCTCTCCAACTTAGCAGCCCCTAGGTGTTCCTCTGAGTTTAATGCGTTGTCAAAGTTCTTCACAACACCATTATGGCTAGCATGTGCCTTGTTCGATACCATTTCAGGGTGTCAAGTAATGATGCCTAGATTTGATGCTCATCTGTGAATGATGCCTCGTTTGCTTCCAAAGCAGGAATCAAGCTAGACATTACATGTAAATGCCTGCTTATTGAATGAGCCGTATTCTTTTTACTGGAATTTAAGTTGATTTCAGGCGCACGAAGTTGCGTATTGAAGTTAACAATTATGCTAAACGTCTTGAGCACATCCTAAATCTTCTTCATGGTTTCCTAGTTTTTTGAATTCCCAGACCATGCCATCAGGGGCGGAACCAGGATGAGATGGCAGGGGGGCCGATGACGCATATAGAAATTTTAGTCATATGTGGTTGATACCGCATGGAACAAATATAGAAAGTTTGACATGAAACTATGTTGTATATTTCGAAAATTTTAAAAGAAACATGTAACTTTACATGATTTTTATAAAATTGGTTACTTGAAAATAAATTCTTAATTTCATATGGTTTGGTAGAATATTGTTAGGAACCAACAAAAATATGATTTTTATTGAGAAAACAATAGAAATAACAAGATAATTGAGCGCAAAAGAGGTGTGCTCTCCTCCCAAGACACCAAAGAGGACGTCCACACTCGTTTAATCTAAAGACCTATTACTAGAGACGCTCAATAGAAATATCCAATATCAAGCATGAAAAATACCAATGACGACTAGCCCCTATAAATAGAAGAAAACTAGGGTTCCTAGGGTAAAGGGGGCGCGCACGGCACAAGGATAGGCCGGCGGCTTTGGGCCGGGCCAAGGGTGGCTGCGGGTTAGACCCGCAGGGTCTATCAAATATTTCAACAGCTTTCTAGTGATATAAAGAACACATAATTTGGATGTGTGTAGAAGAATTTATGGCCAAAACAAGCTTGTACGTTTAAAGTGAAAAAGATTTAGAAATTCAAAAGGGTTGAAAGGCAACTGGCAGCAAGGCTTGAACTCACGCCGAAAGGTCATAGAACCAAGGCTTTAACCGCTGGGAAATTGGGACTCCTTTGTATAGATTGTTGGCAAATCTGATTTAATGGGTAAAAAGCTTAGAATTAAAAACAAAAGTTTTTTAACATTAACAAGGCTCGAACTTGGGATCTCAAGGATGTGAAATCAACGCCCTAGCCACCCTGCCGTAGGCAATTTCTCTGAATGGGGTGTGGTAAAATTTTATATGTATGTTATATTTACAAAATAAATTAAGTTTGAAACCCATAAAACAATGGGGGTTGGGGAGTAGGGGGACGGTGGGGGGGCAGGCCCCCCCCAACAACGTGGGTCTGCCCCTCCATGCCATCTTCCATCATTGCTATCATGAGGAATCGAGCGCTTTGGTCTGTTTTGAATGCTTTGTTGCACTTGGCATTATCCAAGGTGTGTTCCAAGTTTTTGCCACTTCCTTGCTAATTACCTCAAGGCAATCATAAGCATTCAGACATATTTATCACCATTTAGTTTGAACCCTAGATGATATCAACAACTATAAACTTTGATGCCATTAGAACATATATGCATGGATCAATAATTTTATTAGATTTTTAAGTTGTAAGGATGTGGTTCTACTATTTGCTACAATAGTAAAACAACAAAAGGTGTTTTTGCGGATCACAACTTTGCTAAGCTCTGAATTATCACTACGCAAGCATCATTTTTGAAGATTCGCTTAAAGTTCATGGAGAAAATCAGAGTATTATGATCATCACAACACACTTCTCTTAAGGAGTAAATTGGTGTGCATATCCCACTAATATTTTGTAGAGACCACATTTAATAAAAAAAGGGACAGATCTAGAATTTTAGGAGTCTTAGGGGCATTTTCGAAATTTTTTGTTTTCTAGGGGGTTCTTCGTACTTTTCAGCTTTAGGGTTATTTTGTAATTTTGTATCTTCAGTTTATTATTTATATGCGAGTGAGGGGGATTATGGTTTTATCATGTTGAATCTTAAAAGAAGAGACTCTTGTGTGATAGGTTGCGGCATCGTCTCGAATAGAAACTTGGGATAGCGGTCCACCTCTCGAACGTGGCCAATGGGGAAGAAGTTCCTCTCGAAAGAACTCAACTATATTTTGTATCTCTTTATTTTCAGCATATTATTAAAAAAATTCCATCTTCCCCCAAAATCCCTCTATTTAACCCTAAAAATATCTCCTTTTCACCAAAAATCACGCATTTCCACCAAAAACCCTAACTTTCTACATCAAACCCCTAGCAGATCATATCAATTTGGTATCAGAGCAATGCAATTCATGGCAACGACAAGATGGAATGAAAAGTTCGAAGCTTTGAATGAAAAATGCGATGGTGAAATTAAAGATTTAAAGAAAACCATGGAGAGTTTCGCATCTGTGGAATCCATGCGGTTTTCGATGAAAACGACGATGGAAGGGCTTGAGACGCGAATGATGCAAGATTGGATATAATGTTAGGAAGCTTTCTCGCAAAAACTAGTTCAACAATTTGCCTTAGGATCTCAAGATTTAAAGGCGAAAACTTTAACAAAATGGAAGGAAAATATGGAAGAAGTCATCTAAGGATTGCTCTCCGACACGGATCACGACTCCGAGGAAGCGATGGGAGACGACTAGAAAAACGAGCTAAAGGCCGCTGGCCCATCGTGGCTCTGTGAGGCACCTGCAGGGCCGCTGCGGACCAGCTGATACCCAACAGGGCCGATCGGGCCCATATGAGTGGCCCGCCAGAGGCCTGTCGAGCCTTGGGAGTCCCACGACTTCTGGGAGACCCATCGAGGCTTCGACGATGATGGAGGACAGCTCCATGGACCTGAGGATGAGGATGATGTGGAAGAGCTTCAAGGGCTTCATGGGCCTCGGTGCACGACAGAGAGGCGACCACGCCAAATACTTCTAGCTTACGAGGAGTTTTAGGGAGATTATGATGAGGACCTGGGTTTTGAGGAGAATGATGATGACTGCCTGGGACGAGAATGACTGGGGAGGCAATGGCGACAGAGGTGGCGACCATTTGAGGGGGCTATGTGAGACGCAGAGAGGTACGACACATCAATTATTACCATCTCCTTACTATAAACATGTAGGTGGGTGAGTGGACCACGAGCGTCATAGGTTTCAAAGCAAATCCGAAATTAAGTTGCTAAAACAGCGAATAAAAAGATAATTTTTGACTACAATATAAGGGCAACCACCCTCTCAAGACGTCGATAAGCGAGGACGTCCGCACTCTCCTAATATTCCTCGAAGAACTCTTGAAGAACTCTCACACAATAATCAAAATAAACATAAGAGATTAGCGAGGGTCAGCCCTCGCTTAAGAGTAAACCCCTCCCCATCACAATTACCATCATACCCCTAAAATAATAATAATAAGGTAAGAGGGGTGCGAGTGCGGCTAAGGCTCGGCCTGGACTCGGGTCTGCCTCCGGGTGTAGACCCGAGTTCCATCAATACACCCCCCAGAGCCACCTTGTCCTCAAGGTGGAAATCTGGAAACTGTTGTGCCATCACGTCCATAGACACCCACGTGCTCTCGTGCTCTGTCAAATCCCTCCACTGCAGCAAGACCTCGCGCTCTCCCGTGCTCCCCCTACGTACCCCCTTCAGCGCCGCTGCCTCCAACCTCACCTCCATTTCAGATGTCAACGTCTCCGGAAGGGTGGGTGAAGGAGTGTGGTCTCCAACAGCCTGGCAAAGCTGCGAAACATGGAACACCGGGTGAATAATCGATCCTGGGGGCAATCTCAGCTTGTAAGCAACCGGTCCTACTCTCGCCTCAACCTCGAAAGGTCCAAAATAACACGGTGCTAGCTTCTCATTTCGTCTGTGAGCCAAGGATCGCTTCCTGTAGGGCCTCAGCTTCAAGTACACCATATCTCCGACTGCGAACTGCACATCTCTGCGGTGTAGATCTGCCCTCACCTTCATAACCTGCTGAGCCCGAGCCAGATGGAGCTTCAGCTCCATCAAAATCTGATCCCTCTCTACTAGATACTGCTCCACGTCGGACACTGGTGTCGAGTCTTGCCCATAATGCAGTAAATGTGGAGGGTCCCTGCCATACAGAATCCTAAACGAGGTCGTCTGAGCTGCAATGTGATATGATGTGTTGTACCAGTAACCCGCCCATGCTAGCCAACGAGCCTACTCCTTGGGAATTTCTGAGATAAAGCACCGCAGGTAAGTCTACACACTCATGTTTACCACATCCGTCTGTCCATCGGTCTGAGAATGGTAGGCCGTGCTCCGTCTCAACACTGTCCCCTGCAGCCTAAAAAGCTCCTGCCAGAATCTACTCAAGAACACTGTATCTCTATCAGAGACAATGGACTTTGGAGGTCTGTGCAAGCGAATGACATCCCTCACAAATATTTCCGCCGCCGACACTGCGCTGTAAGGATGCCGAAGTAGGACAAAGTGCACATACTTGCTAAGGCGGTCAACCACAACAAATGACTGTATATCCACCCGATTTCGACAGCCCATCTATGAAGTCCATGAAGAGGTCCTCCCACACTCGATCGGGCAAAGACAGCGGCTGTAGTAATCCCCCTGGGGACATCGCCTGGTACTTGTAACACTGGCACATGTCAAACTCTACAACCATCTTCGCCACCTCATTCTTCATCCCCTTCCAGTAGACCTCCCTCGCCAGTCTCTGGTAGGTCTTGAGGACCCCAGAATGTCCACTTACGGCGCTGCTGTGGAACTCCTGGAATATGGCCGGTATATATGTCGAAGTCCTCGGCAGAACCAGTCTCCTCTAATATAATAGCCGTCCATCCTGAAGAGAATACCCCGTATACTCACTCGATCCCTGCAATAGAGCCTCTCGTATGCATGCCAACTCTTGATCCTGCTCAACCTCCTGCTGTAGTGGCTCCCAGTTCTGAAGCACGAAAACTGCTAGTGCGGCCAATTCTGCCTCCTCTCGCTGCGAAAGTGCATCAGCCGCCTTGTTCTCCAACATCGGGCGATACTCAATCTCAAATCTGTACACCATCAGCTTCCACAGCCACTTTTGATGCTCCTCTGCTACCATCCTCTGCTCTAATAGGTACTTGAGGCTTCGCTAATCTGTGCGCACCAGAAAACTTCGCCCCAGCAAATACGGCCTCCACTTCTGAATCGACAAGACTATGGCCATCAGCTCCCTCTTGTAGACAGACCGCAGTCGGGCTCCAGTGGTCAACACCTGACTAAAATACGCAATGAGCCGATTCTCCTGCATCAATACTGCTCCCAGCCAATGTCCCAATGCATCTGCCTCTACTACAAAGATCCGGGAAAAATCTGGCAACGCCAAAACGGGCACAATGGTCATGGCCCTCTTCAGGGCCTCAAATGTCATCGTCGCCTCCTCCCCCCAACGGAACTGGTCCTTTAATAGCTCGGTCAGTGGCCAGGCGATCGTCCCAAACACCTCCACAAATCTGCGGTAGTAACTTGTCAAGCACAGGAAACCCCGTAGCCCCCTGAATGTGGTGGGGCACGGCCAGTCTAGCATCGTCGCTATCTTCGCTCTATCTGCTGCCACCCCTTCTGCTGACACCACATGTCCCAGATACTCCACATGTGGCTGTCCGTATAAACACTTCTTCCTGTTCGCAAACAGCTGATGATACTGCAGCTCCTTAAACACGACCTGTAGGTGGTCCAAGTGCTCCTCCAAGGTACAACTGTACACCAATATGTCATCGAAGAAAACAAGTACGAATCACCTCAGGTATGGACGGATACCTTATTCATAAGAGCCTGAAATGTGGCTGGTGCGTTCGTCAAGCCGAAAGGCATGACTAGAAACTCGTAGTGCCCCTCATGCGTCCGAAACGCTGTCTTGGGCACATCCTCCCGTCGCATCCTGATCTGATGGTAGCCTGACTTGAGATCTATCTTGCTGAACAGGGTTGTCCCATGTAACTCATCTAGGAGCTCATCTATCACCGGTATGGGAAATTTGTCAGGCACTGTCTCCTTATTCAACGCACTGTAGTCTACGTAAAAGCGTCAACTTCCATCCTTCTTTACTAACAGCATTAGACTGTAGAAAGGGCTCACAATAGGCTGAATAACTCCTACATGCACCACCTCTGCCACCATCCTCTCAATCTCATCCTTCTGATGATGGGGGTATCGGTATGGCCTGACACTAATGGAAGACACGCCCCCCTCATAGTACTATGGCGTGCTCGTAGTCCCTCGGTGGTGGGAGACCCCGGGGCTCCTGAAAGATCTCCTCAAACTACTCCATCAGCTGATGCACCTCTCCTGTAATTGGCTGCTCATCACTGGCCTCAGCGCCTCCCTCCCCGTCAACGAGTATAGCTCCACTAGGTATCCTCCTCCCTCAGTCTGGATGGTCCTCACCATGGTCTTCAACGAGACCAAAACTCTACCTAGGCTGGGGTCCCCCTGTAGTGTAACTGCTCTCCCATCTTTCTGAAACTCCATCCAGAGCAGCTTCCAGTTGACTGTCATCTCCCCCAACGTATGCAAACACGTCATACCCAAGATGATGTCGGTGCTCTCTAGGTCTAAAGGCAAAAAATCTGCGATCACATGTATCCCCTGTATGGTCAGTATCAGCCCTCTGCGAACTCCCCGACTGCTCTCCTTCTTTTCCGTCCCCATCATAACACTAAAACTGCCACGTCGGTCAGCTGGAGCCCCTGCTGGGCCACCACTCTCCTGGAAATGAAATTGTGGGTCGTCCCTACTATCAATGAGTACGGTCACCTCCTGTTCGCCAATCTCTCCCCTCAGCTTCATGATATGGTTCAGTGTGAACCCTATCACGAAATTAAGGGACACCTCTGCTACGTCTAACTGATGGTCCCCAGGCTCCTCTTCTGCCTCAGCTGCCTCATCCTCGATGCCTCGCCATCATCGTCCTCAAGTAGCAGCACCTGGAGCTTGCGTCCCGCGCATCTGTGACCCGGCTCATCACATCTGAAACACAAGTCCTTCTGCCGCTTCTCCCTCATCTCTGCATCTGTCATCCGCCTGAACTGCCCCCCCAGCCTGCGGTGCACTACTCCTCTCCCCGATCTTCTCCTTGGCCGCCGAATCCGCTCCCATAGTGGCTCTCTATTGTCCACCTGTCACTGGTTGGCTACAGCTCGCCGGTCCACTCCATCCACTCATGGCCTTCCTATCCTCCAACTGATAGTCCTCTGCCATCTGAGCGAACTCCATGGCCTCCATCAGACTCTGAGACTTCTGCATGCCCACCGCTGCTCGTATAGTGGCCCCCAACCCCTTCATGAAGGTGCTCTCCATCGTCTCGTCGGTCACACGTGCACCTGTCCTGAAAGGGCCTCAAACCTCTCTAGGTAGTCTCTCACTGTGCCCTCCTGTCTGAGCGATAGCAGCTGCTCCCACACGTTTTCCACGTGAGGGTCTATGAACCTCTCTACCCATCTGATCCCTGATCTCCTCCCATGAGCGGAAGGGGCGCCTCGCGTCCTTCCACAGAAACCACGCGAGGGCCTTTCCATCAAGGCAGATGCCCGCTGCCTCCAGCTTCTGCTCCTCAGCCATGCGAGAGACTCTAAAAAATCTTTCCGCTTTGTAGATCCATGAGACCGGGTCCGCCCCGTTGAATATAAGCATCTTCAACTTCCTTAGTCGGTCCATATTGAATCCCCACTGGTCCCCGCGTCCTCCACAGTGTCTAGGCTGGTGGTAGTGCTACCACCGCTCCTGGTGTCACTTATAACCCCTATGGGTGCCTCTTCCGCGGTCCACATATCCACCCCCCTTCGTCGCCTACAAACCTGCTCTCTGGCCGCCTATCTTGTAAGTCTCTGTATCCTCCTCTGTAGTCCCCAGGGTGTCCCTCATAGGTGTGGGGTGGTGGCCGTCCCCTATCGTCGTCGTGCCGGGGTCAAGAGAATCCTGAAAACCCCCTCCACCTTCATAGTGCCCCTGCCCTTCACTGGGATCAAATCCACCCTCAAAACCACGAGCCGTGCCTTCCAAATAGGGCGAAAGACCCCCCGTACTACTGTTGTTGCTGCTGCGTCACTTCCCCGCCGCCGTGGGAGAACCGCCAGCGTTCGGCGGGGGTCCCGCGGGCCTGCTGAGGCCCCGCGGGACCTGGGCGAGCGTAACTGGGGCCCCAGCGGCCCAGTACAGGGGGCCGGGACCTGGGCGAGCGTAACCAGGGCCCCATCGGCCCTGTACAGGGGCCGCGGGGCCCTGCCGTGGCATTCCAAGGCCCCCGCGCCCCTGTAGGTTAGCGCCCGGCGGGGGCCGGTGAGGCTTCGCCGGCCCCTGCGGGTGCTAGGGGGTGCGCCGCCCCGCCACGAGTCCTCCTGGGGGCCAGTGGCCCCCCTCTCTAAGCCGCCAATCTTGGGGGGGCGAAACTAGTCGCCGCCCCTTCTTTGCTTCCCCCGCCTTTCGCCGTATTGTCTCGCGATAATCCTCCATACAAGGCTCTCCATCCTCCTCTTCGTTAAATTCCACCTCTTCGTAGGCCCGATCCGCATCAAAAATCTCTTCTTTTTCCTTCCCCTTAATCAAAGGTGACGCCTTTGTTGTTGATTTAGGGTTCCCATCACCTTTGTTGTTCACCGCTAATTGAAAGATCAATTGCGCAAATTACTCTTCGTGCTTCGCTTGGTTCGTCGTTAATTGGTCGATGGAGGCCGTCAATTTCTTTATTGCTTCCTCGTTTTCCGTCACTGATCTCTTAACCCCTTCGATCTTGTCGTTAAATTTCTCCTCTAAAGTATCGATCTTGTTAAAGCTGACATGGATCGTCATGTGCTCGATACCAAATTGATAGGTTCCAAAGCAAATCCGAAATTAAATTGCTAAAACAGCGAATAAAAAGATAATTTTTGGCTACAATATAGGGGCAACGACCCTACCAAGATGCCGATAAGCGAGGACGTCTGTACTCTCCGAATATCTCTCGAAGAACGCTCACACAATAATCAAAATAAGCATAAGAGATTAGCGACGGCTAGTCCTCGCTTAAGAGTAAACCCCTCCCCATCACAATTACCATCATACCCCTAAAATAATAATAATAAGGTGATAGGGGTGCGGGTGCGCGCACAGCTAAGGCTCGGCCTGTACTCGGGTCCGCTACCGGGTGTAAACCCAAGTTCCATCAGAGCGGTTTGGAGTTGCTGGCAGAGTGAGAAAATTGAAAATGTCGTTGTTTGATGGGATGATCCCCATGGCTGGATATACAGAGCTGAGAGTTTGTTCGATGACACACCTGACGGGGGGGCAGAAATTGGAGGCGCCCGGCGTATGTTTCAAAGGGAAGACGCTCTCTTGGTTTCTTTGGATGGAGAAGAAAGCATATACACTCATGGAAAGAGCTCAAGAACTGTTTGGTGAATAGATTTCGAGATTCACAGTGGGAAAACCTACAATAGTTGTTGATGGCACTCAAGCAGGATGGATCTGTCATGAAGTATAGAAAGAAGTTTGAGACACTCTCATGGCGAGCTGGGGACATACCGTAGGAGACTTTAGCGGGGAGCTTCAGAGAGGGGCTCAAGCCAAACATTCGCGTAGATCTCTGCATTCATCAACCTAAGGGATTGATAAAGACGATGGATCTAGCACAATTGGTAGAGAATCGTCTTACTGAGGAGCAGAGGTCCAATGAGGCTTGGAATGGATCCAATCTTTGCAGCCAGGAGTAAGGGGACAAAAGGCACTGATAAGGGAAGACTAACCCAGTAAGGAGAAGAACGATGAGTCACGACAGGAAAACCAGTACATGCTCATGACGGATGCTGAGATGAGAGACAAATAGGCGAAAGGGTTCTGCTTCAACTGCGATGAAAAGTTCACCACAATGTATAGTTTGTAATTTTAGCCTGTATGGATCAATACACTAGAGGGGGGTGAATAGTGTATATAAAAAAATGTTACAAATAAAATGTTAGTAATATTTGCAAAGATGGCACAGAAATAAAATGACAAGTACTGAAATTAAATCAATCGCAAACACAGAGATTTATCCTGGTTCGGATCCTTGTGATCCTACTCCAGTCCTTTACTCCCAGTAGAGATTTTCAATCCACTATAATCACTTGCCCCGCAAGCACAAACTTACAAAAATGGCGACACTCCCCGTGTCCCAAACTTTGTACAATCTCTAAACAGAGATTCAAACATGTTAAATAATGAAATAAAAAACACCTATAGCCTTGTTATAAATTCAAAGAATGAATTCAAGGATGGTGTTTAGAAGATGAACTTCAAGAGGTAAAAGATATGTAATGAAGAGCAACACTTGAAGTTCTCTGGTTCATAAAAGAAGAGAGAGATCAATCGATTTCTTCTTGCAATTATGAACACAAACAACTTTCCAAAATGATGTTGAAAATCTAAGTTCTTCCGTTCTTAAACGAAGAAAGAAATCTAATGATTTCTTCTTACAAATAAGAAAAGAACAACTAATGGCCTAAAGCTTTAGAAAATGAAAGACTTGATTTCAACAAATAAGAGAGTAAAGAAGAGGAAAGTGAGTGAAGAGAAAGAGAGGGTCTACCCCTCTATTTATAGTGTTTAGGGACGGTTGGGGACTGTAGTTAACGTTGGAAAACGGGCTAGAACCGTCCCTGAAAATTTGGGATCAAAACGGCTAGTTTTGAAATTGGTCGACCAAAAGGACAAATTGGTCGACCAAAATTTAGAGAGAGAATTTTGACCGTTGGAAGACAGTTCCAGAATCTACACGGTTATCGGAGTTTGCATATGTAATCCCATAGTCAAATTCGAAGGTTTAAAATTGGTTGACCAAAATGGGGTTATTGGTTGCCAATTTTCAAAGTTGCGAATTTTCGAAATTGGGAAGTGTAGATCTCTGAGTAATAGGACCAAAATGACCTAGATGACTAAGACATATTATCACAAGGCTTTGTGACTCTAATAAAATAAATTTTACATTGATTACATAAAGCCGTAGATAGGACTGCATCTGCAACTGAATCTGAGAAGCTTCTTTGCAGGGGATCCTTATCAAGTGATTATATATCCAAGTCGTGGATGTAGGTGCCTTTGCCTTTCCAGTTTCATGAATGATATATCCGTTTGAATACGCATGAAGATATCTGATTGTGTGGAACTCAGCATTGATTGGTATCTGCATACATAGAGTTAGTAGCACTGAATGTATTTGTCATATCAAAACCATATGGGAATAGAAATATGGAATTATGAAATTCCAACATTCTCACCCTTTTTGATAATGACAAACATGAAAAATATATATCGTTTAAAATTGAACATATCAGATATACTCCCCCTGAATATGTGGATACTCCCCCTGAGTAGATAAAATATATTCTCCCCCTTTGGAATCCTCAAAAAGAGGCAAATAAATGATCAGTGAAAAGTAAGTGAAAAAAATAGTAGAGATAAAACTTGTGGTCAAAAGAGGCCTTTCTAAAAAAATAATGAACAAAGTGTGTTCATGCTGGAAAAAAAAGGTAGGGCAAAAAAAATGTATAGGCCGAAATAATGAGTAGGCCAGTTAAAAATAATGAGTGCGCAGGCCACTTCAAAATAAATACTAAGTCAGGACGAAAATTGGAAGGACAATATATAGATATCCACTGACGGTAGTGGTATAGGAAAAAATAAAGGAATAGATATTGGTATTTACAAAATTATAACCATAGAATCTAATTGGCATTATTAGAGTGGGGACATACAGTAACTAAGATAGAGTAAATGTCATGAGACTTATAAAATTCATAGCCTAGAAAGTGGCAAAGGTGCTATTAATTTAATATAAAAGCCAAATTTAGCTTCAGGACATTAATACCATCATAGCAAGTGATATAATGCCATCATGAACTAAGGGGCATCCTGCTATGAAGTGGACAAGAAAACACAAGGGGATTAGAAAACCAAGGCAAAGGGTATATAGCATAAGACAAACATGGGGCTAAGAAAGGACGTGGCCTTGGAAAATGAAATAGGGGATGCCTTGGAAAATTAAATGAGGGGATTGTTTCCTCATGAAGTGAAAGGATTTTAAATAAAGAAAAGAATCTGTTATGGGAAGTTGTGATAGAGTTTTTGGTGGGAACGGATATTTTTGCAAAAAGCAATATAAATGATTTGAATGGGATGAGTGGTATTGGGAAATGAAGAGTTGCCTTAGTGATGAAGGGAATTAAAGAAGGCAGAGAATAATGCAGTTATTGAAGTTGGGGAAGTTTTTGTGAACGGAAATATTTCCAATCGGCAGTATCAGTTTAGAAAACTGAAAACAATATAAATTTGAAAATGAAGTGATCGGTTCCGTTGGAAATAAAAACAATTGGAAGTAACTGTGAACTGAAAATAAGCGGGAAGAAGAAGTAGTTACCATAAAAAATAAAAAATAAAAAAAATTTGACAATTGGCGACCAATATTGGTGAATTGGTCGACTAATTTTAAAAAACAGCCAAAAATTGAAAAAATTAGAAAAAATTCTAAAAATAAAAAATAAGAATGTGTCATAAGTCTGATTCACTAATAAACCCTAAATTCCTAGAACAATATCTCCTTTATGAACATGATCATCTAGAAAATGATGACGTACATCAATATGTTTTGTACGAGAATGATGCACATGATTTTTAGAAAGATTAATAGCACTAGTATTATCACACATAATAGGGCAAGTAGAGCAATCAATACCATAGTCTGAAATAGTTTGTTTCATCCATAAGATTTGAGCACATGCTAAACCGGCGGCAATATATTTTGCCTCAGTTGTAGATAATGAAACAGAGTTTTGCTTCTTGCTAAACCAAGAAACTAAACCATGACAAAAAAAAGTGGCATGTACCGCTGGTACTTTTACGATCAGATTTGCAACCAGCAAAGTCTACATCACTATATGATAATAAATCAAATGTGCTTGACTTGGGATAAAATAAACCAAAATCAGAAGTGTGCTTAACATATCTAATAATCCTTTTTACGGCAGTTAGATGTGAAACTTTAGGATCTGCCTGAAAACGTGCACATAAACATACTGAAAACATAATGTCTGGTCTACTAGCAGTTAGATAAAGTAGAGAGCCAATCATACCTCTGTAAAGACGTTGATCAACACTCTTACCATTTAAATCTTTGTCGAGAGAGGTAGAAGTACTCATTGGAGTACGTTTTTCTGCAGAACTTTCTAAACCAAAACGTTTGATGAGTTCCTTAGAATACTTGCTTGGGTGAACGAAGATTCCTTCCTTCAATTGTTTGATTTGAAGATCGAGGAAGTAATTGAGTTCACCCACGTGACGATTGTATGTTCTTAATAAAAAGAGTGGAATCTATTTTACCAATAGAATAACCAGAATTTAAAAGATAGCTTTTAAGTCTTTCATACCAAGCACGAGGTGCTTGTTTGAGACCATATAAAGCTTTCTTTAATTTTGAAAACATGATTTTCTAAATTTTCATGAATAAAACCAGGAGGTTGTTCAACATAAACTTCCTCCTTGAGAAAACCATTTAAAAAGCACTTTTGACATCCATTTGAAATAATTTAAAAATTTTAAAACATGCAAATGATAACAACATTCGAATAGACTCAAGACGTACAACTGGTGCATAGGTTTCATCATAATCAATACTTTCTTCTTGATTATAACCTTGTGCAACCAATCGTGCCTTGTTTCAAATTACCTGACCAGATTCATCCAATTTATTTTTGAATGCCCACTTGGTACCAATAATTGAATGATCTGTAGGTTTGGGAACTAATTCCCAAACATCATTTCGTTGAAATTGATTGAGTTCTTCCTGCATAGCAATAATCCATGAACTGTCTTCACATGCATCTTTGATGTTCTTTGGTTCAATGGATGAAAGGAAAGCACAATGCGCCATTTGTTCAATTTGACGTCGAGTTCTAACTCCATCTGTAATATCTCCAATGATTAACTCCGATGGATGATTTGGAACTTGTGCAAATGCTTTAGGAAGATCTGTATTATCTGAAATAGACTCAACAGAGGGTTTAGTAGCATCAATTTCATCAAGATTAATATTATCTAAAGAATTAGATAAATGTAACATATTCTCTTCATCATCAATGATGGGAGAATTAGATGAGGGGTTCTCATCAAATGTAACATGTAGTGATTCTTCAACTGTTGAAGTTCTTTTGTTATATACTCTGTAGGCTTTGCTACGTGTTGAGTATCCAACAAAAATACAGTCATCAGATTTCAAATCAAATTTATCAAGTGCATCTTTAGTATTAAGAAGGAAACATTTACATCCAAACACTTTAAAATATGATACACGAGGAATGCGATTAAAAAATAATTCAAAACAAGTTTTATTAAGCAATGGCCTTATAAGAACTTTATTCATAATGTAACAAGCAGTTGCGACAGCTTCAGCCCAAAAATATTTCGGTAATTTACTATCACAAAGCATTGTTCTTGCACATTCTTGTAGAGTTCTATTTTTCCTTTCTACTACTCCATTCTGAGGAGGAGCACGAGGAAAAGAAAAATTGTGAGTAATGCCATTTTCATTATAAAAATTGGTAAAAGATTCATTTTCAAATTCTCCTCCATGATCACTACGAATAGTGACAATGTTAGAGGATTTGATCTTTTGTATCTTTTTACAAAATATTGAAAATTCTTCAAACGCATCATTCTTGTTTTGTAAGAATATAACCCAAGTGTATCTTGAATAATCATCAATGACAAACGCAAATCTACTTCTATTTAAAGAAGCTACTCTTGAAGGACCAAACAAATCTAAGTGTAGAAGTTCTAATGGTCTCTTTGTTGAGATAACATCCTTTGATTTAAAAGAAGATTTGTGCATTTTTCCTTGTTGACAAGCATCACAAAAATGTTTGTGTTTGAAAGAAATATTTGGCATTCCATTTACTAATTTGTTTTTTGAAATGTGTGCTAGATTTTTGAAATTAGTATGTCCAAAACGTTTATGCCATAAAAGTGTATCATCTAATGTAATCATTAAACAATGATTATTAGTGGTAATAGACATGCATAAGATATAAATGTTATTCTTACGCTTACCACGAAATAAAATAGATGACATATCAGAATCATAAATGATGCAATCATTTTGTTCAAAAACTATTTTGTAATTTTTATCGCATAATTGACTAATGGAAAGTAAGTTGTGTTTCAAACCGTCAACCAGGAGAACATTCCCGATGATAGGCTGATTTGTATTACCAACTGTTCAAGTGCCTACGATTTTGCCTTTGTTGTTGTCACCAAAGGTAACTGTGCCTCCATCTTTATTTGTAACGGTTGAAAGTAGTTTGACATTTCCTGTCATATGTTTTGAACATCCACTGTCCAAAATCCATCTTTCCTTTTTAGGTACCTGAAAGATAAAACATTAAGCATTGGTACCCTTTGTTTGAGGGTCCTTGGGATTAGATTTTTGGAAGCCAAACCCAAGTGGAATTTGGCTTTTTAAGGTAATCACTAGAATAAACAATAGAATGCATACAATGAGAGATGTAATCATTTCTTTCTTTTAAACATTAGTTGTCACAACCGTGCGCTCATGTTGTTGATAGCAGGCAAAGACGATGAGATGGAGGAAGAAGAGCCATAAGGAGATGAGTATCTTCACTTGAAGGGCATGCACATGGTCTTCTTGCACCACCATGAGGACAAGGTGGACTTTCGGGGATGGAATAATGATGAGACCACATTTTATTAGAAATGATATATCTGAAATTTTAGGAGTCTAGGGGTATTTTCGTAATTTTTGATTTTCTAGGGGTTTTATGGTTATTTTTGCAATTTTATATTTTAAGTTTATTATTATTTATATGTGGGCTTGGGGATTAGGGTTTTATCGTGTTGAATCTTGAGAGAAGAGACTCTTTTGTGAGAGGTTGAGGCTTTGCCTTGAATATAAGCTTGGGAGAGCGGTCCATCTCTCGAAAATGGCCTAGGGAGAAAGAGTTCCTCTTGAAAGAACTCAACCATCTTTTGTATCTCTTTATTTTCAACCTATTATTAACTAAAAATTCCATCTTCCCTCACAATTCTCTCTTCAACCCTAAAAATATCAAATTCCTCCAAAAATCCCATATTTCCAAAAAAAACATAACTTTCTACATCAAAACACTTGCGGATCTTATCATATTTCTTAGGATATTAAGGACGTTGGCAACCAAGTAACTCCTCCCACTAGTTACATATTGTCATATGTGTTCACCTTATAATTAGTTAGTAAAAGTTACGGCATTTCCGCAAAAACACCTGGTCAAGTTTTAATATGCAAAATCAAATCGAATTCTTGACTCTTGACCACATAGCTAGATCAATGCCTGCAAGCATGTCTCATATGGGCAAGCTCTGTGTTTAAGCTAAGAGGCATGAGTAATCATTGACGTGCTAGGTAAGTAGGAAATGCCACATAATTGGGACCCAACCTTGATCAATGGATTGCTTTCCATGCAAAGCACGTTGATAATAAAAACCTCACCTAAGCACTTTCCTGAAACACCAATCGTCGAAGGATCCGTGTCTCACCCTCATCAACACTACATACTAACTTGGTTACCGATCATGGTCGCCAATTCATAGCTCCCCCCAAGAGATACCACGGTCAAAGAATTGTTTGCACATCGAACTCTCAATACATTGAAGAGGTATACATTACACACATGCATTGATCATCTTTTGAGCACATGGACTAATGCTCTCCTCACCAACTATAAACTTGAGTCTCCTTTTGCTTTATCAACTCACATGTTAAGCTATGTTCAATGATTGTGCATGCACACATACATGTATATGCATATTTGCTAAATAGTGGATTTTTTAGATACACAAACCAACCACTGATGTATATGCACGGACCATGCCCGTACACATGCACCCTATGCAAACCCTTTGCTTGGGGCCATGCATTCAAGTGTAGTGCCACTATGCGCAACCTCACGCTTGACCCGACCAAGCACAGCTAGATGTGCAGTGCACGCCCTGCATGACCAAACGCTGCTAAGTTATGGTGCATACACTATGTGCGTGGTCACGTAACCTGTATGTGTGCACTCGGTAAGGCAAGCATCATGAGCTACATGAGTTTCATGTGTGCGCGTGATTGCACTGCAACAGAAGGTCATGCTTGATTGGACATGCCAAGCATTGCGTGTTAAAGGCATGTGACATGCGCATCACTTAGCAATAGGTTTCGTGATATGTGAGGTTAATAGTTTACTCAACAAAAAGAAGTTGGTCCTAGAGAACTCTAGGGTTTTAAGTAATGCCTTTTGCAAGAAATATAGAACCGATCCACAGTTTGATATGTAATAATATGGTTAAGCAATTTATCAGAACTTAACAAGATTGCAATCTTAATCATGTAAGCAAAAGATGTATAATCAAAATCAAGATCACATGATAATAAACCCTAGAATATTATTTATAAAACAAAGATTACAAATCTTAAAAATATGATCTTTGTTGCAAATCAATCATCAAAAGACAAACATTTTTTAATATTAAGCTCTTGATTAAATCTCAAAGGTGCTTAACAATCAAGATTAGGAGCATGACGGCCCTAATATCAAATATAAAGTCTATACCAGCAAAGCATGTAATTTGATCATGATCCTCTACTAATATGAATGATCTAGATCCGTTATGAATCAAATAACTACCAGCAAAAGCTTGCCTGTTTGGATCATCCAAAACTGATTACCGCAACATTGATGATCTCTCAAGGTTGGACGACGTTATGACCTTTGATTGCCGCTTTCTGAAACGCAAGACAATAGACAATAGGATCTCCTTGATATGAACAACCTTTGTTCGCAGCTAAGACAGGTTCTCTTGTTTGTTTTGTGTTGGGAGAGGAGATTTGGTTACCCTTTATATGCCTCAGACCACAGATCTGTTAGGCTCTAATATCGCTTGTTGGAGAGATGAAAGATGACGATCACCTCAATCGATAACCCCACGGAAATTCTAAGATCGTTGTCACAACGAACAAAGAAAACGACAATTTGCTACAAAATCTGCAACACAATCAATAATATGACAGCAATGCAAAACAAAAGAAATCATGCATCTGACTCCAAAGATTTATACTGATTCCACCAAATTCTTGGTGTACGTCCAGTTAGAGAAATTACTAATACTTCAACATCTTTAGATTACAAGTTATGGTGTTTGGTTGAAAAGAAATAACCAAAACCCGCTAAGAAATCGAAGAAGAAATTATGGAGAAAACCTCTCAACCAAGCCACCAAAGCCCTCAGTTTGCCCTTTATTTCTCAACAGGTAGCCGCAAACTTCACAAGAATTATTCCCTCGAAATTTGCTCGAGAAATCCATCAAAAAAACCTAGCCGAAAATATGTATACCTAGCCTTATGGGTCAGCCATGTAAACGGGTCTGAATTGGATCCAAATCCAATTCAAATTCGGTGTCTGAACCCGCTCCGCTTTTGGATTAATTCTTCGATGTTCAATCTGGGAGTGATATCATGTGAAGCCACCACGTGTCAACCCTCTTTCGCCTGCGTCTACTAGCCAGTGTTGCGCGCTCCGTGTCCGTTTGTTACAGGCGAGATCAAACCTTCAACCATCGTGTGGCGGTCTGATGTGCCCGATCGCATGTTCAAAGCTCGTGCAAAGCGCTCACGTTGGGCTCACAAGGAGGTTGGACCAATCGTCTTCTCTGGGCCGTTAAGGCCGCTTACGTTTGCGCATGCTCGAGTGCTGTGGGCCACCCTGTCGCAGTGGACTAGGCCATGAACAGTTACTTTGAAAATCCAAAAATAAATACTTAGGCTAGTCTTGATTAAATTACTTGATATGGGCTCTAAAAACTCCTAAAAATCCCGATAAATCCTAGATTCATCCCGAGATATTTTGGTGTTTTGTATCACATTTTTCAACACTCCACTTAGATACAAACACACCATACAGTCCGAACCAAGCTAAAACTCTATATCCTTCGCCTTCAAATATAAACCACCACGTCATAATGCCATAGCACTTGGCTACTGAGCTTCACACTAAGTATCACCAACTAACTGTGTGTCCAACCAACCTTTTTTTGAAGGTGAGTCTCCGAATTCACCGTACCACTTGAATCCATACTTGAAGCAAAATTCTTAGTGATCTCTCCATGCCACCTCGTGGCACCCTAATACCTCTTCAAGGAAAATAAGTTTGTCGCTCAAACTTTGTAGCCGACCTGTAACCCGTTAGATGCTCCTTGTGAATTTCCTTGGGATACGCTTTGACGTCTCTCCTTGCACACCGCCACCCTGAGTTTGCGACCAAACTCAATTCATCCATCTCAAACATATTTGTCGTAGGAACTCCATGCACATGCAATGCATAAGCCAAATCCATGTTGTCATCAAAACGAGCTGGGGCCTTCACGATGTGTTGCCCCCACTCTGCTAGCAATCGAGTCATCCACATTAGCTCTAAAATCCTCACATCGACTAAAACACACACTACCGTCAATGTTTGCAATAGTATCCTTATGTGGAGTCTCACCATCAACCGTCACTCCTTTACCAAAATCTCTGCCAATCATGTAATTTGGAATAAGTACATATATCTCGATTGGCACCTCCTCGCCAGTAACGGTCCTTATTCTCTCTATCTTCCTCTTTTCTTTTTCTTCATTTTCTTTTTCATTTTGGCCCGCAACAAGCCCAAGCCCATTGGGCTTCCCCCTCCTTTCCCGCTCTCCCATTTCCGCGGCGCCTGAGCCTCATGGGCTCTCTCTCTCTCTCTCTCTCTCTCTCTCTCTCTCTCTCTCTCTCTCTCTCTCTCTCTCTCTCTCTCTCTCTCTCTCTCTCTCTCTCTCTCTCCCGACTCGCAGCGGCCCCAAACCAAGCCCTTGGGGCGCGATCGTGTCTTACACGCTCACAGCAGCGAAGTGAGCCATCAAGGGCTTCGTCGAAATCTCTCTCTCTCCCCCCTCCCCACGTCGCAGCAACGAGCCCCTCGTCCTCTCCCTCTATGCGACAGCGACGAGCACCCAACCCCCTTCTATCGTCCCCTCCGTCCTCCCCAATGTTTTGAAAGGCGGCAAAGGCTTACGCCTCAAGGCGCGCCTCAGGGCGAGGCTCACCTCCAGCGCCCTGAGGCTTGAGGGAAGAGGCTTTCACTCGTTGAAGGCGCCCAAAGGCTTACGCCTCAGGTCGAAGGCGCCCAAAGGCTTACGCCTCGGGTCGAAGGCGCTCAAAGGCTTACGCCTCAGTTCGTAGGCGCATCAAATACGTTTGGGTTTTCACGCCATCAACATGTGATTTTTTGCAAAAAAATTTTATTTCCCAAGTATAAAAGCTAAAAGAGAGAGAGAGAGACGACTCGCCGCCGCCTTGATTTGTCGCCCCAGATGAAGATGATGTTAGTAGCCTAGGAAGTTTTGGGGAGGGAGATGGCTTAAATGAAGATTCTGTATTTGATGATGTGTAAGAGTAAATTTAGAGTCTAATTTTGCAACTCAAATACTCTGATCTTTTTTTGGATATTTTATATTTGTCTTTAGAGTGTTATTTTAATATTTTGATACTTTAATGATGGTTTGAAACTTAAATATAAGTTTTTTACATCTATATTTTAGAATTATGTGGTTATAATGTGTTACGCCTCACAACACGCTGAAGGCTTACGCCTTACGCGTTGAGGCTTACGCCTCGCGTCACGGGTCGAAAAAACGCCTCACGTCACGCCTTTGCGTTTTAAAACTTTGGTCCTCCCTGAGCACACGGCGCCCCCCTCTCCTCCATCCTCTCCTGCGACCCCATCCCACTCCCTCGTCCTCTCTGCGGGTCCCTACAACCCTATTACTCCCCTCCCCTCTCCTCCTCCTTCTAGGTGGCTCCCCTTACCGCCGCCACTGCTTCCTTGCCTTCGGTGTTGGTTCGCCCCACCTTCCTTGCCTTCAGTGTTGGTTCGATATTGTTTCTCTTGTCGTTTTGAGGTACGGTGGCTCCTCCCGCTTACAGTCTGTCCCTTCCTTACTTCCTTGTTGTTCGATGGCTCCTCTTGCTTACAATCTAACCCTTCTTTGCGTGTTGGGTTCGTGGCTTCCCCTTACTTGCGGTCCGTCTCTTCCTTGCTTGAGTTGAGATCGACGGCTCCCCTTGCTGGCGGTTTTGGAGTTCCTTGTTAACTGAAGGCTGCGGTTGGCTTGTCTGATGCTGTGTTGGGCTCTGTGGCTTTCTCTGCTGCTTGTTGGGTTCGGCAAGGTCCTTGTTCATTGGTTGGGCTTCAGACCTTAATTTTCTTGGTTCTTCGGCATCAATCTCAGGTAAACTATATCACATATCCTTCGAATTCAATTTCAGTTTTCTTCTGCTTATTGTCTTAGGATTTTGGGCTGTTGGTTGTGGTTTGCTTTCTACTTGTTTGGGGTTTCGGCTTGGGGTTTTGGGTCGTTCTCGCTTGTTGCTTGGGTTCTTGGGTTGTTGTTGCTTACGATCTGGGGTTCCTTGCTACTCATTGGTTGCGGCTGGCTGTTTTGCTTGCAGCTTTGGGTTCCTTGCTAATTGTTGCTTGCGGATTGGGCTTCCCTCGCCGTTGTTGGGTTCGATGGTTGGCTTTGCTTGTTATCGTGGGTTTCTGGCTGGTTATTGAGTTGCGACATGCTTCTTCACTTGTTGTTTGGGTTCGGTGGTTCTATTACTTGCTGTTTTGGGGTTTCCTTGTTGTTATGGGGTTCGTTGGCTTCTCTTGCTTGCGGTTTTGGGCTCCCTGCTGGTTGTTGAGTTGTGGTTGGCTTTTTTGCTGCTTGTTGGGATGCGGCTAGCCCTCCTTACTTGTTGTGGATTGTGGCTCGCTTATTTACTTACTATTTTGGGTTCTTTGCTTGTTGTTAGGCTTGGTGACTTCCCTTGCGTGCTGTCTTGGGTCCCTAGGTTAATGTTGGCCTCGGCTGGTTTCCTCGCTTGTTTTGGGTTTGGTGTGGTTCACTAGGAATTTGATTTCTATGGCCTAGAACCTCTATCATCACTTTGAGTTTGACTTTCGGACTTTTCTTTATCAAGTAGTTATTATTATGTTTTCCTTGTTTCTTGGTTCATCGCATGGAACAGTTGGTGTTACTTCTTTTATATCAGTTCATGTTGGAATACCAAGTCATGAGGAATATACATGCATTGCTTTATCACATGTCAGCTTTACTATCATGTCGTTTAAATTATCTCTTGAGCTTGCTAGTACCATGAAGTTTAATATTGTATTAAAATGTGTAGTCTTGGATGTTTCTTGTGATGGCACGATACTGACACGATACTGGATGACTGGTGGAATTGATGTTGACTCTGAACAAGTCTGCTTACTACATTCGATCATTCTCCATGGACCTCACCCCTTGACTACGTAGTTTACATAATATTAAACAACCTCACGACACTAAACTAATAATTGGTTATTTCAGCTTGACTCGTCGGGTTTTGGGGAAACTTATAATTGTGAGAGTGCGAGAGCGACTGTGACCTGTTTTTGGCCGTCTAGGAGGATTTCATTCCACAATCAAGCATGATCGTTCTCGATACTATCATTTTCCAGGCATGATGCAGATACCGTGTACTAATATTTGAATGGATCCTGAGTAACCTGTTACTCGGCCCGGGGTAGCACCCTTGCGGTCTCAAGAAGGCCTTCGTGTTGCACACCATTGATCACTCCATATTTTACACCTTTTTCTGCATGTTTGCATGCCGTTTTGATCGCCCATATCGCGTTTTTCACGATTATTTGACAATATTGCGATGCTTTTCACTATTTCTTGTTTTTGTCGTATTTCAGGAAGTATAGAGCGATCCGGAGCAATTTTGAGATCAAGTGGTTCGCAAGCGCTAAGGAGTGTCACCCACGACTCATTTGAGGGCCATTCAGCGATGGAAGATGGGTGGAAGAAGAAAGAACTTCGTGAGAGCGACGAGGAGGAGAAAATGAGAAGATTGGGCATTTACAGTATGTCACTCAGCCGAGTGGAGCACTCACTCGGCCGAACAAGAAACCCCACTCAGCCGACCAGAACGGATACACACACAGAGCTAATTTCAGCGTATACTCGGCCGAACGAAGAAATCCCACTCGGCCGAATGTGAAATCTCACTCGCCCGAGTGGTACAGAGAAATTGTCCAGAGAAAGGCCGAAGTTACTGTATTTTTCGGAGATCCTGTCGAAAGTCACTCGGCCGAACGATAAAACCACTCGGCCGAACGGATAAGTATACTCGGCCGAGTCACCTCCGAAGGCAGACCCTGAGACCCCCCTGACTTACTGTTTTCTTACAGGGTCTGTCACTCGGCCGAGTGAGCCGCTCCGCCTGCTGCGAAAGTTGCGATTTCTGGGTTGCGCAGGGGCAGTTTGGTCACGATTTTCTGGGCGATTTTGGAGGGTATTTAAACCCAGTTTTTGCCCTAGTTAGAGGAGCTTTTTGCAGCCTTTTTCAGAACTTTTCAGAACTTTTTAGGTTAATTAGATTTAGACTTTCTTTTTGGAGATTTGAAGGCTACTCTTATTGGATTCCCATTGGATATCAATGGATCTTCATTGGTTTGTCTATTTCCTATCAAAACTCAATTTTTATTAGCTATTTCTCTATTGCAATGAATTCTCTTGGTATTATTATTGATTTTTCTGAGAATTACATGATGAATATTGAGTAGTGCCATCGTCTTAGGGCGTAGGGATGAACCCTATGGACCCTATTTCTAAATTGTGATGCAATTGTGAAATTGTTGCTAGAATTGATTAGGGTTAGGTTGGGATTGATTAATTACGAATAGCTAGGGATTCATATCGATTGGGATTTGCAAAAGATTGGGTCCCAATTGATAAGAAGGCAGAGAAATTCGATTTAGATTGACGATTGGATTTCTCTAGACTTGGTTTGCAAGAGATTGGGCCAAAGCTAGGATTTTCAATTGTGAATCTATACCAATATCCGTTTGCAAGAGATTGGACGGATAGGAACTATCACAACCTAGGTCGTAGCTCGAGTTTGCACGAGAGTGGGCTCGAGATACGATTGAACGATGATGTCGTTCTTCACGCTAGCGGCTTAGGCTAGGGTTTGCAAGAGATTGGGCCATATCCTAGGTTTGCTATAGACCGGCAATAGCACGAGAGCGTGAGCTTGGTTCTACATTTAGTTGCGACTAGTTCACCCACATTCAAGTTTAGCAATGATGAAACCTATGAATCACAATGATGAGAGATGGTCCGTAGCGGGGATTCCCTATCCCTAGACGTATTATTAAATTGATACTTTCTCTTAATATTTACACGATTGTGACTGTTTACCCCAAACGATTCTCGATCCTCTTGATAGCTAGGTGATTGGAAGGAGACACTGTTATTAGTCCTCCCTGAGTTCGATACCCGCTCACCGCTACACCGTGCGCTTGCGGTAAAACTACAGCATTGTCTGTCCCGGGTGTGTGTACTCCCGGGGCACGAGCAACCATACTCTCTCATAAGTCACAGCCCAGTATTGGTTCACTTTAGTGAGTACCACTTTACAGCAGTTGTGGTTTTTTAATATTCATAACATGCTTCCTTTTTGTACCGTGCCTTATAACTGTTGTCATATCTCCTTTTGTGCACCGTTACTTTTCTATCACTTGCTTTGATATTGTCTACTTTATTAAGTCGTGGTGCGACTTCTGTTGCTCACTAGGTGATAACAGGATCATACGGAGGTGCTTGAGCACGAGGAGTCAGACTTTCGGTGCATGATTTTAGAGAATTGAGCTAGCTGAGGTAAATGTGGGTATTTACATTTCAGTTGTAGTGTAATTGTTACTGTTCTTAGCTGCTTTGTTATGAGAATTTCCATTCTTTCTACACTGCTCCACATTGACTACACTGGCACATGCATGACCTGCATATAACTGTTTCAATTGTGACGACGCCCAGGGAGCGGGGCATCACATTGCATCCATTTGTTTCGATACTTCCTGAAACCTTCCTTTGCAGCAGCGTCGACTCATCTAACGTCACATGTCGACCAACCAAGATCTTCCTTTCATCTGGGCTCCATAGTCTATAATCCTCGACAGCATCCATGTATCCCAACATGACACTTTTTCCCATACTGTCAAACTTGTCACCTTTCTAGTGAACATAGACTGGATATCCTAATACCCAAAGATAATCTAAATTCACTGGCTTTCCTGTCCAAAACTCCTTTGAAATTTTTCTAACGATAGCTGAAGATGGAATTCTGTTCACCAAATAAGTTGATGTCAATATAGCTTCGGCCCAAAATTCCTTCAACAAACCTGATGTAAATCTGAGACACCTCACCTTTTCTAGAAGTGTCTTATTCATCCGCTCGACAACTCCATTTAACTCTTAGTATAATAACGTGCCTCTGTATTCCCTACTACTGGCAGAATTTCGTGAACTTGGAAGAAGTAAACTCGCAACCATTGTCAGATTTCAACACTTTCAGCTTCTTTCTCGTTGGATTCTCCACAAGGGTCTTCCATGCCTTGAACTTCTCAAACGCCTCTGACTTTTCCTTCATCACACACGTATTTTTCTGAAGAAATTATCGATGAACGATATGAAGTAACAAGTTCCACCTAGAGAGTGAACTGGTGCATGACCCCAAACATCGGTATAAACATACTCAAGAATCTCTCTTGCGTCATGCTTCCCCTCACCGAAACTAACATTTGTCTGCTTGCCATAAACTCAATCCGCAAAACTCCAGCTCCTTCAAGTTCACCCTTTTGATCAGACCACACACCCTCAAACCCTCCAAGCTTTTATCCGTGACATGTCCAAGTTTGAGATGCAACAACTTAGTCGAATCAATCTCCTATGAACTCTCAACACCAACACTGGAATCACCTATGATCGTCATCCCCTTCAACATGTCCCTGACTTTTTCACCTCACATCAACACTATCGAACGCTTCGATAACTTCACAGCATCCTTCTATATCATTACTTTGCAACCCATGGAATCCAATGCCCCTAATGAAACTAGTAACTTTCTCAACTCTGGAACATGCCGTGCATTGGTAAGGGTGCACACTATACCATCGAACATCCTTATTCTCATTGAACCAACTCCAACAACATTGCACTCTTCATTGTTATTCATAAAGACTGATCTACCCTCCTATCGGTAAGTGACTTCTTCAGATACATCTTCTCGAGCTTCTCCCATAATCCCTTGGCCATAGTCTCCTCAGACACTTGATAGATCACCTTGTCCGATAAGTTGAGTTAGATGGTTATCGTCGAGTCCTTCGTCTCCATCTTCTCTCTTTATGAGATATTTGTCAACATCTCTGTGGCGTACACCACCCTGTGGACACGATCCTTTCTCAAGATAGCCTTTATCTTGTATTGTCATATCTCAAAGTTTCCCTTGCCATCGAACTTTAATCTCTTATTGCGCTCCTACAACTGTTGCATACGAACCACCCGCATATGAACTCAAACGATTGCCTTTTCGGTTGCATCATATTTTGTAGAAGAGCTTTCAAACATCGCCTTGGATTTATTCATGAACATTGCTCTGATACCACTTATTGGGGAGATAAGAGATGACGATCACTTCAATCGATAACCATGTGGAAATTCTAACATTGTTGTGACAACGAACAAAGTAGACGACGATTCGCTACAAAACCTGCAATACAAACAATAATATGAAAGCAACGCAAAACAAAAGAAATCACACACCTGATACCAAAGATTTATACTTGTTTCACACAATTCTTGGTGTACGTCTGGTTGGAGAGATCACTAATACTTCAACGTCTTTGTATTACAAGTTATAACATTTGGTTGAAGGGAAACAACCAAACCCGCTAGAAAACGGAGAAGAAAATATGGAGAACCCCTCGCAACCAAGCCCCCAACAAAGCCTCAGTTTGTCCTCTCTTTCTCTACAAGTAACAGCAAACTTTATATGAATTTTTCCCTCAAAATTCGCTCGAAAAATTCATCAAAAACACAGCCGAAAACACGTTTATATAGCCCTGAGGGTCTGCCTTGTAAATGGTTCGGAATCGGATCCAAATCCGATTCAAAATTGAAGTCTGAACCCGCAACGCTTTCGGATTAATTCTCTGGACGGGATCTCATGTGACGCCGCCATGTGTCCACCATCTTTTGCATCACCTGCATCCGCTCGCCAACGCTGCGCGCTCCATGTCAATTTGATCCCACAGGCAGGATCGAACCTCCAGCCGATGCGTGGTGGTCTGATGTGTCTGATCGCACGTGCAAAGCTCGCGCAAAGCGCCCACGTTGGGCTCATGAGGCTGGGCAAAGCGTCTTCTCTGGGCTGCTAGCGTTTGCGCCTGCTCAAGTGCAACGAGCCACGATGTAGCAATGGACTGGGCCGTGAACAGTAATTCTGAAAATCGCGAAATAAATCCTTTGGCTGGGCTTGATTAAATTAATTGATTTGGGCTCCAAAAAACTCATAAAATCCATGTAAATTCTAGATTCATCCCGAGATATTTTTAATGTTTTGTATCACATTTTTCAACAAAATAGTTCCCTCTCCCTTAAAGAATCTACATCCACCGTATGATAAGATCATGCTGCCCGGAAGGGCACACAGTTCTATTCTAAGTCGAATAAAAACCATAATCGAATTGAGTTAGGGTTTGGGCCAACCAAGGATATGCAGGTAGGACTTCAAGCTGCATGTCCCATTCAGATCCCATCCAAATTTACGACGGTTCCTCAAACTGATCCAGAGTCCGGTCAGGTCCTGCACTCAAGCGGACTTGAAACAATGTCCAAGTCCAAAGAAAAATAAGCCTGTTCACATCTTAAGTCCATGCTACAGATCAAGGCATTAGAGACCACAGAAGACTACTCAGCCTACAAAATAAGAAACTAAATACAAGATGAGCCCATCGTTAAAGCCAGCAAATCAAAAAAGTATCCTGAAAGTTGTTTGTGTATGGAAGCAACACAAATTGCCGGACAATCATAAATCGGGATATGCCGGTTCTTTATACAAGGCGCCAACCCATGTAATATAGCTTCATGTAAGCTGTAGCCTCTAATAATCAGAATCTATCACATATCTTAAGGTGTTATGTTCAGAGCACCAGTTGTTGATGCAACTGAAGTTTTCATGGTAAGGTGAATCTGAAAAACAAATTATAACGAATTATAAGCAACAAAGTACAGTCTTGGAATAGACTCGGTCATAAACTATTTTACTCATTACATGAATGCAGTTCTGTATTTATGAAATTAAAACAATATAGGGAATTGCAAACGCCGACAGGAGAACAAGTGAAAGTTCTCTGTCGTGGTAGTCAAATTCATTGCTTAAGACCGCATAAGCAGTGTGACAACTGTGTTAGCAATAATCACCGTGAAGCAGCAGTTGGTTCCTTCTGGCAACTAGTTTTACATGGGGACAATGGGAAGATGGAAATATCTAGTATCGTGCGGAAGAAAGAATCAACATCTTGTATGCAATACTTACATTGCAATCGAAAGCAAATCTCCTGGCAAGCATAATTGCTGCATTCCTTTCTCTCTCTGATTCAAATGCCAACGTGAAGGAAAGGCCTTTCTTAGCCTGCCAAAGGAGTGCCTGAGCAGCAGCATTACCACCACCTCTGACCCCGCATAGCTGAGGAATTGTTATAAAAAATTAGTTGATATGTGCTTGTAGCATACAACATCTATCAGTGTTTGATAATGGGATTGAAGTTGTCAAAAGATCAACTAGTTTAGACATAACAGTTGCTGCTTATACGACTTGAGCAGAGAATATACAATTTACTGCAAGGTTACTTTGATGTTTAAATATCAATGCTATAAAGCTACGTTGCAAGGACACTCCAATCTAGAAATAGGAGTTTTCTAGGTTTTGTTGGATAAAGAGAGGATTTTTAGGGAAAGATGAGATTTTTAGGATAAAGGAATGATTTTTAGAGCTAGAAAGTGGGATTTGGGGGCGGTGTTGGATTTTTATTAATAATAAACTGAAATAGAAGAGGGATGCCACTTGATAGGAATTTTCTAGGTTTTGTTGGATAAAAACAGGGTGTTGGTAGAAAGATGTAATTTTTATTGGAAATGATGGATTTTTAGGATTAGGAAGAGAGATTTGTGGGAAAAGGTGGCATTTTTATCAAGGTTTGAGGTATCGGCCGATACCAACTAGTATCGGACGTATCGGATCGGTACTGCACCCTACCGGTACCGAAACGATCCCACAGTCTCGGTTTTGGCCGGAAGGTTCCGACCAGTTTCGCCCCGTATCGGCCGAAACTGGCCGAAACCCTAGGCTCCGGCTTGAAAAGGATTATGAAGATGATCCAAAATTGTAAATCAAGACGAAGAAGAGGCGAAAACAGTAAAAATTGCAAGAGAAAAAATTGCATGAAAAAAGATGAAAAAAAAGATGAGGATGAAAATTGAACTCACCGATGAACTCCTGCCTCGTCGTCCCGCCTCGCTGCATCGACGAACACCTCTCCTGCCTCGTCTCCTCGCATCGACGACCGCCTCGCTGTCCCGCCTCGGCGAACACCTCGCCGCACCAAGAGAGAGAGAGATAAGAGCAAAGAGGGAGAAAGAGGGTTTGCAAATGAGAGGACGATGCGCTGCATGAAGGGCTATAGAATTTTTAAGGCAAACTTGTAAATAAGTGGCATGTGCGCAGCATAAAATGGGGGGTGCAACAGATATTTTAAAGGCAAACTTGTAAATAAGTGGTATGTGCACAGAGTAAAATGTTGGGTGCACAAAGCAACTCCCCATTTTTGTAACGGCAAACTTGTAAATAAGTGTTATGTGTGCAGAGTAAAACAGTGGGTGCGCAAAGCAACAACCCAGCATTTGATTTGTCTTGGCAAACTTGTAAATAATTGAAGGGATAGCTGCTGACTTATTTGGAACGGCAAACTTGTGAACTAATGGCAAACTTGTACATAAATTATATATACAAATTCATAAATACATATTAGTAATATAAATTTGATAAGTATTTGATATTATATGATTACTACTTTTGTTTGATAGTATTTGATAAGGTTTTAAGTATTTAAAATCACCGATATGTACGAAACCAAAACCTGCTTCCGAAACCACTAAAACAGGCAATACCGATACCAAAACCTAAATTTTGGGATGAACGAAACCGAGATCGAAACCGAGATCTAAAACCTTGATTTTTATTAATAAGATTGAAAATAATAGGGGATGCAAGATTGGATGAGTTCTTTCGATAAAAAATCGCTCTCCTAAGCCACCGATTCGAGAAAGGACCGCGCTCTGCAATAAAAGAGGGATTTTTATCAACCTCACACAATATCACTCAATATTCGACACCCTTTCTAATCCCCGCTAAGCCCCATATAAAAAATAACAAAATTACAAAAAGACCCCTAAAACTAAAAATTACAAAAAATCCCCTTAAAACCGAAAATTACAAAAACACCCCTGATGGGCCAAAATTACAGAACACATCATTACTCCACCCCTGAAAATCCACCTTGCCCTCGAGGTGGTGCATGAAATCCAATGGGCGACGCTACTCCAAGTGGTTTGTCGGGTCCTCCTGGATTAAAAGGATAAGATTGGTCTCCACCGCCCTCATCGAAGTCTGGATAGACGTCACGATGATCACGTAGCCCGACCGAATGTCCTCCCCGACCAAAACAGAAATGACTGTGCTCGGGAGGTTGTCCATGTGCAAACCATGGACCATGAGCCCCGTAAAAGTGTCGACGGGTCATAGCGGGACCAACGAAACTGTGCGCAAGCCCTGGCGGGCCTACAGGCGGTCGGGAGGCCTCCAGGAGGCTCCCATGGTCGTTGTATCATGTAGCATCCTTGAAGTCACGATCCGCATCGGTTAGAAGCTCTTCTCTGAAATATTCGAGTTTCTCCTTTTTCGCCAAAGTTGCCGCCCTTTGCCTTGGCTCTAGATTGTCGTCCAAATCTGAATTCTTCGTCGTTTTTAGATATGTGAATAGTTGATGTAGTTATTGAATTAGGGTTTGCAAGATAGCATCATTTTGCGTTATGCTTTGCAGGATGACATCAAACTTTGCATCTATCATTGCCTCCCACGGCCTCCGCTCTTCGATCATTGCCCTAACCTCAAATCTGAAAAATAACACCGACGCCAAGGATCGTAGCGCTCTGATACCACTTCAAAAGATTTTTCTAGGTTTTGTTGGATAAAAAGAGGATTTTTATGGGAAAGATGAGATTTTTATGGTAAAGGAGAGATGTTTAGAGCTAGAAAGTGGGATTTGGGGGCGAAGTTTGGATTTTTATCAATAATAAACAGAAAGAGAAATGTGATACAAGATAAAGTAGAGTTCTTTCAAAAGAAACTCTCTGCTAAGCCGTCGATTCGAGAAGGGGCCGCGCTCTCTAATAAAAGAGGAATTTTTATCAACCACACAAGATTTCACCCAATATTCGACACCCTCTCTAATCCCCCGAAGCCTCATATAATTACTAAACTGGAAATAACAAATTTTCAAAAAAAATCCAAAAAACTGAAAATTACAAAAAAGCACATAGAAAATCAAAAATTACGAAAACGCCACCGGTGAGCCAAAATTGTAGAACGCATCATTTGCTTATAAGATTTTTCTAGGTTTTGTTGGATAAAAAGAGGATTTTTATTGCAACGATGAGATTTTTAGGTTAAAGGAGGGATTTTCATGGCTATAATGTGGGATTTATGAGGAAGATTGGATTTTTACTAATAATATACTAAAATAGAAAACGGATATAAGATAAAAGTGAGTGATACCACTTGATAGAATTTTTGTAGTTTTTTGGATAAAAATATGATTTTTGGTAGAAAGATATGATTTTTAGCGAAAAGGATGAATTTTTAGGCTTAGTTAGCGGGATTTGGGGGAAGATTAGATTTTTTTAATAATAAACTGAAATAGAAAATGTATACAAGATAAAGGTGAGTTCTTTCGAGAGAAACTCTTCCCAAGCTTCTGATTCGAGAGGTGGCCGCCCTCTATAATAAAAGATGGATTTTTTATCAAACTCCCACAAGATTTCACTCAATATTCGACACCTAATCCAATCCCCCAGCCACATATAAATAATAAACTAAAAATACAAAATTACAGAAGTAACCCTAAAATTGAAAATTACAAAAAGACCCCATAAATGGAAAATTACGAAAATGCACCTAAGACTTCAAAAATTCCAGATCTGCACATTTCTTCTAGGTACGGTTTCAGCTTTTCTCCGTCCCTAAATAACCACCATGTCCTCTAAGTGGTGCATGTAGTGTGTGGGACATGTTGCTTCAAGTGGGTTGCTTGCCTCCTCCTATGTCAAAAGGATAGGATTGGTCTCCACTTCAAGTGGGTTGCTTGCCCTCAACGACACTCACATAGAGGTCACTGTGATCACGCAGCCCAGCTGAAGGTCCTCCACGCCCAAAACAGAAACTCATGTGCTCAAGAGGTCGTCCATGTGTAAACCATTGGCCATGGAGCCCAGTAAAAGTGACGATGGGCCACGGCGGGCTTCGAAGTGTGTCGTCGAGCCATGGAGTGTCCTGAAAAGCGTCGGCCATGGTGGGCCCAACAAGACTGCGCACTGGCCCTTATGAGCATGCGAGACTACGGGCAGGCCCAACTGGGACTGTATGGCAAGTGCAAGGCCCAAGCCGGCCCCACAAGCAACCTGCAGGGGCTGCCCTGCCCTGCAGCCAGCCGCAGGGCCCTAGCTGCCATGCAGGCAGCTTGTAGTGGCTGGCTGGCCCTGCAGGCCTGTGGGTCGACCAGGCCGGCCTCCCCAAGGGCTCGCCACCGCCTTTCTCCTGGCGCTGCTCCCTGCCTTACAAGGACTGATCTGTATCAAAACCATTGACTTTTCTGTCTTTCTGGTTTAAAAGCGGTGTCTTTTGCTTCTTATTTGCGTCGGAGTCGTCGTTGGTGCCCGGATTCGCGTCGCTAACTTAATCTTTCTTCAGATTTGACTTGGTAGTCTCCATCCGAAGGCGGATCCTCTCCTCAGCCTCTCCATCTGCTTCAACATGCATTTCAGCCACGGATACTTTGCCTCCATCCGTTTCGTCCACGCTTCATGTCATTCCACGCAAGCCTCCATGTATCTAGAGCTCTGATACCACTTGATAGAATATTTTGGTTTTGTTGGATAAATAGAGGTTTTTTATGAGAAAGATGATATTTTTGGGGTGAAGGATGGATTTTTAGGGCTAGAAAGTGGGATTTGGGGCAAAGATAGAATTTTTATTATTAATGAAGTGAAATATAAAAAGGATACAAGATAAAGATGAGTTCTTTTGAGAGGAACTCTCTCTTCCAAGCCGTCGATTTGAGAGGGGGCGTGCTCTCCAATAAAAGAGGAAATTTTTATCAACCTCATACAAGATTTCACTTAATATTCGACACCCTATCTAATCCTCCTAGCCCCATATAAATAATAAACTGAAAATACAAAATTGCAAAAATAAACCTAAAGCTGAAAATTACAAAAAGACCCCCCTAAAACTGATAATTATGAAAATGCCCCTAATGCTCAAAAAATTCCATACCCGACCTTTTCTTCTAGTATGATGTCTCATCAATGTCCATATCAGACTCTAGTACAAACAGTTCCTCTTTGCTCATCAGCTGTGTCGGGATAATCACTTTTAAGTGCCCTTGATTTTTATTAATACATGTTACAGTCTTCATGAGCACATTTTTATTGCTTGTCATATGTATTTGACATGAACATCATGCATTGAGACAACTTTAATTTCAATTTTCATATTTTAAACTGTAATTTCAACAAAAATGTTATAGAAAATCATTTATCTCGAACAAACTGAAGAAGTGTTTCAATTTAGACATATCACCCGATCGTAAATGACGATGAAAAACAGATAAAGTTGCAGAATTCAGTTTGCCGAAAGTGTTAACAGACCAAGGTTCTATACTATTAGTCTACTGCTGACAATTAAAATGAAGCATTCAATCAACCCAGCATGAGGGTAAAATGTGCAAATCTGGCAGAAGAAGAGAGAAGGAAAATTATAATGGTCCTAACCCATTACTATGGTTTTTCATGTAATAAAAATATTTTAAAGTATCAATTATATTCCAAAAAAATTATTTTAATTTTTGGTGATTTTCTGTAAAAAAAATTTCAGATTTTTCTGCATTTGTTCTAACCTCAAACCCATTTTATGGCTTCCCAGTATCTCTTTCCAGGTTAAATCATGAATGGGCTTATCAATAAGACTGCATGTGCAATATCTGATCTGATGTGAACCTTCGCGTACATCAAAAACTTCCTTAGGCACTAGTATACAAAACATGAGACATATTTGGCTTCGATCATGGATTAAGGTGCAAGATTCATCGAGACAAAACTGAACTGCTAAAAGGGTACTCACCAGCTTCGCATTTGATATACTAAATTGTTCCAATCCTTTTGAATGTAGCTTCATTGTAACAAGAAGATGTTTGTTGCATGCATCTTTATGTATCTCTACCTCTAAAATCCTGTGCACTGCACCATGTTACTTCATCTAAAAATTGCTACTCAATAGCACCTTCAATAACTAAACATCAGCCACATATTTCGTTGTGATGAGCACATCATCCATATATAACAACCAATATATATACAAACCAGATCTGACCTGCCGATGGTAGACATAACTATCATATGAACTTTGACTATAACCATACTCTCCCATAAAACTGTCAAACCTTTTATGCTACTGCCATAGAGAGCTTCAATCCGGAAAAAACTACTATAATTGACAAACATGATCTTCCTTTCTCGAAAAAAGCAATTCTCTCTGATTAGCTCATCGGAATGTCGATCATTTCTACATGGAGAAAGGATGTCTTCACATCTAGCTGCTCTTACTCCAGACCCTGATTTGCTACCAAGGTAAGAGTAGCCGAATAAATGTGTATCTGACAGACAACTGAAGAGACGAATTCAATGAAATACACTCCTCTCTGATAGTAGCACTTCGACACTAGTAGAGCCTTGCATAATGCTTCATTGGCACCTAACGTTCTAACTTTTTTCTTAAAAATACATTTTCAGTCAACGATCTTCATGTTCTTCGACAACCTAACAAGTTCACATGGCTCAAATTCTCATAAAGAGTCTCCATCTCCTCACCCATTGCAATAACCTACTGATCTAAATCGGGACTTAAACTAGCTTCCAGATAAGAAGTGTGTACTGATGGTCCACCTCTTGTAACACCCCAGATTAGAGTGCCATTACAATTTCAAGTAATATGTAGGTCATGCTACTAGTGAAAACAATAAAGAGATAGAACATGATATATTATAAAATTGAAATATAAATTTATTCATCCTTCAACAAGAGTACAATGTCTAATGCAGAAAAGAAAACTACAATCTTTCGACTACAAAGGACCAAAAGGGAATAAATAAATAAAACTGCATAATACTCTTCTACTAGGTTCTAAAGCTCAAAAATCCGTTTTTCTACTGTCAGACTCCTTGTAGACTCCTCGTACTGTGTGCCTCCTCGTACACATGTTCGTCACCTAGAGAAAACAACAAAAATTGTACCACTACTAAGTAAATTAAATTAAATCTAAACTAAACGTTCAGCTAATTTATCAAGCAGAAAGTAACAGACATGCAACTAAAAAGCTACAAACGGAGGAGTATTAAGCTATGTATAGTCCAACAGGTAATGAGGTCTACTAGGTAATAGGATATGGTTTCTCTATTAACAGTATTCTTTAATAGTTTGTGTTGTGACTTATAATGGATAGCACGATGTGCAATCTGAAATCCACCTTGGACAAAGGGATGTGAACCACCTTGGACAACGGGATGCGACCACGACCAAGTTCAATAACAAAAACAGTAGGGGGCCTTCAGAATTCTTAAGACAAAAAACAAGAAAAGAGTATCCTCCCAAATACGGACCGAAAGCATAGCTCCAATCGCTCCTGCACTCTCTCAATTATAAGTTTTCCAACCCCAGTGAACCATATGTTAGATGTACAGTTATTCTAATTCCTATTTAATGTCAAGTCAAGTCTTGTAACAGTTGGGGTTGTCTGGAGTTTACTAGCGTTCATGTTAATAGTTTTGAAGTGTTTATGTCACAAGTTCCTAGATTATATAGCTAAAGTGCTATGCATGAATGAAATGTTTTAGTTGTAGCATGTCGTGTGTCAGGTACAAGTATCAAGTAATAAACAGTTATACCATGTTCATGCATAGCCATTAACTAACGCAAATTAGTTAATACAATAATGCTTCAATATTCCAGTCATGCGATACAACCAAGTTCATATTTCAGAGGCAATTATTTGTTTAACAGTTAATTTCAGTATCCACATTAAAATTAACAATATTCAGAAACAATTTAAAACCAACAATTTTAAAATAAATAAATAAAGGAAAAGTTGACGCATAAGATCATATTCATGTTTTTTGACACCCTAATGGATTAAAGTTCTATGCATGAATAAAATATTTCAGTTGTAGCATGGTGTGTGTCAGATACAAGTATCAAGTCATAAACAGTTATATAATGTTCATGCATAGCCCTTAACTAACGAAAATTAGTTAATACAATAATGCTTCAATATTCCAGTCATGTGATACAACCAAGTTCATATTTCAGAGGCAATTATTTGTGTATCAGTTAATTTAAGTAACCACATTAAAATTAACAATATTCAGAAACAATTTAAAACCAACAATTTTAAAATAAATAAATAAAGCAAAAGTTGACGCATATGAGCATATTCATGTTTTTGACACCCTAATGGATTGCAGTCTACTTGCATATAAGGCGTTGCTCAGACCAAACCAATAAATACATGTAAATAAAATAACCAACCATAAGCTCACAGTAATTATAGCACCAAAATAATAAGGTCTAGGCCAGCATAATTAACATCATAACAAAAGCACAAAATACTCAGAAGCCCATATGGATCACAGCCAAAACATGCCCAGATAAACCAAGACAGCATAACAATTAAATCAGCCCAAAGACAGATCGGCAAGCCCAAAGAAAAACCGCACAACAGATTATGAAATCCAAAAAAACCTGACACATAGAACACCCAACATCAGCCACGGCCAAGTAACCGCCAGCAGAAAGGTAACAGAAACAACCACACAACGAGCCCGCCTCTCTCAGGTGACCGACGGCAACCAAACCCCAAACAACAAGAACGAAACAAGATGTCGGCAAGGGTCGCCAAAACCCGAAAGGAACGATGCCAAAAGTGCAGTCATCAGAGGAAAGAACCCCTTCAAACAAACCCATGAATCATCTCCAAACCCCAAATCGAACCCAACATCAAACAAATTGCAGTAAAATAACTGAAAATTTAACAAGATTCGAATCTACTTGCACTGAAGTTATGCAAATAATCCAAGAAATCCAGCAAAGCCCCAAATCAGAAAACCTCAAAGTCATAGCAAAGAAATTAGAAGAAAAAAGGTAATTTTCGCACAAATAAAACCATAGGACTCTCCTTAAATAGAAGAGAAAAGAGGGAAACTGAAGAGAATAAGAAATTCAATCCAAGAGGAACTCTTAGAATGATGGCCGTCTCCGATCGATTCTCAATTCCGAAGAGAATGGGCGGCATCCAAATAGGATTCGGTTTCGTTTGGGTTAAGTTTGTTGTGTTTGTCGAGAGAGAGAGAGAGAGGAGAGAGAGAGAGAGAGAGAGAGAGAGAGAGAAGAGGGCTGGGGTCTAATGAAAAGCTTGGCTTTTATTTAGGCATGGGCTGCTGAGGAAAATAAATGAAAAGGAAAAAAGAAAAGAGATAGGAGAAAGTGGTGAGGGTATGGGCCAAACTCAATCGGCCCTTACATGCTTGTTAATGAAAATAAGGAAAATTGAAGAGGGAAAAAAGAGGAGAAAGAAAGATTAGGAAAAAGAAAAATATTAGGATAAAGCTAAAAAAAATCTCCTAGAAAATACGGACCATTAAATCTTACCCACCTTCAAAGAAATTCTGTCCTCCGAATTCAAAAGGATCAAGAGTCAGCGAATAAATACAAGTATCGTTCTTTCATCTCCTCCTCTCGCTCTCAGGTAGCATCCCCTGGCGAATCACGATGCCACATCACCTTCACTAAGTCAACGGTCTTGTTTTTGAGAGCCCTCTACCGACAATCAATAATCTTCAAGAGATGTTGCTCATATCTTAACCCTGGTCGTACGGTAATATCTAAATGGTCAACCACGTGTGTCGGATTTCCGACATACCTTCGCAGCTGGGATATATGGAATACATTATGCACCCCTTCTAAAGATGGAGGTAGTGCAAGCTTGTACGCCACTTCTCCCAGACGTTAAGACGTTAAAGGGCACAATATAACGTGCGCTAAGCTTGTGAGCACCAAGCAAACCTTGCTTACTCAGGATAGTTATGCACATCCCACTTATATGTCCCAGGCATATATGCCACAACTTTGTCAAGTCTGCTTCAGCCTTCTATGTCAATAATGCGTCGTAGAAAAAGACTCTTCTCTTCAACTCCGTCACGATAAAGGAACCACTGCTAACTCTAGAAGTCTAGATTCACTTGAAAACTTATAACCTTATCACTCATTATGCCCAAAGATATCAAGTTCTTCTACAAATCTGGCATATGCTAAACATCAACGAATATCCAAACCACCCTAACCATTATTGATCGCCCTGCAAGGCATATCATTCCCCATTAAGATGTTTTCTACATCACTTCTAATGTCATAAACAAATCCATGTTTGGACATGTGTGATAAGAATAGCCAAAATCAAAAATTCAAACATCATTGGAATCCAAAAGGGAGATATCCTGCTTATCAATAGACTTTTCTTTGGCAACACCTGCAACTGATGAATTGCTAGGGTTCGTTTGATTTAGAGACTGCATATCCTTCTTCGAACAAGCGAACTTCATAGGCCCTACTTTCCTATAATAATGGCACACGGTTTCATCATTTCTAGTTCTTGAATTGCGTCCGAACCTATCGTTCGGTTTCAACATATCCTTCTCTATGGAGCAACCATGGCTCTAATCCAAAGTTATTCCTGCCCATCCACCGGTCAATGCTTCTTTAGTGTTACCTAACATCGTCTATCAAAGCTCTTCCGCATATAGAGTAGCCATCGCATTAGGGAAGAGAATAGGTACAGGCTGGCCCGCTGTCCAATCGGGCTAGACCGAAAAGCCCGGTGTAAAACTCATACTCAATGGGTATCGGGCCAGCCCAAACCCGAAACAAACTTTCTGAATAAATTCTGGGGCAAACCAGATACTGCCCAAAGCCCAATCGGGATGCCCAAATGAAAGAAATTGGGCTGTTTTCTGACCGAGATCAATTTACGGTTTAACACCTCAGATCGGGCTTCTTCCTTCGAAATGCATGTCTTGCCGTCTTTCCCACCAACCATCTCGACGAATTCAGAAGAAACAGCCTTAACCAAAATCAAATCTTTGTACTTTCAGCTGAAAAAATCAATGATGTATCCAGAAAATCCTCAACATGTTTGCAGAAATGAGACGTTGGGGCTACTGAAGTGCGTCGCCGGACCGATGTTCGATAGGGAAAAATGCCTACGCTTCTTGGATGCTTTCAGGACTTGCATCGAGCAAAAGGTTCCTTGCTTTTTTGCTTACTCTCTTTATATTTTTTACTTGTTGGTTGATTCATTCTCTCTTGTTCGCCCTTTTCTCATTTATTTAAAAAAATTGAGTTTTGCTTTGAGTTATTGAAATAATTTTGTTGGGTCTTTGTTAGAAAAACAGTTGATGGGTCGATTCACTTTGGATAATTGGTTAGTTATGTACTCAGTTTAACTTAGCAAGCATTAGGTTTTTGACGTTTGAATGAATCGAGATTAAAGATTTTGAGTAGTGCATGTAAGGTGTTTGTGCCATTGCTTGAGAGAGAGAGGTAAAGTTGGCTTCACGATAATTGCTGGTGATAGTGTTTGAGGTTTCAATTCATTATCATCATAGGAAAATGTTGCCATCTGATCTGTATGCAACCAATGATGTGCACTTCCAGAACAAATGTCTGCTTTTAGTATGATGAAACCTTTTCATAGAATGATAACGAATTGGAACCTCACAGCAAAAGAAAACATAGCTCTCAGCCAAAAGCTTTAGACACAAACTCTCTTGTTTTGGATACAATTGTTGATGCAGCTTGATGATTACGCTTGTAGTTTTGGTGGTTTTGATGATGTTGGTAATTATTATGTACAAGTTGTAGGGAGTTGAGTTTGAGTTTTGGTGTTGGAAGTGTAATGATATTTTTGGTATAGTAATACTCTTCTTGTGATGTATGCCTTGTTGATCATAAACTTTTTCTAGTAGAAAAATACTCTTCTTGTGATGTATGGCTTGTTGATCATAAACTTTTTCTATAATTTTCAACTGAGATTATTTTCCTATAAATTTCTAATTAAGATAGGCCCAATGGGTTGGTCCCAAAGCCCAATGGGTCGGTCCAAAGCCTGCTTTATGCCCATTTGGACATTCTCAAAAAAGCACATATGGGTTTTGGGCCGGCCCGAAAGCCCGCCCATTTAAATTGGGCATCTATTTGGCCCGGCCCGGCCCATTCTCATCCCTGCATGGAATCTTTCAGAGATATGAAATTTTCTTCAATTTTTTCATCAACGTTTTAAGGTGATTTTTAAAGGGTGTGCCTTCATAAGAAAAGAGAACAATGGTTGTGTTAGATACAACTAGTTCATCAAAGACTTAATCATATACACCTTCTCCAACTTCAACCATTGACTTGCAACTTTCTCTCCATCATTCACTTCATGCAAAACTCATCGGCAATGTACAATTGGATCGTCGCGTGCACCTTCTCTTCATGATCTATAAAATTCGATTCAATCGCTGCATTTAGTCTTTTCCCAGTTAGCGAAATCCAGAGACCTTACTATTTCAACAAGGCATGCATATTTATCTACCACAAACTGAAGATATTCTTGTTGGTAAACTTCTTGATCTTAATGTGATGCAAGACCATCTTGTTCTCAATCGATCAAATACCATTGGCTCCGAAACTAGTTTGTTACGGTAGAAACAGAAATTGAGATCAACTCAAATATAAAAATTTACGTTATTTGAAACAAGTCCCAAGTTCACAGACATCAGCAGATAGTTTCACTATTTCAAACGAAAAGAATTACAAATTACAGAAGAGATCTACCAATTGAAAAACATGAATGAATCCCACCCCACTGAAATCTAAGAATCGTCGAACCAAACGAGCAAACATAATGACAATCTCAACAAAACATGCAACACAAGTAAAAGTAATATAAGAAAATAAATACAAAATAAGATAGAATCATGGACCTGACATCAAGATTTAAATGTGTTCCACTCAATTCTTGGTGTACAACCAGTTGAAAAGATCATTATTGCTTCAGAAATCTTGAATTACAAAGTATAACATTCGGTTCAATAGAAAACCAAGCATGTTATAAATTAAGAGAATAAAAAACTAAAGGAGAAAGCTAACTGACCCTCAAGCAACTTTCAAATATCTCTGTTTTTACTATGTAGATAGTACAATATCCACAAAAATAATATCCAAAGATCCGCGCTCGAAGTTCTGAAAAAACTCTAACCGAAACATCTAAAAATAGCCTTCAAATCCCACCTGAAACCCACTGAATAGTAATAAGTCTGACTCCGAAGCGGATTCGGAATATGTTCCAAAACCAGCTATACTCATCGCTTCTGCACCCACTTGCTTTGAGTAATTTGATCACATTGCAATCAAACGTCGTCTCACCATGCATTGCCTTGATGGTTAATCGTGACTGTCGTGACTCAGCATGTGCCCACCATGTGACGCGTCACAAGAGTGTGTGCGTTGGGCACGTCCTCGCGGGCCATGGACTACAATGTTCATTTGCGTAAGACACTCAATAATTTGGCATAAGCACAATAATAGGCTAAGCACTATTCATCTAATTTGGGCTGAGAATATTTGATATTTTGGTCTCTAAGAATCTCCAAAAACATTTGAAAAATCTTATGTTTATTCTAGGTTATGTTGGATATTTTGTATCATATATTTCAACACTCTATCTTGATACAAATATATCTCAAATACAAAGCCAAACCAAAAATCCAAAACTTTCACCTTCAAAAGTAACCACCTCACCGTGAGGCTAAGATACTTAACTAGTGAGCTTCGCATTAAGCATCACCAACTAACCGGATATCTAATGAACCTCTTTCAAAGATAAATCTTCAAATTTGTCGCATCTCCTAAATCCATATAACTAAAGAAATCTCCAGTATCTCTTCATGCCATTTCATAGCATCCTAGCACCTTTCAACAAAAACAAGTTTGTGCCCAGCTCAAATTTCGCTACCAACCAATGTTATCAATGGCGAATGGCGGCCTAAAGCGGTGAGCCAAAAATCCGCCATAAAGGGACCATGTCATTCCGTCATGGCGGCCGTGGCGGCGCCATTTGCGATTAGGCCAAATGGATAGCGAATTGCGATTAGGCCATGGCGGCGCCATTTGATAACACTGCTACCAACATATCCACTTTTGGATTCTCCATATGAATTTCCATGAGATATGTCATCTTGTGGGCATCTTCCTTACACACATCCATCATCCATCCTGAGTTAGCGTCCAAACTCAATACATCCACAGCATCACTATCAATCATGGGATTTTCATACGCATGCAATGCATATACCAAATTTACATAATCATCATAACAAGCTAGGATCTTTCCAGTGTGCCGCCTCACTCTACAAGCAATCGAGACATCCATAGCAGCCCTATGATCTTCACCTCAACTAAAACTCCTACTGCTGCCTTTTCCATAACTGCAAGTTGTAGTAACCCATGTCACTCATTTACTAACACCTATATTGACTCTACAGTTTAGATTAAGCACATCCACCTCGTTTAGCATCTCCTTATCCTCTCATGATTTGGTACTTTCTGAAGCTTTTTCTTTAAGCATTGTTCACTCATCAAACACCACAAGTAGACTAATCAGGACCATCTTAGTATCTGAACTTCAAACCCTATAACCTTCAACACCATCCAATTAGCATAACAAGACACTTCTTTCTTTTGGATATTGAAATGTTCCAATATATGTTATGATTATGATCAAACATTATGATTGCACTAAAAGATTTTTATGCGGCTATTAGGAGATGTGTCTCTAATCTTGACATGTCGCAATAAGAATGTATGACATGTATGACAAAGAACTTGGACATTAGCGACATTGATCGAGCACGTCAAGATTGAAGATTTGTAAATTGATGTAATATTTATTTCTTGTCATAATAGTTTATGTTAAAACCTTGAAAATACACACACATGAAACCATAGGATAAGACTTGCAATTATTTTAAACTCGTACCTTCACAAAACCTTTGGTTTCATACCCAAAAACTGATTTTAAAAGACTATTAGTCGACCAATATAAGACTTTAGTCGACTAGCATATCGGAGTGCCTAATTTCTCAGTCATTAGTTGATCAACATATCACATTAGTCGACAAATAAAATCCAGAAATCTTAGGCTTGCTCAGTTCGGTCAACTAACAGAAACTATTAGTTAACCAAGAAAGTTCAATAATCAACTAATAAATTTCATTAGTCGACTAACAGTGTTAACCAGCCCATTTCATCTAGTCAGCCAATATGGGTTACTAGTCGACTAATCAAGTTACCGTTGGCTGCATTGACCTTCATAAACTAACGTTAACTAGTCGTTGGAAGGTGAATTTTAGTAAACTATTTTCATAGAATTTTTTATAAATAGGGAATATTAATAAACGTTTTCATAGAATTTCCCCTCTATAAATAGGAAATATTTCTCAGTTGTTTAGATAAGAAAAGAAGAAAAGAAAATTACATCTTTGGTCAAAAATACCATTAAATCTCCTACATTCTCTTTAAGCCAAAAGCCATAATTTCTATTCTCAAAAAGCTCAGATCTTATAAAATAGAAATCCTCTCCTTAGCCACCTTTGTATTCACATGCTCACAACTTCAAGGCTAAAGGAGAATTGTAAGCTTTTGCCTTTCAAGTTTTGCCTTGGTGTTATGAGGTGTTAGTGCTTTCGGTTAGAAAGTATTGTTTTGCCAATCTCAGAATCTTGAGATTGGGGTACATAATTGGTAATGGTGTTTACCAAGTTGCATTACTGTAATTTGTTATGGTTTGCAAGGTAATAGTGAAAATCTCAAGTGGTGAGCTTGGAGGCTAGAGTATATCATTGAGAACGAACCAGGATAAACATCTTATTTGTGCGCTTCCGTTTCTCTGGTTTGCTTGTTCTACTTCTTTATATTGTGATAACTCTTATCATGTATTCGTTGCAAATTTTGTTTAGCATTTGATTGTTGCATAAATCTAAATTGATAACTTTTTTGAGATCTCTATAGTTTTATTTTAAAGACTCTATTCATCATCCTCTAATGTCCATGTGTCTATGCACATGATCAAACACTTTTCTTTAGTGCCAACTTATCACCTTCTTCGTGAACATAAACGGGATATCCACACTCAAAAATATCCTAGATCCACTAGCTTTCCAGTCCAAAACTCAGTAGAAATTTTTTCGCCAATGACTAATGATGGAATTGTATTCAAGTAAACTACAATCAATATATCTTAAGCCTAAAATCCCTTCAATAATCTAAATATAAATCACAAACACCTCACCTCTCTCGATGGGTTATCTTCATCCTTTTCTGGAACTATATCCGACTGCGGATCCCCAGATAAAGTGAAGTATTATTTTACTCACGACTTTCCCATAGAATTCCTTAAAACCAGCGGCGGTAAACTCGTCACCATTTTTAGATCTAAGCATATATAGCTTCTATTATGTTTGGCTCTCCACACGGATATTCCACTCCTTAAACTTCTCAAACACATCTTCCACTCCTTAAACTTCTCAAACACATCTGACTTCTCTTTCACATACACCTAACCTTTCTTCAAGAAATTTTCGATAAATGGTATGAAGAATGAGCTCTTTTTAAAGAGTAAACTGGTGCAAGATCCTAAACGTCAGTGTAAATATACTCAAGAATCCTTCTTGTATCATGTTTTCCCTCACCAAAAGTAACATGTGGCTTCTTTCTATGGATACAATCCTTAAAAATGTAGCTCCTTGAGTTCACCCCTTTGATCAAACCACGCTTCATCAAAATTTCCAAGCTCTTATCAGTGATATGTCCAAATCTGAGATGTCACATCCTACTTGAATTAATATCAGTAAACTCGCAACTCCAATGCTGAAATCTCCCATGATAGTTGTCTGCTTATGCAGATACAAATCACTGACTTTTTCTCATATAATCATCAGATTAATCCCTTGATATCTTTAGAGCATCCTTCTCTATCTTACCTTGCAATATATGGAATCCAATACTTCCAAAGAAACTAATGACTTTCTCAGTTCTGGAATGTGACACATTAGTGTACGTATTATGCAATCAAATATTTCGATTCTCATTGAAGTAACTTCAACATGCTTGCATGTGTTATTATTACCCAAAGGACCGAACCATCATTTTCCTCTCATAAGTAAAAAAGACTTTATTTGGCATCATATGGAATGACACCCCAGAATCAATGATCCATGCATAATTATTAATATTTGACGAACGTGTTGTTAGCACGTCGTAGATCTCCCCACTCCTAACCTTCTCCATCTTCACGACTGCAATTGACGAAGATGCTGGTACTTCTTTTAATATCTTTGTTCCTCCTCTCTGAGCAATCTATCTTCCAATGTCTGAGTTTCTTACAAATAAAACACGATGTGATTCTAGTCCTTGATCTCGATCTTCTATTTTTGCCTCTTCTACAACTTTGCCCCGAAGCAAATAGATTATGGACGTATGGCTCTCCTTCACTCAAACTAACTCTAAATATCTGATCTCTCAACTCCTTACTATAAAATCCCTCCTTTACACCAAGTCTTAAAGTATCCTGTTATAAACCACGATATTAATGAACATTGTATGTCGCTTTGGAAAAATGAAAGGAGTAGAATCACCTTAATAAGCCGTTAAAGATATCCATGTGAACTTTCACTGAGGTACCATCTTGCATCTTGAAAATGAAGAAATTTTTCAGCATCACCAGCCTATTGGTGAGTGATTTTTTTTAAATACAGCTTTCTAGCTTCTCTCATTATCACTTAGTCCTAGTCTCCTCAGATATCTAAAGATCAGCTCGCCCGATATGTTAAGCTGGATAATCATCATAGTCGAATCCTACATATCCATCTTCTTCCTCTCCAAGATATCGTCCGATAATGTATGTCATTCATCTCTATGGACACAATCCTTCCTCAATATTACCTTCATCTTATATTGTCATATTTCAAATTTTCTCAATTTTGTATTGCGCACAACTAACCATACGAACCGCATGTATACGAGCTAAAACCAATTACTCCTACAATTGCACTATTTTTGGAAAACTCTTCGTTATTTTCTTAATCGTGATTCCAGAACCTTACTCTGATACCATTTATTAGGAAACTTTGGTGAATCCTTCTAAAAGTAGACAATCACCCCGTAAAATCCAAAAATCGTTGAACCGAATGAATAAAACTAATGATAAATCTATATAAAACCCATAACACAAGCACCCTCTCCTCTCCCCTCGCCATCCCAACCTAACTCATCCACAGAACTCCACTGCTCCACCTCATAGCCGTCTACCAACTCCAACACCTGAACCTGAAAAGTCAACAGTGGGGCACGTCAACGCGTGACCCAGTAGGAATTCCATATCTCAACTAACTTTGGCCAATCATCTCTGCGTTTACATTCCGCAAGAGATCGTGGTTCGATGTCCTCGTCGCATTGATTAGGATTCAATATTGTATATTTTACCCCTTAAAAAATAAATGACAAACAAAAGAGAATCACGTACCAGATACCAAGATTTTTACCGGTTCCACCTAGATCTTAATCTACGTCTAGTTAAAGAGATTACCAATACTTCAATAATCTTGAATTATAAAGTATGATACTTAGTTCATGAGAAAATCAAGCCCGTTTTGAATTTGGAGAATAAAAACCAAAGACAAAAACTTGGCACCCAAATCACCCTAAAACTCTCTATTTTTGCCATATATAGATTCTACATAATCGGTAAAAAATAGCATCCAGGGATCAGCTCTCGAAGTTCTTAAAAAAGCTAACTGAAACACGCTTAAATAGCATTCAAATCCAACCCAAAGTCCGCTGAATAATAGCGTGTCTGACTTTAAACATATTCGGCATCCACTTCAAAATCCGCTCTGCTCGGTGCTTCAGCGCACGCTTGCTTTTGGTTGTTCAATCACAACGCGATTGCAGCTCGTAGAATCACATGTCAACTTGACAGTTAATCACACCTTTGCACCATTCAATGTCGCCTACCATCAAAGCAGAGATCTGGGTCGACAGCAAGTCAAACTTGCTGGATTATCTGTCGACGTCCTCGACCATATGGATTCCCCCAGATCTGGTGTTGCACACTCGTCGCACCACCGCTCATTGTTCGATGTCATGTTTTCCAGAATCTGTCCGGCATCTTCTTCACTTCTTGACATAAAGGACCCTCCAGCTGCGGCGTCTATGGAAGATTTCAAATCGTCCCTCAACCCATTATAGAACAGATTTATGATCTGCAACTTGGGGAGCTCATGGTGGGGACATCTCCGCTGCATTTCCTTGTATCTGGTCCAGGCTTCATGCAGAGACTCGTGGCTGGCCTGGGAGAAGGAGGAGATCTCACTTCTCACCTTCATGGTCTTCCCCGGAGGAAAGAACTTCGTCAGGAAAGCATTTGAAAGCTTCTCTCAGGTGTTGAATGTGTTCGGGTCCTTCCCCCTAAGCCACAGCTTGGCCTTATCTCGCAGAGAGAAGGGGAATAGCTTCAGAAGGATCGCCTCAGTTGTGACATCATTTATCCGGAAGGTGTCACATTTCTCCAAGGAGACCAAATGTTCGATATGGCTCTCCATGGGTGCCCCCGAGAATTGATCCTGCTGAATCCACGTCACCAAAGACGGCTTAAGCTCGAAGCTTTGCACCGTAATAGCAGGAGGACGGATGGCGGAGATGGACTCGATGGATGGCATCGAGTACTCCAGCAGGGACTTGTGAGGTGGGGTGTTCTCCCCCATGGTTTTTGGCTCTTCTCTTCTTCACTTCTCTGCGGCAAGACGCCTTAGGGTGGCGTTTATCTCCGAATCAACGGGAATCAAGTCGTCGAGACCTCTTGAACTCCTGTGCATTAAAAATAACAAACACCCGTGAAGCGAAAAGTGGGAAAGAAACAGATAAAATAAAAAATAAAAATAAAAATAAGGAAATAAAATAGAAATGGAAAAAGAAGAATGCGAAAATTAGCGCGAGATGGGGATAAGAGCTAGACTCAAGGGTTTATGAAATCCTAAAATAACAAGCACGTTGCGTCCCCGGCAACGGCGCCATAAAGCTTGACGCCCCCCGCGTTTGCGCGCGCGACAGGTGTGCGCGATATATATTTTTGGGGGCGTGAGATTTAAATATTTATAACCGCAAGCGCACGGTACGGGTCATGTGCCACCCACGTGCATGCACTGCACGTGCACAAGCCATGCCAATAGGCTGTGAGTCACGGTTGTACGCCGCAATGTTCATTCATGCGGGCCGCTCAAAAATTTGGAATAAGTACATGATGGGCCGAGCACTGTTCATCTGATTTGGGCTACAAAATTTGATGATTTGGGCTCCAAAAAATCTTTTTAAATCATGGGATTATCTTGGGTTAGGTTAATTTGGATATTTTGTATCACAAGTTTCAGACTCTTATGGAAGAACTTATAAACAAGTAAACTGTAAAAATTCATGACAGCTTACCTTACTAAAATACCCTGATGTGTGTATGGTTATTTCCCAATACAAAATATCAAAAATATCCAACCTGTACGGGTATGAATCGGTCTGGTCCAGAAAATTTTAGATGGGCCTTTGGCCCTTCGGCCATTTTACGTAACCGATTGATGGAAGGCATAAGACAATAAACAGCTACTTAAAAGGACTAAGGTTCACACCAAAACCTTAACACTTGCTACATTTTTTATCATCAACAAAACTTTAACAACCATGCATCGGGATCTGTTTCTAGCAGGGAAGAAATGGCATGGGCCCCAAGCAAAATACAGTTCATTGGTCTTTCCGTAAATTCCAAAGTGCCTTTGGGTGGAGGCAAGGTATGGTAAGGGGATGAGGTGCTGTAATATTTATAACCACAACCATCTTAATTCTCACATAAGCTTGAAAACGAATCAAATAAAAGATACAATTATATATCTCTAGTGTATTGATGGGAGAAGTTTGTAGGGAGAAGTTTGTATCCTAGACCCAAGTTATTACGGGACCATTGGCAAGGTATTTCCTGCAATTTTTGTGTGTCATTTGGGATCCAAAGTAATGAAGGCCATTTCCACCATTATTGATTTGCATTGCAATAACATCTACTTGCATACAGGTCCCACATACTTAGACCCATGAAAATTAGCCAAAACAGCAACACATCATACGAGTGGGTCCACAATTAAAAGGGCATTCCTATGGAAGCAAGAGAAAATAGAAATCTATAAAAAGAAAAAATATCCATGTACAAGTTATGAAAATAAAAACACTACAAAAAAGCTTTGTATGGAAGAATTCAGAATTTTACTTTAGATTTACATATTATGTGATTAAAAACTACATTCTACTGTCTGCTTTTGTATTTGCACATATAACATTATCCATAGGGATTACTACTTGAAAATTTATGCCTTTGTCATTAAGCTTCGTAAAAATGTAATTTTGCAAAACCATATAAGAAAACTTGTAAACAATCAACAAATGAAATGAAAGAAATGTTTGTCTTGCATGTAAATTGTATGGAAAATTTATCTCAAGGCAAGATTGCAAATATTCATATAGTAGCATTCACTATCAAGGACCAACATCACATTATTTGCAACTATAATTTTTTCCCCTAAAATAATTTTTTTGTTTTTCCCCTAGAAATGTTAATTTTGGAAGTGCAACATACAAGTCTGCAAATAAGTCTGTAAATTTACGTGTGTCTTATAGATATGTAATCAAAGTATTATATTGAGCATACATTGTTACATCCAGGAGCATCGAAAAAGATTTAATTAAACCATATTGCAGAGAATTGTGGATTTAGGAAAATTATGCAAGTATATTTAACGAGAAGATACCATTAGCAATAAACGTGGAACTCTTTTTTTAAATGCATCCTCTTTGCAAATAAAAATTATACTGAATTTAACAACTTTATGCAAGTTTTTATTTCAGTTCCCATGCATTTGCATGTTCACAGAGATCTACAGTTTACTAATACACCATGCTTGGACCAGGAATCCAAAGTGCATGATGGGTCATGGCATGGCATGGGCAAGGCTCAGGCCACTAAGTGGAAGCATGGTAAATGAGGTGCAGCAGAATTCAAAGGTGTACTTCCACACGTCTGCCTCAAGTCTACAACTGCACCACTAAAATCTTCCGAATTCTGGCCACAATAACCCTCATATTATAGCTTCTCAATCTTTCCTGCGTTATGTTTCGCTGATCTCATGCTCTGTTCGAAAGTGTCAATTCCTTCATCAACACCGCAAACTTTTTTCATATCAACCCCAACTCGCTTCATGCCTATCAGCGTTGCTTGTGAGCAAATCTCAGCATCACCCCCCATGTTATTAGATGATTGGGATGCCCAGTTGGAAGGCAGCAAAGCATGAGAACAAGACAAAAGCACAATACACTCGAGTCTTGGCCTTAAGTTGAGGCTCATCCACACAAAAGGAAACAGCAAGGTAGGGAACAGTATGTGATGGAACGGGTCAAGGCAGAGATAGGCACAACTTGAACTTGATATGGCCCATCACTATGAGCACCATTATATGTAAAGACATAACTATTTCATATATTAGGAAGATGCTCTTCTCAGTTTCATATAATATCAGTGAGCTATTTATTATCCTATAGTCATGAGAAAAATTAAAAGGGCTGCAGTCTTTACTCGAGCCTCATCTTGGTAAACCATCGAAACACAAGAAAACTATTTCACATGCATGTCTCTGTTGGGGATGGGGGTGCGGACACACCAGTGGCAAACTTGTACTTGTGTGCCCTTGGGGGCATTTTTGTAATTATGGCCCAATCAGTCAAATATATAGTGGATGAGGGTTAGGGATAGGACTATGTTGAATTTGAAGAAGAAAATATTGAGTAGGGAGGAGAATAGAAGTATATTAGAATAGATCTTGGGAGATTTACGCCTTTATCTCGAATCAAAGGCTAAGAGAGTGGTTTACTCTCTAATTGGAACCAATTATCCTGTATTTCCTCTTTGATCTATAAAAATCTTGTCCTCCCCCCCCCCAAATCCCTAAAATTCTTCCACCAAATCCCTAGTTTTTCCTATCACTCTCTCTCTCACTCATAAAACCATTGTAAAGAACGATTTTATGATGTTATTGTTGCGGATGGAGATCCCTCGATTTTAGGAATTGTAAGCAAACAAAGCACAGAAAATTAGTAAGCTTGAAAGAAAAGAAGTCATGTAGTTTTTACAAACCAGCCATAGCGAACACAGCATTAGAGCTTCCAATATATTCATGAATAATATGATATTAAAGAGACACCCAACCCTCAGTTCTCTCCATCGGCTCAGATGCGCTGTCAGATCCATCTCACAGTGAGAATCGCAGAGCCATGAACTACTAACAAACTTTATCAAGTAATATATTTATAATCAATAACAAGTTGAATAACTATGTCATGGTAGTTTGGATGATAAAAGAGCAAAAGGGGAAAAGAGATATGAAGTTTGTATTCATAAAATATCTCACAATTCGCAAATTGATGAATACAGGAAAATTTGCTTAGCCAGTATATCACCTGCATTGCATTGGAATAGAATTCTTTAGCCTTTGCAGCCTTTCCTTTAGAAAGTTTTAACCTCAATTTACCAACATGAAATACATGGATAGGATTTGAGGAATAATCATTCCCATTCATCTGGAGCACCACTACCTGCAAAAAAAACATGACACGCTTTCACATGTAATATCTGGACCGAATTAAATCCTTGCTCCAAGAAAGATATAAGTGAATATGTCATCAAATAGACAGTAGAAAACCACTGGTGGCATTGCCAATCTACTATGGTCACCGCAGTGGAAGTAATATGAAGATATGAAAATAGAAAATGAAGGCAAGAGAATTGTACAAAGCATAATTATTTGGAAGCCAGATTGATTTTAAGTAATAACAAGTAACTCTTTGTTAAGAAAAATAGTCCCACATTGGATAAAATAGATAGTTCCATAAATTAGTAGTTGGGCCTCTACATATAAGCTTAAGATGTTGGACTAGAGTGTCTCAGGTATTGGTTTGTAGCTTCACCAATATAAAAAGCTATGGACCTCCTTTTCTATTCCAATTCTAACATTATACTACAATCATGAAAAAACTGTATGGATTATTGAGTACTGCTAATCTGCTGTAGTCCTACTTTATAAACTCAAATATGAATCAACCTTAATAAAATACGATGTCCATAGATTAGTAGTAGGATATCTACCTATAGTCTTAAACTTTTGGTCTAGAAAGTCTCAAATATTGGTTTGTAGTTTCACCAATATACAATAGGGTTTTTAGCACAAAAGTTCGTATTTTCCAAAAGCTCGTATTTTCTCTCAAGTCCCTCAAAAGCTCGTATTTAACCTTGATACGTTTGGGGGGTTCTGTTGGAGGAGGCAGCGCCGCCGTCGCCGCCTCGTCTGAGGAGGGGGCGACGCCCCCTCCCCTCCATGAGGGGGCAGGAGGCGTGGGGCGAAGGGGCGGCCTTTTCTGGGGGGCGGCTATGAGGGGGAGAGGGAGAAAAGCAGGGGAGAGCAGGGGAATGGGGCGGCGATTTTCGGAGTGGGGGTAGGTTGATGGTTAATTAGGGGGTTAATTAATATAATTTGTTATTTGCTTAACTATAAGCGTTGATTAGTCGTTAATTACTGTAATTAAGGTTACCTTTTTAACAGAATACTAGATGGAGGGACTAATGCTAAAAACCTATATAATAATTGTGAGCCTCCGTTTCTATTCTAATTCTAACAATCTTAATCATTAAGCAAGTTAAAATGTAAAACTGGATCCGTATGTTATCATCTATTGGAATCAAACTCAACAGTTACCTCTTACTGCCTTTCGATCCTTGACAAATAGAATTACATTGACTGTTTGAAGTGAAGACTTAAGGACCATATGGATCCATCTTTTAAGTTGCACATTATTTGAAAAAGTGGTTATAAATGAATACTACTTATTGCCCCAGATATTAACTTGTGGATGGTTACAACACCCTAATGCTTATGCCCATAGATTTCCACCATAAGTTCATCAACCCAAATTGACATGATGGCCTTAGTGATAAGTTCATCACGTACGTGCGGCGGCTTAGGAAGAATGATGTGGCTGAAAATTGACTTCCCAAAGACGTTTTCGTAAATTTCTGTCTTAAAGCGTATTTCTAAATTTCTGTCTTAAAGCGTATTTCTGTAATTTATGAAATCTCTTATTATTATAAATAGGGGGTGTGGGGCATTCGAGAGGCACACTAAATTTTGTGTGAGATTTTCTTAGAGGTTGGGAAATCCCCTCTATTGATTGGAGAGTGCGGCTTCCTTTCTAATAGATGCTTGGGAGAACAGTCCACCTCTCGAACGCAGCCACTTTCTTTGTTACTTTCAGTTTTTATTAATAAAAATATTTTTCCTCTTCAACCCCTAGTGGATCCTATCAATTTAGTATCAAAGCGATACAATCCATGACGGCGGCGAAGGCAAAGAAAAAGACGAAACTTTTGAATGAAAGACTTGATATCGAAATAGCGGGTCTGAAGAAATCTATATATGACTTCGGATCTGAAGTTAAGGCATCGATCGAGGAAGGACAGAGTGCTTCGAAGGTGATGAAATAAGGTTGGGGCTACCTTACAAACCCTAACGCAACATATTTCAAATCTAATGTTGGCGAAAACATAGATTTGATTGGAAATTCAGATCCAGGGCCAAAGGCAAAAGCTATGAAAAAAGGGAAAGGAATGGTGGTAGAATACTTTAAATGATTGCTTTCCGATACCGACAACTACTTCGAGGATGCGACGGACAACAACCTCGATGACGGCAAGCTGAAACCCCACCCTCAGAGGCCCATCGACCCTGGGCAGCCCCACACAAGGCTGCCAAACCCGACACGGTCGTCGGGGGGCCTCGCAGCCCTCTGGCGCCCTTGCAGGGCTCGACCGAGCCCCTGCAGGGTCGGGCCTCACAGCCCACTTGCGACCCGACAGGAGCACACAGAGCTTCGGACGGGCCACCAGGGGCCTCGCGGCTCCCTAACGACCCGTCAGGACCCTTGCGACCACCCGAGCCTCCTTCCAGAGGTGGACAATGGCGGAGAGGATCTTCGTAGGACCCAACGGCACCCTGTACGTGGCAGAAAGGTGACGGCGTCCACTTCCGGCATACAAGTATCGAGAGGACTACGACGATGTCAGGGACCATAAGGAAGAAGGACGAGACTCGGTTTCGGGTGACGATGACTGGAGTTGTTATGTTGACAAAGACGAAATACCACTGAGAGGTTATGTGCAACACAGAGACAGATGACGAGATACTTAGCATCCTCATCATCACAAGCAGGTTGGTGAGCAGGAAGATCAGTGAGGGTCTTGGGGCGGACGATGGAGTGAGAAAGCTGAAGATCATCATATCGAGAGGAAAGATCCTTACGGCTGGATCTACAAATCTGAGAGATTCTTTGCGATGACACGCCTAGCGAGGGGAAAGAAACCGCAAGCAGCTGGAGTCTATTTCGAAGGGGAGGCACTCTATTGGTTTTTGTGGAGGGGTAGAAGCGACATATACACTCATGAGAGGATCTCAAGGACTTTTGGTGGACAGGTTTCGAGCTACCCAGAGAGGAAACCTAAACCTACAGAAGCAGCTACTGGTACTCAAGCATGATGAATCCGTCAGGGAGAATAGAAAGAAGTTTGAGGCATTCTCAGGACAAGCAAGGGACATATCGGAGGGGGCTTTAAAGTGTAGCGTCATGAAGAGGCTTAAGCCGAACATTCCAGCAAAGCTCCACATTCAGCGACCTAGAAGACTGATGGAGACGATAGACCTAGCACAGTTGGTAGAGGATCGCTATTGTAATGCTCATACTTTTCTCAAGAGAATTTTAAAATTTTTTAAGATTTTATTCTCTAAACTTTTCCCTTAATCTAACTATTATTATTATTACTATTTTTATCTTCTATATTTCTTTTCTTTCTTCCCGCTCCTTTTTCTTTTTTCCCTTTTCTTTTCTTCATTTCATTTCCCTTGGTTCACAACCCACTCTTCATTCTTCTCTTTCTTTTCTTTTCTTCATTCTTTTTCCTTTCTTTTTTTATCCTTTGAGCCTAGGCCAACAAACCGGCATAATTCCATTTAAATGAAACCCAACCCCATTCATTAAAATCCCAACCCTCAACCAACAAACCTGCAACTCACCCCAACCTGATCCCTTTCTCTTTTCATCGACATCAAGTGGCAGCCTAGCATTCTACGTGTGCATGTTAAGCCGCCACTCTCTCCTCTTCAAAACCTTAACCCTAGCTCTTATCCTCCAACGGTCCCTCTACAATTTTCAGCTCGAAGTCTCATCCAATACGAACTCCTCACACGCGCTCTCTATAAATGTGTTGATTTTCTAGAGTTTATTCCATTCAAAATTGCCATATCTTCTCTTCCAAATTCTGGTGGCTTCAAGATTTGATTTGCTTTACAGTTTTCAGATTTGTGGGTTTACGCCATCATCAGTGCACAATAGATTTGATCTCTCTAAATTTTCAATTAATTATTATAAGATTGTTGTTGTGTGATTTTTCCGACACTCTTCGCTATGGATGCATTTTACTTCTTTTCAGTTTGTTTTTGTTGAAGCGCAATGTAGAGCTAAAATTGAGGGGCTTTTTCTCGATGATTCACGGCTCTGGCAACCCAAGACACGTCAACGACCCGCACCGTTGTCTCCTTTATTTTCTGTGGATGTTTTCCTTTTCTTTTCAATCCTGATGGCCGTCGGTGGAGGGGTTTGCTGCTAGTCAGTCGTCAGCGCCCTGTCGGTTTTCTTAGTTGTTTTCCTTCGTCGGATTTTTCCTGTGGACTTTGCTCATTCGTGTGCTATTTTGGTTGCTCCTTCGTGGGCTTTGTTGGCTGTCCCTTGGGTCTTCCCCTTGGTTGTCCCTTGGGTTCTTCCCCTTGGCTATCCTATTGGTTTTCTTCGTTGTTTTCCTTCGTCGGGTTTTTCTTGCGGACTATGTTGTTTGCTCCTTCGTGGGCCCTGTTGGTTGTCCCTTGGGTTCTTCCCATTGGATGTCAATATGGGTTTCCCTTGCGGCTATCATTGTGGGTTTCCCATGCGGCTGTCCCATGGGCTTCCCTGGCTGTCACTGTGAGTTCCCCTTGGCTATCACTGTGGACTTCTTCCTTGTGTCGTTTTCCTACAAGTTTTTCCATATTGTTTAACTGCTGGGTTAACTGAATTGCTTGTTGGGCTTTTACTGTTGGGTTGTTTTACTTTTGGGCTGTTTTACTCTTAGGCTTTTCGGTTTGTTTTTACTGTTCAGTTAGGCTTTCTGTTTGGTTTTTTTGAGTTTGTTTACTGTGCAATTTCTAAAAATTTAAAGTAAAAATATTTATTTTCTTTTATTTACTTTTGTGTTTTTATACCAGAAGTGTCGAATCCTCCACTTGTAGGGTTGAGTTGGGTTACCGAGCATGATCCCAAAAAGTGTCAAAACTTTCTTTTATTTAAATTTTATTGTTTCTTTTCTTAAAAAGTCAATTCTGTTTGTTGATTCAAATGCCTGCTACAATTGTTTAATAGTTAACTGCTCTAATACATGCAACTAAATACTACACATGTCTCGAACAATAGACTATCTACTAGATTACATAAATTAAAGGCTATAGTACATTAACTGCATAACTGGACACTAGTACTTGACATGATATATGAGACATAAATTCTGTATTGCGCTTAATTATGTAATCTAGGGACTATGGACATGCCACTCAACATAACTTAGAACTGGAACTACACACTTGACATGACACAGGTTTTGGAAAAACTTATAAAAGAGAGTGCATGAGTGATCGAAGTCACGCTTTCGGTCCGAATCTGGGAGGATTTCCACATATGCCTGAGTTCTTGCTACAGTTGACCTTTTTACTTGACCCGAAGTCGCACCCCGCAGTCCAAGGTGGACTTCACGTTGCATATCGTGCTCTCTTTTTATAAGTCAAAACACAAATTGATTAGTTACTTTTACTTTTGTTGCTAGACTCTTATTGCTACTAGACTGTGCTAGTACTTTTTTTATAGTTTTTTCTGTTGCATACCTTTAAATTCCAATATAATATTAGTTGATTGTTAGTGAAGGTTTAATCTACAATATTGATGGTTGTTCGATTCTTATTGTTCCGCTAGTTGACGAGCAGCTTGACGAGAAGGCTCTGTAGTACGAAGAGTCCGAGTTCCCAGGTGAGGACGTGGAGTTCTGAGTGATTGGATTTAGCAGGAGAGTACTTATCGTTTTAATTTTATTTTCTTTTAATACTTTGCAATAGATATGTAGCATCTGTTGTTGCTTCAGACATTAAAATTCTTTGACGGATGAAATAAATGAGTAATTCAATTTCTTTACAATATTTCATGTTTATCTTTGTATTGGCATCACGGGTGACTGCAGCACCTACATAATTATTGAGAGTGTAACGGCACTCGAGTCTGGGACATTACAAGTAGTGACACATGCAGATCCACGCAACCACCTCGTGATCAGCATAGGTTAAACAGGACATTCGAATAATTACTCAAACTGGACTGACATCTCTCCTTGGAATACAGAATGCCGAAGGCCTAGAGCCGACATGCATGTACCGCCGCTGGGAACAATTCTGTTATTATCAACGATGAAATGGCAAGGAACCTAGGCAACAAAAGTAGATCTGGCACAGCCGCCAATAACATCAACAACAATGTCTACAACCACATCGTCAACAATTTCGACAACACCAACCGTGATGTTGACCATAATGGTAACGTCAACAATGTCAACAACGACGACAACACTAGTACTGAACAACCCCCGATGGTGCATCAAATATCTGATCAAGCTCTACAGGAAATGGTTCAAACTATACAGAAGGAACCCAGACCAGAAGGAGTGCAACAGTTTTGGGCACTACGCCCGGCGACTATTACTGGACGAGAGGACCTTCTGGCAGCAGAGAAATGGCTGAGCTCTACCATCGATATGGTGAATGAAGCACAAGCTCTTGCAGATTCATGGGTGGACATGGCAATACTGCAATTGACCAAAGAGGCCAGAATATGGTGGGATTCTGCAGAGAACTGGTTTGCACAGCCAATCTCCTGGAACACCTTTAAGGATGCATTCAATGCACAGTACTTCTCACCAGAGGCACAGATGGAACTAGAGGCGCAATTTCTGTCTGAAGCAAACTCTATGACTGTACATGAATACGACTCTGAGTTTTCTATGCTCAGCAGGTGCGTATTTTGACTCATGTTTGTTGACTATACAGTGCACATGAATATGCTAAACATGTTATTTCATGTTTGCCAAGGACATGGTGTCCACCCCTAGCTCGAGCTCTGAGATTTTAGCAAGGCCTGAACATTGGCATCCAAGAAAAGCTGGTCGGATTTAATCTAAAGACCCATGCAGCTATACTCTCCATAACTTGGGAGTTTGAGTATGTACGGGCATAGAAAGCATGGGAGCGACAGGTGACTGCTCCCCTACGACGACCACCTCCATCCTCGGCATTTTCCGCAGTATCCATCAACAGCTCCCTGCTCCCACTAGGCAACTCCACAAGCCTATGCATCAGACACAATTTAAGAGGCCAGCACTGCACCAGGAATCCCAACGACCCACCCCGATCTGCCACTATTGCAACAAGTCAAGTCACATCAAACCAGACTTCCTGCTCTATCTAAACTTGTGTCTGGTCTGCGGTGCCAAAGAACGCAGTGCGAGAGACTGTCCGCATAGGGGACAGAGACCAAAAACTCCAGCCCATGCTTCTGTACTAGTCACTGCTGCAGCTCCAACAGAGAACAAGCAACATAGGCCACCACTTCCACCTTAGCAGAAAGTATATCAGTAGGCGAGGAGTCAAGCTCCACTGCCCAGACGACATATCTTTACCATGACTGCGAAAGAGGCCGGGGCCACTGGTCAAGTTATCACGGGTACTTATTTTACAGTTTTTCGTCTTCCATTTCATACATTAGTACATGTATGCTTAGACTTGGTATTAGTAACCTTAGGTATAATACTAATCACTAGTAGACACGTCCTCATCTTATTCGACTCAGGAACTTCCCACTGCTTCATGTAAAAGCGATTCGTCGACCAACACACTATTCCAGTTTCACCCCTCGCCTCTTGTTGGGACGTTAACACTGGCAATGGAGTACCGATGATGACCAGCGCGAGTATTTCATGTCCCGTAGTAATCTGTGGTCGCAAGTTTTATGCCGATTTCATCGTCACCGACATGCCAATTTTCGACGGTGTCCTTAGGATGGACTGGTTGGCGGCAAACCACGCCACAATCGAGTGTCACAAAGGAAAAGTGTTGCTCGAGATACCCAACCAAAAAAGGTTCAAGTTTGTCACAACAGAGAGACCAGCAAAATTCAAAGCCAAAACAACTGTGACAGTAGTGACTGCCATGCATACTGAGTCAGAAAAGTCGAAGATAGTTCAAGAATACCTGGACGTGTTTTCGAATGATCTTATTGGATTACCTCCTGACCGCAAAATTGAGTTTGCGATCGAGTTAGTGCTTGGAGCCCAACCATATTCTAGACAGCCTTACTATATGGCACCACCCGAATTGGAGGAAGTGCGGACACAATTGGATGATCTCTGACAGAAAGGGTCGATACGACCCAGTGTGTCTTCGTGGGGTGCTCCAATATTATTGGTGAAGAATGTTGGAACCAGATGGATGTGCATTGACTATAGGAAGCTGAACAAAGTCACAATGAAGAATAAGTATCATCTTTCCCGCATCGACGACATATTGGATCAACTTGGGGGATCAGACGCTTTTCTAAATTGGATCTGAGGAGCAGCTACCATTAGCTAAAAGTTAAAAAGGAAGATACTCACAAGACAGCATTCAGTACAAGATATGGTCAATGAATTTCTGGTTATGTCGTTCCGTGTGACCAACGCACCGGCGGTATTCATGAACCATATGAACCAGGTGTACGAATACCTTTACAAGTTCGCATGGTATATCATGGCGATATACTGGTTTATTCGAAGGATGCCCAGGAGCATGTCGGACACTTGAGGACGATTCTAGAGACTCTGAGACGGAATCACTTATACGCCAAGTACATCAGGTATAAGTTCTGGCTGAACAAGGTGGCCGTTTTAGACCACGTGGATCGGGTGAAGGAATTGCTGCAGACCCGGAGAAGGTTATGTCCGTTCAAAATTGGCCAGTTCCTAAGTCGGTACCAGAGATTCGAAATTTCTTGGGACTAGCTGGCTACCACAGGAGGTTCATCAAAAATTTCTCAAAGATTACTGCGTCCATGACCTGGTTGACAAGGAAAAATGTAATGTATGTATGGTCAAAGGCTTGTGACGATGCATTCCAAGAATTGAAGAAGAGGTTAACGACTGTGCCGATATTGGTCATTCCAGATCGTACGGGAGGTTTCGAGATGTTCTGCGGTAAAATTCTTGGATGTGTACTTCATCAACACGGACGTGTTGTTGCATATGCATAAAGTCAATTGAAGAATCACGAAAAGAACTACCCCATTCATGATCTTGAGTTGGCGGCGATAATTTTTGCCTTGAAGATCTACGGGCATTTTCTACTTGAGGAACACATGAAGGTATACACGGATCATAAGAGTTTGAAGTATCTCTTCACGCAGAAAGAGATGAACATGCGACAACGACAATGGATCAAACTTATGACGGACTACAACGTTGACCTTCGATAGCATTCTGGGAAAGTCAATGTTGTACCTGATGCACTGAGCTGGTTTCCAGTTGTAATGACGCTTACAACACAGTGGACGATACAACAAGAGTTCGCAAGATGGAAATAGTTGTAGTGCTGCCCAGACTGACTTCCTCATTGATGAATATTCAGATACAATCAGAGGATCAGAAACATGGCATTGGCAGGACAGAGATCAGAATTCCAGATACAAACAGATGGGTCCCTGAGATACGACAACGGATTATGCGTACCATCGGGAGAAGTCAGAGAAGAACTATTAAAGGAATCACACAGTTTCCCATACTCCATCCATCCAAAAGGAATCAAGATGTACCAAGATTTGAGGCAACATTATTGATGGCACAGAATGAAAAGAAGCGTGGCACGGAGTGTGCCTAGATGCATGATGTCCAGCAGGTGAAGGCTGAACATCACCGCGTTGCTAGTTTGTTACAACCCATGCCTATTCTCGAGTGGAAGTGGAAACACATCATAATAAACTTCGTGACTGAACTATTCAAGAGCAAAAAGCAAAATGACACCGTTTGGGTGATCGTTGATCGATTAACCAAGTCGGCCCATTTTATTCCTTTCAGAATTGACCAGTCTACAGAAACTCTTGCCAAGAAGTATATTGAAGAGATTGTGAGATTGCACGGGGTTCATGTAAGCATAGTTTCAGACAGATATACCCGATTTAAATCTGAGCAGTTGATGTGGAACGGACTATTAGAGAGGTTGCAGTTGGCGCTGGACAGATACAAACATTGAGCAAATTCAACGCGGAGGCATTCAGAATTTCAGCCAGGAGACCACGTATTTTGGAAGATCTCTTCCAACATGGAATTGATTCGTTTTGGTCGTAGAGGAATGCTTAGCCCGTGATATATTGGGCCCTTCAACATGCTCGAGCGTAAGGATGAAATGGCATACAAACTTGCACTACCTCTATTTTTAGAAGGAGTGCATAATGTATTCCATATATCATAGCTGCGGAAGTATGTGAGAGGCCCGACTCACGTGGTCGACCATTCAGAGATCACAGTGCATCCAGACTTGAGCTATGAGCAGCAACATATGAGTATTATCAATCGTCGATAGAGGACTCTCAGAAACAAGACTGTTGAGTTGGTCAAAGTGTTGTAGCGTCGTAAGTCGCCAGGAGAGGCTACCTGAGAGCGATAGGAGGAGATTAAGGAGCGATATCCGTACTTATCCACTGATTTGTTATTCTTTGAATTCCAAGGACAGAATTTCTATGAAGGTGGATAAGGTGTAATGTTCGTACTTTTTCCTCGGGGATTTTAAAATTTTTTAAAGATTTTCTCTCTAAATGTTTTACTTAATCTACCTACTATTATTAATACTATTTTTCTCTTGTCTATTTTTTTCTTTCTTTCCTCTCCTTTTTCTTTTTTTCCTTTCCTTTTCTTCTTTCATTTCCTTTCCTTTGGCCCACAGCACACTCTTCCTTCTTCTCTTTCTTTTCTTTTCTTCTCTTCTTTTCTTTTCTTTCTTCTTTTTATTTTTCTTTTCTTTTCTTTTTCTTTCCTTCTTTTTCCTTCGAGCCTAGGCCCAACAAACCGGCACAATTCCATTAAATGAAACCCAACCACATTCATTAAAATCCCAACCCTCAACCAACAAACCTGCAGCTCACCCCAACTCTCTCCCCCCCCGGGTCGACATCAAACGGCAACCTAGCATTCTACGCATGCAGGTTGAGCCTCCGCTCTCTCCTCTTCAAAGCCCTAACCCTAGCTCTTATCCTCTAACGCACCTTCCGCGATTTTCGGCTCAAATTCTCATCCGATACGGACTCCTCACACACGCGCTCTCTAAAAATGTGTTGATTTTCTAAGGTTTATTCGATGCGAAATTCCCCTCTTCGCTGCCAAATTCTGGTGGCTTCAAGGTTTGATTTGATTTACAGTTTTCAAATTCACGGGTTTCTTACGCCATCGTCGGTGCACAGTAGATTCAATCTCTCTAAATTTTCAATTAATTATTATAATTGGGATTGTTATGTGATTTTTCCGATGATCTTCGCTAAGGATGTGATGTACTTCTTTTCGGTTTGTTTGTGTTGAGGTGTGATGTAGTCTGTAGAGCTAGAAATCGAGTGGCTTTTTCCCGATGATTCACGGCTCTGGCAACCCGAGAGGCGTCGGCAACCTTCACCGTTGTCTCCTTAATTTTTTGTGCGTGTTGTCCTTTTCTTTTTAGCCCCTCCGGCCGCAAGTGGAGGGATTTGCTATTTGTTATTTCAGTCACATATAAGTTTCATATTTCAGTTACTAACGAACTACTTGAAGAGCTGCATGGGTCGTTGATTTTTACTAAGAAAGACATCAAATCCGACTATCGTTGGATCAGGATGAAAGCATGTGATGTCCCCAAGACCACTTTCAGAACTCATGATGACCACTATGAATTCATGGTCATGCATTTTGGCTTAACCAACGCCCCTATCACATTTCAGGCTCTTATGCATAAGGTACTCCGTCTTTGAGATATTTTGCACTGGTTTATTTCGATGACATTTTGGTGTATAGACGGTCCTTGAAGGAGCATGTTGGCCACTTGCAGATAGTACTACAGGAGCTTCAACACCACCAATTGTATGCAAATAAGAAGGGCCTTCTCGCACAACTGAGGATGGAGTATTTAGGGCACGTGGTCTCAACAAAAGGAGTGACAACCGATAAGACAAGATTGCAACGGTAGTGGATTGGCCGTGTCCAACTACTTTGTATGGGTTGAGAGGATTTCTGGGGTTGACTATTTATTACAGGAAGTTCGGGAATGGATACATTACCATAGCATGGTCATTGATCGAGCAGCTTAAATCAGCTTAAGAAGGGCGAGGAGGCAACGAGAGCTTTTAAGGCCCTGAAGAGGGCCATGACCACTATACTTGTATTGGCTCTTCCTGATTTCAGTAGATCATTTATCGTAGAGTCGGATGCTTTAGGATATGGCCTGGGTGATGTGCTGATGCAGGACCAGAGGTCGATGGTATGCTTCAGTCAGGTATAGGTGGTGGCTGAAGTCTGTGTATAAGAGGGAGTTGATGGCCATTGTGTTAGTCGTGCAGAAGTGATGACCCTATCTACTTTGCCGTCATTTTGTTGAGCGTACTGCACTGATCAAAGGAGCCAAACGTATCTATTGGAGCAAGAAATGGTGACCGAGGAGCATTCAAAGATGGGTTATGAAGTTGATAGACCTGGCCAAGAGAATAAGGCGGCAGATGTGTTGTTACGGCGAGATGAGAATTTACAGTTGGATGCTCTTTCTATACCAGTCTTGCATGATTTGAAGCCTCTGCTGTAGGAGATATAGGCAGATCAGGAGTTGGCGGGGATATAAGCAGCCCTCCTACAGAGATCAATGGATTATCACGTGTATTCTTTGCAGTAGCAAAAGTTACTCTATTAGGGAAGATTAGTTTTACCTATGACTTCCACTCACATTCCGAGTATTCTACACGAGTTTTATGGCAGTGCAGTCGGGAGCAATTCTGAGGTCCTTAAGACTTATAGGCACTTGACGAGGGAGGGGTATTGGAAGAAGACGAAGGATGTCGCAGAGATGGTGGCAAAGTGTGACGTTTGTCAATGTCACACATACGAAGCGATGACTCATGGGAGAATGTTGCAGCCTTTGTCTCTACCAGAGCGAGTTTAAGCGGAGGTGACGATGGACTTCATTAAAGTATTGCATAAGTCAGTAGAAATCTCAGTCATTCTTGTTGTGGTTGATCACCTCAGCAAGTATGCATACTTTATAACTTTTCGACATCCATATGCTGCCGTTACAATTGCAAAGGCCTTTTTACGAGAGGTGGTGTTGTTACAAGGGGTACCAAAGTCCATTGTTTCCTATGGAGACAATGTCTTTCTTTAGTCACTTGTGGCCGGAGCTCTTTTGGATGCAGTGGACCATGTTGAAGCATAGTACAACTTATCATCCACAAACTGACAACGAGACTGAGGTTGTCAACATGAGTATAGAAACGTATCTATGTTGTTTCGTTTTAGAGACCCCGAAGCAGTGGTCGAGGTGGTTAGCTTGGGTAGAGTATTGGTATAACACCTCATACCACACCTCAGCTCAAACTACTCAGTTCAGGATTTCGTATCGAAGAGACCCTCCACATTTATTACATATGGCTACAGTTCTACATCAGTTTCTCAGGTAAATCAGTACTTGGAGGAGATGTGTCGGGTGTTGGAGTTGAAGCGACATCTGCTCAGGACTCGGCAGAAAATGAAGACACGGGCAAATTCTCACTTGAGAGAGGTTCAGTTTGCAGTGGGGGATAAGGTGTATTTAAAGCTGCGACCACACCGAGAGATCTCTAGTGCATAAGAGGAACGAGAAGCTGTCACCGCGATATTTTGGTCCATATAAGATAGAAGCGAGAATTGACCAGGTTACTTACAGACTGAATTTACCATCAAAGTCTATCATACATCCAGTCCTTCATGTATCTTAGCTTCGCTGGGCCATTGGGGATCATTCACCTTCATGTTAGTTGAATTTGACTGAGGATTTGGAGGTTATTTTAGAGCCATATGTGCTCAAAGGAGTTCACAGGGGCCATTCAAGTAAGCACGATGTGTTGATTCAGTGACGGGGCTTCTGGATCATGATGCTACTTGAGAGCCTTTTGAAATAATTATGCAGCGCTTTCTAGATTTCCACCTTGAGGACAAGTTGGCAGGGAGTAATGATGTGTTCATCACGTAAGTGCGGCAGCGTAGGAAGAAGGATGCGGCTGAAAAGTGACTTTTCAGATGTGTTTTCGTAATTTTCTGTCTTAAAGGGAATTTCCGTAATTTTATTAAATAGCTTATTATTATAAGTAGGGGGTGGCGATAATTCGAGAGGCATTCTGAATTTTGTGACAGAGTTTTCTAGAGGTTGAGAAATCGCCTCTATTAATTGGAGAGTGCGGCTTCCTCTTGAATTCCTCTTGAATAGAAGTTCGAGAGAGCCGTCCACCCCTCGAGCATGGCCACTATCTTTGTTATTTTCATGTTTTATTAATAAAAATCAGATTTTTCCTCTTCAAACCCTAGCGAATCCTATCACTTAGTCCACATGTGCATGTGTCTCGGTAAAGCAAATGCTTCTGGAGATGGTGGCATATTAGGAACTAGCAAATGACAACTAGATTGTCCACATCTGATGTTTGCATACATAAAGTTATAAACATGTCGAGTGGCATGCAGATGAAAGATATCATGAAGCATGATCATTAGCTATACATGTTCTGGTATCTCTATATATTATATGCACTTATCAAAAGTATCCAACAGTAAGAATCTAAAACGATACCTAAATAATAGGATTCATTATTCAACTTATTTGGATAACATTCAAACAAGTTCCCTTTCTGGTTAAAAATAGATTAAAAATCTATAGAAACAACTTATTATATATAAAGTTATATAGTGTAAGACGTATTATTACAGATGACATTTTTATTTTTTTATGCTTGTACTGTATGGCAACAAGAAAACTTGGAACTGCAAGAAACTCACTCCATCAGTTCAGGGTGAGGAAGCACACTTCTTATCATTAGCATTATCTAACCAATTTCCATGGAATGCTGCACTTTGAGGTGCATATAAGAGTGCCTAAGTTGACCTAGATAGCTTTATATAGTATATACCATAATGCACCCACTAAAATACAAGCGAGGAACCACTTATCCATGTAAGTTGTATACAATATTGTCTCCTCTCATGTTTGGCTCAATGGTTTGATCACCCTTCCTACGAATTCCCTCAATCTTCTCCTTACTCTCACATGCATGCTAGTTTTCATGGACTCGCTGAAGCATGATGATGATCATGAATGTGAGACATGAGCTATCCATCAAGGGATCCCAAAACTCAGTAGGTCATGAAATCTAAAATCAAATGATTTTTTCCCGACTTAATGTTATATTGATTCACTTGTATTTTATAAATACAAAGAATAACTGCAGCCTCTCATTTTGCTTTTAGTATTGGATGTCCAAAAAACCACAAAAAAATTTCCAGATTTAATGCCAAAATTGACTTCTATTAGCATATCACCCGCCAACCAGTTAATGATAATATCGTTTATATTAAATAAATATAGATAGATTGGGCCAACACATCTGAAATCACATGTACAAGTTACAGATGAGGTAAGTAAATTTACTACCTAACGTTGAACCAATGTAGAAGGTAAAATAAATTCCTTACTATTTACACGGCATAGTTGGTTTACTTGAAGTAAATTTCCCTCATTAAGCATACAATTGAGATAAGAATATGACTAAAGAAACAGTATTATTTTATGAAAACTGATTGGACTGACAACTATTATGCATTGATCATGACTTGCTATGTAAAAGATGGACATTATTCCATATAAAAGCAAATTTGACTTCCTGATATCGTTTGTATATAATAATATCTATCTATCAACTACATTCCTTATAGCATCTATATAGCATGGGTGTGCACCAACAAACCGGTGCCAACCATTAATTCAAAAATGTCATAGCTCTTCTAAGCCTTAAGAAAGAGGAAAATTTAACGAAATGATGTTGAAAGAAGAAAAGATGTCAAGTGCAAAGTATTTGCATTCGTCAGCTGTTATCAGTAATTTGCACATCAAAGTGTTGAAGAATATACATACACAAAATAACAAAGACTGCATTTGATATTAGTATTTAAGTCCAAGACACCAATCAGCACCTTAAAATGCTAATAGTCAAACTTGATCATGCTCTAACATGAAATCTACAGAAATGGAGACAATCGCAACATGAATGAGGCCATAAATGACTTAATACAAAGAAAACTTGGATTTGGGCAGGAAGAGTCTAGATGAACATATGGAAGGCATTAGCATAACACTAGTAACTATAATTGGAATGTGACGTAAGTACTCTTTAAATTGCTGACGTGAGGATATGACGTCGAACTAGAAACTTTAGTTTTATGAAGTGGAAATGTAGCAGACCAGTAATTTCAGGACCGAAAAAGGTAAAAAAGTTTGAGCTGATAAACAAGACAGTTTGGGGAAGAAGTGGTTTTTTAAGAAGAAGTATGGGTGAAGGTTAGCTAAGTTCGTTCAAATAGGAAGATATTATCTGCAATTCACATTGATGAAAGGTTGCCAGCCGTCCTGATCGCCATCATCATCATCATCCAATCTAGTTGAAATAAAAAAGTCTAATATGAAGCATAACCCTCTTTCGATAAGGTTATAGCCAATAATTTTTTGACAAATTGCAAGAAAACTACATCAAGCCTGAGACATCACAAAATTCTCAACAAACGCAATTAAAAACAAAAAGGAAAGGAGCTTGCCACACCTAGAAGCAGTTGCTGGGAAGTGTAATTTTAACAAGGTGAGCACTCAGTTTATTCTCATGCAACCAATTAGCAACCTTCCATATTTTCATAAATACAATAATTGATAGAAGAAAATAAGGGATTGCTACAAGGAATTACATTTATTTATAAGGAAAAGTACATGTGCAAGAAAAAAAATGAGGGAAAACGAAGTACTGTAAATGCCTGAAAAGATTATATCAGTTTCAGTCTTAGGACTGAGGGATTCTAAAATAATAAATATATAATGTACAAGGTCAAAAAAAACAGGAAAGACAACTTTAATAAGAACATGCAAATAGTACATTCCAAACAGCTGAATAGCTTGAATGCTTCTCAAAAAATAATGATAGCTAAACTTATTTATTCAGACTAATGAGGTATTTTAATTTGTTGGAAGACGACTATTCAGCAAGATACAGAGCGGATCAGAGAAGATAAGACCATACATTGAATTCAGTTTCAGGTTTACGTACAAGTGCCTCTACATAGCTTCCCAATCCTGCAGCTGTTTTGGGAATCAAAGTTAATAACTTGGAATATAATTTGCCACAGGAAAAAATGTTACACTATATCAATGAACAACAATAAGCAATTCATTCATGTGTTGAAAATGTGGCTCGAATCCAATTTACAAACACCCATCTTAAGGAAAATAGAAAGGTAAAATAGGGGTGTTTAGTCTCACATTGGAAAATTAAAGGTATGGATATATTGTTAAATATGATTGAGCCCAAGACTCCAATAGGGATTTTTCCTTTTGGTTCAAATTGGGTTTCATGATTGTTTAGTCAATGTCCAAAGAATAATATGCCATTTGCCCAAACATCATGGTAGTCTTGCACCCAATGGACTTACGAAATGCTTTCAAATCCTAGGGGTCCAGTTAAGATGAATGGGCAAATAAGCTTCAGAAAAAGAATATCCATGTCAAAGGCTAAATGGCTACTAGGCTCACTTTAGAAAGGTACGTTGATAGGGGACCGACTAAGTCCAAATCCTTATTTATTTATTTTTATTTTTATTTTATTTTTAGGTATTTGACTTGGATCAGATTTTTGTCTTTGAGCAGGATTGGATTTTTGTATTTTTATGTTCTTTTATTTTCTTTTTTTGAGTGAATACGAATAGGATTAGGAAGAGGTTGTACGCCTATATAAAGGCCCTAGACTTGTTTTATTTTTAATCAATTGATGAATAGATCAAATGAAAAAATTTCACAAACCCAAGAAAGGTTCCCCTTCTTTAGTGAGAAGCCTCGGAACTCTTGGTGAGAAGCCAAGAAACCCTAAATTTATATATTCTTTCCCAAATCTTCCACAAATCCTCCATCAAATCCCTAAAATCCATCTTGTTCTACATAAAATTTGGTATCAAAGCCGAAGATCTCATCTTCACTCTTCCTGTTCTCAGGTCAAAAAACCCCAAACCTACCAATGAGTTTTGTAATTTTGGCCCATCAAGGGCATTTTCGTAATTTTTGGATATCTATGTGCTTTTTCATAATTTTCAGTTTTATGGGTTTTCCTGTACTTTTTGTTATTTTCATATTAGTTTTTGTAGGCGACGGATAGGGTTAGGAAAGGATGTCGAATATTGTGGAAGAAACCCTAGATCTATGATGTTTAGGCTTTTCATTCATTGCAAAAACTAAATCTTGAAGATTTAGGCTTTCATCTCTAATTCAAAGCTGGGAGAACGGCCTCCACTCCAATTGTCGCGAACCTATCTTTGTATTTCCATTTGATTATTAATAAAAATCGAATCTTTTACCCCCAAACTCCCTCTTTTCACCCTAAAATCTCACCTTTCTCATAAAAATCCTATTTTTATCATCAAACTCCTAGATGATCGCATCAAATTGGTAGCGGAGCGATACGATCTACATGGCGACAACAAGATCGAAGGAAAAGTACGCAGCTTTGAAGGAAAATACAATGAGGAGATCAAAGAATTGATGAAATCCATGGAGAAACTCATATCTAAGATTAGATCGGAGATTCGGATATCAATCGATGAGATATCCAAGGCAACGAATGCAAGAATGGAGGCTCAACTAATAATCTAATGCAACAACTACCCCGCATAATCAGATCTGAAGTACAGGTGGCAAAAGGTTTAGATCTGGACGGTCAACCAGATCTAGGGCAAAAGGCGAAAGCTTTAGAGAATGGTAAGGGAAAGATCGTGGAATTCTGCGAAGGGCTCCTGTCTGATGCTGATTTGGATGCCAAAGAAGTGAAGGAAGACACCATGGAGAACGGGGACCCCATCCACCCTCACCGGAGGCCCCACGATACTCTGCAGAACCATGCATGGCCGGCAAGGCCCTGTAGCGCACCTGCAGGGCCACAATAGCCCTGCAGTTCAGTAGCATGGGTCAGGGCCCTGCAAGGCCACCAATGCCCTGCAGGCCCGATGGGGCCCTGCATGGGCCCCGTAGGGCTGTCAGGCCCCTCGCGGGCCACCAGCGGCTTGTTATAGACCCGTCGAGCTATGAACGGTTTGTCCGAGGTCCCGTGACTTACAGGGTGGCCTACAAAGACTTCGACGACAATTTTGGACCGCTACAGGAACCTAAGGATGACATGTAAGAGCTCAATATGCTTCATGGGCCTCGGTTTGCGACAATGAGGTGGCGATGCCGAGTACTTCCGGCCTACAAGGAGTTTAAGGAGGATTAGGACGAGGGTACAGGCTTTGAGGAGGAAGTGGACGACTACGCTTGGGATAAGGATGACTGGGGCGGCAACGGAGGCAGAGGCGACGACCAGTGGAGGGGCTATGGGCGGCATTTAGTTAACAAATTTATGACTGCTGGGAAACCTTTAGTTAATTTGACTCATCCAAAGGTTGGCCAATAAAACCAATAAGAGATCAGTTATGGAAACGCAGAGAAACAACAGGATCTTATTTACGGGATGAATGTACCAGAGAAAATATGTCAGTCAAGAAAATGACAGTATTTTATGAGGTCACTTGATCATATCTCATGCTCATTTTGGGCAAACAGGATGTGCGCCCCAGTTACTGTAGCCTGGTACAAACAGAAAGTGAACCCCATGCCAGTTGCACGAATACAGGAAACATAACTTTAAAAGATGACTATAGTCTGATGGTATAGGTGTCGAACATGGATACAAGGTCAATAGATACTGGATTCCTGTTAGACACCCTCCATACATCTCCAGGTGATATCCGGTCCAAGCCGCTTGCAGATAAGGACCAGTGTTGATAGAATTTTCTTATATTAATTAGTTTTATTAATCATGGAAATATAGGTCTGATATTTGTCAGCCATTCTGCAATCATTCTATAATCTTGGACTTCAATTAAGCAAGCTTTTCGGTATAGGAACAGGGAATTTCTTTGAGGATATAATATGAGAAGAAGTTAGATGTTAAATGACTAAAGTGTCAAATTTATTTATTTATTTATTATTGTAATAGATGGCCTGCACAACGCTTGATAACCTAGTGCAAACAAGAAATGCATTAGTAATTTAGTACCAAGAAAAACTGTAAAATGGGAATAGAGACGTAACGTTAAACACTTTGTAATGATCATGCATTCACATCAGATATCATTAAGCCTCAATGACTTTCTTCCCTCTTCCCTCAAAAGGCTGTACAACTCTGCTCATTTCTTTCTGACAAAACATTCTTTTGGTTCCTTCCTATATACTATTTCTTCACTTTTTCAAGATGAATTATGTTAAGAAAGAACAGAATTGCAAACGTGGTGAATGTGCTCGTATAGAGTTATCTTTTAGTAGTAACTAGGACAAAGCAAAATGCTACCATAAAATACAGAACTGAAGATGCTTCCACCTTTCATATCTGGTGTGAAAATTATCATGAAAGGAAATAGCTATGGTAGAATATTTGCATTTTGCACCTACAAAAAACTACGATTAATAAGTTGTGAATCTTGTAACTGTGCTGGATCATTATGAATCTTGCAACAGTACTGGATTGTAGCCATAATTTCTAATATATGACTCTGACGGTTGATTTTTTATTATGAACGTATGATTGATTTGGCAGTGTCTTTATCTACGACTCAAGACTTCTTTGTGAATGGAGAGGGAGGAGGAGTTGAGGTATTTGCTTCCCCTATTCAATTACATGATTTGCAAACTAAAAAAGATGACTAGATGATTCACTTTGATCAAGTTGATCTACATTAGAGAGCATAGAAACAAAATTGTGTGTGCAAGGATTTTCTCAATCCCACCAAGATGTAATGCAAGTATACTAAAGTGTTCAGATCATAAAATGATGTTTTAATTATCAAACTGCCTTCCCTAAACCATAGATCTAAGAGACCTCCTTTCTGCCATTCCATTCTGTGGCTTGATACATACGCAAGAATACTTGAAATTGCTAGATTTTTGTTTGCATGCACTCCAAATAATGTAGATCAGGTTCAATGAAATGAATATGGAATCTCATTTGCCTACTATTCTATCATCTGTTTTGAATGGGAATAATTTTCCTATCATTCCATTACCCTTCAATCTTAAATTGGGTTATGTGCAGTTGCCTCATGAAAAATAGAATATGACGGTTGAAATATATCACGCTTTAGATTCATGGATGGTACTCTTCAAAGCTTGACCAAAAGTGAATAACAAGCCACAAACATGAAGAGGTTTTCATATGTAGGCAATAATAATGGAGATTCTTATGAAGACAACCATTTTAAACATAAGATACCTGACATCAAATTTGCTAGGAAGTGATAAGAAGAGAATAGAACCATACCAGGATCTATTGAATTACTGGTTCTCAATGTTGCTCTTTCGTCATTAAATACGATATCTACTTGAAGAAATCGCCCAACATCGAAGGGCTCTGGAGCATATATTGATTTTGTTGCCCCTGTACAAAGTAATGAAAAGATGAAACCGCAATGAGAATTTACAGAAGTAAAAGACAAGTTCATATGAATATACAGAAACTTATGAATAGAGTTTTACATCATCCAACGCAAGTGATTAGTAGTCATCTACAGGAGACATGGGAACGAACCAAAATGTGAGCATATGAATCTACAATAGACATGAGAAATAACTAAGATGCATGCATATAAGTTACGTGAGAAATAGTATCATGAGGTTGAGTTGATGAAATAGAAACCAATCATAAATAGTTGAAGCACTTTCCCATCAAAGAGTCAGCTACGAAGCAAAGCTTTTGTTAGATCCACGGACCAGAAGGGGGGCCAGCAAGCCGACGCGCACGCAATAGAAGCCGCCTCAACCTAGGGGCGTTTTCGACTTTCCTTGATTTAATTAATTTTAATGGCATATTTGTAATTAGTTTAGAGGGGTGTTTTCTATTAAATTAGGGCTAGTCGGCATTGATGTTTTTCATGCTTATTTTGATAAATTGAGAGAGTTCTTCGAGAGTTCTTCGAAGAATCTTAGGAGAGTGCGGACGTTCTCGTTTAACGGCGTCTTGGGAGGGTGGTTGTCCCTTTATTGTAGCCAAACTATCTTTTTTTTATTCGCTGTTTTTAGCAATTTAATTTCATATTTGCTTTGGAACCTATCAATTTGGTATCAAAGCGGTGACGATCCATGACGGTATCAACAAGATCGAAGGAGATACATTGGAGGAGAAGTTCAACGGTGAGATCGAGGGGTAAAGAGATCGTTGACGCGTAACGAGGAAGCAATAAAGAAATTGACGGCGTCCATCAACCAATTAACGGCGAATCAAGCGAAACACGAATAGCAATTTGTGCAATTGATCTTTCAACTGGTGGCTAACGCGGAAAAGGAAGGAAAAGGTGATGGGAACCCTAAATCAAAGGGAAAGGCGTCACCTTTAGGCAAGGGGAATGAAAAGGTTGAGATTTTTGATGCGGAAAACGTCCATTTGGAGGAGAAATACGTCGAGGATAAAGAAGGGGAGCCGTGGAAGGTGGACTATCGCAAAGAAGTGCGGCGGAAGGCGGAGGAAAAGAGGAGGGGGGCGGCGGCCCTAGCCACCCCACCAATTGGGCGCGCGCAGGCTTGGGAGGCCGCGTGATCTCCCTCCAGGCCCCGCTGGCCCCCAGGACTTCCGCCGGGGGGCGCACCCCCTGGCTTCGCCCAGAGCCGGTGAAGGGCCCCGGCCCCGGCTCCCGGCGACCCCCACCGACCATAGGGGGCCGTCGGGGTCCTGCTGGACAACACACAGGGCCAGCGAGCCCTAATCAGGCCCGCCGCGGCCCCGCGAACCATAGGGAACCCCCGCGCGGGGGTTTCGATGCACGTGATGATGGGTTTCAGCCTTTTCATGACGACTAGCCCCATCTGGAGGACCCGACGTGCGATTTCGAGGATGAATTTGATCCCAGGGACTTCCAGGAGTACCGAGTTGGTGGCGAGGGGTATCGGGACCCTCCCGACCCTCGATTTGGCGATGACAGGTGGCAACCCCCACCCCACCACCATGGGGGACGCACCGGAGACATGGGGTGAGGTTACAAAGACTTCCAGGATGAACTTGGGGACCGAGGAGGCAGCCTACGGGGGGATCACGGTTTCCATGAGGGAGGCCCGCGAGGGGGCTATGAGAGGCACCCGGAGAGATGGCAGCACTACCACCAGCCTAGACAGGGTGGAGGACGGGGGACCAGTGGGATTCAATATGGACAGACGGCGGAAGTTGAAGATGCATGTATTCGATGGGATGGACCTGGTGTCGTGGATCTACAGAGCAGAGAGATTCTTTAGAGTTTCTCACATGACTGAGGAGCAGAAGCTAGAGGCAGCATGTATCTGTCTGAATTGGAAGGCCCTCGCCTGGTTTCAGTGGAAGAATGCGAGGCGTCCTTTTTGCTCGTGTGAGGAGATTAGGGATCAGATGGTGGAGAGGTTTAGGGATCCCCATCTGGAGAACGTACGAGAGCAGCTGCTATCACTCAGGCAGGAGGGCACCGTGAGGGATTATCTAGAGATGTTTGAGTCCCTATCAGGACAGGTGCACGGGGTGTCAGACGAGTCGATGGAGAGCACCTTCATGAAGGGGCTGAAGGCCACGATTCGAGCAGCGGTTTGCATGCAGAAACCTCAGAGCCTGATGGAGGCCATGGAGTACGCTCAGATGACGGAGGACTAGCAGATGGAGGAGAGAGGCAAGAGGTGGTTGGAGTGGACCGGTTTCGCGGAGTGTACCGACCGCGACAGGAGAATAGAAGGCAGCTACAGGAGCAGATCAAGCGAGTATTAAGAAGACTGGAGAGCAGAGCAGCGCACCGCCAGCGGGGATCAGTTTAGGAGGATGACTGACGCCGAGATGAGGGAGAAGATGCAGAAGGGGCTCTGTTTCAGATGCGATGAGAGGTTCATCCCAGGACACCACTGTGAGGTTCGCAAGCTGCAAGTGCTAATAGATGGAGCAGACGTGGAGTATGATGTGGAGGATGAAGAGGTCGGAGTGGAAGACGACTCCCACCTGGAGTAGCACCACCAGAAGCCTCATGCACCACCATGAGGGCAAGGTGAATTTTCGAGGGCGGAGTAATGTTAGATCCACGGACCATATGGGGGACCAGCAAGCCGACGCGCGCGCGAGGGAAGCCGCCTCAACCTAGGGGCGTTTTCGACTTTCCTTGATTTAATTAATTTTAATGGCATATTTGTAATTAGTTTAGAGGGTGGTTTTCTATTAAATTAGGGCTAGCCGTCATTGATATTTTTCATGCTTATTTTGATAAATTGATAGCATTCTTCGAGGGATCCTAGGAGAGTGCGAACGTCCTCGCTTATCGGCGTCTTGGGAGGGTGGTTGCCCCTTTATTGTAGCCAAACTATCTTTTTATTCGTTGTTTTTAGCAATTTAATTTCGAACCTATCAGCTTTGCAATGAATTTGATCGTTTTACAGTGGACTGCAAACCTGATTTTCATTAATACGTGAATGCCATGTGGAACCTGATATCAATTTTATTTTACCTAGTGTCCTATAAACTTTGGACAAGACCCTGCGGCGGGGGGGATGTGGGGTTTGGGGGGGCACATCCTATTCTGAAAAACCAAGTGAAATCCTCCAAATACTCCCAGACTTATATTTTTTAAAAATAAAAGGGTTAAAAGATGTTTAATTTTCTCAAAGTAATTTTTTAACATTGAACCCATAAAAAATGTTCATATGAATATACAGACCACTATTTATGCTTCATATCCAATATTCTATAATGCTATGCTTCACAAAATATTAGGAAACGAAATGGGACAAGCACGCGATGTATTAAAGATAAAAGAAAACCCCTCCTGATCTAAATACGCTAAGTGTTAATCGGTCACATAGCAAGTTATTTTGCATATGAAATTAAATTGAGCAAGTACAATTAATTTGTTTATAGCTTACAAGTCAAATACGAAAAATGTCAAGAATGAATATCGAAAGATAAAATAATAATGTGAATGCATGCGGATAAAGCAAAAGGATAAGAACTCACGTGCTAAGGTTATTCTACTTTCTAGAAGGCTCCTACATAGACTTCCCTCTGAATCTAATGGGCTTCTCAAGACAAAAAATGAACCATCAAAAGGCAATTGCTTGGCAAGTTTCCCATATCCAAAGAATTTAGACATTATAATATAAAACTTAACATTTTAAAGCATTTTTATCTAATCGCAAGTTATTCCAAAAAAGATGGATAAACAAAAATAATAAATGAACAGCTTGATCGAAATGTATATAAACATCAAGTAAAGATTAAGCATGAAATTCATTAACAGAAACAATGTCACTAAGTAGTATCATTGGTTGTTTAGTGATCATCCTCTAGCGATGAGCTCATATCTGAGTGTACAATATGCAACTCGGGTACCCTGATACGCCTCAAAACAATGATAATAAGGTTGCATGATGCACACCCGAATGTGCCATCAATAATGGCAGATTCATAGATTGATGGATGCACAGATACAGTGAGGATCCTCATTGCTCCCGCACCTTTTGTGATAATGAATTTCCCAACCTTGTTTATTGGTGTCAAGTACGGTGTTCAAGTTCGATGTCAAGTACATAAACAAGTATAGTGTCAAGTACAATAAGCAAGAGTCGTGACAAGATCCATCCATTCATTGTCAATATGAATAGTATCAATAATCAATTTCCTAACAGTTCAACAAGCATGTAATCTGTATGTTCATTTCTTTCAGTCAATTTCAGTTTCACTAAGGTACAGTAATGACATTTGATTTTTGAGACTAACATAGAACATTTTAATAAGATTCACATGATAAAATTATCAATAGTTAAAGTAACATTCTCTAACTATGAGTCGATGTAACATGGAATATCCCACCACAGTAGCAGTTTTTGACTATGTATTTAAGCATTTTACTTAATAACATCAAATACTACATTGAAATTACATGGGAGGCATTGTTACAATGAGAATTTCTTTAATTAATTAATGCTAAAACACCCTACTGATGCCTATGATACATGATGATTATTACAGTAAATCAATTGGTTGGATATGGTAACATTTAAGCATGGAAACCAATTCTCATTATATTACAGCTCATCAATTACTCTTCTTATATTTAGCATGAACAACATGCATACAGAGAACATGCTACATGGTCAATTAATTTAACAAGAATTGACATGTGGCCATTTACAATCTAACACTAAACACGTAAGGCATCAACTAGCAATTGTTCTTTGACATGTTATACTGGTTGAATCGCTTATGACACATATTGCAACTGTCACTTTATCATTATTATATGATTTGAAAACTTAAACCGCTTTACATGCTTCTTTACTTACTGAGCATAAAGTTCATCCAAAATTTTCAGATTCGTGATACATGTACCAGCTAGGCAGTTGCATGAGGGTCTCGTAGCCAGGAGCTCATCAAGTATCTTCTAACACTTAGTTTTTGAACAGTCAACCTGTGATCCCTAGTTGCGGATACTTATGATAACTTTTTGTTATGAAATACTGTAAATGGTCATATGTAAGATTTGACTATGATGAAGGTGATGTGTAAATATTTTGATCAAGGGCAGAAAATATATGACTGATTATTTTGCCTAGATTTAGAGTAATGTGCATTCTATTAAGATACTGAATTTAGAGCATGTGATTGTTAGACTTCGAAATCCTCGTCAAAGATGTTATGACCGTCTATCACTGGCCATGTATATTATTGTTATTTTTATGATCTTGGGGATTGCATGACGTCAAATACTGTTAGGGTGTTAGTTATATGTTAGCATAAAGTAGTATTGATTGACAACCAATATTAAATTAGTATGGTTGTTTAGTAACATGAAACCCCCTAACAGTATTTGCGGATATCGGGGATATATGAGGGATATTGACAGAAAAGGTTTAACGTTAGATATATGTTAGCATAAAGTAGTATGGATTGACAAAGAAAAGATAGGATGGTAGACATATTCAGGAAGCTGATTTATGGACATGACGAGATGGAATAAAGTCAATGCTAATTATCTAAAAGATGAGGCATTGTTACCACCCGCCAGTTTATATGTATGTGAGGTAGAAGCATGGTGTACAAGCCGGGGGGAGGGGAGGAAAATCAGATATATTGTCTTTCTTAGTAGCAAAATTGTCATAAGAGATGTGTCAGGATGCTTGAGGTTAGTATGTAAACAATGAGAAGATGCATTGTGAGGAGATGCACTGCCATTGCCAACATATGGCGGTACTTGCTGCTATTAGCCGATTCTGTGGGCTGTATTAGAGTTTTGGGTAACAAATGTGTTGCTGTTTGCAGTCCATGAGCAACGCAAATTATGACAAACCGGATACAAGCATGGTGACCACCTTTGAGCTAACATTTCAAATTAGTAACTGTCAAAGACCAAATTTAATTTAAACAAAAATATGAAACCAATAGAGCTAATCATCCTTGACCCATCCAGTCATGCACAGACCAAGGCAATAAAAAGCTTCAAACTATTAGGGTGTTAGTTACCAGGATTATAAGAATTCAAATTGCAGATTTTAGAGCTGTGTTAGTCCAATGACATTTAAAATGCTTTAGTTTATAATCTAACGTTGTAAATTAGTAATTTAAAATTCCCACTTTCCAAACTCAATACAAATTGAACCCACCTAGATTCTCCACATCTCCTAGGAATTTACAAGTTCTCACTCCATCATCATATCCACCATCTCCACCTACGTTATCATTGGTGCCATCATCTATGTACGCCACCACCTCTAGTTCCACAATCAATGCTCTCACTGCCATGACTACCTCCTCCATTGTCACCACCGTCATTTCCTCCCCTGAAACTACTGCTACTTTTGTTGTCGTGTTGTTGTTGTTGCAACTCTGTCAATCGCTGCCGGCTCACCTCTGCACTGTTGCCTCCTTTGCCACCATTGCCACAGCCATCATAGCCATCATAGCCACAACCTTTGCCACCATTGTTGATGACATCATTTTCGCTACCTCCTCCCTTGCTGCCACCGCCTCTGACACTTCCGCAACCCTCACCACCTCCTCTGTTGCAGCCAACACCTCCTCAACCGTCACCATCTTTGCTGGTGTCGCTACTTCAATCCCCACCATCTTCGTTGCATTTGCCTTCGCCACCGTCACACGTCTCCTATTGCATTCGCCACTGCCATCACATCCTATATCGCCATCTTCGTTGCCACCTCCATCACAACCACCTTTGTCACCGCGACAATTGCCGCTGCTGCCACCAACTTTGCCATCATCATGGCCACATTCCGGATTTTTGTTGTCACCCATTTTTTACCTTTTTTAGCTTTATATTTTTAATAGAGATTCCAAATGATGCAACAAATGGAAATTTATTTTAAATGATAGGAATTAGAAATTGAAATGATGCATATTGATATTCACACGGACTAATCCCCCAAAGAAAGGTACATTAATGAAATACATGACGTATTAAATAGTAATTGAAAAGGAAACAAGATAATCAACAGACTAAAATATAAGTTACAGAGATAATATTCCGTGTCTTAAAACAGAATGGTAACATGACAAAGTTTCAAACAATAGAAACAGCTTCATATGAGATTACCTGAAATTAATTCTTTCTTGCCTCCATTAGGTTGTATACGGTACCATTGAATAGAACAATTTGAGATTTCAGTAGCACTATCCACTCGAGAAATGATTCGTAAATATGAGCCTAAACATTCGAGGCCCTCTAACTCATACAAATGCCATTTGTTTTCACTGTATCTTTTGCTCATCGCTAACTGGAAAAAGGTTTTAAACAAAAATAAAGCAAAGAAAAAAAGATCAATAATGTCAACATATTGTTACAGAAAAATATAAGCAGCATAAAAGATATCTTGTGTAAGTCGGGGGGATTTTAGCAAGAAACTTGATGTCCTACTTCCGTAGCAAACCGTTCAAAAGATGGTTATAACATCAGAAGATGATGGAAAGCTCTTTAATGGTTTCTACTTGTGACCAAAAGTTCAATGCAGAGTGCATGAAGTACTTGCCACATGGACCATGGAAAAAAGAATAACCCCAGTAGCTAAATGTCCTTAGCGTAGTATATAATACAATGTAACAATGCATGAAGAATAACAAAATCAAAATATTTAATATCTACAAGCTTCTCCAGCAGAAGTGTCTGATAACAGTCGCATAACAAAAGACATATGACAGCATGCTCGTAGATAGAATCAGATTTTACAATGATAGCACCACGCAAACCAACAAAAATTGAACCCATAAAAAATATAAAACTAATCAGATCTCAATCATGGAAGCGCCACACGGTGAAAGTTGATTAAATTCAAACTTGTCAAGCAAAAACATAATCCAAAACGAAAAATAAAGCTAATGATAAAATTTAAAAAATCTCTGACTATGTAAATTTATTGGACGCAGATTTGGTAGAAAGGAACCTCTTTGCAAAGTTTGATTGAATAACGAGACTTCTCCGCCAGCTGAATGCGTAATGCTTGAAGTTCATGTTCCATGTCCATTACCTACGATTTATTTTCTTTAAAAAAATTAATCATAGGCAGGAAAATAAATGGCATAAAGAAAACTAAGAGTAGAAATGTCAATGCCATTGAGAAAAGAAGCATTCGGTAAAAAGAAAGTTGTTAACTGTTAACACCATTCTAGCAAATAGGAAAATTCTGATCAGGATTTATCCACAAGTAAGAACAACTGCCACCTATAGCTTATAGTAAGTTGATAGTACATAAGAACTACCAAATCGTTACCTTGCTTGGCTGATGCAGCATTTTGATTCTACGAGCCTCTTGAACTTCCTTCATTAGTTCCTCGAGAGCCTTTTCATTTCACAAATGAATGAAAGAAACAAAAAGTTGACATTAGGCAAAGTTCTAGGAAACTGGTGGCTACTGTCTTATGCAACAGAGGATATGCTAGACAGTAATCACTAGCGTGCAAGCGCATGACACACACACACACACACACACACAAATAAGCATTAAAACAAATTCACAACTACTAAATATATCCACAAACACACACATGTGCCCAATGCACTATGAAAAGGCCCATTAAACATTCACCGAAAGGTCCAAAAAATAAGTATATCCTGAGTTGCAATATGTTGTTATCAGTCAGGCTAATGAGCTGTAACTTAATAGTCATAATATACCCCAGGGTAAGCAACACCTTTTTCAGTCAAGATCTAAATTGGCCTTAAACGTGCTTTAAAATAGTATAGTTACTACAGTGAATACACTAAAAAAGAATAGTTACGGTCATTATTGAATCTTTTTTAAATTATCACATCAATATGTTCTTAACGTGGAGATATACAAATGCTATTCTGGATCTCACTTGATTGACATGTAATGGTCCTAACTCCTATATATACTTTTTAATATAGAAAAAATGTTTTTAAAATAACACCATGTTATAAATTATTATTTGAAATTTTTGATGATTTTTTCATATTTTATTAAAAAAATTCTGAGTTGAATTTAACCTCAAACACAATAGCCTTTTAGCCCATTTAATAAACATACCCAAACACGACCCGCAAAATTCCTAATTAAATATATAACTAAAAATCCTTAACCTTGACCCACATCTTGCCTTAGCCACTTCACTCTTCACCCGAGCCGCCGCACCCCATCTTCGTCCATTCTTTCTCCTTCTCCATCTGCGATCGCAGCAAAATCGATACCGCGACCCCCGCACCACTCACCCATGCCACACCCCATCGTCCGCCTGCTTCCCACATCACTCTTCCTCTTTCCCACAATTTCCTCTTATAGTCCCTTAATCAAATCCCGATTTCACAGTTTCCTATTTAAGAAAACAATAACCCTATCTCTCTCAATATCTCCACTCTCTCTCATATCTTCCCCTCTCTCTCTCTCTCTCGTATCTCAACATATCTTCCTCTCTTCGAATGATAAGTCAACAGCCTTGGTGAGGCGGCATCCATCGTTGATTTTTCTACTTCCCCTCCATTTGGTGATCTAGTAGATTTCCATATATTATTTTGAGGCATCGGTTGACTACTTGAATGGTTTGATTTGGCATTTGATTTTATTTGGTTTCCAGTTTTGCCTTCGACAATGTGCATCTAATGATTGCTTGCTAGCATTTACTTTGTTTGGGGGTTTTGGATCTTGCTCTTATGACTGTGGTCCCTCTGTAATGCTCAATTTCTTGTTTTTTGGGTTGATGGGTTTTCGATTTTGCCATCTGAACAGCTCTTACTCACTATTCATCTTCTTGTTGCCCCTAATTAGTTCGATTAATCCTTTACCATGGAAGTTGGCTCTATTTTGCCTCAATTGGCTTGTGTTGCTCGGTTTTACCCATTTGATGATGTTTGCTTCCTGTTGATACTTTTATTTGAGGCTATATTGGTTTTTGAAGAGTGTGATCCTTTTGAGTTTTGATAGATTTAGCCCTTCATTATTGATTGGGATATTGTATATTGGAGGCTAACTGGAGACGTGTAATTATGCATAAATGATTAATCATATTGCTTGACTTGAGACCATATATAATTTGGGTCATGCTTATATTGGGTTCTAGGCTAAGTTGGATGATTAATTTGATTAGATTATGAAAAAGATTATACCTCCATTACGTATTATTGTTGCATGCCTCCGATGTACACCATAGCTTGGCATTATGAGTGTTATTATTGATGGTCTCTTTTAGCATAGTTCCAGTCTTAACATGCAATTATACACAGATCATTTGACCCTCATCAGGGTTGCAACATTAAGATTATAACTCCTTATACTATGAGATGTGAAACATGTCGTTTAGCTGTAGCATTAAGTCGTGACCATGTTATAAATATTAAAGCTCATTTCTGTTAATGAATTAATGAGTTGACATTTCGAGTCTTAGGATAATAGGTATGAGCGTGCTAAAATGGTAGCATGATCACAATAATTTTATGCTAGAAATGAAAAATATTTGTAACGGCCCGAAATTTCACATGATATTTTTGGGTATTTCTCATATTTTTCCAAGATAAATTAATTTTTCTTTAATCTTTCTTCATTTCCTTATTCTATTCTTTCTTATTTTTTCCTTTGGCCCACTTCTATAAATATAACTCGGCCCAAGCCCAGCCACATTTAAATATTTCAAATCTTTTTTTAATTCATTTTCACCACTTTAAGAGAAGCCCAGCATAGACCCATACATATTCTTTTCTTTTCTAATTTCTTTTTCCCTTCCTTAAAAGCCAAGCCCACGACCCGCCACCCTTGTATCCCTCTTCTTAATTCTTTTCCCCAAAACAAAGCCCAAGGCTCATTTTTTTCCTTGTTTAATCCTTTTCTTACCAAGCCCGTTTACTTAATTAATAGTCCACGGGCCAATTCTTATTTTCCCTTCATTAAATTCCTCAAATCCCATTATATTTCTTAAACCCAACTCCTAAAAACCCATAGCCCAAGCCCCATATTAATAACTTCAGCTCAATTCCCCTCTCTTAAAATAACAACGCATCAACAGCTACGTCATCAAGCAGCAATCGAACCCTAATTCTATCAGAAGCCATTGTCGTTACTTCTATGATTCGAAACCCTAATCGAACTCATCTCATTGACAAGAGATCTGATCGAATTAAAACTCCCCCTAGAAATCAGATTGCGGGATTTCTTCTTCTATTTAAGCACGAATTGTTTTTTAGGGTTTATACAAAACAATTTCTTCTTCTTCAAAATTTCTACTACTTTAAATTGAATCGATCATGGGTTTCTGAGCTTTTCTTTTCTGAACTTGATTCTTGGCCAACGATTGGTTAATGGTAGATTAGCTCTTTATCCAAGTTTTAATTTGGTTTATGTTAATTTTCGGAAAATTATTCCTGTAAGAATTTGTGGATAGTTGCTGTGATTTTTAGGCATGTAATTCTTGAAGGAATTTTTCAGGTGGCATGGGAAGATGATGATTCACACATCTCACAGGATTTTTCCATATGTGAGAATTTTCTCGAAATCGTCGTTGTGGTGGCATCGTTCACGACCCTTTTCTTTTGCTTGGTTGTATTTTCTATGTGGTTAGGTGTCTGTTGGTTTTCGATGGTTGTGGCTTCCAGGTTGTTGCACGACGGTCGTTCCCTCGGGTTTGTTGTACTGATGGGTTGTGTCCGTCATTAGGTGTCTAGGCCTTAGACTTTTGAGGGGGGGCATTGAGCTTAGTTCATTAATTTTCCTTGGGTGGTCGTTCTTGGGCCTTTTGCATTCATTGGGTTTCTGAGGGCTGTTTACTTGGCAAGTGATGTTGGGTACCGGTTCACGAACTTAGTATTGTGTTAAGGTGTAGTCTTGGGCTTGATTTGGTTGGACCTGCGGGCTTTTCACTTGTTACTGTTCCTACTCTTGGGCTACGGCGACCCCGTCTCTAGGCTGATAAACCGTAGAATTTAATCTAGTGCCGAGATGTGAATCTATTCTAAGCTTATTTGTTTTTTACTGTTTTAAATAATTTTCCAATTCATTTATGCTAGTAATTGAAACTGTTTTAAAATTATTTTCCTTTAACTAAAAGTGATAGATTAAATAAATAAAATCCTTTTGGAATCAAAGTATACTTTGACACATATATTTGAAATGAATCTTGAATGGAAGATTTGGTAGAAACTCTCTTGAAAATGGAAGATTGAATTCCTATATAGGTTCAGCACCTTGTTCTTAAGCATCAAAACACTATCTCTTTTAAGAGAAAGGAGAAAATGTCAAAAACGTTGTGAATTACAGATGAGGCCATATTAATATATGAAGGGTTGCCCAAAACGACTAGTTGAAAAACTGGAAGTGACGTTAGTCGAAGGAAAATATGTTAGTCCTGAAACAGTCAAAAATAAAGCTGTTGAACCTGACTCTAGTTGACCAGGAATAAAATCTGTTAGTCAACCAAAAAAATACGCAAGTGCACTAGTCGACGAACCTTTCTTCTGGTCGACTCATTTGCGGAACTTGGACTTTTGGTCTTAGTTAACTAATCCTGAATCATGGTATTATAATTATATTTATCATAGCCGGTATGACCAACCCGATATTTGTGTCTCCTCGATTTATCCCCCAATATCTGATATCCGATATCGATATGGCCAATCCGATACAATACCAATATCCGATATTTAAAACATTGATACATAGTATAAGATTGCACTGCGATTGGGTTGCGGAAGCAACTAGAGCCATGCTTCTAACTGAACTTGATGGATCTCACTACTGTACTTTTGTCGACCAGGTTAGTATTTCTGTGCAACTAGTAATGACATGTCAAATGGATCCAAGGTCCGGTGTAGCTTCTCGTGGTACAAGGTGATGTTCGGGTTGCATATCGTGCTCTCCAATACGAGTCACATCACTAGTATAGAACCTCACAATTTAGTGTATAAAATAATACGAGCAGGATAGGCTATCTCATGTTTGGTCTATTGCTATAGTTTCTTGTTGCCTCGCTTAAACAATCATGTTAATGTTTATTATTCTGAATGCTTGCTGGAGATATGTTTCTTTACCTATGACCATGAACTGTTTATCGATATGGCGTTGTCTTATTGTTAACACATCTATCTCTCGAATACTTAAATTGTTCATGACTTGACACTCTCATACACTTGTTACACTTTGTTTTATAGAGCACTTTTACATGCTTGCACTATTACTTTGTTTTGTACATAAACCGATAGCTTGGATATAGATATAATCTACTCTAATCCAATCGTACATCTCTCATGTGTTGAACAGGTCTTCTAGGAAGTTTTAGAGTTCTAGGATTAGCATCTCCTCCTTTGAGCAAAGCACAGAGTTTCTGAGATTACCCATTTAAGTATATTTTTCGGTATATTTCTATTTTGTTTATTCTGTTTTCATTAGTAACCAGCAGGACATGCAGATTCTTGAAAAAATAACGACACTCAAAAACTGGTGTGTTACAAATACTACATGTTTATTTTGATCATGATATTGTATCTATTGTTGTACATGATTACCATACCGATTACATGTTCATGATACTATATCTATCACCATTTCCTATTATCGTATCCGATTACATGATATTGTACATGTTCATTGTACTAAACACTGCACTATTATATGACACTGAGAATGAGAAACTTACGGTATTAGGAGGTGCTAGAGCGATAAGGGTTCTTAATGTATCTATAATTTTCATCATCCAATAACGGAGATATGATTATGATATTGTATCGGTATTGTCTACCATCCAGTAATGGATGTGAGGTTATACGACCGTATCTCAGTTCCGGCCTCCAATAACAAATGTAGAATTATTTAATGTTATCACATATGATGTGCAACCAGAGGACATGTGACTCTGATTATACCCAAGTTACATATCGTACCCTCATATATGAACTCAGCATTAGTATTGAACATCATATAATTAATGTTATAATTTAGTAATAGGAACTTATTAGTGTTTATATTGCTTGGTCGTCACTTGTCTGATTAATACTACTTATCATCGCTCATTGTTTAAGTAGTTGCTGCTTATACTATTATATATGTTGCCATGTTACATTCTATATACTCATCATATCTTTTATTATACATGCTATTATTTTACCATGCATTTCGTGTTCTATGCTATTTCTCTTGTTGGAGAAACATACTGAAGTATTTGGCTTATTAACGGATATTTTCTGTTTCTTTTTATTATTGTTCTTTTTGAGAATATCCATTAGGTACGAAGATTGAATACGTTGAGAGTCAAGTTAAAAAATTCTTGTGTAGTGTACATCAATGCTTGGGAAAATCATTGTTATACTAACATAAACACAAACATACATATAAGGGATAAATAGGGGGTCGCTACGGAATGAAAATTTTCCTCATATAAGTCTACTATCCATATCTTTTATGATTTGCATCACTCATTTTGATGTTCATATTTTAAAATCCAAATACACCAAAGATCTAGTGAAGCCTAATGTTTATGCTCCTTGATTTAAGGGTGAAAAAAGTGCTATTATTACCATGAAACCATTAAGGCCTGATTTGGAAACAGAGTTTACCATACAGGGCTTTTGTTTAAGTTTAAAATGAAACAAAGGTTTGTAACCATACAAACCTCAATTTGTGAAAATTGAGGTTTCATTTAGGTTGAATGTGTGTTTGTCAGTAGAGGTTTTTTATCACAGTTTGTGATCCCAAGCTCCAATCTGGTGGAGTTTGGGAGCCTCCAAACCCCCATTTATGAAACTCTATTTTGGCAACCAAATATGGTCCAATTTTAAAAATTGAGGTTTGGACCTTAAACTCCACCAAATCACAGTTTGGAAACCTATATTGTGTTCCTAAACTAGGTCTATCTATAATTACAAAGGCTCGTTGCATAAAGAAAAATCATAGAAAGCTAGAGATTTCTATCGTGTATGTTTTAAAACATGTAGTTCAACTTGATCATCGAGAAAATAAGTGAAGATCAGATTGTTATTTTTAACTTCTGAGGAGAAAATTTTCATCCATAGGTAGCCTCTCTTACCCTCCATCCACCCATACCGACACATATATATAGGCACATGCAACAAATGTGAAATAAAACCTAAAATCTACATAACGTATTTTGATTTTATTATAACACATAGATATATAAAGGTGATGAGATTTATCATTTTTTTAGTTGCTTAATGAAGATATAAATCATTGGGGATTGGGGATCATTAATTATGAATCCAGTAAAAGAAGTAGAATTGAATTGAATAAAATTTATGGTCCAAACATTTTGTCTTTCAAAAATATATAAGATGATGTTATGTTAGCTCATGACATCTCTAATTAAAATCCCAATCTCAATCAAAATTGGATCCTATGCGAAAGAGTTGTAATTATAATTATGTGAGTGATAATAATGGGCATCATATGATATGAAATATAGGAGCCTCTCTCAAATGGCAGAGCACTTGGTGTTTTTTGGATGATCGGCACCTTTAGTTTTAATATTTATGTTCTAAAACACATGTACACCACAAATTTGATTAACTTGATACATTTTGTTTGTTGACGAAGCAATGGAAAACTAATGGTTTTACATTAATAGAACTTTTTCCACTCCTAGCTTAATGAGCAAAACTCATGGGTTCATTAAATATTAGTGTCTCTGGGCTTCAGCATATGAAAATCAAATTAAATGGCAGCGGTCGTTCAAAAAGGTGAAAAAGGTGGAAGGTGATCTTTTTGGGCCACCATTTATGAGAGAAGCTCTTACTCTCTCTACAAGATTCCCATTTATTTTATAAACAAACACTTAATGTCCCCAATAAAAAATTTTGAACCAAAGTTATAAATCCATTCTGGGTGATGTGATCTAACCCAGGTGGCATACTAGTTACTTTTAATAAAATTCTAGAATATTTAATTGGTTACCACTTGATGCACGCGTATAACATACCGAAATTATATGAATTTGTGTTTGCTAGATAGCTTAGATGTATTAGATCAAATCCAACGTGATGGATTTGCTATTTGCATACATAAATTTTTTATGTGTGGCGTTAAATTCTTGTTCTATAGATAATCACAAATTTTGTAGCCCAACGCATATGCATGCACTAGTTGCAATTCAAATGTTAATTCAAGTTGTTTGCATCATAACTGTCATAACATTATGAGGGTGTCAAATGAAATGACTCAAATCCAGTATATTTATAACATGCTCCATCAGCCAGCGACAACAAATATTGTCTGAGGATTATACCTGACCTAACTTGTTTCTTCTCAAGCATAAGGTGAATGATGAACATTGTAGGCATCTGTTAGGAACCAACAAAAGATAGGATTTTTATTGAGAAAACAATAGCAAAAACAAGATAATTGAGCACAAAAGAGGTGTGCCCTCCTCCTAAGACGCCTAGAGGACGTCCGCACTCGGCTAGATCTAGAACTACTCCTAAGACGCTCAATAGAGAAATCTCCAAATATCAAGCATGAGAAAATAAGAGAAGGCTACCCCCTATTTATAATAGAAACCATGACAATCCTAAACCAAGTAGGACTAGTCCGGCTAATCCTACTCCAAGTAGAACTCGGGGTGGGAGGGGGAATCCTACTCCAAGGAGGACTCGGGGCGGGAGGGGGAATCCTACTCCAAGGAGGACTCGGAAAAGGCAAGTACAAAAAAGAGGGTCGGGTGCAAACCCGCATGGGTTTGGGCCCAGGCCCATCAATACTCCCCCCAAGAACCACCTTGTCCTCAAGGTGGTGTAAGTACCGGCGGTGCTACTCCGAGTGGGAGTCGTCCTCCCCTCCAATGCCTTCGTCCTCCAAGCCATCATCCTCGTCTGCTTCCGCTATCAAAACCTGCAGCTTCCGATCCACACAACGGTGTCCGGGAGAGAAGCGCTCGTCGCATCTAAAACAGAGTCCCTTTTGCCGCTTCTCCCTCATCTCCGCATCAGTCATCCGTCGGAATGGACCCCCAGCTGGTAGCGGTGTCGGCTCCCCTGTCTTCTCAAGCCCTGTCTGAACTGTCTCAGTAGGGACCCCTGCGCCGCCTAACCCAGTCGTGGTGATCCGCTGCATCTGCCCACTGTAGCCGATTCCGCCTCGCCTATCCTCAGCTCGGGAGTCCTCCACCATCTGCGCCATCTCGATGACCTCTGAAAGCCCTCGAGGCTTGTATGGCCTCACCGCAGCTCGAAGACTCGGACGGAGCCCCTTCAAGAAGGAGCCCTCCAGCGACTCATCCGACACCCCATGAACTCGTCCTGCCAGCGTCTCAAATTTCTCAATGTACTCCTACACCGGCCCCTCCTGCCTGAGGGCAAACAGCTGCTCATGTAAGTTTCCCAAGCGGGGGTCTCTAAACTTCTCCAGAACCATGTCCTTCAGGTCCTCCCAGCTCCGGATCTGCTGTCTCCTCTCCTTCCACTGGAACCACCCCAAAGCTCGCCCCTCCATGCAGATGGCCGCCGCCTCCAGCTTCTGTGCCTCGGTCATGTGATGCGCCGCGAAATATCTCTCTGCTGTGAACAGCCAGGCGTGTTGATCCTCCCCAGAAAAAATCGGCATCTTCAGCTTCCGAACTCTGCAATCCCCTCCAAAGTGCCCCTGCTCTGGCCTCCCATCGTCTCTGTGACGCGGACGGTAGTGTTGTCGCCTCTCGTCCATGGTCTCGTATCGCCTGGGTGGCCCTCCCTTGCGACCCCCGTAGTCCCCTCGGTCTCTGTGCCCCGCGTCTGCTCCAACATCGTCCTCTGGCCACTCCTGGTAGTCTCCGAACCTCCCTCTGGTGTCTGCGGTGTGCCTCTCCTGGCGGTGGGGCGGTGGCTGCCACCCTCCGTCGTCAAAGCGGGGGTCGGAAGGGTCCCGATAATAGTCATCATTCTCCTGAAAATCCCCGGGTCCCCACTCCTCGAAAACACGTGCCGGAGCCTCGCGCCGTGGCGGATCTTGCGGAAAACCCCCCAAATCGCCGCCAAAAGCCGCCGCCGCCTCGGTGCGCTGCCTGGGAGGGTCACGGGGGCCCCCGCGGTCACCCCTGGGGTCGGCGGGGGTCGCCGGAACCCCAGGGGGGTTCGGCGCCCCCGGTCGAACCCAGGGGGGTTCGCCGGGCCCCCCGAGCATCCTGGGGGCCCAGCGGCCCCCCCGGGGGTCGGCAGGGGCCGCCGGAACCCCAGAAGGGCTCGGCGCCCCCGGCCGACCCCAGGGGGGGTTCGCCGGACCCCCCTGGTGGTCCTGGGGGCCCCAGCAGCCCCCCCCCCCCCCCCCCGGGGGGTCGGCAGGGGCCGCCGGAGCCCCAGAAGGGCTCGGCGCCCCCGGCCGACCCCAGGGGGGATTCGCCGGACCCCCTGGTGGTCCTGGGGGCCGGCGACCCCTGGGAGGGTCTCCGTGGCCCCCCGCCGTCTTCGTGGGCTCTCGCGCGGAATCCGTTGTAGTTGCCGGTCCTTCCTTGGGCTTCCGCGGCTTTTCGCCTAATTTCTTCTCGATAATCACCCCTCCACGGCTCCTCGTCCTCATCGTCGACCAAATCCGCCACCAAAAAATCACTTTTTGGGACAAAGCTTCCAACTTTCTCCTTCTCCCTCTTCAAAAGTGCCGCCTTTTCCCCCAAATTAGGGTTTTCTTCCTCTTTGTTGTTCGCCGCCAATTGCTTCAGGGTCGCCATCATCTGTGCAAATTGGTCTTCGTGCTTGGCTTGATTGGCCGTCAATTGGGTGACGGCCTCCGTCAATTTTGTCAAGGACTCGTCATTGGCCGCCAAGGATTTCTTGATTCCGTCGATTTCGCTCGTGAATTTGGCCTCCAACGCCTCAATTTTGTCGTGGGATCTCGTCGTAGCCGCCATGGATCGTCACGTGCTCTGATACCAAATTGTTAGGAACCAACAAAAGATAGGATTTTTATTGAGAAAACAATAGCAAAAACAAGATAATTGAGCACAAAAGAGGTGTGCCCTCCTCCCAAGACGCCTAGAGGACGTCCGCACTCGTCTAGATCTAGAACTACTCCTAAGACGCTCAATAGAGAAATCTCCAAATATCAAGCATGAGAAAATAAGAGAAGGCTACCCCCTATTTATAATAGAAACCATGACAATCCTAAACCAAGTAGGACTAGTCCGGCTAATACTACTCCAAGGACTCGGGGTGGGAGGGGGAATCCTACTCCAAGGAGGACTCGGGGCGGGAGGGGGAATCCTACTCCAAGGAGGACTCGGGGCGGGAGGGGGAATCCTACTCCAAGGAGGACTCGGAAAGGGCAAGTACAAAAAAGAGGGTCGGGTGCAAACCCGCATGGGTTTGGGCCCAGGCCCATCAGCATCATCCTATGATATGTGTGTGCATGTGTAAACACCATATATCTTCTATACAGACAAAGACAGAGATAGAGACAAGTGGGTGCATGCAAATGCATGTTCACATGCACAAAGAACGGAGGCAATCGAGTTGCTTTCTATAGGATCTTGGCTTAATCCAGCAAGCCTATAAACACATTGAGTTTGCACAGTTTCTAGATCAGATGAAAGGAGTTATGGAATGATAGGAACATTCGGTTTTATCAGAAGATAAAATGTACAAAATTAGTTGCAACATGTCTTCCAAAAGCAAACAAAATTAAAAACTCAAGAGGATACAATCCTCAAAGCGCATCGGTACTTTAAAGTTCCCCAACTAGATTTAATTTCTAAAGTTTCAATTTTCCCCCAAAAAGATATAATTTCTGAATTTCCCTAGGAACCATATTGTTGTTGCTTATCTTCGCAATATCAATTTTGGCCTTAACTCGAAAATCACCAAAGAAGGCCTCTTTTCATCCTATGTCTCAGAGTAAGAAAAGATAAAAAACAAAATGACTAGTACATTCAAACCGGAGTCAATAGCTCAAAACCTGGATGTATGTTCATGGATGTGTACTGTTAAGGGAAAAAGAACCTGCTTTTCCATATTTCCAGACATTTCTCCTTGCTCTTGAAGGGCCTGTTCAATTCTTTGCACTGCCACTCGTGCGTTTTCGATCTCTGCACGAGCATAAGCCTGTTCCTCTTCTACCGCCTTCTTGGCATCTTCTGAAGCCTAGAGATAACAGTGACCTTGAAATCAAGTAGAAAAAATTGCTAGAATAAAAAAAGTAAATCCAGTATAGGAATTCAAGACAAAAAGAACTGCATAACAAAGTCAACAGCCTTCTAGCTTCTTTAAGTTTAGGTATATCCTTCATATTGGGAGAGTTAGTAATGTTTATAATTGAAGATTGGCTGTGGAGAGCGTGATGCATTTTCGAAGGATGAACTTTTCCGATAGGGAAATGTATTCGCAATTAAACAACCAGGAGTGAATCGGACTTTTGAAAACATCAAGGGGGTGCAGTCTTGACTGTGCAAATAGACCATAGACATGCATTTTCTTATAGGGTTATAAGAATATATTAACCTCGCGTGTTTGACAGGCTATTCCCCCTGGCCAACAGATCATTAAACCATTGCAGCATTGAATAACTTTTCTTCAATTTAAACGATATCTATAATATAGAATCAGAACTTGAATTTCTGGGCTTAAGGGTAAATTGGAGAGAAAAGGAAAATCTAATCCAATATCCTCTAGGGAAAGCCCAATTATATACAGAAGATGTGTGATCTGTTGCCCTTCTAAGGAGAAAATCATGAAGACAATTACAATTACAATTACAACACTACGAAACAGATAAAGATGACTAATAGTTGCCATTATCCTCACTAATATTGTGCATTATTAAAGATACCAACACTCCCGGGTCAGTTATTTAAATCAGAAACCATTAAGCTCAACTAAACTAGTGATATAGGAAAAGTGGACGCTCTACAAGTTTCCAAAACCAAACAATCACAAAACATCACCATGGATGTTGAGAAAGTAGACCAACTTTGACACAGCACAAAAGCAAAGATAGATCTAGATCTAGAGTTCTAAATCTAGGGTTTGTGTGATGGGAAAAACAAGAAATTGGGTAAACATTCAAGGGACTAGGGATCAAAAGATCTAAGAATAAATAAGATTCGGATCTTTCACCCAAGCACCTCTCTCGCACTCTCAAATCTCTCCTGCTCTCAAAAAAAAGAGAATTTATAAGAAAAAAATAAGATTCCCAGATCACATCAGAATTTTTTACAAATTAATCAAATTCCAATTCGCTGATCAAAAGAGTTGTGTTACATCCTTATTTAAAGTTAAAACTACGTGTGAGAAAATCACATCAAAATAAAATAAAATAAAATCTTCAAGCATGTGAGCAACACATGAAACTCAAGATTAACAATAATCAAATTAAACTAAAATAAAAGCTAAATCTATATCATGAACTAAATCAGATCATTTTGAATTTTACAGGATATGTTAATTTGGTACATTATTGACTGAATGAAAGTGCTAAACCAATCTATTGACTTCTAGAATGCATCTTTAAATTTTGGTTGATCTCAGTTAATTGTCAAGTGAATCACTGAATGTTATGGACAAAACTTTCTGAGTTCAAACTTGACTAGCTAAAACATTGGCATCACATAATCTGTTCATGATTTAGATCGCAGGATGTGAGAAAAGAAAGCAGATGATGATTCCAGACAGATAATGAAGAATATGAAAAATCGTTGCAGAATGCACAGAATGAGCACCAACAAACTGGCTAAATTAAGAAAATGAGTTAGGATAAAGCACAGTCATAAGGGTTCGTCTTCCTACAAGTTGGTAGTAGCAGGCAATTTTTGAGAGACCTCCTTGTTGGCAGAATCAGTGACCTCCAGTATCAGCAGGCAATGTGTAACTAATCACACATCTACACTTATAAATGGAAGCCAATGTCCACATAAAGAAAGACCACAAAAATCACATCTACAATAGCACAGAAGTTAAGTTTAACTTGCCAACGGAAACCAAAACATCACAAACAAGGTTGAGAAGAACAGTATATATGGCAAATGGACAACTAACACATATCAGTGGAAGTTGCAATGAAGCCAGGCTGAGTACAATGTAAGAAAGAAACTTCAACCATGAGTAAGGTTACCACAAAAAACTACGCCTAAAGGCATTTGACAAAACAAAAGGCAATGCATGCATATGGGTTGCAGATTTTGTATACTCATAACAGCCTTAGAAGATTAATTCTATACATTGGAACGAAGAAAGCATAATGCAGATACAAAAAGTCAAAACAATTATACGGTGCTTGACACGGTTCAATATCAATTAAATACTATAGATTTTAGGGAATATTGAGCCACTGGATGGAGTAAGAAAAAAAATTAAACATGGAAATTGAACTGCATATCCATCAAAATCAATATAAAAAACTTGTGCTCACCTTTTTAAGAAGGATTGCTAACTTTTTCACTTCCTCTTTTTCTAGAAGCAGCTCACCTTCTCTTTGGGTTAGCTGAATGGCAAGCGCTTCTACCTATAGTAAGTCAGAACAGCTTTAGGTGACAAAAGACTTAGCTCGACTAAAAGATGAGTTCAAAGGAAACTAATCCAACAAATGAAGGCAGCTTTAAAAAAGGATTATAATTCAGGTTTTGCACTTAAATTCACTTTGAAACTGTTAGAAGAATCTATAAATAGATATATATAGACAAATTTTCAAGTAAGGTCGAGCCTCACCAAACACTTGGTTACAGCTATGGGTGGGCATCGTGTAATTTAGTCCCACTCGGTAGGAACAAATAGCGTAGTTTAAATAAGTACTGGGCTACGGCATGCTACTTAATATTCGGAATCCGGAATTGTGTTTGGAGTCAGGTTCTGATTCTGACGGATGTGTGACCTTTAGAATCCGATTCCGGTTATAGTTACAGCCAGACTCAAATAACCTTTTATAAAAAATTTATTTTTTATTTTTTGGGAATATGATATATATGTTCTAAAATCTCAAAATACAAAATCCGATGTGAATCCGATGCTATTTGACCCTGGATCAAGCCGTTACTATACAAATATACATACATATAGATAAATTTTCAAGTGAGGCCATCACTTAGTGCAGCCAACCAAAAATTCGAAAGAAAGTTATTTTAATAATTTTCTTGAAGATGTGATATACATGCTCTAAAACCTCAATATACAAAATTTGAAAAGAATTTGATGTTGTTTAACACTCGATCAAACCATTGCTCTATATATATAGAATAATTGGAAACATATGACATATGTCACCCTCTAAAAGTCCATCACTGCATACTTTTTCGGAAGATCGGAACCGTTCATTTTGTTTATCACATTCTAAAACCTCAAAACCTCAAATATCATGTGAACACAATGAGTTTTACACATTTATCCACCCGTCGCAAAAACTTCTATTCATACAAAATTGTTAAATTTACAATATATGGATGAACGAGCAAAGCCCCTTTAGATTCATCCAATATTTGATGTTTTGAAATTTTAGAATTTAAAGATCAAAATGAATGGTTCGGGTCATCCGAAAAAATAAGGGTGGACGGAATTTAGAGGTGCATACGTCGCTTGACCACATATGTCATATTGTTCCCATTATTCTCATATACATATGAGCAATCTGGGAATCGGCTAGTCAAGGAGGAAATTTTCACCTTGGCTAGCTTACGCCCCCTTCGTTTTCGTCGATGATCACATTTGTTCACTTTGTTCTTCATGTTTTAAAACCCTAAACTGTCAATTTTCAAAGGGTTATTTAGTACCGACCCCCTGTGTTTTCTCCGAAATTAGCAACACCCCCCTATGGTTTCAATAATTAGTAAGATTTTCAAATAAACCCTAAGAGTTTTGATCCTTCATCCAACTGTTGAAAAAGTTCTGGTACGTTTAAACTTACGAGGAGTGGATAAACAAGCAGAACTCCTTTAATTCAATTGAAAATTAGGGGGTTTGATATTTTAAACCATGAATATCAAAATGAATGGTTCAAATCAAAGTGAAAAATAGGATGAGGTGTTTGACGCTAGTCAAATATGAAATTTCTTGGCTAGCCGATGCCCATAAATATGTGTGTGTAACAGTTTTCGAACAAAATGAACTTTTTCATGATCCAGTATAAAATCCCATAGGGTTCCAAGTTTTGTATTTAGAGTTTTAGCATGTGTATATAAATCTAACAGAATGGGTTTTTAAAAAAATAAAACAAATAATGATTTTTTAGTGAGGCCAAGCCGCAGTAACAAATTTATATATAGTGATTTTAGTTGAAATATTCGACTGTATTCTATTAGGTGTTTGTATTTACATTTATTTCAAAAATAGTTTGTTCAATACTAGCATCGAGTTAAGTGTATCAAAGATCAATTTAATTCATAAATACAAAAGACATGATCAACAGGATACATGTTAAATGCTCACATGTGATCATAAGCTTATTATAATTACCATCAGATATTTTTAATATCTCATTGCTATATTAGGTGAGGAGTGAACTAGAAGAAACAATTTTCGTAACTTGTAAAAAATAGTGGAAATGGTCTGGTGAAGATGACTTATTAGGCTTTCAAACGTGTAGGTGGCTATGGCAATACCCCAGGGTGTTTTGGAGAAAGAAGACATCCACCTATTTTTGTTAGCTAGTTTGTTGGAACATTATTCCCATGCGTGCATGTGTATGCGCATGTGTATAAGACATACCAAAGTTAAAATGGGACAAAAGATTGTATCCTAAAAGATTTAGAGGTTGTTTGGCTAGATGTAAGTGACAAAGAAAAGTGTGGACGTGAAGAACTTTCACCAACATTAGTTATTTGTTTTGATTAAAGTGGGATATGAAAGTTGGAAAGTCATGTTTACCATATAACATGACTTACACTTTTAACTTCTCTTCAAACAACTTGGAAGTATTTGATGGAACCTAAAAGGGAAGAGAGTGAATATTTTTTTAGTTATGAAATAATTATTCTCTTTCATATTTGTTAACATTTAAATAACTGAATGTTGTCACATCAGATTACTTTGTTAACTTCCTTTACTCCAATTTTTTAGAAAACAAACATGTTTTGAATCATATTGCTGACATGGGTTCATTCTCTTATTTACTTAAAGAAAGTCACTTCTGCATTTTACGTCACTTCTAGATTGTCAAACACTCTCTTAATGGAAACAGCCTGGTAAAAGCTATTGATCAGGTTCTCAAGTTTTGTGTAGTGACTCTGGAATACTGCAAACAGTGTTGGGGAAAGACAAATTCACTATTCATTTTTATCATATATGTTGGAACGTGAGATCCAAGTGCATGTGTTAGTAAGAGACTCAGCAAAGTTAGAATGATACAAGAGATTGTATTCTAGAAATTTTAATGTTAGTTTATGATTATCATTTGCATAATGCATACGCTGTAGCAGAATAAGAACAATACTTGTAAGAAGGGATAATACAAGAAGCATACCATGGAGATAGCCTTGTCTACTTCATCCTTGTTTCGACCTACCACGCGTCCTCTAAGTGCTTCAAGCAAATCTCTTAGCTTCTTCAGGAGCACATGTTTTTCCAGTGAAGCCACATCTCTCCACTTAGCCTGAAATTTCAAGCAAGAGTCTGAAAACAAATATTTACATGACTGCATCTTCCCCTAGAGAGCAGCTGTTGACTAATGCATGAATGGTATTTATGAACTCAAATCAAGATCAAGGAGAAACCTCATCAGACAACTTGGCGGCAACAGACAACTTGGAGGCAACAGCCAACCCATTCTCAAATCTCTTGGCAAGGTCGCGAACTGATAGACGCTGCTGCTGCTCCAGCAGCTGGGCAGTCTCCTTGGCTACAATCTCCTTAAGGGAGGGCACTTCAGGGTGCTCCTCCGGATCAATAATTGTACAATGTGGTCCTATTGTATAGCAAGGGAAACGATTTAACAGAAAATTCACATCGGATGACACTGATCGAACGGCCTCCTTGGGAGCAGTGTCACCAAAAGCACGAGTTGCCCTCGTCATGCTATCAGAAGTCACAAAATTATGAATAAGACTCCGCAATGGTACGGGAAAATGAACTAGTGCAAACAAAGAAAGGTGCATTAGCAGTAAATTACACTCAACGCTACAACTAAACAAGGCACAGCGAAAAAGATGATGAGAACTATAACACTGTTAAGCATAGCAACTGAAAATAATAGCTTCGCAGTACAAAACCACCTATAAAAACACAAGACGAGTACTAATGTCATGGGCAATAAGAAAACAACAAAGTTTCAGGCATTCGATCGAAAATTCATCCACTGAACCAAATTCTCAGGCCAGAATTGATAAAAATTTGAATACAAAGCGTTATCTAGTAATGAAAGCAACTAAAAATGACAGCTTTCCAGTAGAAAATCGACAAATGCGTAAAATTTCTTAAAGCCTAAATCGAATTATTGTCCTAAATGTCGCAATCGACCAAACAACAGCAAACGTTGCATGCATTTCATCGGTAATTATCTACTAAAATACAAAAAATAATTACCGATCAGCGAAACCAACAAAAAATGTCTACGTTTACAACATTTAATCCACAATTGTGCGCATTTTTCCTAAATGGAGCAGTCAAACAATAGAAAACTGATATACCTGTAAACTGGAGGCCAAGTCTAGCTCAAAAGACCCATCAGAAATCTTTGGGATCCCTAGTTCAAGAATCTTCTTTCGACTCAAAACCCCTAATTATTGCTGCTTGCTGCTCTTTTTCGCCTTTTTTTTGTGGGGGCCGTGGCTTTTGCGGAGTGCAAATCCCACTGACAGACGGCAATGAGGGGACCATGTCCTTTTTTCCCCAAATTTTCCATGATTTGCGGTAACCACCTGATGAATGGACTACTTGGATCTGTGCTGTCTCAACGCTGCCTCCAACTAATTTTGGTCAGCTGAACAGAACATAATTCATTGGACTAGCAAAGAATCAAAGGAATGACCCATATTTTTTAGGATAATTTATTTAAAATACTCATTATGGCAACGAGTTTATTTCCAATTTCGAATACGTACTTATTATGTACAATATCAAAAATTCATGTCATTCAAGCTATTTTCTATTGCAAGACGGATCGAGTGCCAACCCATGGGCCCAAAACTCGGGTAACAGTGGACCAATTTTTTTTTGTTTTGGTTTTATTATTGAGAATGGCTTCCTACACTGCAGCGAGTGCTGTGTTGACTTAATTTTTTGCTTTTTTTTTGGGAAATTTTGTAAAATCAAAAATCACATCAATCCTCAATGATGTTACAGATTATTAGGGAGGTTGACGAACGAGCTTGAACGTGTAGCTTGGTTTTGTTCATGAACAAAATCTATGTTCAAGCTCTGTTCGTTCACTAACCGAGCTCTAAAAACATGTTCAAGCTTGTTCGTTAAGCTTACCGAACGAACGTTAATGAACGTAAACGAACATTTACCGAGCTTGTTCACGAGTAGTTCATCGAATGTTCTGTTCGTTAACAAGACTTATCGAGCTTGTTCGTGAACATGTTCAGGAACATGTTCGTGAACATGTTCATGAACATGTTCGTGAACACACAATCAATATTGTTCATGAACAGATTTTCAAACAAACAAACAAACAAACGTCAATTTTTTAATCAGAAATAATAATATTTAACCCAAATTGCCAATAACTACATCAATGAAATAAAAGGATTAAATATTTGCAAGACAAAAACAAACAAATCCAGCATAATAGCTCAATAAATTCCATTACAAACATACATTCCAAGCATAGTTAAAATATAGTATTTGTCTAAATGCAATACATTGTAAGAACCCAATATTCTAACAATTCCACCATCAATGTATTATAATGATCACTTAACGAGCTTGTTCATGAACATCACTTAACGAGCTTGTTCATGAACATCACTTAACGAGCTTGTTCACGAACACTTAACGAGCTTGTTCATGAACATAAATGAACGAACACAGTTATGTTCAAGCTCTGTTCATTTACTAACCGAGCTCTATAAATTTGTTCAAGCTTGTTCATTAAGCTTCCCGAACGAACGTAAACGAACATGTACCGAGCTTGTTCACGAGTAGTTCGTCGAACTTTCTGTTCGTCAACAGCCCTACAGATTATCTAAAAAATAAGAATGTCAGCTCCCACCGCAATCAATGCGGTGCATTTAGCTCCCCTCTTATTAATTTACACGGCATGTGAGAGCATTGTAATTTGTAGGCGTTCGCTGCATCATATGTATGCAAGGAACGAAGGGACCGACGGAAAATAATGGCCCCACAGCTGCTCACGCATGATGTAGGGCTAAGGGCCTGTTCTTTTGCTGGAAAAGAGAAATGGGAAAGTCGGAAAAGTTTGGAATCTGATGAGAGAGAAAATGGAGTTTTATGTTCTTTTGGGTAGAAAATTGTATGGAAAGTGGGGTTGGGAAAGTAAAGTGGAGTCCACCCAACTTTCGTGTGTTCTTTTGGTAGAGCATGTTTCTTTTGGTGAATTTGGGTTGGGATTTATTGTTGTGAATAGTAAATCCATGTTGGATTGTTGAGGAGAGAGAAGTAAAGTTTCGTGTTTCTATTGGAGAAAAGTGTGTTGGAAAGTTGGGTTGGGATTTGTTTGTGGGTCCCACACCAAAGTTATGTGTTTCTTTTAAAGTGAGTTTGGGAGTGTTGGATGAGGATTGTTGGTAGTTGGTTAAGGTGTTATGAGGTGAGAATACCCCCCTATTCACATATGAGGTAGAAAAATCATTTAATTAACCAAACTAATAACTATTAGTTAACTAACTATTAACTATTAAATAAATATCTATTTAAAACGCATAATTAAATCCCACCACTCAAAAATAAATATTAAAATACCGAATTTAATAATAAAAAAGAATTAATTAATTGAATTATTGAGCTATTAAATATAAACGAAGGCAAGCCAGGCAACGCAAGCAACAGAACAAGTTAGACTATTGCATTTCCAGCCTTCATAAATTATTAAAATAATAAATGAAAGGCATAGAACACATGCAACCTACATCACATTCCCATTTAACGTAACACATTAATACAGCATATACAAAATACTTATAGTATACATAATACAATATTATTATGCATAACAAACAAACAGTAATAAAGTGTTACATTGTACTGAGACGACCATCAAACACTCTTGTGTATAATCAACAATAACAAAACTAACATCAAACCTAGGAGCGTAAACAAAACAAACTTCAAAGTGTCCATTTTCGCCATGGTCCGCTCAAATCGCCCCACGAGCGTGGCCAACCGCCCCTCTATCTCTAAAAGCCGCCGATTAGAGAACGATGTGGAAGAGGCAGCAATGGTGGGGCCTCTTTCAATCTCATCCAGCAACTGCAGTATCACATAGGTGGACCAGTCCGAGTGTGGTGGATCATTCCATTCGTAGAAGTTGCATCTATTCACGCGGGATGGACAGCTCCAAAAAGCGCCTGCCGGGATTTTTTCGGGTCCATGATATCGCCTGGCAACCATCAGCCCACAGTAGCAAAACTGCCGTCATCATCATCAGAAGCCAATTTACCACCTGCAGCAAATCTGGGTCTGGATTGAATAGAAGAGCTGGACCCGGTGCTCATTTGAACCTAGCATGAAATAAAAAATATTAGAATGAATACTGATGTAAAGAGATGTAATAATTAGATGAAAAATAGGTGAAGAAGCGTACCTACGAGCAGCTACAACACCCGCGAATGATGACATCATCTGGTTTAAATCAGAAGTAAAAGATAAAAGGAAATATTGTAACATAGACAATGCAAAAACCCAAACGAAACAAAGATAAAGCAAGAATATAGAAGAGACAATTAAAATTTTACCAAATTAAAGCTCTCAGGTAAACATGGTTTTTATCCATAAGTTATGTATTAGGCGGTTACTCATTATGAATGAACCTTCTCGCCAAATACCAGTTTTTTCTTCATAACCGAGGGACAAATTGATCAGTATATATATGTTCATCATCATCGGGTGAAACATATGTGCATGGCTCATAGGTTCAGTTTTTGGGGCATGGCTCAATGTTGTTGTTTGTGTTTATGTGATACATAAGCCCTCGGGAAGAAAGGTAATTTATCAATAAATCATGGTGGACATAAGCAGTTGCTCCATCACATATCACCCCCTCATAGGTAATGGAACCTTCAAGCCTATAACCAACTATTTTTGCATAACCAAGGGACAAAGGGATCAAATAAATATCTTCATCATTGGGCTATAGGGAACCAGCTACAAGGAGCCATAAACAAAACATTTTGCACAAATGCTTCAAAAAAACACAAGCAGCAACATTGATACATGCACCTAAAACCTGCACCATGGAGCTATGCACATGTCACAAAATACACCAAGCAGCAATAATGAGGCATGCCCCTAAAATTGAACAAGGAGCCATGCACATACTTTTCAAAAAATATGTGTCTGCAACATTGAGTCATGCCCCAAAAAATGAAACAAGGAGCCATGCACAAATGTTTCAAATAAACACAAGCAGCCACATTGAGTCATGCCCCAAAAATTAAAACAAGGAGCAATGCACATATGTTGCAAAAAAACATAAGCAGCATCATTGAGTCGTGCCCCATAATCTGAAACAAGGAGCATTACACATATGTTACAAAAAAACAACAGCATCATCATACCCACATGCCCCAAAAATAGAAACAAGGAGCAATGCACATATGTTGCAATAAAACACAAGCAGCAGCATACCCTCATGCCCCAAAAATTGAAACAATGAGCAATGCACATATGTTGCAAAAAAACACAAACAGCAACTTTGAGTCATGCCCCAAAAAATGAAACAAGGAGTAATGCACCTATGTTGCAAAAAAACACAAGCAGCATCATTGAGTCATGCCCCAAAAAATGAAACAAGGAGCAATGCACATATGTTGCAAAAAAACACAAGCAGCAACAAACCCTCATGCCCCAAAAATTGAAACAAGGAGCAATGCACATAAGTTGCAAAAAAACACAAACAGCAACTTTAAGTCATGCCCCCAAAAAATGAAACAAGAAGCATTACACATATGTTGCAAAAAAAACAACAGCATCATCATACCCACATGCCCCAAAAATAGAAACAAGGAGCAATGCACATATGTTGCAATAAAACACAAGCAGCAGCATACCCTCATGACCCAAAAATTGAAACAAGGAGCAATGCACATATGTTGCAAAAAAACACAAACAACAACTTTGAGTCATGCCCAAAAAATGAAACAAGTAGCAATGCACCTGTGTTGCAAAAAAAACACAAGCAGCATCATTGAGTCATGCCCTATAATCTGAAACAAGGAGCATTACACATATGTTTCAAAAAACAACAGCAACATCATTGAGTCATGACCCAAAAAAATGAAACAAGGAGCAATGCACATATGTTGCAAAAACACACAAGCAGCAGCAAACCTCATGCCCCAAAAATTGAAACAAGGAGCAATGCACATATGTTGCAAAAAAACACAAACAGCAACTTTGAGTCATGCCCCAAAAAATGAAACAAGGAGTAATGCACCTATGTTGCAAAAAACATAAGCAGCATCATACCCTCATGCCCCAAAAATAGAAACAAGGATCAATGCACATATGTTGCAATAAAACACAAGCAGCAGCAAACCCTCATGCCCCAAAAATTGAAACAAGGAGCAATGCACATATGTTGCAAAAAAACACAAACAGCAACTTTGAGTCATGTCCCAAAAATGAAACAAGGAGCATTACACATATGTTGCAAAAAAACAACAGCATCATCATACCCTCATGCCCCAAAAATTGAAACAAGGATCAATGCACATATGTTGCAATAAAACACAAGCAGCAGCATACCCTCATGCCCCCAAAAATTGAAACAAGAAGCAATGCACATATGTTGCAATAAAACACAAGCAGCAGCATACCCTCATGCCCAAAAAAATTGAAACAAGGAGCAATGCACCTATGTTGCAAAAAAACACAAGCAGCATCATTGAGTCATGCCCCATAATCTGAAACAAGGAGCATTACACATATGTTTCAAAAAACAACAGCATCATCATACAGTCATGCCCCAAAAAATGAAACAAGGAGCCATGCACCTATGTTACAATATTACAACATTACTGCCCTCAGGTAAACATGTTATTTAGCATTTAAGTATGTATTAGGCGGTTGCTCATTATAAATGAACCTTCTCGCCATATACCACTTTTTCGTCATAACCGAGGAACAAATTGATCATTATATGTTCATCATCAAGGGCTAAAACACATGGGCATGGCTCCTTGGTTCAGGTTTTGGGGCATGTCTCATTGTTGCTGCTTGTGGTTTTTTGAGAAACATAAGCCCTCAGAATATAAATTTAATTTATCAATAAATCATTATGGTCATAAGTAGTTGCTCCATCACATGTCTCCCCCTCAAAGGTAATGGAACCATCAAGCCTATAACCAACTATTTTTCCATAACCAAGGGACAAAAGGATCAAATAATTATCTTCATCATTGGGCCATAAAGACAAAAATCAACAAGGAGCCATGCCCCTAAAAACTGAACCAAGTAGCACAGCCCATATGTTTGAAAAAAACCCAAGCAGAAACAAGGAGCCATGCCCCCGTAAATTGAATCAAGGAGCCAGGCACATATGTGTCAGAAAATCACACTCTGAAACAAGGAGCCATGCCCCAAAACCTGCACCAAGAAGCCATGCCCATATGTATAACATAAACACAAAAATCAACATGGAGACACACACCAAAAATCAGAACCAAGTAGCCATGCAAATATGTGTCAGTAAATCACACACTGAAACAAGGAGCCATGCTCCAAAACCTGCACCAAGAAGCCTATGCCCATATGTATCACATAATCACAAAAATCAACATGGATACAAGAACCAAAAATCTGAACCAATCAGCCATGCAAATATGTGTCAGCAAATCACTCACTGAAACAAGGAGCCATGCCCCCAAAACCTGCACCAAGTAGCCTTGCCCATATGTATCACATAATCACAAAAATCGACATGGAGACAAGAACCAAAAATCTGAACCAATCAGCCATGCAAGTATGTGTCAGCAAATCACACACTGAAACAAGGAGCCATGCCCCAAAACCTGCACCAAGTAGCCTTGCCCATATGTATCACATATCACATAAATCCTCATATGTATCACAAAAGTAACCACCTCACCTCACTAACATCCCCATCCCAACATAATACCCATACCCAACCATCTCATACACCTTCACCAAACCCCTGGAATCCCTTCCCCACAACACCAAAATACAAAATCATATTACCACACCATTCAACACATCCCCAACCCAACCGACACTCATCACCACCCAACCAAAATGCCCTAGGGCCCACCAATCCTCATATCTTTCCTTTGCCATATCCTTTTTCATAACCTGCTTCACGCAAGTCTCTTTCCATCTCAGCAACTAAATCCTCAAGGATCAGCTTCCGACCCGATTGTGGCACGGCCAAAAATTGTCGTCCCGCCAACTCATTCATGCGTAGGTCTTTAAACATCTTCAACAAGAGGTCGGGAGGATACTCTGTAAACGTGTACACACGCTGTGCAATATTTTCGGTTCAGTGGGAGTGTGCGCTCCGTATAGCATCTGCGACCTCTTTAACATTAACGGCTATATCCTGCATTACATCCGGATCTTCCCTCAAGGAGCGTCACCGTTGTTTCTTCTTCCCCAGTGATGGTGGGGTAGCATTTCTTCTCCCCCTTATGGACACTCTCCTGTCGATGCTTGTGTGGGTATGTCCTTAGAGACATTGTGGGGTGGAGTAGGAATATGTGTCGGATCAGGCGTTACGGGCTCACCTTCCCCTCCAGAAAATGGGCATGCAAATCTATCGAACAAGGAACATGACATATCCCCCCGTGCAGCGTCATCCCCAATGATGACAACCAGATTGTCAAACCATGGTATTGGTTGGTTCACATAAGCGAGCTTCCGATGGTTTTCCTAACCGATTAGCAGATCATATATGAACATACCATTCATATCTATATTTAATGTACTAGCACATATCCTATATATAAGATAGAAGTAATTACCGCCGCCTACGTGTCATAAGTTTCTGAATCCAGCTCAATTACCTTCTTCTCTGCATCCTATCCCGCCCCGCTCATTTCCATGCACTCGTAAATGATTCGGGTTCAATATTACATATTTAACCCCCCCCCCCATTTAGCCCTATTTTGTGCTCACATGATGCTAAATTTATCTCTAATTCATACGTATTTTCTACACATTTATTTATTAGAGAAAACACACTATTTGAGCACAAAACAGCAAATAATGAAGTATTTCTGCACTTATTATATTTTTCTTAGCACCGTCTCGATCTCACGATTCCAACGACTATTTATTTGTATTTTTCTGAGTTCTGTGCTAATTTCTATGAATTTTTGAATGCAGAATATCATTTATTGGAATTAAATAAAGTTGGCACGAATCTTGGCGCGCCACGTGGCCGCACCATATCGCTTCCCGCCTTCATCCTACGGCCCAGATGAACGAGGCGACGCGGCTTTTTCTACGCCGTTGGATCTCGATCCAACGGCGCTGATCGAAGCCGCACAGATCTAAAAGAGCGGCGACGTGGCTTCTCCGCAGCGATTCGATGGAGATCTGACGGCGGCGAATGATCCCGCCTAAAGCAAAAAGCGCAGCGACTTGGGGACACGCGGCAAGCATCGGGCTCATCCCCGCTTCATCCGACGGCCTTGAATTGCCCCGCCTCGCGAAATCGGAGGAGCGACGTGGCACGTTCCACACCGTTGATTGGAGATCGAACGGTCCGCATCGATGATTAAACGAAGCAGCGGCAGCGTATTTCTCCGCGCGACGTGGCGCATTCGGAGCCACGCGATTCAGATCCAACGGCGGATATTAAAGCGGATTCGATCCGCAACGAACGCGAACGGGAAAATCCGCTGAGCGCGAAATTTGAAGGCCACGTGTCACGCCCAGAACGAATCCCACTTGATCGTGCGGTCCAGGTTTGATCCGCTTTAGATGAACGGCTCAGATCAATTCGGGTAAGTTTTGGTGCGGGTTTGGACCCGATAACACAACCCAAACCCGCAATACCTATTATATAAGCGTATTTAGGGTTTTTTGGGCGTATTCTTCCAGATTGGGGCGTATTTTGGGCGTATTGGAGCACTTAGAAGCCGTATTTTCTTCTGCAAAAATTCTGTAAAATTCCAGAGCCTAGTTTCTAATTTCCAGAGAGTTTTGAAGACTTTTCAGAGAGATTTGGTGATATTCTCTTCAACTTTAGCTTGTATTTGGGTGTTTTAGCTTGTATTTTGCCTCTAAACTTCCGTATTTTGCTATTAAACCTATGAATTCTGATCTGAAAATTGTTTATTTCTGCACCATGAGTAGCTAAATATTTTGTGTGCATGGTATGGAGTAATTAGGTGATGTGAATCGTATTCTTTGGTTGTATTATTGCGCTTAATCGCTATATTTGCTAAAGTTTAATCGTCGCTCTTAAATCCACTTTTACAAATTCCAAAAGAATTGTTCTAGTTGATGATCACCCCACAAGGGTGAGATTTGATCTCTCCAAAAGAGAGCTTCATACTTCATACATACGTTTACAACTTTAGCGATATACTATTAGAATTGATGCGTTAACTCCCAAAAGGACATCTTCCGACGATTCGCTCCCAAAAGGAGGTTTCGTTGTGTTATATTTGATCAACCAAAGCTTACGATTCGCTGATCCTAATGAACCCATGCCATGTACATGCTTTTTATATCTATTTTTCACGAATTAGAGTTCGTTGTTTGCATTGATCGCACGTAACAATTCCATCATCACACACTTTTCATACCACCTTCACCATCAATATTAAAGTGTTTAGACTTTATTCGCAGTTACTCTATTTGATTTAGACTTGTGGTTTCAACAGATTTCTTCCCCGTGGATTCGACATCTGGACTCCCAGATTTTACTACTTGTACGGACTCTTGCACTTGAGAGAGAGCACCTTTTCGGTCCCACCAAGTTTTTGGCGCCGTTGCCGGGGAGGAATGGTTTGTGACTACGGTTTATTTCATTTAGAGGACCTTCGGTGAGATCTTTCCACTTTACTGTACATAAATTTTTTTTTATTTTATTTTAATTTTTAAAAAATGGAATATATGAACTTCTATTGCACAAACGCTCTGTATGATGCACGGTATGCTAATGCACATAAACATAGGATGGAAAAGCTCAAAATTGTTAATTTTAATCAAACTGATTGTGAAACTTTCTTTCAGGCCTGGAGAAGGTTCACAAATATCGTATCGAGCTATCTGCAGCATGGTTTCACAAATGAAGAGCTTATGGAGTTCTTCCTAGAAGGACTACAACCTCAGCTGCAGGAATTATTGGGAAGCATGACGCCGACAGTGGAGTGGGAATACATGGAGTCTCTGCAAGAAAACGAAGAAACCGTGGAAGAGACTTCAGAGAGCGATTCAACGGAACCTTCGTGCCTCGATCAAGAAGAGCAAAGCGTAGACGTACCTTTGCAATCCTTGAGAGAGGAAGCTTACCAGACTATTCAGACACAGGAGGCCACATCCCATCAATTCCAGGAGAATTTCCTTGCTCGGAGTCGGCAGATTCAAAATTCCATTGAAAATCTTAAATTGATTGCCGCTCGCTTAGAAGAAGGTAATGCTTTTGAAACTCGATTTCAAGAATCTAATACGAGTTCATCTTCTATTGCAGGAATATCGAGCGAGCCATGTCACGTTGACGACACGAATAAAAATATCCACGTGGCAGAAAGTGTGTGCAAAAGAGAGGACGAGCTAGCAATTTTGGATGAACGAGAGGAGGAGACAGCTAGGGACAAAGGTTTTGAGATTATCGCCATGGATTCAGAACCATGCCCTCCTCCAGTTTTGTCCCAAAATCATTTATCCCTCTACCCAACGATCGAGCATCGTACAGAGAGTAGTGCAAATCTTTTAGGGAGTAGTCGTCAACTTGCTTTAATTTCTTTCATTTATTTTGATGACTATATTTGGAATATTTTTATTACGAATAATTTTAAAATAATTTGGACTGACATAACTCATCTCTCGCAGGACATTGGCAAACAGCTTATAAAGATGCTTGGAGTCGTGTTGCTGGGGTCCAAATTAGTTGTTGGAGGAAGAATAATCGCCGAAGAGCGCAAGGAGCAAATTGAACAACTTCCTCCACCATCAAAGATTCAGGATCCGCCATTTGATCACGGTGTGTTCTTTCCAGTAGTGTAGTTTTTATATGCTTTCTAGGTTGCTTGCTTGAATAAACTCGTACCTCTTCCGACATTGAGGACAATGTCCATCTTTAGTTGGGGGGTGTGTATGAGACCTTATGATTTTTTTTGAGAAGAATAAATCACCAAATCTCATCTTTTAAAACTCCTTCATATGCCTCAAATGCGGATGATTATACGTTAATTGAGTTCTAAAAATTGTTTATGGCTTGATTAACTATTTTTTTTTCCTTCATGGAATTGCCGTTAATATGCTATACCTGAAAATTTTCAATTTCCATGATTAATATCTCGAAATAGTTTGAATATATTTCATGCATGCTAATGTGATGAAAAAGCTTAAGTATACACGATTCATTAGAATAGTTTTCAAGTTGAAGAGGAATTTGGCCATGGTCGTTAATGTTTATGTTTGAAAAAAAAATGGGTGTTGAGTCGCTTACAAAGAAAGAAAAAAAAAGAGAATGAAAAGAATGAAAAATGAATGATGAAAAATGAATGAATGAGTATGTCACTAATACGTAACTTGGTTGGCTCGAGTAGTACAGTCCGAGGGGTCCTTCTTGGCCTAATGCCCTATGATCGTCTGATTTGGGAGCCATTGACCGGAAACTCACTCATTTGATGGAGCGATCCAAGTTATACTTTTTTCTGCGAATGTTGCTTGATGCGCGTTACGCGGAACGAATAAAAGAAAAGAATGGTGAATATACTAAGCAACTTCAATACCCATGTCTTGAATAATTCTTTTTGATAGGCAAATTCCTTGGAAACAAGAAAACTAGTTTATAACGACGTGTTATACTTTCGCTTGCGCAAAACGATGCTTGCATGTTATTTATTCATACTAAAATAGAGAAAATATCATGTAATTGATTTTGTTCATGGATGTGTATATTGATGGTCAAGATCATGTTGGCATGCGTATTATTGAGCCACGCCATGAGCAATTTGAAAGAACTTATTGTTTTATTACTCATCCGTATTTATCGCTCTTTTTGCTAGAGACTAGCAAATCGCTAGTTGGGGGGTGTGATTCGGGTTCAATATTACATATTTAACCCCCCCATTTAGCCCTATTTTGTGCTCACATGATGCTAAATTTATCTCTAATTCATACGTATTTTCTACACATTTATTTATTAGAGAAAACACACTATTTGAGCACAAAACAGCAAATAATGAAGTATTTCTGCACTTATTATATTTTTCTTAGCACCGTCTCGATCTCACGATTCCAACGACTATTTATTTGTATTTTTCTGAGTTCTGTGCTAATTTCTATGAATTTTTGAATGCAGAATATCATTTATTGGAATTAAATAAAGTTGGCACGAATCTTGGCGCGCCACGTGGCCCGCACCATATCGCTTCCCGCCTTCATCCTACGGCCCAGATGAACGAGGCGACGCGGCTTTTTCTACGCCGTTGGATCTCGATCCAACGGCGCTGATCGAAGCCGCACAGATCTAAAAGAGCGGCGACGTGGCTTCTCCGCAGCGATTCGATGGAGATCTGACGGCGGCGAATGATCCCGCCTAAAGCAAAAAGCGCAGCGACTTGGGGACACGCGGCAAGCATCGGGCTCATCCCCGCTTCATCCGACGGCCTTGAATTGCCCCGCCTCGCGAAATCGGAGGAGCGACGTGGCACGTTCCACACCGTTGATTGGAGATCGAACGGTCCGCATCGATGATTAAACGAAGCAGCGGCAGCGTATTTCTCCGCGCGACGTGGCGCATTCGGAGCCACGCGATTCAGATCCAACGGCGGATATTAAAGCGGATTCGATCCGCAACGAACGCGAACGGGAAAATCCGCTGAGCGCGAAATTTGAAGGCCACGTGTCACGCCCAGAACGAATCCCGCTTGATCGTGCGGTCCAGGTTTGATCCGCTTTAGATGAACGGCTCAGATCAATTCGGGTAAGTTTTGGTGCGGGTTTGGACCCGATAACACAACCCAAACCCGCAATACCTATTATATAAGCGTATTTAGGGTTTTTTGGGCGTATTCTTCCAGATTGGGGCGTATTTTGGGCGTATTGGAGCACTTAGAAGCCGTATTTTCTTCTGCAAAAATTCTGTAAAATTCCAGAGCCTAGTTTCTAATTTCCAGAGAGTTTTGAAGACTTTTCAGAGAGATTTGGTGATATTCTCTTCAACTTTAGCTTGTATTTGGGTGTTTTAGCTTGTATTTTGCCTCTAAACTTCCGTATTTTGCTATTAAACCTATGAATTCTGATCTGAAAATTGTTTATTTCTGCACCATGAGTAGCTAAATATTTTGTGTGCATGGTATGGAGTAATTAGGTGATGTGAATCGTATTCTTTGGTTGTATTATTGCGCTTAATCGCTATATTTGCTAAAGTTTAATCGTCGCTCTTAAATCCACTTTTACAAATTCCAAAAGAATTGTTCTAGTTGATGATCACCCCACAAGGGTGAGATTTGATCTCTCCAAAAGAGAGCTTCATACTTCATACATACGTTTACAACTTTAGCGATATACTATTAGAATTGATGCGTTAACTCCCAAAAGGACATCTTCCGACGATTCGCTCCCAAAAGGAGGTTTCGTTGTGTTATATTTGATCAACCAAAGCTTACGATTCGCTGATCCTAATGAACCCATGCCATGTACATGCTTTTTATATCTATTTTTCACGAATTAGAGTTCGTTGTTTGCATTGATCGCACGTAACAATTCCATCATCACACACTTTTCATACCACCTTCACCATCAATATTAAAGTGTTTAGACTTTATTCGCAGTTACTCTATTTGATTTAGACTTGTGGTTTCAACAGATTTCTTCCCGTGGATTCGACATCTGGACTCCCAGATTTTACTACTTGTACGGACTCTTGCACTTGAGAGAGAGCACCTTTTCGGTCCCACCAAGTTTCCTTGAGACGTGTCTTCAATGCTTTCATGTGATTTTTTCACATTACCACTTGTGAACGACGTCCCATGAGTGTTATTGATTTCGGCTGCAGCGGCATTGAAGGCGGCCCCTTTAAATGTCTTATCGACCTTAAGGCCCTGCCGTGCAAGTTCAGCTAGGAATGGAATAAGGGTGGCATCGTGCTCAGGCTTCCATAGTTTGTTGTGTTGTGAGGAAGAGGAAGGTTGCTTCTGCTTTTTAATGGGACTTGATACAAACCCCTCGGCATCCTCGCTTCACCGGCTCGACTTCCTCGAGGAGTCACTGCCGGGAGTTCTTTCATTGCCACTTGGTGGCGTTGGCATAGCGAAGGCACCATGAGACGAGGGGCTTCTGAAAGTGGGTAGTTCTCCCCCTTGGAGGATATGCATATACCCATGGCCACTATGCGATGGCATTGACATTGGCATTTGAAGTGGAAAGTTGAAATTGCCATATTGTTGATATGTCATTCCATGTCCACCAGCTTGGAATCCATGCATTTGGTAGGGGTTAGGAGGCATCCTCATGGGAATTGGACGGTTGAGAAGGGGATCCACCCTCCTTTCTGCTTCTCCACGTTGTGTCCCATATACATTTTCATAAAATTGATGCATTGGATCACTCCCATCCGGGTATGGATCGCCCACATGCCCTGATTTTGAAGATCCTTCCATCCCTACAACATCAATATTTTGATAATGAAAATGCATAATTTTACAATAAACATCATTGAAATGATACTGAATGGTGTATAAAAACACAGAATTGTAAATAATTGAAAGGATAAGCCAAAGCATGAAAATATTGTCATACTGAACACACCAAATATAATGCAATAATCAAGGTACAATGCTAAATTGTTCAGACTTAGTAAGCAAATATTACGACCCCCTCATAGGCCATGCTCTACTGTGTTCGCGTTATTATTTGTGTTACAGTAGTCCACCAACATATCCCAAGCTATCCGCTCCCTGCTCATTTTCCAGCGATCCCGTTGTTTGGTTTGTTCACGAACGGTCACCTGTTGGGATAGATCAATAACATCGTCATCCCTCTCATCGATACCCTCTACATATTCCTCAAACCCATCACCTTCTTCAGTTAGGTGGGGGTCATGAGGATCTGCAATTTGGATGTAATTATGCAAAATAGTGCACGATAGTACGGTAGCGATATGGCTTTTGAATGGGTAGTGAGGTTTGGATGTCAATATTTAAAAGTTGTTCTTTAGGATACCAAATATGGACTCGATTTTTGATCTTAATGTAGAATGGCATAGGTTGAATATCTCTCGTCGATTTCGAGGAACCCGATCAGTATGGTCCTTCAAATGGTATCTAACTCCCCTGTATGGAGATATAAATCCTGGCATTGTAGTATATCCAGCATCGCAAAGGTAATATTTACCTACATTCAAACAAATAAACCAATTTTATGTTCCAACGCTTTCTGAGAAACGTAATTATAATTTATATGTAAATTTTTGCATATTACCTTCATACACTCGAAGCCCCAGTGGGGGGTAAAGACAATGCATCTTTCAGGACCGTAAAATCATTTGCGGATCCTTCCCACCCGGCCAGTACGTATGTGAATCTTTTATTTGGGGTAACAGCTGCAAGCAAATTTTGTGTAACCCCCTTTGCCCTCTAAAGCGGGGTACGAGCCTTGCTGGTAGCATGACATCTATGTGCGTCCCATCAATGAGCCCGATGCAGTCCTACAACATATTAAATAAGACCAATGTGCAATCCCAATTACGATCCTTATTATACTGACACATATACATATAATCACACATACCTTAAAATATGGGAACCAATTTAGATTATTGACTATCTTCGGTGGCGTCTCATTAGGAGCTTGCTTCACGAACATATCCCGAAGTGCACACAGTCCCGCCATCACTTTGTTAAAATAACGGCTAACTGTCCCCACGTCCCTTATAAAATCCACTTGCATGACTCTATTCTTTGACTTGTGCCCTACCATATGCAGGAACATGGCCACCTGCTCCTCGACGGATATATGAATGGTATCCGTGAGAAGATCACGCTGGCGCATTAATGATGCAAGATTCATGAAAGTATGTCTACGTATTCGTAGGTAGTGCAAACAGCTAATTTCAGACATCCACAGAATTCTCCGCATGTGTGATTTTCTATGCAAATCCCGCATAGCTGATGGCTCTCTGGGTATAGGGTCGGGCCTAGCGGAATTGTCAAGTTGTAAGGCTAATACGACAAACGTTATTGCAGTTGCGGCAGCGATACATAACTCACAACCCGAATGGTCTCCTTGTGTATCCATGTCACCCTTAATTGAATAATACATATATTTAATGTTAATTATATACATAACATACTACATATGAATAACACATTTCAGATAAAATTGTGCATATCCAAATCATTGGCCCTCAGATATAATGTGTAATCATAGTCACACACGTGGTTGCTTTGCCGTTGCTCCTGCCTTTTCACCCCATAAATGCAACAAGGAGACCAGCCCCAAAAATTTATAAAATGAGCCAAACATAACAACAAAAACCCAAACTGCAACAAGGTGACATGACCCCAAAAAATCTGATACATTGCCCCCTAAACAGAGCACCAAAAAACACAAAATGAAATAATGAGCCATGACCAATAAAATCTGATACAAGTCTACATGACCATAACAACCCAAACAGTACCAAGGAGCTAGGAGCCATGCCCCAAAAATTGATAAAAATATCCAAACAAAACAACAACAAAAACCAAAACTGACACAAGGAAACATGCCCCTAAAAAATCTGATACAAAGCCCCTAAAAAGAGCACCAAAAACACATATTGCAACAAGGAGCCATGGCCCAAAAAATTTGATACAAGTCTACATTACCATAACAACCCAAACAACACCAAGGAGCTAGGAGCCATGCCACCAAAAATTGATAAAAATATCCAAACAAAACAACAACAAAACCCAAAACTGACACAAGGAGACATGCCCCAAAAATCTGATACAAAGCCACTAAAAAGAGCACCAAAAAACACATATTGCAACAAGGAGCCATGGCCCAAAAAATCTGATACAAGTCACCCAAACCCAGCACCAAGGAGCTAGGTGCCATGCCCCACAAATTGATAAAATTATCCAAACAAAACACTAACAAAAACCAAAACTGACACAAGGAGACATGCACCAAAAATCTGATATAAAGCCCCTAAAAAGAGCACCAAAAACACATAATGCAACAAGGAGACATGCCCCAAAAAATCTGATACAATTATCCATGACCATCCCATTCCATATCAACAACAAGGAGCTAGGAGCCATGCCCCGGAAATTTATAAAATGAGCCAAACATAACAACAAAAACACAAACTGAAACAAGGAGACATGCCCCAAAAATCTGATATACTGACCGTAAAAGAACATCAAAACAAAACAAAATGCAACAAGGAGCCATGCACAAAAAAAATCTGAAACAAGTATACATGACCATAACATCCCAAAACAGCTACAAGAAGCTAGGTGCAACAGTCTTAGCTCGAGTGTACGATATGCAACCAGAAGTGCACCCATCCCACGGAGCAACTCGTGGAATATCTACCTACCATCCCTTGCAGGGGAATGGTACAGCTTACCAAATAAGGGTGGACCCGGTCACTCCCGCACACTTTGTAGCTCAAGACTACCCCATAACCTGTGTTGTATCACATTACACATTTACAATCGTATCCGTATCTGTGTCCGTATCCATATCCGTATCCGTATCCGTATGGCCTCATAGGCCCATCATTTCGTACATCCAATAATGTGTACAACAATACATCCATCAATGAGTACAACAAATATATATATATGGTAGTTACTTGCTGAAAAGTCAAGGCAGAAGCCTCAACAGAGAATATCAGTCCTGAGCAATGCTTTGAAGTCCAACAACTATGATATCTAATTCCATAAAAGTGCACTATCTCAATTTAGTCCTGAGCAATGCTTTGAAGTCCAACAACTATGATATTTAATCCCATAAAAATGCACTATCTCAATTTAGTCCTTTGCAATGCTTTGAAGTTCAACAACTATGATATCTAATTCCATAAAAGTGCATTATCTCAATTTAATCCTTTGGACATTCCACTATTGATTAGTCCTTAAGTTAATTAGGTCTCTAATCATTGGTTCAAGTCAATAGCTGTTTTGAGAACATATATGAGGTCCTAAGTTCATACGAGTACACTATTTAAATTTCTAAAACTAGAATTAGAGTGACTTACTCTATTTGAGATCGTCGTGGTAAGACGAGGTTGGAGCTAGAACTTTTAAAGATGATGGTGCACGAGAATTGGTACCTGCAAATATAAAACCTCATCAGTTACAGGCTACCCTATTTCTATTTATTTAGTCGGTCGTTTTGATTTTATAACTGACTGAAACGTCGTCGAAAAGTGTTCTAAATTTTTTTATAAGCTAGATATGATGAAAGTAATTTTATCGTAGGAGAAAATATTTTTCGGAAGCTTGTAGTAATTTTTATAATTTTTAAAAGTTCAAAATAGGTTTAAAAACTAATTTTTAATTAAGTACGTAATTATTCAATAATTTATTCCGAATGCAATCTGCATCGGAAAGTCGCAAATAAGCTGTCAAAATGACCGTCTCGAAGAGTATTTTAACATATATTTTTATCACATATCAGTTTATGTGAAAATAGCAAGTTACTGATTTTTGAATGAAAATAACTTATTTAACTTTTAGGCTTAAAAATTAATTCTGAAAAATCTAAGCGTCCGATTGAGATGAAACTAGTGCCATTGGGTCCAGAATATCATTTCTGATTTTTTAGAGTTGGCCTCATATTTTTCTGACCATTATATCATTTATTATAAATCTAAAACCATCAAACCCACTTAATAATTATTAGAATACGCATTATACTGAAAATACGTATTCGTATTTTGAAAAAAAACGAAACGATATCACCTTCCCTCCGGTTCATTCTCGTAACTGTGCATGGCAGGGGGAGTTTCGCGTGTCCGTCAGCGGCGACGGCGACTGGGGGCGGAGCAGCAGCGGCATGGTGGCGGGGCGACGGCGGTTCTCGAGTGCGGAGGGGGTATGGCTTCTCGTCGGAAGGAGGGAGCTCGGGGACGAAGCTCGACGGCGTGGGTTGCTCCGGAGGGTCACGACGACGACGTCGTGAGCGGGCAAGGGCTGTGCTCGTCGAGGTGGGTGGCTGCTGCGAGGGTTCTCGGAGGAGCGGGAGGCGGGCAGATGTCGGGGGAGGTGTGCTGCAGTGAACGACGGCGAGCGGGAGGCGTGGCGCTGCTGTCGGGCATTGGCCACGTCGGAGGGGGAGCCTGGATGGCGAGAGCTGGGTTCGAGAGGGGGCGCCTCGACGGAGCGACGGTGGCCCGAAGCGACGAGGTGGCGGAGCTGGAGGCGCGGAAGGCCGTGGGGTTCGCTGGGTGCAGCTCTTCGGAGAGCGTGCGGAGGCAAAGTTGAAGCGGGGTGTGAAGCTTCGTCGGAGTTCGGTGAAGGGGAAGGCGGCGCTAGCGAGATTGGAGAGTTGAGCGGCGACGCTAGCGAGCTTGGAGAGTTGAGCGGCGGTGCATGCTCGGAGCTCGGAGCACGGGTTTGCTTCGGGGTGGAGCGGCCTGCGTGCGTGGGTTAAGGGTTACGGGGGAGAGAGGGGGTTTAGTGACGGGTTTAAATAGTTAAACTAAATTAATATAAAACTAAGTATGGGTTAAATACTTAGTCAATGAAATTAATGTTGTTAGGTGTATTAAATGAAAACTTTAGACTAAGTGTGGATGCATGCACCACGTTTAAACGTGGGGGGGTTACGTAAGTGGTTAGAATAGGTAATTAGGGGGTAATTAGAATAGTTAGAAAGGTAATTAGTAATAAGTAAAACCTCATTAGTAGTAAAAAAATATCAAAATTACGATTTTGCCCCGGATATTAAACGTGTCCGAAAAATTACAAAAACATACCCACGTGATCGTATCGTCGCGAGGATCGCGAATACGAAGACCGTTTCAGGCTGTGAGCCATAGAGATACGAGTTTTAGGCCAAAATGTTTGGTAAGCGGGTTTGCGGGTTCTCTATTGATTCGTCTTCCGAAAATTACGAAATTAATGTGGGAGGCCCTAAATGATCATAGAATGATATTGTAGAAGTTTGAAAACGTTTTGAAGATGTTTGAATAGAAAATAAATTCATTAAGTCAAAACGGTAATAACTGAAAATGAATTTTTATCAGAATATTTAGAGGTATTTGATGAAACCTGAACTTACTAAAATACTTCATAACTAGCCTGATACTTCAAAATATTTTTATAAGAAATTTTTGAAATCGTAAAACTCATGACAAACCATTATAAGATAGTTTAAAAATTGAAAAATTGGTCAAATACGTAAATAGTTTGTCTTGATGAAAACAGGCAGTTACATCCTACCCTCCTTAAAATAATTCCGTCCTCGGAATTTAAAAATATTTTTGAAATAGATAATTGATGTTATGAAAAAGCTCAAGCAAATAGATAGAAAAGATAGTAATCTAGCGAATCAGGTTGTAAATAACATGAAATATAATGTGACATCACAGCATCAAGAAAACAAGAGATGTTACATATGAATACATACTATTGACATCATCATAGCTTCCGTAACTATTCCTGAGACCAGTATCATCACAATAGTTATTCTGACTTCTCAGGTAGCCCAAAATTAACATGAGATGATAATATCACATGAAAATGAGGGCTATTATGATAACAACATTTGTTCGAACTTGGAACCTGAGGTGATAAGCCAGTAGCAAGCTATTTAAACCACATAAACCGGAAGACCATAAAGTTTATTCGTGCTACTGGTGACTAACTGGATCTAGCCACAGATGTCGTTCATAATATAGCATGTAACGATTAATCCAACAACATCAATCTCCATAATGCCCAACCACATGCTAACGTCCAGATCAACGCCCAAAGGTAAGTACAGGGCCAACACCTAAAATCAGTACTCACTTCTAGTATTCCTTCCATCAATCTCCATAATATCCCACAATAAGGCAAGATCCAAGCTCTCATCCAGAGCCAAGCACAAGGCCTACATCCAACTTCAACTCCCAAGGCCAATATCATGCCAATAATCATCGCCATCACTCCTTCCGTAGACCAATACTTGATATTCGCAACACCCAACATTACCCAACAAGTAAACAACCAAAAACACACTTTCCTCAAACCAAAAGGAGTAGTCGCAAGAGGAAGCCTAAACGAGACATCAATCTGGGTGAGACCCAGGGCAGAGAGCTCAAGAGAAGCCCAAGGATCATGGCTTCCCAAGATCTCAGCCACACAGCGGTGGCGAGGGTCGTCGCCAAGGCCAAAAATCACAAAACATATCGTCGGAGGGTCATCTGTGGTTGTCGATTTATGGTGGCTGTGACTGCTTGACGTGGCGGGTGTCACTGGAGTAGGGTGGGCGGTGGAGCTTCGGGTGAGGTCGGAGGAGCTTGAGGCGAGATGGGTCGAGTTCGCTTGGGGAAGAGGCCGAGAAGAGGAGTGGAAGTCGATACGGCGTAGGGGAAACCACGGGGTGGCTTGGTGGGGAAGAAGAGGGGGGTCTTTTAAAGAAAAAGAGGGGCACCGAAAGTCGTCGGTAGGGTAGGGTTAGGCATGAACGGGGCTCGAGGAGGGGAAGCGGACAAAAAGTAAAGAGGGAGAGATGGTAGGTGGAAAAAGATACGTCTCATGGGAAATCGGGCACAAGATGAAAGTAGGGGTTAAAATAGAAATACGATCTCAAGAAGACGTAACAGCCTACACTTGCACGTCGGGTTTGGCTCGTCTCAAATCCTTTAGCATCATCCTCCAACACTTTTGAGTGTCCTTTAATTTACTTCCGTTGTCGAGCTACACTCCTTAAAATAGACGTAGCTAGAGTTCAAGGTCAATCGAAAGGTCATCAAGTTAAAGGAAGAGTGATGGGAATCAAGGAAGTCCTAATGAAGATAGCAATAAGGACGCTTCACCCGTATATCCAATACAGGTGAACACTCGAGACATCCTGTACTCGAGAGTTCTATTTGAGTATTTTATACTGTACATCCTGATCTTGCTATATTGTTCACGAGGTAGTTAGCACGGACCTGCGTGTGCCACCAAAGTTGTAACGACCCGATTCCCAGGCTCGTTACTTTTTTGATATTTGCGCAGGTCCTACAGTTAACCAATGAAAACAAAATAGCCACGATGCAGAGATGTACAAAAATACCCAAATAGTGTCCATTCATTACATCCATACCGTACAAAATGTTCCAACAGACGTACATGAAGGAAAGAAAATACCACTGAATATAACTCTGAAAACTGAGGACTCATGGTCGAACTCTGGCGCTATTAACTCTAGAGCATCTACCTCCATATGTGCGTCGTCTGCGGTGCCACAGAGATGGAACCGTAGGTAATTCACAACAATTCTAGCAATAGAAACAAAGTAGTGCAAAAGTATGGAACAAATTATAGTAAACAAAAGATGGTCAGATAGGTACAAAAGTAAAGACAGGTATGTAAGAGTGATAAGTAAAGTACTGGTAACTATTCAGATGTGGTAAGTGATGCATAAAGTAAAGATGACTGTACAAGTGCAAAAGTAACGACTGTGGCGTGGCATGTGGTAGTAACAATATTTTGACCAGTGGAATGGCAATAGTAAGACAAACAGGTTAACAATGTTTTGACCAATCGGTAATATGATGACAATAGGTAGACCTAGTAATACTTAAGAAAAGATGAGCGTCGCTTGACTATCTAATAGTGCAGGATGGCCTAATAATAAGAAGTCTAGTTTAACTCACAAATCAGCCAGGCAGTCAGGGCTTGAAGGCACAGGTCACTTCAAAGATCGCAGGAACAAGTCCCTTGGTTGACCAAACCCCTTCCCATTCCTTTCTAGACACTGACTTAGTAGTAATTTAAGACCGCTCATTATTGTACCGTTCAATCACGTTCAGGTAGTCTCGACTTGGTCAGTAGAATAGTCGTATCAAGTTAGTAGTCGTGACTGAACAAAGGTATCAGACAATAGTATCAATCAACTAGTGTAACATCAATCAAACTAGTGCATCAGCCTTGGCTCGAGTGTACGATATGCAACCAGAAGTGCACCCATCCCACGGAGCAACTCGTGGAATATCTACCTACCATTCCGGCAGGGTGATGGTACAGCTTAACTAATAAGGGTGGACCCGGTCACTCCCGCACACTTCGTAGCTCAAGACTGCCCCGTATCCCGTGTATTATCATAGTCCAATGTTCATATCAGTGTTCGTATCAATATGGCCTCATAGGCCCTGTATCAATCAGCTAGTGCAACAGTCTTAGCTCGAGTGTATGATATGCAACCAGAAGTGCACCCATCCCATGGAGCAACTCGTGGAATATATACCTACCATCCCTTGCAGGGGAATGGTACAGCTTACCAAATAAGGGTGGACCCGGTCACTCCTGCACACTTTGTAGCTCAAGACTACCCCATAACCCGTGTTGTATCACATTACACATTTACAATCGTATCCGTATCTGTGTCCGTATCCATATCCGTATCCGTATCCGTATGGCCTCATAGGCCCATCATTTCGTACATCCAACAATGTGTACAACAATACATCCATCAATGAGTACAACAAATATATATATATATGGTAGTTACTTGCTGAAAAGTCAAGGCAGAAGCCTCAACAGAGAATATCAGTCCTGGCAATGCTTTGAAGTCCAACAACTATGATATCTAATTCCATAAAAGTGCACTATCTCAATTTAGTCCTGAGCAATGCTTTGAAGTCCAACAACTATGATATTTAATCCCATAAAAATGCACTATCTCAATTTAGTCCTTTGCAATGCTTTGAAGTTCAACAACTATGATATCTAATTCCATAAAAGTGCATTATCTCAATTTAATCCTTTGGTCATTCCACTATTGATTAGTCCTTAAGTTAATTAGGTCTCTAATCATTGGTTCAAGTCAATAGCTGTTTTGAGAACATATATGAGGTCCTAAGTTCATACGAGTACACTATCTAAATTTCTAAAACTAGAATTACAGTGACTTACTCTATTTGAGATCGTCGTGGTAAGACGAGGTTGGAGCTAGAACTTTTAAAGATGATGGTGCACGAGAATTGGTACCTGCAAATATAAAACCTCATCAGTTACAGGCTACCCTATTTCTATTTATTTAGTCGGTCGTTTTGATTTTATAACTGACTGAAACGTCGTCGAAAAGTGTTCTAAATTTTTATATAAGCTAGATATGATGAAAGTAATTTTATCGTAGGAGAAAATATTTTTCGGAAGCTTGTAGTAATTTTTATAATTTTTAAAAGTTCAAATAGGTTTAAAAACTAATTTTTAATTAAGTACGTAATTATTCAATAATTTATTCCGGATGCAATCTGCATCGGAAAGTCGCAAATAAGCTGTCAAAATGACCGTCTCGAAGAGTATTTTAACATATATTTTTATCACATATCAGTTTATGTGAAAATAGCAAGTTACTGATTTTTGAATGAAAATAACTTATTTAACTTTTAGGCTTAAAAATTAATTCTGGAAAATCTAAGCTTCCGATTGAGATGAAACTAGTGTCATTGGGTCCAGAATATCATTTCTGATTTTCTAGAGTTGGCCTCATATTTTTCTGACCCTTATATCATTTATTATAAATCTAAAACCATCAAACCCACTTAATAATTATTAGAATACGCATTATACTGAAAATACGTATTCGTATTTTGAAAAAAAACGAAACGATATCACCTTCCCTCCGGTTCATTCTCGTAACTGTGCATGGCAGGGGGAGTTTCGCGTGTCCGTCAGCGGCGACGGCGACTGGGGGCGGAGCAGCAGCGGCATGGTGGCGGGGCGACGGCGGTTCTCGAGTGCGGCGGGGGTATGGCTTCTCGTCGGAAGGAGGGAGCTCGGGGACGAAGCTCGACGGCGTGGGTTGCTCCGGAGGGTCACGACGACGACGTCGTGAGCGGGCAAGGGCTGTGCTCGTCGAGGTGGGTGGCTGCTGCGAGGGTTCTCGGAGGAGCGGGAGGCGGGCAGATGTCGGGGGAGGTGTGCTGCAGCGAACGACGGCGAGCGGGAGGCGTGGCGCTGCTGTCGGGCATTGGCCACGTCGGAGGGGAGCCTGGATGGCGAGAGCTGGGTTCGAGAGGGGGCGCCTCGACGGAGCGACGGTGGCCCGAAGCGACGAGGTGGCGGAGCTGGAGGCGCGGAAGGCCGTGGGGTTCGCTGGGTGCAGCTCTTCGGAGAGCGGGCAGAGGCAAAGTTGAAGCGGGGTGTGAAGCTTCGTCGGAATTCGGTGAAGGGGAAGGCGGCGCTAGCGAGCTTGGAGAGTTGAGCGGCGGTGCATGCTCGGAGCACGGAGCACGGGTTTGCTTCGGGGTGGAGCGGCCTGTGTGCGTGGGTTAAGGGTTACGGGGGAGAGAGAGGGTTTAGTGACGGGTTTAAATAGTTAAACTAAATTAATATAAAACTAAGTATGGGTTAAATACTTAGTCAATGAAATTAATGTTGTTAGGTGTATTAAATGAAAACTTTAGACTAAGTGTGGATGCATGCACCACGTTTAAACGTGGGGGGGGTTACGTAAGTGGTTAGAATAGGTAATTAGGGGGGTAATTAGAATAGTTAGAAAGGTAATTAGTAATAAGTAAAACCTCATTAGTAGTAAAAAAATCAAAATTACGATTTTGCCCCGGATATTTAACGTGTCCGAAAAATTACAAAAACATACCCACGGGATCGTATCGTCGCGAGGATCGCGAATACAAAGTCCGTTTCAGGCTGTGAGCCATAGAGATATGAGTTTTAGGCCAAAATGTTTAGTAAGCGGGTTTGCGGGTTCTCTATTGTTTCGTCTTCCGAAAATTATGAAATTAATGTGGGAGGCCCTAAATGATCATAGAATGATATTGTAGAAGTTTGAAAACGTTTTGAAGATGTTTGAATAGAAAATAAATTCATTAAGTCAAAACGGTAATAACTGAAAATGAATTTTTATCAGAATATTTAGAGGTATTTGATGAAACCCGAACTTACTAAAATACTTCATAACTAGCCTGATACTTCAAAATATTTTTATAAGAAATTTTTGAAATCGTAAAACTCCTGACAAACCATTATAAGATAGTTTAAAAATTGAAAAATTGGTCAAATACGTAAATAGTTTGTCTTGATGAAAACAGGCCGTTACATTCGCCACCAACTGAATCCCGCGCAAACGAAGGTGAGAGGAGAGGTTTTCTGACCATGTGGGCCCCAGATCGAGGATTCTCAGCAAAATTCGCGCGATTTCGAGGGATTTCAGCCGAGGGATTTGGCCTCTCCACGTCGGAAACACGGAGGCGAGAGGATTCGCAACGGAAGTCGCCGAAAGAAACAGACGAGAGGAAAGCGAATGAACAAAACGAGTGAACAGTGATGGAAGTGACGCGTAACAGTGAATATAATTCACTTTCTCACTAAAGTCACCAAAAGAAACAGGCTCGTAGTAGAAAGTTGGAATAAGAAAGTGGAAAGTTGGTGAGTTGGAGGAGAGAGATAGAGAGAGATGGGATAGTGGGACCCACAAAATAGTAACTTTCCACAACTTTCCAATTGTTTCTTGAGGATTACAAAGAATCCCAAAAAACGGTCATTCGAAGTGCCACGTCAGCAAACTTTCCACTTTTAACTTTCCCACAAAAGAACAAAATCAAGGAAAATTGATTGAGAAAGTGAATGCACAGTGCCAAAAATCACTTTCTCACTCACTTTCCATGCAAAAGAACAAACCCTAACTGGTTGGTGGACATGAGGAGGCGGAAACATGATTTAAAAACTATAAAAACGGCACAATATTACCTTAGGGCCTGTTCATTTGCATGGAAAGAGGGTGGAAAGTGGGGGCAAGACCCACTGTTCACTTCCTCTCTCTTCGTTTTCTCTCCAACTTTCTCCAATGTTAGTTCTTTTGCAAGAATGGGAAAATTGGTTGGCAAGCTGACGTGGCGGGCGAAGTTGGGAATCCGACCCCATTTCGTTTTCTCCATGAAACCCTGCGATTAGGCTGGATTCCTCTCTTCTCGTGGGTCCCACTGGATTGCTCTCACCTCCCCAAGGCTACCTTCCTCCTCCTCCCCTTCTCGCAGCTTCCTCCGGTGCGAAAACCCTAAAAAATTTCCTCGCCCTCCGTCCATTCGTCAATAAGAGTTCGCCTTTTTGGGTTGCCGTAGTAGATCCACATCTGAGGGGATCATCAGGAGTGCCCTAGGCATCTTGGAGTAGGTGAGGGGCATTTCCTCTGTTGTCTTGGGGATTCTGAGCTGCAATCAAGGTAAAGTTGGGGTTTTTTCTTTACATTCGCTCATTTTTATGATGGATCATGTGGCCTATGTACTAAACCCTAAACATCTCGCTCCTCCTTGCTTCATCAGGTCGCTGGAGCCGTTGTGGGTTGTCGAACTTGATCCCATTCTTCGCGGATCGTCGAGAGTGCCACTTCTTCTTGCTGTCGGGAAGGGGAGTTTCAATTTGAGTATTTTGGCTTCTGATCTGCGACGGATATATAATTTCTGATTTTTTCGTGTGTTGGTATGGTTGATGGCGCATCTACAAACTGAATCAAGCTGAAATTGATTTCTTTGCTGCAAATGTGGGTGGGTGTGTCTGACAGTGCGTTTTTGTGTGTGTGGGTTTCAGTAAACCCTAATTTACATGCTGACATTGGCGTGAACAGTGGGGGTTTCCCACTTTGTCGCCCACATTCTTGCAAAATAACAGGCCTTTATATGTATGATGCATTTCATACGCTGCATGACTTCACCATCCAACCCTATTCAAGCAAGCTGAACCCTTAATTGTATGCGGATCCATTTAAAAAATTGTCCGATGATGAAACAAAAATGATGAAATTGAGTCATCGTTAATATTGATTAAATGTTGGGTAATTGCTTTGGTATGCTTGATATATTTCAAGAAATCAGAAATGATAAATATATGTGGGTATATTCTGAGGCAATGGGTTGAGGATTCATGCATGGCTTGAATGGGGTTGATGGTTGATGTATCATATTGTATGAAATGAATTTTTTTTCGCCATCTATATGGTTCATGAAAACCTAGTTCACATGCTATGTAGAGCAGCTAAATTGGCATGCACACATGCATGCAACCGATACATTAATGGCATGTACATTCTGAAATAATACCCAAGTCATCTCATTGCGAAAAAATCCAAGTTTGCAGCAATATTGACATACGATAATGTTTTAGCAATCCAAGGACATGAAAGCAAGCCAAATCCATGATTACTGCGAGTCCATTTAAACATTTGCCCAATGATGTAAATTCCGTAATTAAATTGAGTCATCGTACCTATGATGATATGATGGGTCCTTATTCTAGTATGCTTGATATTATTCAAGAAATCAACAAAGACATATTTATACATGGGGATATTCTGAGGGCATGTGGGTAAGGATTCATGCATGGCTTGGATTGGCCTTGTTGGTTGCTGCTACATTGTCCATTTTGTCCTGGATTGGCCTTGAACTGTATGTTTTGTTACATTTTGCATTTTGGCTTCATTTATAAAGAGTTAAAAACAGTTTTGCTTTCTATACGAGCCCAATGATGACACATACGCATTGAAATAATATGTAAGGCTGGCAGGAAGGTTCCTTGAGTCCCGAATGTGTTTATGACATCCAGGTAGATACAGAGGCAAAATGATGGTATTGTATGATTTTTTATTTCAAACGTAAGTTGTTTGATTTTGAAAAGATAAGGCAACTGTGTTGGATCTGGATCTAAGCCTAGAGGGGGTGAATAGGGTTATAAAAAAATTCGTGCGCAACCCATGAGAAATCACACGCAGTTAATAATCACAAGCAGAGTAAATATGAAGCAATCACAGAATACGCGTAGATATACCATGGTTCGATCGTCCCATGACCTACTCCAGCCTCCAAGCAAATACTAGCATTAATATGTTCCTTTAGTACAACTACAATAGGTCATGAGCTCCATGCCCCCACCTAGAACGTACCACACTCCCCGAGTACAGAACACTATCAACCTAGTAAATGCTCTGTCTTGACAAGTCCCATTTGTCAAGATTCTCTTGTCTAGTCCTAGACTAAACAAGTCCCAAAGAACACAAAAGTGGTAAAGTTTCACCTAGAGAGATCTACACACAATCACAAATTTAATGGTAAAGTAAAGAGTTTAGAAATGCTCAGATTGTGATGGTGTGTCGTCTCTGTCGTTCAGCACGGCGTCAGCTTCAGTCTGGCGCAAACAGTGTCTTGATCTGACTTCTGGATCTCAATTTATAGCCTTGCAAAGTAATGTGCAAACTGGTCTGTGCGTATAGAAATTCAAGTACAACCCAAATATGAGTCGGTCTGTGCACATAGCTGCTCCTTAAGTTTTTACACATCAGCTTATTTCCATGCACACCCTAAATCGAGTTCGCCTGGGATGCGACTTCTCCGATAGCTCCTCTTCGACGGCGGCCCCTCTTCGGTGGTGGAAGCTCGACGGCGACAGCTCCTAGGCACCAACTGTCTCCGGCGGTGACTGTGGGCTCTCCACGACAGCTTGAAGCTATTCCTCGTACGACAACTCGATGGTGGGATCTTTAACAGCAGCACTTCACGACAAGGGGAATGGCGGCGACTCCTTGAAGATGCAGACTGCAAGGTAGTGGCTCACGGCAGCATGGGCTTCGAACGTCGACAAGGTCTTCTTCTCTATGGTAGTAGGATCATGGCGTCATGATGTTGAAGGGCTCCGATATCAAGTGGGTTTCGTCGACGACGACGAAGGAGAATTTGGCTCCTTAGCCTGGGGATCTGTTTCTTGGAGCAGGGGATGTTGTCGGCGGGTTGAAGATGCTCGGAGGTGAAAATGCTATTATTCGTTGGCAAGCTAGGGCATGCAGGCTTCTATGGTGAACACGACAGCTATGGTGGAGTACCTCCTCTTTGCGGCAGTGATAGCTGGGGTTGTCGAAGCAAGATGATGTGAGGTTGAGGTCTTCTCTTTGTTGCTCCTTATTGTTGCATGAGATGGCTTGAAGAACTTGGAGCTTGGTGCGACAATGACCCTTGTTGGTGAGAGCACACGGGGATGCGACTTGCCTTTAGGAATTTGATTTAAGGTTGAGGCTTGCGGCTATGTGTTAGGAGTTAGGGTTTGATAGGCCGTAATATGATGCTCCCTATTTTATGTTTTGGCCGTTGTTTTTGGGATTCCTCTGGGGTGGTTTTATATAGGTGTAGAGGGGAAATATTGTGTTCATGTAGAATCCCATTAGGATAGGAAGAGAATACCACAATAGTAGGAATTTGAAGAGATATGAGATTTGTATATGATTTGAATTTGGATTCATATTGGATGGGAAATAGGATTTGTAATTTGAATTGGATGGCTATGTGATTTGATTGGAATTTGAAATATGAATAGGATCTCACTTAATCTCAAAAGATTTGAATGAGATTTCTTCCTTAACCCATCAACTTTTGACCAAGTCCATATTCAATTTGTATAGCCATTTTATCCATCACTTTGACATCTTGACCAAGTCAAATTGCTTTGTAAACAACACTTCCTCTCTCTTCCATTTTGCTATATGAATAGCAATTTCTTCACCGCTTTGACTTATTCATCTCTTTGAAGAATTATGACTTTGCCATTCCTGAAACACACTTAGCATACACGTTAGATAGTTCGTACACGTTTGTTATCATCAAACTAGAGATCCTATATCGTTGCTTCCAACAAACTGCATATCTGTTTCATTATGACCATGTTTTCATCATTACATTGTTTTCAATGATGGAGAACAATGAAAATGTTTTGATTTCCTTAAATGCTTTGATTTGAAAAAGAAGGAGCAACCGCCATGCCTCCAAGAGGGAAAATGAAAAACAAGCTTTACCTGCGGGCTCAAATTATTTTTTTTTCCTTTTTCGGTTCGAATATGGTTCTTAGTTGTTGAGAATTTATATTTTCTGATGGTTTTAGCACCTTATGTACAATTATATTTTTGATTCATATATGGTTTAGATGGATCACCAATGAGAACAGGCCGGGTGTAAAACATGTTCCACGGCCGCTGTGACAGTCATTTTTATCACCATACATTGCATACTAAAACAAGAGGGTAGGGCAAACCGTATACCTAGAGAGCCATCAGGTATGCGTGATCTTCATAGGAAATCCCATATGCATCGAATTCTTTATGGGAGTGAAAGTAGTTGTTTACACTACGTAAGAATGCAGAGACAAGCTTTCATGAATATGGCCGGATTAATGAGACAAAGGGAGTTTCTGAAAGACAGTAGTCATGTGTCCGTAGAGGAGCAGTTGGCCATGTTTCTTCATATCATAGGGCACAAGTCAAAGAACAGAGGCATGCAAGTTGATTTTATACGCTCCAGTCAACATTTAGCCGATACTTTAACCTAGTAATGCAAGCAGTGTGTGCCATGCGAGATATGTACATGAAACATGCTCCAAATGAGACACCTCCTGAGATAGTAAATAATCCTAAGTGGTATCCCTTTTTAAGGTAAGTAGGTTTGTTTTACTGACAGGTAGTATGTAGTATTTATTGAGTAACGTTGATGTCATCAGTTGATTTATTGATGACAACGTAGGATTGCAATGGTCTCATTGATGAGACACATATCGATGTCATGCTACCAGCCAATCTCATACCCCGGTTTAGAGGACATAAGGGGGTGACGCAAAATGTTCTTGTCGCTGCAACGGCAAATAAAAGATTCACGTACGTAATGGCAGGGTGGGAAGATTCCACAAATGATTTTACGGTCCTTAAAGATGTGTTGTCATTACCCCCCCAACGGTCTTCGAGTTTATGAAGGTAATAGGCAGACTTGTACCTACAATATATGTCCGCATATTTATTAAGTATTGGGATTATAATATTGTTTTACGTTTATATTTGTATGGAAATATTACTGACCGGCGCCCCGACGCGGTGCGAACGGGGGCGCGGAAATCTAAATATTTGTAACCGCAAGCGCACGGTGTTGTAGTGTGGCTTGGGGGTCGAACACAGGAAGGCGAGGATGTGCTTGTGTCAAAGAGGATCAAAATCACCCCGTGGGCGAGCTAGCCCGGATTGAAAGATGGGTTGTCACGGTAAAAGAATGCAAAGTATAGACAATATGAAGGAAAAAACCCGGGACTCTGGTTTCGACCCCAACGAGCGACTCTTGCCGATACGGCCTACGGGTAGGATGGCGATCGGAATTAGGGTCTAATGATGAGACGTTGCCTCTAAAAGTGGTACCTGCATCCCATGGGCCCGATATTCCGGTCGGTGCCCAGGATGATACGTTGGACTTCCCGGGTTCGATCAGTGGGCACTCCCGTGTCCATTAACACTGATCAACTCCGGGAGCACTAAGCTCGCAACGATAACTCCCAACGTCTCATCCTGCCGCTCCCGCGCGCTAGGATTCGGCGTCTACGCTAAGGGCGTGAGCTATGGCTAGGGAGTCAACCGCCAAGATAATAGCTAAAAAGTTCCTAAGCCAAGTGTTTTTGAAACCGATGGGGGTTGAGATGATGTGGAGAAGAACACTCGGTGCAAATTCTCGCCTTCCCTTTATTCTCGGCAAGTAGGAAAATATTCACACGGGATTTTTTTTTTTGGGTTTTGGGCATTTGTATTTTTTTTTGCTTTTTGGCTATACAAAATTTTTCTTTTCTTTTCTTTTTGGGTTTTTCTTTTCTTTTCTCTTTTTTTCTTTTGGATTTTTGGGGTTTTGGCTATACACATGTGTACTCTCCCAAGTGGGAGAACGGTACACGACGAGTGAATTTGCACCAAGTAAAACAAAAAAGAAGTCGGAATCTAAACACTTGGGCAAAGGAAACTATTCTCGCTAAATAGAGCATGGGCTAAATGGGTTATCCTAGTCCTTAATTATGGAATCCCGACACATGCGAAATGAATCATACGATATATAAATAGCATGCAGAAGTAGACAGGGGAAATAAATACCGCGTATTCAAATCGAAGTATGATAATCTAGGGGTCATTCCTGGACAGGTATATAAAGTAAAATCACAAAGCAGAAGCACACCAAACAGCTAGGCACGATGCACGACTCCCAAAAAGCTAAGTGGACCCACGATGCATGAAATGCAATAGGACTCGATATCTTAGGGTTAGTGAATGTGATTATCGAAGCCGTGCTAGGTCTGTGTGATTTTGTGGCAATTCATCATATGGGGTCATCTCTAGGAGAGAGAGAAGAACAAAAGACGAGAAGAAAAAGAAAAACACAATGAAAACGGCACAAAAACGAAAAAGAAAGACTCAAATGATGCACAAAGTACAACTCCCCCAAGCTGAAGCTTGCATTGCCCTCAATGCAATAAGAGTGAGTACGGGAGGGCAATGAAAATGGGGGGGGGGGAATACGCACCGACACAAAAAGAAATGAAAAACATGGAAAACACAGATACGAAACTGAAAATAAAGAAAAATCAAAATCAAACCACACGACACGGAAATAAAAAAAAGAAAGAAGGAAAAAGAACAAAGTACACGACACGAGACGACAGAGAGTAAAACAAGCACGCACACACAAAGAAAATAAAACACGACAACATCCAAAACAGACTTCCCCCAAGCTAGACATGACAATGCTAGCAATGAAATATGAACGTGAAAGTGCAAAAATATGCAAGGTGGGGTCACAAAAAACAAAGTGAAATCAAAAATCAGGAGAAGGCGAATCCTTGCCCTCCTCGGAAGAGGGTGTGGATGGGTGGGTGGGGGAAACAGGGGGTGTGCGGAGAAGCGGGGAAAGAGGTGGAGGAATAGGTGCAGTGGTGGTGTGAACGATGGGAGGAGTGTCGGTGGAGGTGGGTGGTGGTGGAAGGACGGCGATCAAGGCGGTGGTGAAAGGAATAGAAATGGGGGGAGAAGATGTGATGGTGACGGTAGTGGGTGGGGGTGGGAGAGATTTGGAGCGCATCGGCAATTTCCTGCGGCGCACATATGATGTGACGGTGGAGGAGGTAGAAGGTGGTGTGGGCACGATGGAGGTGGTCGTGAGAGGAGAAGTGGATACAGGGATGGGAATGGATGTGGGTGGGGGAGATGATCGCCTAGGTGGGGGTGGGGGAGGTGGGGATGGGTGGGATGGTGGAGGGGAAGAATGTGATGGGGGAGGTGATGGGGGAGGTGATGAGTGGGAGGGTGGAGGAGAAGATCGTCGAGGTGGTGAAGGTGGAGGTGGTCCATGGATGTGAGTGAGAAGGCGAAGAATGGCGGCCACGTTCCTCTCAAGTGCGAGGAAACGTGGGTGAGTGAGAAAGGAGGACGGTGATGGGTCCGATGGGGTAGAGGACATGGATAGATCACGGAGGGCAGCGACCTCCCTCTCTAGAGCAAGACGGGCAGAGACCTAGCGGCGACCAAAGGAAGTGGACTGACGTGAGGCAGAAGTGATGCCAGCAGGTGATGTGGAAGTAGTGCCGGCGGCAGTGGTCATGCCGGCACTGGACACGAGGCCAGAGATGGCCGCAAAAAGGTGCTCAGAAGTGATGGGGCCATGAGCAGAAACATGGTGACTCGGGCCAGCCCCAATATCTCCCCGGGACGCAGGAATATCCTGCACGCCTAAGTGGGCGGCAGGGGAAGGTGGTCTACGTGCGTCCGCGAGAAGGAAAGGAAGGCGCAACCCCTCAAAGAACTCAGGGTCGGGTGGAAAAGTCCAATCTCCCCTAAGAGCAATAGTCATGCGAGAAGGGTTGGGGAGAATGGTGTAGGGGCGAGGGGGATGGCCGTAATTGAATTCGAAGCGACCGCCGGGGTGGGGCTTAATCATATGAATGTGCCGCAGGACGTCAAGATCTAGACGTGAGGGTCCTGCGGCGATGGGAAGACTACGGGGGATATGGATATTAAACGGGGGGGAAGAAGCAATAATAGTGATAATGCCCCCACATCAGATCTTGCCCTTCCCGGCCCTGCTAATCTCGAGAAGCTTGAAAACAAGCCAATCGCCGGCATGGATAGGGACAGTCGTGGCCCTAAAGCTAATCCCATCATCGTCAGGCACAAAAGCGAAAGTCATGGCCCAAAGAATGAAAAGATCGGGGATAGTCACAGTGCCTGACTCATCCCGCAGAAAAATGTGGAGGATATGATCCTGTGGGCCATACGGAATATCGGATGGATGATGGAGGAGGCCTTGGCCTTACCCCGGGGATAGCGACCTAGTAGGGTGAGGGCGAACCAAAAGTTATCGACGTCAAATTCTGGGGGGATATCCGTAGTGCCGGATAGCGTCATTCCCTAGGACAGGGAAACCAAATATACGATTGATGGTATCCAGGTTGGTGCGTATGGTTTGGTTACTCACCCGGAAAGTGACAGTCGACCCCGACTCACAAACGAGGGAGGAAAGGAATTCTAGGGTGAGAGACGGGTAGGATACCGCAGAGGCATTCAGGAAGCCTAACCAGCCAAGGTTAGCGAAAAGAGTCTCGACCTCGGTGAAGACACCGAGGTCGACGAGTGATTGGGTGTGGGCAAACTTGGTTGATAAATGCCCCCGAGCATCTAGTCTGTGGTAGAAGTCTTTCTGCTCTTGGTTCCTAAATAGGTACCCATGCGGGCCCAACATGGGGTCCACAGGGGGAATGATAGGTGCGGGAGGGGCAAGTGTCAGTTCGCATGTGTGGGGAGGAGGACGTGTTTGTTTACGTCTCTTACGAGACGGTTCCTCCTCCCGCATGATACTTTTTCCTTTATCTCTCTCTCGGGCCATGTGTGTGCGTGAGTGGTGCAAATGGGTGCAAAGTACTATCAAAGTGCACACACACGATAACCAAGCAAATCAAATATCTGGGGTAAAAATTGAAATTTGAGAAGTGGAGTGAAGTTACCCCGCAGAAATTAGAGCTCCTCGCTTGTAGGTGACCCAATGCCGTGCAATGGGAGAAGTGTGGAGCCGCGGCACTCTTCTTCAGCAAAAAATTCGAAAGTGGGGGTTGGTATTGGGAATTAGGGCTAAAGAAATGAGAAATAGGAGAGGGAAAGAGAGAAATAGACGGTGAGATGCAAGGGGGAGTTGGAGAGAGAGGTTAATGGAGGATTTGAGGTTGTAGGAGAGGGGTTTTTGGCAGTCGGGTGGTTGGAGGAGACGAAACGACGGCGAGATGAGGAGATCGGGTGAGGGTTTGTGAACGGGTGGATCGGTGGTTATTTATAGGTTTTAAGTCAAACCGGTCGGGTGAGTTTTCACCCGATTGGTTGACCTTAGGTCGAAAATTTGATGCTGAAGAAACACTACAGGCGACCCGATCGGTTGAGAACTCAACTGATCGGTTCGCTGCTCCACACATTTTCCCGAGAACTCAGAGTTTCTCACCCGGTCCCTCAACCGGTCTCGCATATTGTCACCCGGTCGGTTGATGAATTCAGAGATTTTTCCGAGAGTTCCCCCAGGTCACCCGGTCTGCTCACCCGGTCTGAACTTTCTCCACCCGGTCGGTTCATTTGGTGACAGACACGGCCGATAGCTGATACGTCCCAACCGATCGGGTGAGCTATCACCCGATCGGTTGGGGCCTTGTTTCCTGCAAACCCCAAAAATCGCCTAAGTTCCTTCACGGAAGTTGTTTCGGCTGGATTTATTTATAAAAATAGATAAAATAAAGTTAAGAAAAAGTCCTAGAAACGGAAGTAAAAGTTTAGAACATGGGTTGCCTCCCATGAAGCGCTTTTGTTTAACGTCGTTAGCTCGATGCCCGTTGATGATGTTCATGGTGGGCGATACGGGTGATGCCCAAAATCCGGCATCTCTTCAGCTCCAGATGTTGTGGCTATTGGTGTAGTCGGCGGCTGTAAAAAGATTTTGCTCGACTACCCTCTCTTTGTCTACAGGATCCGGGGGCTTCTCCCTCAAATTGGCGTCTACCGCCATCCTTTTCAGGATCCGGACCTCATCTCCGGTGAGGTCCATGGGTTCTTTCCCTTTTCTCCTCGTGGGAGGAGACTTAGGAAATCCGGGAGGGATCACATATCGCGCGACCGCCTCATTAGCAACATCATTCTTTGGGGAGCCAACTTGCTCTCCAAGGTTCCCCAAGCTATCGGGGGGATTCCTCGAGAGTATTTCCCAGGCACTTGTTTCAACAGCTCTATCTTCTTCATTCTCCAGCATATTGATAATAGGATCGTCCGGGGGATTTGGATGCTTCATCGACAAGCCTAAGTCAAATTCGACTCTTTCTTGGCCCACATTGAGGGAAAGCTTCCCATTCTTCACGTCTATCAACACTCCGGCGGTTGCCATAAAGGGTCGTCCAAGAATAATTGGGGTATGCTTGTCTTCCGGCATGTCCATCACCACAAAATCAACCGGTACATGCACTCCTTTCACATCGACGGGGAGGTCGTCCACTACTCCCACCGGATACTTGACCGAACGGTCAGCAAGTTGTAATGTCATGCCGGTGGGCTCTAAGTCTCTCATCCCTATTCTCTTGTACAACGATAGGGGCATTAAGCTGACGCTCGCACCAAGATCGACGAGCGCCCTCTGGATTTGCACTTCCCCAATAGAGCAAGGGATGGAGAAACTTCGGGGTCCTTGAGCTTGGGCGGATTTGCACGCTGAATGAGTGCGCTGCACTCCGCCGTTAACACGACCTTCTCTTTTCTAGATCCCCGTGTCACCAAGTTTTTCAAGAATTTTGCATAGGAGGGGATCGTTTCAATAGCTTCTAGGAAGGGGATTTGAAGGCTCAAATCTTTGACCATGGCAAAAAATTTGTCATACTTCTCGTCGATTTTTGCTTGGGCCAAACGTCGCGGAAAGGGCACAACGGGCTTGAATACCCTCAAATTCCCTTCTTCTTTCTTCTTCTCTTCTTCGGGGGGTCCCTCCGGAGCCACAATTTTTGGCGACGGGGCACCGTCGTCATTATATTTCTCAATTGGCCGCTCAACGGCCAATGGTGCTTTCGGTTGGCTGGGTGGCTCTAGTAGGAATTTGTGTCCCGCTCCTCAAAACGATGGCGGACACGTTTTCATGTTCATGTGTGAGCGCCAAGGTCCGATTTACCCCCCTTGGGTTCACCTCAGGCTGTGGCGGTAAGAGATTCTGCGGTCTCTAAAGGTTCGCCACTTGCAACCCCAGCTGGGTTACCTGATCAGTGAGGACTCTTTGTCCCATCTCTAGCTTCAGATTTATTTTCTCCTGATTGGTGATGTATTGAGTCAAGAGGGACTCAACCGGAGAAATGGCCCTCTGCCGGCCGTATTGCTGCTGGGTGAGCTGCTGATTCCTAGGAGCATACTGTTGATACTGCTGTGGTGGTTGTTGTTGCTGATATTGCTGCTGCTGAAACTGCTGCTGGGGCCTAGTCGGCTGATATATCTGCTGTTGTTGCTGAGCCGGTTGTTGGTAAGGTGCCCGGTAACTGAGGTTCGGATGATTCCGGTTGTTGGGAGAGTAGGCCGGGTTTGAGTTGGTTCGTGGTGGAAATGGCGCAATCCCTGTAGGATTGTAAAACAATGCGCTCGCCTGATCCAATGGTGGTGAGATGTCACCACCGTCGAACTCTCCAAAAACTTCGGATTCTACCGCAGCAATCTGTTGTGAACCGGCGCCACCGGCGCCTACCATCAATGCGGAGTTCTGGGTTGACAGCAAGTCAAACTTGCTTGACAATTTGTCGACGTCTTCCACTCTATGGATGCCCCCAGACCTTGGTGTGGCTCTCTCGTCACACCACCGTTCATTGTTGGATGCCATATTTTCCAAAATTTGCCTGGCATCTTCTTCGCTTCTTGACATGAAGGACCCTCCAGCCGCTGCGTCCATGGAAGATTTTAAATCGTCCCTCAACCCATTATAAAACAGATTTATGATCTGCCACTTGGGAAACTCATGGTGGGGACATCTTCTCTGCATCTCCTTGTATCTTGTCCAAGCCTCATGTAAGGACTCGTGGCTGGCCTGGGAGAAGGAGGAGATCTCACTCCTCAGCTTCATGGTCTTCCCCGGGGAAAGAACTTCGTCAGGAAAGCATTTGAGAGCTTCTCCCAGGTGTTGAATGTATTCGGGTCCTTCCCCCTAAGCCACATCTTGGCTTTATCTCTCAAGGAGAAGGGGAACAGCTTCAGTCGAATCGCCTCAGTTGTGACACCGTTAATCCGGAAGGTGTCACATTTCTCCAAGAAGGAGTCTAGATGCTCGATCGGGCTCTCCATGGGTGCACCCGAAAACTGATCCTGCTGGATCCACGTCACCAAAGACGGCTTAAGCTCGAAGCTTTGGGCCGTAATAGCTGGAGGACGGATGGCGGAGGTGGACTCGATGGAAGGCATCGAGTACTCCAACAGGGACTTGTGAGGCGGGGTGTTCTCCCCCATGGCTTCAGGATCCTCTCTTCTTCGCTTCTCGACGGCCAAACCTCTTAGGGTGGCGGTTATCTCTGGATCAACGGGGATCAAGTCGTCGAGACTCTTGAACTCCGGCGCATGAAAAACAACAAACACCCGTGAAGCGACAAGTGGGAAAGAAACAGATAAGATAAGAAATAAAAATAAAAAATAAAAATAAAAAGGAAAAAGAAGAATGCGAAAATTATCGCGAGGTAGGGATAAGAGCTAGACACTAGGGTTCATGAGATCCTAAAATAACAAGCACGTTGCCTCCCCGGCAACGGCGCCATAAACTTGACCGGCGCCCTGGCGCGGTGCAAACGGGGGCGCGGAAATCTAAATATTTGTAACCGCAAGCGCACGGTGTTGTAGTGTGGCTTGGGGGTCGAACACAGGGAGGCGAGGATGTGCTTGTGTCAAAGAGGATCAAAATCACCCCGTGGGCGAGCTAGCCCGGATCGAAAGATGGGTTGTCACGGTAAAAGAATGCAAAGTATAGACAATATGAAGGAAAAAAACCCGGGGCTCTGGTTTCGACCCCAACGAGCGACTCTCGCCGATACGGTCTACGGGTAGGATGACAATCGGAATTAGGGTCTAATGGTGAGACGTTGCCTCTAAAAGTGGTACCGGCATCCCATGGGCTCGATATTCCGGTCGGTGCCCAGGATGATACGTCGGACTTCCCGGGTTCGATCAGTGGGCACTCCCGTGTCCATTAACACTGATCGACTCTGGGAGCACTAAGCTCACAACGATAACTCCCAACGTCTCATCCTGCCGCTCCCGCGCGCTAGGATTCGGCGTCTACGCTAAGAGCGTGAGCTATGGCTAGGGAGTCAACCGCCAAGTTTATTCCCCCTTGGCCCAACGGTCAAAGGCGGTCTTTTTCCCGCCGATGACAATAAAACACCCCGCGTAACCGTTAGATTCCTAATCCCTATCGATTTCCTAACCCTATGGACGCATCGGGAAGAGCCCCCGAAGGGGTTTCCGCCAAAATCCTGGATTAGGGAACTACTCACAAATATTCATTAAAAAGCGATCTAAATGAAAATGGACCGTCAAAATCATAATCAGACAATAGAAATGCAATGGTAGTAAAGCAATTAAGATAATACTAAAGTTTTAGAAAGATCCGAAAACTTACAAAAACTGGGAAATTACAGCCGTCACAAAATGAAGAAAACAGTAAAAAATAATCAACTCCCGAATCTGGGAAACCTAGGGTTCTATTTATAGAAAACGACATCACCTGATCGGTTGACAAGTCAACCGGTCGGGTGAGCCGCTTCACAAAATCACAGCACAATGCGGGGGTTTCACCCGGTCAGTATGAACCGGTCGGTTGGAGCTTGGTACGGTCGGTTGGATCTTGGTGCGGACTGGGTGAGGAGACCGGTTGGAGCATCGAGTCTTGGCTGTTGAAATTCAGCTACAGGTGAACCGATCGGGTGAAGGTCACCCGATCGGTTGGAAATCATCTTCGAATTTCCAGAGACTTTGAGCTTTTGACCCGGTCACTGAACCGACCGGGTGACTTCTCGTGAGCTCCAAGCTGCGCCTGGGTGGTGCACGCGTGCATCACCCGATCGGTTGGAGATGACCAACCGACCGGGTGAGGGGCTGAAAGATGCAATCTTCGTCGTTTGACCCCTTGGATCACGCGTGACTCTTCCCGTTGCTCCGGGGACACCTGATATCATCGTTTTACGCCCCAAATGCCAGCAAACTCTTGCAAAACACGGAAAACACGGAAAAGTGAAAGAAAACAAGAAAACACAAGAAAACACGAGAAAACGAATAAAAGACGGCGGTAAAATACGGAAAAACACGGAAGAAAACGTGCGTAAATGTATGAAATATAAACGCACGTCAATTACCTAAGCGATGCTGGATATATTACCATGACAGGGTTCATATCTCCATACAGGGGCGTTAGATATCATCTGAAGGATCATACTGATCGAGTTCCTCGAAATCACAAAGAGCTCTTCAACCTACGTCACTCGTCTTTACGAACCAATATCGAGTCGACTTTTGGAATCCTAAAGAACAAGTTTAAGAGATTGACATCCAAGCCGCAGTATCCCTTCCCATGTCAGGTCGATATCGTCCTAGAGTGCACTGTGTTGCATAATTATATCCAAGCAGCAGATCCACATGACCCGCAACTTCTTGAGGATGTAAATGTGATTGATGAGGATGGAGATGTTATCGATGAGCAAGATGGCTCGATTATAGATCTGTTACAACAGTTGCCCATACGTGAACAAACCCAACAGAGGGACCAATGGAAACTTCGCAGGGACCAAATAGCTTGGGAAATGTGGGTCGACTATTGTAACATACATAATTATGGGAACACGCATGAACATGGTCTATGACATTTGGTTGTATTTTATGTATTTGAAATCCTAATTACATTGCCACTTATTTAAAGCTATACTGCTTCTAATTTGACATTACGCATGGGATTTATTTGGTTGCAATTATTATGGATATATAGATTTATGGATTCTCCCTATTAAGTCATTCTTTTTGTAGGCATGGCTGTGGCATCTCAACCAGGTCAAGGGAGTGATCCGATGCCTCCGATGTATGGCCCAACATTTGCGAACCAATGGGTAGACGACGAACGTCGTCACGAGACTTTGCCACGTCGACCGATGGCACGTAGGATGGGAGAATTCCAGTATCATTCGCAGGGCAACCATGGTGGAGGCACAAGTATGCCGTTTGCACAATACCCACAGTATAGCATGCACATGCACATGGGGAGTCCCCCTGGATTTATGCAAATGCGACGAGGGGTGGGATGGTATAGGGGGAGGGAGCTACCAAGTGGGTGGGATGGTCCAAGGGGGTGGGAGCTACCAAGTGCCTGTTCTGGTCGGTATGGGTGGAAACCCTCATTTTATAAACCTGATTCACCAAAGTGCTTTCAACATGACGTCATCGCAAAGCAGGAATGACCCGAATGTTGGGAGTGATTCTTCAAGGAAGTCAAGTAGACGGGAAGAGTCGGAGTATGCATCGGTTTCTTGCCCACGGAAAAAATGAAGCATCATGCACAGAAGGTGACAGGGAACAAAGTATGGTTGTGGGAGCATGATTTGGTCCTCATCCCTTTCCTTGCGGAACAGGCAAGGCCAGGAATGAATTCAGATAAGACTTTCAAATCGGCTGCCTTCAACGTTGATGCTGCACGCATCAATTCGAAATTTGGCATGGCGTACACTAGCCAAAATGTGCGCAATCATATGAAAGGACTGCAGACGCGGCTCACCGATGTGTCAATGTGCCTCCAGTTAAGAGGAGTGGGCGGTGTGAAGATATGAAGATGATATTAATGGAGCCTGAAACGTATGCAACCGGTGATGCGGTAATAAATTCAACATTTACAGAAACATACATCATCGTCTATGACATTTTTGGTATTGCCTCGTTAATAACCCGTGGTGTATTCGTGCAGACACACCCTAGATCTAAAGACTATATAAATAAACACCTACCGTGGTTTGAGGATCTTCAATTGATTACAGGCGATGACGGAGCAATGAGTGATTTTAGGAAGGATGTTTTTGAAACCTTTGGCGGCCCATACACGGAAGGCGGTGGTGATCAGGCAACACCTTTGCCTCATGATTATGAATCAACGGACAACGATGTCCCACATTGCATCCCAACGTCTACATATCCAGTTCTTGTCCCAGCGGGTCCTAGCCATGCTACCCCTCCATCTTTGGGGGAAAAGAAACCGTGTAGAAAACGGGGACTTGCTGACAACGACGGATACAATGTCTTTGTTGATAAACTCACTGAGGTCACCGATGCCATACGGATCTCACACGCCCACTGGACTGTGGAACTTGGTAAGAGTGTTTATGTACACACAATGTATCCCGTAGCTAAGTTGGATAAATTGTATGAAATACTGAGTGACGTTGAGAAGGATGTGAGGAAGTATTTGGGGATGCCGGAGTCGACAAGGAAGAGATACATCAAGCAGAAAATCGAGGAAATTGAGCGTGACAGTGTGGAATAGGAAGATGAAGGAGATGAGGGCAGATGGGGGAACCGATGAGATTGGTGTAATATATGGGGTGGGTGGATGATTAAGAGGTGATGAGGAAAACTAGTAATATGTCTTAAGTCCATTGCAATCGTATGGGTAGTTGGTGATGGTTTATGCTTCTATTATTCTCGTCAATATATGCGTCATGAATTTTTCCCTTGCATGCTTGCTTCTATGTTTTAATGGCAATGAGTTGCCTTGGGTTTTATTACACAATGTCCATGCCATTCCTATTCTGTTGCATGTCTGGGTGCATGTCAATATTGATGCATGCTTGGATTTTTTGGCATTGAGATGACTTGGGTTTTCTTTCAGAATGTCCATGTCATTTGTGTATCTGTTGCATGCCTGTGTGCATGGCAATAACGATGAAAGCTTGGATTTTTTGGCAATGAGATGAGTTGGGTTTTATTATGGAATGTCCATGCCATTTGTGTATCTGTTGCATGCCTGGGTGCCTTTCAATATTGTTGCATGCTTAGATTTTTTTGCCTTTGAGATGACTTGGGTTTTATTTCAGAATGTCCTTTCCAGTTGTGTATCTATTGCATGCCTGTATGCATGGCAATATTGATGAAAGCTTGGATTTTTTGGCAATGAGATGAGTTGGGGTTTATTACAGAATGTCCATGCCATTTGTGTATCTAAGGCATGCGTGGGTGCATTTCAATATTGTTGCATGCTTGGATTTTTTGGCTTTGAGATGACTTGGGTTTTATTTCAGCTTGTCCATGCCATTTGTGTATCTGTGGCATGCCTGTGTGCATGGCAATATTGCTGCATGCTTGGATTTTTTGGCAATGATATAACTTGGGCTTTATTTCATACTGTCCAGTCCATTTGTGTATCAGTTGCATGCATGTGTGCAAGGAAATATTGATGAAAGCTTGGATTTTTTGGAATGAGATGAGTTAGGTTGTATTACAGAATGTCCATGCCATTTGTGTATCTAAGGCATGCATGGGTGCATTTCAATATTGTTGCATGCTTGGATTTTTTGGATTTAAGATGACTTGGGTTTTATTTCAGCTTGTCCATTCCAATTGTGTATCTGTGGCATGCATGTGTGCATGAAAATATTACTGCATGCTTGGAATTTTTTGGCAATGATATAACTTGGGTTTTATTTCATACTGTTGGGTTCTTAGGGTCCTTAGGGCCATAAAATCGGCGTCCGGCCTAAGTCGGATGGACGACGAAAATAAAATAGTAGCGAAAAAAAAGATTTAAACCTATTTTAAATCTAGCTCTAAAGAGAACAACCCTAGCCAATATCTCTATTATCCTGGGGTTGGGTCCGACCAACCCCTAAGGATAGATCTATCTAACATTTGCAATTATAAACGCATGCTAATAATTAAACTATATACCTTTCATTTCGTTTCTGCAGAATACGAAGCGTCATTTTCAACAACATTTCTTTGGCCCCGCATTGCTTCTCATGAGTCGAACTGTATCCCGAGCCGCATCTCGTCCTGAGCCGAACCGCTTCCCGAACCGCACCGCGTCCCGAGATGAGCAACACTCTTGTCGCCGAGTGTAACGACCTGTTTTAATGAATATGTATTTCGTACATATTTAACTAGTATAGTGATGTATTTGAGTAGTTAATATACGATTGTATTTATTATAACTCGAACACGCGAAATAACGATCGCGTTTATACCTTCTTTAATTCTTGGTTGATGTTGATTGCATGGACGAGATCATAATGTTCGAAATATTTTAATCAAATCGATCTTCTAATCCAAAACATCTTAACCTAATAAATTATCCAATCTGAATCTAGTATCTCAACCACATCACTTCCTCGTAAATCAAATCCTAATTTATGCTCATCATTATCGATCTCCTTGAATCACATCGTTTCATGCTAAATCTTAAATATTATCTCAACCAAAATTATCATCCTGATATATATTAATCAAATTGATTCCCCAAATCTAATAGCTTAATGGATTATCCAACATCATATCCAAACATCTTAAGTAGACATCATTACCTGAATCCAATCTTGCCCGTAATGATATGAAAATCCTAACCAAATGATTTTCCTTAATCGGATCTTAACCTAAATGGGTTAATTATATTAATCGGATCTTAACCTAAATGATTTTCCTTATCATATCCTAACATTAATAGCCAATAATTCTCAAAATCAAATCTTAACTAAATTTAATATCTTAGTTAACCCTTTATTTTCTTTTTTTTTTGATACATCGGAAAGCTGGTTAAAGGCGCGCGCGCGCTCCGCATCCACCAGAGATCGAACCCTGGTGGCCTCACTAGGAAGCGGAGGTAAATACCGCTAGACTACAGTCCTTTGGCAACCCTTTATTTTCTCTAAAACACTTTATTAGCTGTAAGGAGGGAATTTTCGTAACATCCCCACGCACACATTTGTTTGGCAACTAACCCACAAACCTCACTTTCTATTTGTCCATGTAACCAACCATGCAACACGTTCTCCACATCTCCCAACCATTTGCTTCTCTCCCCTAAAAACATGAAGCCTAGTCGTTGCCATCTCTCCTGCAAAACCCAAGGGAAAACAAACCCCCCCCCCTGTAACACTCACTCCCTCCTTTCTCCCTCTCCCCTCCAAAGAACTCAACTCAACCCCATCTCCCATTATCCCACGTTTCTCTCCCTAATTTCCCCTCTAAAAACCCCCAAGGACAACACTCCCCCTTCCTTCCAAGCCCGCTCAGCCCCCGACTTCCTCCCAGCACACAACCCAAGCCACCGCATGCTCCACCTGCTTTCCCTCGACAGCCCTCCGCCATTGCCGCTTCCCATGCGCCTCCGACCCCAGCCCTCTCCCTTCGACTCCCAGCTGCAACCCATGGGCACTACCAACCTCCAACGTCCGAGCACGCTCTCCGACCCTCATCCCCTGTCTTCGGACCCCCACCGGTGACGCCGCCTTTCCCCATCGCCGGAGCCACGCACCTCCTCGACAAACCCCATGCCACCGACCCTACAGCCGCGCCTTCCATCCCCAAGCTCGCCCAGCCACCTCGCCTTCCGCCCTCCACCGAGACTCTCTCTCTCTCTCAGCCCCGGCCGCCCATAACTCTCACCGGCCACCTCCTCTCTCTGACAGCGTAGAACCCCTCCTCTCATTACCTCGCCCAGCCCCCGAACTGGCCTGCACTGCCCACTCCGACCCCGCCTTCCATCGCCGCCCCGACCTCCTCTTCCGAACCCAGGCCCCCCTCGCCCCTTCTTCCCCACTACACAACGCCGCCTCCATTCGAAGCCCACGCCGGTGAACCTCCTCGCCTTCCTTGCCTCGTCACTGACCCCAGACCCCTCCTCCAACCTCACCCCGCCTCCACGACGAACCGCCGAGCACCTCGACCTTCCACTCCTCCCCTGCTACATCCGGTGAGTCCCCTGCCTGCCGTCGAACTCGCCGCAACGAACTACCGTTGTCCCCGCCACCGCACGGCGAAACCCCCTGACGGAAGCCGAAGACCACACACCCACAGGAACCCCCGGTGACCACGAGCTCCTCCTCTCCCCGTCCACGACACCCGCAACACACCGCCGTCTGTTGTCGCCACACGTGAATGGGCGGAGTCACACACACGTAAGCCATGTCTGCTTGCATAGTTAATGATATAACAGATATAATTATGTTATCAGTAGGTTATTATATATTTGTACTACTTTGTTAATGTATTAGTTAGTGTTGTGTAATGCTAAGTTTAAAAATGCATGCATGCTGTTAATAAAATTTAGTTAGCAAACATAAGTTATATAAGTGATGTTTGTTACTAACTATATTACCTTCAAGAGTTATATTCTTGTATTAGGTAGCTTACTGTTATTTAATAGTTGTAAATATTACAGTAATACGTTTATAACAGTAGTAAATTAAGTAATATTATAGGAACAATAGCATGTGAACAGTGGGTTAGATGAACATATATATACATATATATTAACTTGTAACAGTAATCTACTTTAATGATGAACAGTGCCATATGTTATTAATAACTAAACTTGATAATATGAGCAATGTATCACATAAGTAAGATTAGTATTATTCTATTTAATTGAGAATCTTTTAGCTTAATGTGAGATACCATGACACAGATATAATACGCCTTTCATCATGATCACGTGGACACCCGAAATTGACTAAATCAGGCAAGTGTGCATTTTTCTATACGTTTTAAAACATTGCTAGGTTTTATTATTAAATCAAGTATCGCTGATATTGTTTTATATCATACTACATACCATGTTGATAATTAACTGCTTGTACACACTTGATTTGATGTATGTTGATGGAATACATTGATGGAATGTATTGATGGAATATCTTGACAGTGATGTAATATCTTGAATTCGTGAACTCGTATAATTGATTAGGCTGGCTCGTGTTCCAGCATAACACTTAGGTGTGGTAGTCCAATGTAGTAGAGGTCCGAATGCTGGATCGCACTCTATTGGTGAACTTGACTGACACCTGGCCGGGTCGGTGAGTAGAGAGCCACATGTATCTTCCGTTGGCTTGGGTGCAATTATAGTACCTCCCCCTCAGACATTGGGCTTGTCATTGGACGCACTTGATTGAATGCCACACTATCTTGTTTCTGCTGTACTATTGAGAAAGTATGTAACCTGCCAGTTCCTACCTTACTCATGTACGAATGCCATGCTTATTACTTTGTACACCAGACATGCCATGCTTATTACTTTGCACACTACACATGCCATGCTTGTTACTTTTCACACTACACTCGCCATGCCACTGCTGCACACTACACATGCCATGCTTATTACTTTGCACACTACACTCGCCATGATTGTTACTTTGCACACTACGCTTGACACGCTCATACGTTTCTTACGCTACCATGCTTTAATTATTGTAATCATATTATTTCACGCATCTTGCCATGAAATGATTTTGAAAACCTTGCCGAGAGTCAACTTTTCTTAGCATTCTAAATCTTGCCGATCGACCCTCACTGACGTATATTTCCTTGTCTTGTGGAATATACGTCAGGTTTTAGACAGATTTGTAGAGGAGTATGCTTAGAGACTGAGCAAGTTGATCAAGAGTGCCTTGCAGCTGAGATCCACTGCTGAGGAGCAATGTGCCTTCGCAACATCATTGTACTTAGTTTTCTTTTAAATATTTGTATGGGCTTAAGACCCTTTCTTTCCTTTCCTTCATTGTTGTATCCATTTTGAGACTTTAAGATTGTAATAAAATATCTATCTGTGTTGTTTGAATTTGCATGCAAGAATTTGCAAATTGTTATCACAGACGCTTATTGTGCTTAAACCAAGGAGGAAGAAAAGAAAAAATACCTCCTTGTTTTAAGCACATGCGGACCTGGTCGCGTCCTCGCTCCCAAGTATAATGGGAAGCGGGACGTAACACCGAGCCAACCACGCGCAGAAGAAGATTTCACCTTGAGTGGGTGCTACGTCAAGATTTCGGATCCGATCCGAACTCATTCGTAGCTTTGCTAGAGCCCGATCATGAGTAATGAAGAATTAGGGAGAGATGGAATAATTTATTTAAGTCTTAATCTGAGCGTGCTCCAAACTCTTAGGAGCTTCTCGGATTTGGAGACTTGGTGTGAGTTTTCAAGGAGAGTGTTTGCCCCTATTTATATAGGCGGCTGACCCCTCCCCTTCTCATCATATCCGATGTGGGACTAAAGATATGGAGTGAGAAAAAATCAACTAAAGATTGCCTTTCACAGAGGCAATCTTTGGCGATTTTTTCCGCCCTCACCGTTGAGTTTTATAATTGATACAACCTATCAAATCGAAGAGTACTGAACGGTGAACGCATAAAAACAAACGGTGCTCAATTTCGACTTCGTTTGACCCCTCAAACGTGTGTCTAAAGTTCAACTGAAAATGTATTTTTGCACAAAAAACCAGCCGTCAAAAAGGATTCCAAAACCCCTCATTTTTGGGCCCTACAATGGGGCCCACAGCTGTTTGTGGGCGCGCCACGTGGGCACACCCGCCTGGGTTTCTGCGGTAGCTCCCGCCCACAGAGCGGGCGTGCCATGCTGGGCCCGCTTGCAGGAGCATCCGCCCGCTGAGCGGGCGGGCCCCACGGGCCCGTTAGCAGGAGCGCCCATGTCGTCGAACCAACCACGCGACGAAGAAGATTTTACCTTGAGTGGATCCTACGTCAAGATTTCGGATCCGATACGAATTCCTTCATAGCTTTGCTAGAGCCCGATCAGGAGTAAGGAAGAATTAGGGAGAGAGGGAATAATTTATTTAAGTCTTAATTCGAGCATACTTCAAACTTTTGGGAGCTTCTCGGATTAGGAGACTTGGTGTGACATGCCCCTAAGAGTGAAACACCAGGATGTGTTTATCATATGTATGGAATATATGACTATTGCTATTTATGTATGTACGTGTGTGTGTTTATACATGTGTGACCTATGTGTCTACGTGCGTATATCCTTGTTTATATTGAGTATGTGTATAATTAGTATGTGTTGTAGAAACTAAAGATCTAGACATGCGTTCTAGCCAAACAACACATATCTAGATATATAACATGTGGAATCTTAAATCATTACATACTTTGATTTAGCGGAAGCGTACCTGAGTCCATTGCTAATAATCTGAAAGAAATCCTGACGATAACACAACGGACGATCTTCCAGAATAGCACAAATCAACCGTTGGAGAACCCCTTTAGCTTTTTCCTGGTTTCTCTCCTAGCGACGGGACGTAGAAAAGACGGCTCAACTTTGTTAGTGTATTCCGGGGACCATGACCGCTAATATTTATAGGCTAGCCTCCATAGCCCTAGGGTTTCTAACTCGGCTCATCAACGAGTTGAAGCCCAATTGTCTCTACACATAAAGGCCCCACAACCTGATTAACTCATTTAGCCCATTTAATTAATTAAAACCAGATCACTAATATATTGGGCTTAACATGACAGCGTAGCACTTATATAATTATTTACCGCATATTAGCCCAATGTTGGATTAAGATCCAACTTGTTGGATAAGTTCCAACAATCTCCCACTTGGGCTATATGCTAAACTTTATAATTATATTTCATAGTGCATACAACCAAATAAGATCTTAACTTACTGTCATTTCTTTAATGAGTCAAAAAACCAATTCGGTCCATCAATTATATTAGCAAGGGATCAAGGAGATCTTCGCTGCAGCAATTGCAGCTCGACCCATCAGTGGTCACCGTGCTAATACAAAAGAATGACATGGATTATGAAGTGGATGTGTAGCATGGAAATTACATGTAATGTGATCTAACATGTCTATTTCTAACTGATCCTCCTTAACCTTAGTGAGATCACAAACAACCAAAATCGGAGTGAAGCCGAACTGAAACCAAAAAAATTATTTCTGATCAGAAAATAACCTCAAGCTTAAGTTGGAGACTTGATTTTGTCTATCATATGAGCACCCAAAAGAACAAACTCCCACAAAACTGAATGTTCTTAATGAAATGACATTCATATGAGTAGCTAGCTCATAAAACCTTTTGGATGGCATTTCCTTACTATAACGGATCCGTAATTACATGGTTTGTTCCGATGTGCTCATTAGACAATTATACACTCCTATTATTAATCAACAAGCTTGGAACTTGATCTCTGAATATCTAAACTTTGTCGAGTTCCTGTTGTTGCTGGAATATAAAACTGCAGACTTCATTGTCACTAAATAAAATGTGTGGTGTTTCAACCATCCCTAATTTGCAGCATAGTGACAAAATACGCAGATATATTTCATGATTTGGATGTCACATAATATGATATGAAATCTAAAGCCATGTCAGAAGAGACTATATAAAGGGGACCATTTAAATCTCTTCTAGTAGATGGCGCCTACCATAGATTTCCATACATTCTTTGCATCCGATAAATGATCAGAGTCAGTATACCAAAATGATCTCAAACCTTTTTGACTAATGATCTTTGAACATGTAACCCTTTTGTTCTCCATAAATACCGTAAGACACATTTGGCTGATGTCAAATGGTCAACTCCTGAACTTAACAATCTGCCCAACACACCTGTAATATATGCAATAACCAAACGCATAAAAAACTAAGCATACTTTAGACTCCCTTTTGGTGAGATATAGGGAATCTTCTGAAGTAGATTCTCAGGGCAATTAATGAGACTAAACCTGTCTCCCACAGAACTTAACATTCATTACCACGTAGATATTATATAAATTACATGCTTCAACAGAACTTAAGATATATGACATCATTAAACATCATCTCAAAACCAAACGAGGTGATTAATTAATGAAATTTAATATATCATTAACGACATTGAAATGCTCTACTAATACCATTATAAACCTTATAGAGTCTTTCATGAAAACTGAATAGAAAGTCTCTTTACAATTAATGCATTCTTTTCCGTATAAAGTCTTTGAGTGATACGCTTTAATCTTTTCTTAATACCCTTTTGAATTCCTTTTGATTATAAAAAAACTATTTACAATCAATAGGTTTCAAACCTTATGGCAATGAGGAAAAATTTTAAGTATCATTCATAGACTTTCTTAATTAATGCATTGATCCATTTTAGAGATGTAGAATTTTTTTGACTTGATGTAAGCCGAACTTCCATCATCCTAAGTCAACAGTGAGCTTGTCATCTCTTTAATGGATTTCCTGAATGGCAATTAGTGCCTGTAGGATGTTAGAGTTTGCCCTTATGAACAATTTCCCGAATAGGAGGAAGTGCAACATTATCTTGAACTTATTGTGTCTTGAACAATGTCAGGAATACAATCCTGAACAATGACAACAACACCTGTGGGAATATAATCCTCTTCAAGAATAATGTCACTAACTGTCAATTTCCCCCCTCAAACTTAGCATCCTCAAATAGGTTTGCATGTCCTAATTCGTAAACTAACTTAATAGTGGGATTATGTAAAATCATACAAAATAATATCAACTTTGAAACTATTCAACAAAATTAGAAAATCATTAGCAAAATTAGTTGGACATCTTCAAACATGCAAGTGATTCATTTGTTGAAACTTTATTTAAGGATATAAGCTGCAATCAAAATATAACTGAGTTCTAAACTGTTAATTCTTTCATTACAACACATGTACTTAAATGCAGGAATTCTATAGATGAAGCAACATTTCCAAATAAATGAAGATTATAATGATCCTTTAAAGAACTAGAATTAACTAATTTTGAATCAAGAGACAACCAAATTTTCCATTCATAATTGAACACTTATAACCAAATTTGTTCAAAAATAGAAGTGGAAATCCAAATTTCGTTAAAAACTGTATACAAAAACAGTATATAATAGTCTCATAAAATTCAAATACAATCTAGCTTTTAAAAGAAATAATCTAAATTTAATTTGCTTCTACTTGAACCATCTTGCCATTACCCATATCGATGTATCTTTCACCATCAGTTGGCTCTTGGCATCTTAGGCAATCCTGCATAGACACAATGATTTGAATGGTTATACCAGGATCTTTCCATCACGTGTCTATAAGTACCAAAGTTTGCAGAAAAAGAAATTAACTTAGAATTAAACCAAATCAAAGAAACATACCCTTTTAGCATGCCAAGCGTGATAATTTGTGTAGTTCTTCTTTACATGCCCTTCAGCTCCACAGCAGAAACAACCATGACTTTCTGAACTTTTCACTTTCCTTTGTTGTTTCTTTTGAGAAGCTGTATCTGCAGTTTCAGTATCCTTCTTCCTCTTGTTGAAGGTGGATGTCAGGAAAGGGCTTTTTGTCATTTCTTGCTCAAGCCTTTCATCTTCCTTTACACAGTTTGAGATGAGTTCATCCAGAGACCAAGTGTCATCCTTCACATTATAGCTCATCTTAAACTGGTTAAACTGAGATGGAAGAGATATCAAAACAAAATGCACTAGCAGAGCCTTAGAGAGGTCTAGCTCAAGTGCTTTCAACCTTGAAGCAATATTAGACATCTTTAATATGTGCTCCCTGATTCAATCGAAATTGTGCGCAATCCAAATAGGGTGCACACGATCTCCCCCTGAAGTGAAAGGGTGTCGAAGCAATACAAAATAACCTGGTGAGCCCAGGGTCGAACTCAGGGACAAGTCGTCTCGCATTCACAGAGTCAATCAAAGATAGCTAAGGGTGTAAGAACGTCCAACTACTAAGAAAGATGTGGTGGTGGAAAGTATGTGTGGTAAAATGTATCAAACTACTCTATAAAAATGAGGGATAGAGGATTGGATAGGCAAGTGGCAAGGAGCTAGGAGGAACGCATGGACCGTGTATTTGTTAGGATCAATGTTAAGTGTGAGAATATAACCCTACAACTCAATGATGTCCCTTTTGGGGATGCACCATCGGAAAATACTCTTTTGGAGGTGAAAGCAAGTGTGAAATGTGATTCAATTGTGGAGCCCTTTTGGGGTCATAATTGGAAGTGGTAGCGGTCACGGGCTATGGTTCTTTATGACTCAATGGCGTCCCTTTTGGGGAAGCGTCATCGGGGATATCCTTTTGGGAGTTAAAATGATGGGATAGTGTAGTGGCTTAAGAATCAGGTCTCATGAAAATTAAGTTGATACTTCTTTTTGAGAAGATCAAACTCATCCTTTTGGGATGATCGGTTCTCTAATACAATCTTTTGGATTCATATAAGAGAATTAAATTAGAAACTTAAATTTAAGCCACATAAAAAATAATTCAATACAAATGAACCCAACTCAACATGTGAACAAAAGTTCCATAGCAAATCACGATCCATGCAAAGAAATTTAGCAATTCATATGGATAAACAATACTAACTTCATATAAATCATTATCAAATCCATACAACCCAATTAAGCACAAATGAAAACCTAAGACAAAGGAAAGAGATCACCAAATGTTGCTACAAATGAGTCCTTTCTTCTTTTCCCTTTTTCTTCTCCAAGCTCCTCCAAGTTCCTTGCCACCAAGCCCACCAAGAGCCTCAAGAACCTCTCTATTTCAGCTATAGAATGAACTACAATGGGATATAATGGAATATATTGGAATACCATAAGATGAAGCTCTCCCATTCTTTTATAGGCTTAGAATCCCAAGGGGTTTATAGTGCTTGGCTCTTCATTTCTCCACTCTTTATTTGAGAATCAATTCCATGACTCTTCATTTTTCATTCTTTATTTTAGAATAAATTACATGAAACCATTCAAATCTTGGCCTCTTCATCTTCCACTCTTTATTTGAAATTAAATTCACATGTCTCTTCATTTTTTGTCTCTTTGGCTTCTGGTCATGCAAATAAGCTTAAGAGTGGCAAATTGGTGGAATTTGGGCTGGCCTGCTGGGCTTCTTTTTATTTTTCAGAAATTGCTTTTCGCCTTCAAAAATTCAAGAAAAATACCTAGAGGCTTAGGAAAATTCTCAGAAAATACTGGAAATTCCCTAAGGCCCCTAGAAGTACCTGAAAAGTATGAGGTGTAGAAATTAGTCCAAATAATAATAATATGAATTAAACCATGAACTAAAATCAATATAAAATCATTTTAAGCCTCCAAAAATTGTAGAAAATTCCACCAAGCTCCAAAAGGTACAGAAAAATAGATGTAGCACCACAAAAATACTATGAGCACATAAAAAATAATGAAAAGCTACAAAGATCGCTAAAAACTCTATTTTGTGCACAAATCAACGATATGCTCCATAAACCAATTTTAATTCAATTATGCTTATCATGAAGCTTAGTTAAACTATATTCATGCACAAAATGCCCAGAAATAGGGGGAATAAATATGTAATATTCATACTGAATCACTCCCTAATGTTACCTTTACCTTCATATTTCATTGAAGTTAGGTTCGTCAAGAGTGTATTACTCTCACCCTTTTCATTCTTGACAACCCTCTTTTCAAGCTCAATGAGGAACCATTTAGTAGTGGCAATTTTCTCTGAAATAGAGCCCCTGAGATATTCTGGAATGGCATTCTTTATAAGCATTAGGCACATGCGATTTGATCTCTTTCACTCTTCCATCTCCCTCTGTTCAACAGAGGTACTCTCATCAGTGAGTGGTGGAGGACTATGAGTCCTCAATGCCAGATCAAGATCCATGACTCCGAGGATTATCAAAAGATTCTCCTTCCATGCCTTGAAGTTAGTGCCATTAAGTACTGGAATAGATTTGAGGTTGGCAGAAAAATTTTCAGGAATAATAGCTGAAAAAGAGAACAAGAAAACAATTTTAACATGTTCATATGAGTATTAAACAAAGCAACACCAAATTCAAATTAATGCTATTTTCCCATCTCAACACATCCCCCACTAGACCAATATTTATCTTTGGATAATCTATTGACTAGGCACTGACATCTTGTTGTAGCAATCAGACAATGACAATAATAACATGACAAAAATAAAACTTCCTTTGGGCCGAATTAAATTTGCATGCATTGATCTCACTAATCATCACCTTGTCTATTGCCACATGTGCGCATGAAATGGTATAGAACGGTAATCTTCCTTTGGGCCGATTTAGCATTCTTACAAAAATCATTGACACATTAAATTCTTTTTATATTTATGAAATGAAATAATGCAAATCAACAGAGCCCACTTTGGCGAGATGATGATTGCACGAAGTCATTTCAAAAATATATACCTTTGCAAAATTTGAATCTAAGTCGCAATTTAATACATGAATTTACACTTTAAGTGGAGACATTCAAGTCCACTTTTATTCAAAATCAAATTTAAGGCAACCAAAATTTTCATACAAAAGTATGTATTCAACTTGTTATATTTCGAGATTAAAACTAATCTTCACAAGAAAACCCACTTTGGTGAGTTGATGATCCAATCAATTTATATTCGAAATATATAATTAATTGTGCTATAAATTGAATTTGAAACTAAACTGAATTTAACACAAAATGATTTCATTAAGTGAAAATATATATAAGAACCTTTTATTCCATCTTTCAAATCATTTATATTGAGTTAAATAAAATCAATAGATTCAACACAAATTTTCTTTTTAAAATTTGGGTATGTAGGTGTACTAATTGTATATGAACATACATAGAAATATATATATAAATATACACACTATCCCATTTTATATATAACTTTAAAATGTGTCAAAATTCCTTGATGGTTAGTGCACAAAATTCTTTAAGGCCTTTTAAACTTATACTTGAGGAGAAATATATGTTAACGCTTTTTATTTGCTCCTGAAGAAAACATTTGAATTTTGTGTTTTGATTTAAATCTAAATTTAGGCAAACTGAATTTTTATACCAAGGTATAAAGTCAACTTGTTATATACTGAAATATATATATACTGGTTTATGCCATAAACTTTGAATTTAAATTTATTTTGCACATTTAACACAGAATTTATCTTTGAGGAGAAATATACATGAAAGCTTCTTATTTCCTCCTTCAATCCAATTAAACTCAATATTGGGCAACCAATCATACAAAAGTATGTATTTAACCACTTATGTTCCGAAATAATAATAATTTAACTGTAGAGCCCAATTTGGTGGGGTCCCGTAATAATTAAAATTATTTTGAAACATATAATTTAATGCGTCCAAAAATTAAATTTAAATGAAGCTGAACTAAAATGTAAATATACAGGAAAGCCTTTTATTTATTTTCTCGATCCATTTAAAATTCATCCAGGCAACTGATCATACTACTGTTTGTATTTAATCCGTTTTACATTCCGAAATAATAACAATTTTAACAGTAGAACACACTTTGGTGGGAATTTACAAAAAATCAGAATTATTGCGAAATGTATATATAAATGAATTTTTCCTAAAGAATTAAAATCGGAATGAACTTAATTTAACACACAAAATTGGGCCTAAAGGAAATATATATACACAACCTATTTCGAAATATATTTAATTACAATTATTTCGAAATATATATAATGTAGCATGCCTAAAAAATAAATTTAAAATTAAAACTGAATTTTAACACAAAAATTACACTTAATGGAAATATACAAATGTCCTTTTTATTTCCTCCGTTAACTTGTGTTAAAATATCCCAAATTAGGCCCAAATTTGTGTCCAAATTGGCTAAAAGAAGACCATAACATCCAAATAATCCAAACAGGCCCAATTTAACAGCCCAGCCCTCCTCACCATTTTATTTTTTTTAATATTACTGCTTGTGGGCCGGCCCTAGAGAGGCCGGCCCACGGGGCTGAAACGTCAAACAGGACTTATGGTTTCTGATTGGGGCAGCAGCGGCCGTCGCCGCCGCCCCCTCTCTGCCATCGGGCGCCGGCTGGGGGGCCGGCGCCCCGGTCTCCGGCGAGGGGGGGTGCCGCCCCCCGTGTACCTGACTGGCGGCGGCCTCCGCCGCCCCCTTTTTTCTGAACGGGGGCGACGAAGGTCGCCCCCTTTATATAGACGGGGGCGCTCGGCGCCGCCCCCTGTTTCTGAACGGGGTGCGGTGCCGGCCGCCCACCCTTATTCCGCAGGGGGCGACGACAGGGGGCAGCGCAGGCCGCCCCCTTTATTCCGCCGGGGGCGGCAGGCGCCGCCCCCTGTTTCTGAACGTGGGGGCGGCGCACGCCGCCCCCTTTATTCCACCGGGGGGCGGCAGGCGCCGCCCCCATGTTTCTAAACGGGGGCGACGCCGGCCACCCCCTTTGTCTGTGCAGGGGGGCGGCCGGCGGGCCGTCTCCGATAAAAAATATTTTTTAAAAAAATTCAGGGAAAACAAATAAAAAATCCTTCCTTTATACAGATCTGAAAAACTAAAGCTGATAACAAACGAATTTTTAACAAATCCGAAACTAGAAACAGATTAAAAATCAGATTTTTATCAGATCTGAATTTACGAGCAAGCAAAATTTTGAGATCCAAGCATGGTGGCTCCGATACCACTTGTAGAAACTAAAGATCTAGACATGCGTTCTAGCCAAACAACACAGATCTAGATATATAACATGCGGAATCTTAAATCATTGCATACTCTGATTTAGCGGAAGCGTACCTGAGTCCATCGCTAATAATCTGAAAGAGATCCTGATGATAACGCAACGAACGATCTTCCAGAATAGCACGAATCAACCGTTGGAGAACCCCTTTAGCTTTCTCCTGGTTTCTCTCCTAACGACGGGACGTAGAAAAGACGGCTCAACTTTGTTCGTGTATTCCGGGGACCATGACCGCTAATATTTATAGGCTAGCCTCCATAGCCCTAGGGTTTCCAACTCGGCCCATCAACGAGTTGAAGCCCAATAGTCTCTACACATAAAGGCCCCACCACCTGATTAACTCATTTAGCCCATTTAATTAATTAAAACCAGATCACTAATATATTGGGCTTAACATGACAGCGTAGCACTTATATAATTATTTACCGCATATTAGCCCAACGTTGGATTAAGATCCAACTTGTTGGATAAGTTCCAACATGCGTTGCTATTGGAGTTATGGTAGTGTAGTGTATATTGTAGTGAATATTGGATGCATGTAGTATTTTGTACAATGGATGTGAATATGTTGGATGTTTATCTAGAGTGTGAATGTGGATATAAGTGGTTAAGTGTTGATAGATTTTGTATTTATATGGAGCTTAGCATGTATTGTATGTGTCGTCGCGTAGTGTTATTGTGTATAGAAGTATTGGTGGTTATTGGTATATGTGTATAACTTATTTGGATGCATATGTGGTTGTATCATTGTGTATGATATGTACACTTGGATGTGATATACATAGGTATGTGTATGTCTTGGTGTGTATGTGTATGTGTGTGTTGTGTGTTGTGGGATAGTGTATGTGCATGTATGATGGTGTAAGTGGGTGGGTAAGTGTGAATAGGGTTAGGGTTCTATGGCACATGATGTAAATATAATTAGCAATTGAGGGATATTTATATTATATGGTATACTTGTAATTATTTATAAGTTGAAGGGTAGATGAGTAAGGGTATTTGGGTCTTTTTAGCTTGCATGGCATCTTCTAGCCATTTGACTCTTGACCCTTAAGAATTAAGGAAACAATTAAGAGGAGAGATTAAGAATAGAACGTTGGAGAATTGAAGAGAATTATAGACTCCAATCTCATTTATTTCTTTCTCCTTTCTCTTTTCTTTTCTTTTCTACATCTTTCTCTCTTCCTCGTTTTGTGTCATGGCCGAACCAACAATAGCCCCATCTTGGCCGATCCCCCGCTCTTTCCCTCTTAAAATCTTTCCAAGTTTGCATGCTATTCAATGTCAATTAAGAGGAAGGAGAAGAAATAAAGGAAGGAAGAATTAAGGAAAGGAGACATTATGGAAGGAGGATTAAAGAGGGCCTTAAGGGGGGAAATTAAGAGGCTTCATGAAGGAAAGTTGGTTCATTTTTAGGAGGAGACTTTTAAGGTAGGAATCCCAATTCCATGTGATATGTTATTTTGTTCATGGTAATTCATGTTTTCTCATTATGCTACATGCCCTTTTGCATTAATTTTTCATATGTTAGTTTCATGTATTCTTTTGCTAGTCAACATTTATATGCTTGTAGGCCAATCATGTTTACCTATTCATGTTTTATTAATTGTTATGGGAATTAAATGTGTGCTTTAGTAGATGCTTCTAAATGCTGATTCCATGATTCCATGACAAAACCATGTATGTATCTCATTTATTTGTGAAATTGCCCATGTATACAATTTGTTAGAATTGTTCAAATGAAAACATGCTATATTTTGGTCATGCATTGAGATGAGTATGTGGAATGGTTTCTTATGGCATAAATGAATGTGAGGCAAGCAATGGATATATTTGTATGGAAAATTGATTTTTCTTGAAATAGGGGAGGCATAGTATGGAACATTATTGACATGCATAGTTTGATTGTAGAGGTATGTGGGCATGGATTTATATATGGTGTTGTGATATAAAGAAATTGGGAAAATGGGTGTGTAACGACCCGCTCTCGGGGGCCCGTAACTTATTTGGTTTATTCGCAGGTTCCGCAGTTTACCAGTGAAATCAGCATAGCCACAACTCAGAGATGCATCACAATACTCAAAACCAGCGTACAGACGTTATTACATTCCAAATTAAAGTACAACAACCAGCACACTCTCTGAAAAGAAGTGCGGAAAAGTAAATACACAGTACAACCCACACACCAACAGTAAAGTAAATAAAACTCTGCAGCTTCAGGATCAAGTGTAGGCTCCACGAACTCTGGGGCAATGTCCTCGATCAGGTCTTCGTCTGCCGGTGCCATAAATGGAACTGAAGGTAAGTCACAACAATTCTAGCAATAGAAAAAGAGGAGTGCACAAATATGGATCAGGCTATGGTAAACAAGTGCTGAAAGTAAAGTAAGAATAAAGTAAGGACAGACAAGCATGCAAGTGCGATAAGTAAAGTACATCAAGTCAAGCATGCAAGGGCGACAAGTTAAGTAAAGGTGACCGAGCGAGTATGACTAGTGACGTACAAGAATAACTAAGACGATAGCAATGACTATAGCAATAATGAGTGTACTTGTGCCTATTCTAGTTCGTGACTTATAACGGGAAGTACAGTGAGCAACCAAGAGGCCAACTCTTGCCGCGGGTGCTACTCGGGCGAACCAATTCTCTGAGTACTGTGCAATAATCTGTGATCTGTGATCTGTGATGGTTGTCACCGGCACTGTTATGGGTTGCTAGAACCCGCACGGTGACAACAATGTCTGGACTAGTCGCTCCCGCACTTCCGCAATTATAAGTTACCCCAAAACCCCAAGTGTCTGTGCAGGTTACCGTTCTTTGCAGTTTTACGAGTCATTTACTGTTCTCACATATCCAGTTACAATCTTTCTGTCAAGCATGTCAATCTGTTCAGGTCAATAACTGTTTCGAGACTAGATGTTTAGTCCTATGTGTTAACGATACTCCAAAGACCTTTGCTTGTTGAAAAGTCAAGGCAGAAACCTCAAGAGAGAATGTCAGTCCTGAGCAATGTTTGAAGTCCAACAACTAAGGTACCGATCCACGCTTTGAGCATGCGGTGTTTCCATTAAGTACACTATCTAGATTTCTAAAGTTAGAATTTACTGTGACTTACTGTCTTCGAGGTGATGGTAGTGGGCCGAGACTGGATCTAGTGCGGATGCACGAGATTCGATGCCTGCAAAGACAAGAACAACTAGTTAGAGAATACGCTATTTCTTATTTATTTAACTTGATCGTTTTGATTTTTAAAACTGTTGAAACGGTGTCGGAAAGCGTTCTAAATTTTTGTATATACTATATATGTTAAAAATTGTTTTACTGCAGGAAGGAATATTTTTCTGAAGTCCATAGTAATTTTTATAATTTTTAGAAACTCAAAATAGTTTAAAACCCCAGATTATTTAAGTTAAGCGTATCTTCCGTAATTTCTTACGGGAGCAATACAAGTCGGAATGACTTGAGTGAACAGTCAAAATGACCGTCTCGAAGTCTATTATCACATATAATTTTATCAAATATTAGTGTACGTAAAATCAGCGAGTTACGATTTTTAGAATGAATTAAACCTATTTAATCTTTAGGCTCGAAAAATCATTCCGGAAAAAGTAGGCGTCTGGTTGAGGTGAGACCAGCGCCAAGGGATCCGAAATATCGTTTCTGATTTTCTGGGGCTATCCACACATTTTTCTAGGCCCTGTATAATTAGTTATGGATTTATAACCAATTAACCCTATTTAATAATTAATTAAAACTGAAAATACGAAAGTAAATCCGTATTTACGAATTTGCCACCGAGATATACCCTTGCTTCATTCTCGGTCGTCGACAGGCAGCTAGACAGGGGGGGCTTCCGTGCGTACGGCGGCAAGGTGTCGGGGGAAGGCGGAGGCGGGGGCGATGTCGGAGGGAGCGGCGGTGGGTTGCAGCGGCGGCGGCGGCGGACTTCGTCGGAGCGGGAGGCGAACGCGAATGAGCGAGGCGGGAGCTTCGGCGGCGTTCGCTGGCGTCTCCGGCGATCGAGAGAGGCGGAGCAGCGGCGGTCGAGGGCAGCAGCGTCGGCCGTTGGGCGGTGGAGCACGGGCTCAGGCGAGGCGACGGGTCGGAGGGGGCTTGGTGCTGCTCGGGGGTGGTTGCCGACGTGCGAGGCTTTGGGGCGTGGCGGTGCTGACGACGGGGACGGCGGAGAGCGTGGCGCAGGGGCGGCGTGAGGCGGTGGCGGGAGCCCGACGCTGCGGGGAGCTCCGCCAGTGGGGGCGTGCGGGCGTGTGGGCGGAGACGGCGGCGTCGTACGGCGGAGAAACGGCGGAGGGAGCACGGTGGCGGTGGCGACGGCACCCCACGGCGGAGAGAGAGCGTGAGTGAGAGAGAGATAACGGTGGGAAGAGAGATTTGAGAGAGGGAGATCTGTGTGTGCGTGAGTTAGGAAGATGGGTTAGGGGTTAATTATATAGGGGTTTGGGATGGTATAATTGTAATTAGGAGGGACTCATTAATACTTAGTCAACTAATTAATAGGTTAGGAGAGGAACTTTAGACTAAGTGTGGAGAGTAGGTTCACCCATGAATCACATGGGCTTCTAACGTGTTAGGTAGGTAATTAGGATAGATTAAAAGTAATTAGTAAAAAGTAAAACCCCCATTAGTGAAAGTAATTAGTAAAATACAAAAAAACAAAATTACGATTTTGCCCCTGGAGTCAAACGACTCCGAAAAATTACGAAAACATACCCACGGGATCGTATCATCGCGAGGATGGCGAATACGAAGTCCGTTTCAGGGTTTGGGCTACGGGGATACTAGTTTTTGGCCAAAACGTTTAGAAAACATGTATGTGGGTTCTTTATTGAAAGGATATCAGAAAATTACGAAAATAATGTGGGGAGCCCTAAATGATCATAGGAGGCTACTGTAGAAGTTTGAAAACGTTTTGAAGATGTTTGTATAGAAAATAAATTCGTCGAATCAAAACGGTAATTTTGGGAGATGAATTTTAACAGAAATGTTTTGGGCATTTGAGGAAATCCGAAATTGCCGAAATACAATATAATAAGTCTAATGCTCTAAAATATGTTTATAAGAATTTTTGAAATCATTTTTGTTAGAAAATTCTTGACTAACATAATGTAAAATTTATTCGTAGAAATATGTAAATTGAACTGTTGAAAATTACTGGTCGTTACAGGGTGCATAAGAGATGCATGACCCAATGAGTAATAAAGTTGAAAAGAAAGTAAATGGAATATATATGAAGCCGTGCCACCATGACCCCAAGTCAATCTACTCTTGCCAATATTGTTCCATACTCATATCTTCTATTTGTTGGAATCAAGTTAATGCAAGTTCAATAATGTTGTGATGTTTATTTATTGATGTTACAACATATGCTATAAATGTTCAACTAGGCTCATGTCTACTATTTATTGGAATCAAGTTAATGCAAGTTTGGTTAGTATTGTAGTAGTTGTTGGTATTGCACAATGCTTTATAAGATTCAATTATACTCATTCATGCATGCTACATTCTCTCTAGCCATAATAATGCAATCTCTTGTATGTGCATACTTGCTTATATGTAGTTGCATGCATGATTGCATTCTTAAATAGCATGCCATATGGAAGTGGGCTATTCCTACGGGGTCACGCGTTGACGTGCCCTCGTTGAATTTTCATGTATTGATTTTTGGAGTTGGAGGCACATTAGCTCAGCTGGTTAGAGTTGAGGGTTGTGTGAGTGTGTGAGTGATCTGAGTGTGTGTTCTTGTACTTTGGCGAGATGTGGGTTTTCTGTTGTATATGAGATTGTATAAGGATGTTGTATTTGGACCTTTTGTATGTATAAATATGTGTGTGTGATTGAGTTGTTGGTTTTCTTTTGTTATTCTGTGTTGTCTAGAATGCTACAAGTACTATCCCAGCAGTGCGCAGTGGGCCTGCTTGTGTTTGTATTTCGTATTTCCCTCCGTAACACTCGCTACTCAGGGTATCCTGTGGAGCGGGGCATTACATGGTGCGAATTTTCAAGGAGAATGTTTGCCCATATTTATAAAGGTGACTGACACCTCCCCTTCTCATCATATCCGATGTGGGACTAAAGATATGGAGTGGAAAAAAATCAACTAAAGTTTGCCTTTCACAACGGTAATCTTTGGCGAATTTTTCCTCCCTCACCGTTGAGCTTCGTAATTGAGACAACATATCAAATCGAAGAGTACTGAACGGTGAACTCATAGAAATAAATGGCGGTCAATTTCGACTTCGGTTGACCCCTCAAACGGGTGTCTAAAGTTCAACCCAAAATGTATTTTCACACAAAAAACCAAACGTCAAAAAGGATTCCAAAAACCCTAATTTGTGGGCCCCACAATGGGGCCCACAGCTGTTTGCAGGCGCGCCACGTGGGTGCGCCCGCCTCGGTTTCTGCGCCATCTCCCGACCGCAGAGCGGGCGGGCCCTGCTGGGCCTGTATATGCTGGACCACCTGCTCGTGAGCGGGTGGGCCATGCGGGCCCGTTAGCAGGAGCACCCGTCGATTGAGCGGGCGGGCTCCGCCTGGGCCATGCCTGGGCCAAGCCTACGCGGCCATGGTTTTGTGCCTTTAAATCTTGTTTAAAACTAGGGGTGGGCATCTGAATATTCGGATCGGATTATGCCTCAATCCACCATCTGATCCGATTGAATCGGATGATGAAAAATCTGATCCGCATCCACTAATAAAAAAAGTTAATCTGAAAATTCGGATGATTAGAATTTCGGATCGGATACGATTCGGATCGGATTAATTTTAGCTTTATTGAAATTTTAAAATTATTGATGCCACAATTTGTAACTCGTTTCATTAGATTCTGAAAGTTTAACTTTTAAACACGACAACACAATTTCTAATCCCCTCAATAATTTCAAACATACTTGCAGTAATTTGTTGATGCTTTAGAAGGTGTTTCTTTGATGTGTAAAGATTATTTACTTGAGACCTCTTGTGCTTGTCTATTTGTTTTGAAGAATTATCGCTTGATGTGATTCTTTACTGAGTATGATTCTTTACTAATGGGTATCGTTCTTTTTCAATTTTCAGAGGTTCAAATATATATCTTTGCAACCTTTTTAAAGCCAAACAATAATCTTAATCTCAATACAGTGATGCTATTAAAAATTTGAAGCAGTACATTGTTGCTTTAATTTTAAACGATTTCTCCACCTTCATTTTTTTTCCAGGTGTGTATTCTTTATGTGATGGACCGATGGGGGATGAAATTGAGTCTGTTAGTCTTCTTAACCAATAGCCATGATGCATTTATTCGGGGGCTTTTAGGTAGTAGTGAAAAACAATCGGATCAGATTGAGAATCGGATATTCGGATGAACTTAGACAATAACACAATCCGCTCAAAACCTAATCGGATCGGATCACATTCTGTCGGATGAAAACTAAAATCCGAATCCGAATCAGTTTCAAACGGATCAGTCGGATCTGCTTATTAATAACAAGTCACTTTCATCGGATCGGATATCCGATCTACTTTTTCGGATCGGATCGGATCGGGTGGATTCAATCGTTTAATCGGATCTTTGTCCACCCCTATTTAAAACTCTTTTAAATAGCCTTTTGGGCTTGTTTGTACTCCGATTTGAGCGCGGTTTTCTCCATGACCTTCACAGGAAAATACTCTTCGTTTCTATGCCTTAATAAAATATATTTGTAAACATTTTACAATATGTATTTTATTTTCTATTGCATCATATGCAATAATCCACATCTTTAATATTAAAATCTATTTGCATCAAATACAAATGAACTGAGGGTATACATCCCTCAACACATACTGTCCATGCCATTTGTGTATCTGTTACTTTCCTGGGTGCATGGAAATATTGATGAAAGCTTTGATTTTTTGGCATTGAGATGAGTTGGGGTTTCTTGCAGAATGACCATGCCATTTGTGTATCTGTGGCATGCCTTGGTGCATGGCAATATTGCTGCATTCTTGGATTTTTTGGCAATAAGATAACTTGAGTTTTATTTCTGCATGTCCATGCCATTTTTGTATCTGTGGCATGCCTGGGTGCATGACAATATTGCTGCATTCATGAATTTTTTCTCTCTAATAGCCAAATGATGAAAATATGAATGCGGTGAAATACATCCTTAATTTCCCAATTAATTGGACGGCTGGCGGTGCATGGCAATATTGATGAAAGCTTGGATTTTTTTTGGCAATGAGATGAGTTGGGTTTTATTACAGAATATCCATTCCATTTGTGTATCTGTGGCTTGCCTGGGTGCATGGCTATGTTGCTACTTCTTGGATTTTTGGCAATGAGATAACTTGGGTTTTATTTCCGTATGTTCATGCCATTTGTGTATATGTGGCATGCCTGGGTGCATGGAAATATTGCTACATTCATGGATTTTTGCTCTCTCATAGCCCAATGATGAAAACATGAATGCGTTGAAATACATTCTTAATTTCCCAATTAATTGGACGGCTGGCAGGATGGTTCCTATATTGTATATCGGTTTCATTCGGAAATAAAACCCAAGTTATGTGCTTGTCTTGGGTAGATAATGACGTAACAACCACCAGCAACCTAGTTGGGAAAATGATAAATATAAATTTCCGAGGGCTATAAAATAGATTTTTTTCGTTCTATTTGATATGCGACCAGTTTTGTATTTGCATTTGGGTTTTGCCTTGTCTTTTACTTTGCTAATTACTGAAAGATGCCGGCAACGTTGACATCTGGCGGTATTATACTTTCATAGGTACGCCTTTAACTCACCCTTTTCACATCAAGTATACATTTCTTTTCTATGTACATTACGCGTAGTTAATTGTGTTTTTGTTTATGCTTGTCCAGGTACAAATGAGTGTGGGCACAAGCTCGTCTATTTGCTGTCGCCCTCGGGATGCGAACCATGTACCTGAGTTGGATACGGATGCTACAGACTACAAGATATGCCACTGTGGTCCGAGGGTACCGAGGAAGACTTCATGTACACTTTTAAACCCAGGCAGGAGGTTTTGGAGCTGTCCGTATCGCAGGGACAAATACGATTTCTTCGAATGGAATGACCCCCTTCAAGGTGACTGAGCTACATTTATTATCCATCATTTAATGAAAGCGAATGACAGAGGAGCAATAGTTGAAAGCGCTGCGAGCTCACCAGATGAGAGGAGGTTGGTTGAGATAGAGGGTCGGTTGGCTACGGTCGTATGCCAGTTAGAGATAAACAAGGAGAAAATGAATAGCATGCTCTCCAAATACAACTCAATTAAGTTTGTTTTGTTTTCTCTCCTAGGTCTAGTGTTTATTATTTTACTGATGTTGTTTAACAAGCACGACTGATTCGGCTTGTAATATTGTTGTCAGTGCAGACTTTTTGTCTTGTAGCTACTTTGGGGTTTATGTAATATTGTCTTGGTAATTTGTATCTATGTTTCATGGATGTGTGCATGGCAATATATCTGAAAGCTTGGATTTTTTTGGCAATGATATGACTTGGGTTTTATTTCAGAATGTCCATGCCATTTGCGTATATGTGGCATGCCTGGGTGCTTGGCAATATTACTGCATACGTGGATTTTTTGGCAATGATATAACTTGGGGTTTATTTCAGAATGTTTTGTTACATTTGTGTATCTGTTGCATGTCTAGGTGCATGGCAATATTGCTGCATTCTGTGATTTTTTGGCAATGAGATGACTTGTGTTTTATTTCAGAACGTCCTTTCCATTTGTGTATATTGTGCATGCCTGTGTGCTTGGCCATATTGTTGCATTCTGTGATTTTTTGGCAATGAGATAACTTGGGGTTTATTTCAGAACGTCCTTTCCATTTGTGTATCTGTTGCATGCCTGTGTGCTTGGCAATATTGCTGCATTCTGGGATTTTTTGGCAATGAGTTGACTTGAGTTTTATTTTAGCATGTCCATTCCATTTGTGTATATGTTGCATGCCTGGGTGCATTGCAATATTGCTGAAAGCTTGGATTTTTTGGTAATGAGTTGACTTGGGTTTTATTTCAGAATGTGCATGACATTTGTGTATCTGTGGCATGTCTTGGTGCTTCGCAATATTGCTGTGTTCTTCGATTTTTTGGTAATGAGATAACTTGGCTTTTATTTCAGAATGTCCATGCTATTTGTGTATCTGTTGCGTGCATGGCAATATTGCTGCATTCTTGGATTTTTTTGGCAATGTTGGGGGTAACCGTTACCATATACTCACCTAATAACACAACACTCCACCATCCCACTTTCTGAATCCAACTCTCTTCAACCAAAAGAACACAAGAAAGTGGGGTGGACCCCACATTACTTTCTCAACTCCACTTTCCGTACAACTTTCCTACCAAAAACACAAAACTCCATTTTCTCTCTCCTCAGATTCCACAACTCTCCAACTTTATCAACCCCACTTTCAACCAAAAGAACATGCCATTAGTCGCTTTCATAGGTTAAATTGTAGTTTTTATGCTATATTCATGAAAATGATAGTCCATACTATAAAAGAGGAAATGTTATGAATAGGCTTTATGACCTTTGTTATTAGGGCATTTGGTATCCACCATGATTGTAAAAGACACTTGGATATCCATTTAGACTGATTGTACCGATTGTGATCCTGATCCCGATCCTGATTCTGAATCTTCATAATTTTTCCTTTAGGGTTCAGAATTATAGAAGCAGATTTCTTACTGTTTGAAACGGTATTAATTTCGTCCCTTTTATCTTGATTAAGTGCCTCCTCCTCAATACGAAGACGAGTTACCAAAATTTCTAAGAAAATTCTTTAGTTTTGTGCAATAAGGAACAATTTGTGTTTGAACTCATCCAACTAGGGTCAGTTTGTGTTGACGTGCCTCCTCTCACTGGTTAAGAGAATACACTCCTAACCAGCGTGACACGGTTAGACGATCATCGAAAGTGTGTTTGAACTTGGAGGCGCGAGGTAATTTCTCTGTTGATGGCCCAACCCGTTCCATCAACCCAGCCCATGGCCCATTTCCATCCCATTCCGGACTCAGATCCGAACCATACAAATCTAAAACCCGATAACCCGACAAGCCATCATCTTCTTTTCTTCAGACCCTAGATCTACCGAAAGGAGAAGATGAACCAGATGAAACTTCTTTAAACAATTTTGGGGAAAGAAAAAAAAAACTGAGTCACAAAATGCACCCAAAGAGAGGATCACTCCCTCTCATCTTCCTCTTCTCTTTGGCCGCCATCTTCCTCTACTCCTACCACTACCACTCATCTCTCCTACTCCAACCTCACCTCCACCCCCAAAACCCTAGAAACTCTAACCCTAACCCTAACCCTAACGCTACCTTTAACCCCAACTTCGCCTTCGCCGTCAAGCTTCTCACCTTCGACCGACTTTCCTCTCTGCGCCGCTGCCTCCTATCACTCGCCGCCGCCGACTACTCCGGCGACCGCGTCAGCCTCCACGTCTTCATCGATCATTTCCGCAACTCGTCCGATTCCGTCGACAAAGATTTGGAGAATTCTCGCCGGATCCTCGAATTCGTCGATGGATTTCGATGGGATCATGGGGAGAAGCTGGTGCATTACAGGACTGGGAACGCCGGCCTGCAGGAGCAGTGGCTGGAGGCCTGGTGGCCGAGCTCCGACGACGATTTTGCTTTCGTCGTGGAGGATGATCTGGAGGTGTCGCCCATTTACTATAGATTCTTGAAAGGTTTGATTTTGAAGTATTACTATGATCCGGAGAATTACAGCCCGGATATTTATGGGGCGTCGTTGCAGCGGCCGAGGTTTGTTGCTGGTATGATTTTTCTTCAGTTCATGTTCGTATGATAGTTTCTTAACAACGTTGTAATCCAATAGCCAGTTAAAAATAGATGTTTTACCATGATTGCATATTGACCTACTGTAGTATTATGTGATGTGATGTAATGAAATTTCGCATGTTCTATATGCGAATGGGGAAAGCACTCCCACGACAATGGATTGTGCGGAATTCAGTAGTTGTGAAGCCTTAAGGTATATGTTGCGGCTTAGAAGGCACGATAGATGCATATGATGTTGTATCTAGTCCTTGCTCTTTAAGGCAAATAATAAATTCAATCCAGTGTTATATGCGACTTCCACATCTATAAAATTGAAGGCTGGAATTAGTTTGGATTTTTAACCTATTGAACTTGTTACTGAACAGGTAAGCACGGGAACAAATTACGGGTGGACAGTGAAACACGCATCTTCTTATATCAGATGGTTGGAACATGGGGTCAGCTCCTTTTCCCGAAACCATGGAAAGAGTTCCGATTGTGGTATGATGTACACAAATCGAAAGGCATTAAACCAATTCTGCAAGGCATGGTAATTTAGTCATTTAACCCAGAAAAAGGCTTTCAATGTCAAAGCTCTTTTTTCTTGATAATGGATGTTCACATGTGGGGGCTCATTGCATGTGGATTATACTACTACTGTCAGATTTAAGATTTAGTGCACAATGATGTTGAGCCTATCACTGAAGAGCTGTTCACAATGATGTTGAGCCTTAGTGCGCGTTGATTAACAAATTCTGCATAGTGTGGTAATTTAATCATTTTGCCCATTAACTTCTCCAAGTCATTCATCTTTTCCCCTTCTCTACATGTATCGTAGCTCAAGGAGAACCTTAGGGGAATTTTGGGGGTGTCAATAGGCCTTCCAGGATTATGGTAAGCCCATCTCTTCTTCGTAGCTTCCTTGACAGGAAGTTGGCACTAGGTGTGAAAGGGTTGACGTCAGGTCGAGAGTTGATCATAAAACTTTGTCAAATCCTTCCGGGGAGCCTTGCCCCATATTCCATGTCATGTTGATGGGAATAGGTTTATGATGATGAGACCCATGAACTTTACAAAATTATCTCATCTTTCTTATGTCAAAAAGATAATTCAGTATTCCCTAAAGGGATGTTTGCAAAGACTCTGGGAATATTGTGCATTGATTTAGATAGGGTAACAAGTTTTGGAACACAATCCTTTTCTTTTATAAGCAACTTTTCTTACTTCACCACCGTGTAAAGCATATTATGTTTGGTTATTGTTTCCATTTCTCATCTTATTGTGCCTATGATATATGCAGGTAACAACTGGATGGTATAAAAAGATGGGTGATAGAATTTGGACACCTTGGTTTATCAAATTTATCCATTCCCGAAGATATTTTAATATCTACACAAACTTTCTGCAAGAAAGAGCTTTAAGCATATCTCACAGGGATGCTGGTGTCAACTATAGGAAAACCGCTGGTCCTGATTCAAAACTGCTAGATGAAGGCTCTCTTGATTTCAACATATGGAAATTGCAACCATTGAGAGATCTTAAGTGGTATGATTTCTGCTTCTCAGAAGTGCTTCCTTGGAGAGTTGTAAGAAGCTACAATGAACTTGGATATGTTCTTGGCTCTTTGCAGAAACGGAAACCTATTTTATTTGTAAGCTTGTACAAGACTGCAGAGAGCATTGCCAAAAACTTGATTTGCCATCTTGAGAGGCTATCCATGCAGAACTTTGTTCTCATAGGCAAAACAGAGCTCCTTCATGATATTGCACGGAGAGGATATCCCGTTATCGATTCTGATCAATTCATCAATAGCATCCAGGGTCACAAATTGAGTGGTGACCAATCGGAAATTGATTTAATGCATGAGATCTGGGTCACGGCCAATGTAATTCAAAGATCTCTACAATTGGGCTATGATTGTTGGGTGATGGATGGAAATATAGTTCCATCAACTGATTTTTTTACTCAGCTGCCAGATTCATCCTACCCTTTCTCGGCAGCAAAAAATTTGGAGCTGATGTTTGTCAAGAGCTCTCCTATTTCATCGAAAATTTGGGCAGACAGTTTTATATTTAAGGTTGCAGCTCTAGGGAAATCTTTAATTCGTAACAATGCTGTACCCATGGACCACATGCATTTCGTATATTTCGCTACACAACTATTGAACGATACTGAAACCAGAAAGTTGTGGAGATTTGATGACTCGCTGATTGGATTGAAAATTGGTGAGGACACCGGATACCAGAGATCCCTTGAGAGCACAAGGAAGTTTATTTTCCATTCTTGGGATATGCCAGCAGATTCAGTTCAGAGAGAGCTGGAAAAATTGAACATGTGGTTGCTGGATGAAGATCTTTCATGCACTTCTGTTGTTTGCCACCATTAGTATCCAATTTCAGTTTTGGTCTTCAAATGTAAGTATGTGGCATCATCCAGTTTCCTTGAGGACCACTTCTTGCAACTCCTTTCCGCAGGGTATCACAGCAACCATCACGGGGTTGATTGGAATTATCAGGGTTAATACTATATGTGTTTGTGATATAATGGAGAATCTAATTATGCTGCAGAATCGAGCACTTTCTGTGTTCCCGTCACAAAATCATTGGATAAAACTGATGCCGCTGTGGTGTAAATGCTTGATAACTTGTTTGAAGAACACCTGTTGATACCGAAGGCAAGCATGTCTTCTGTAATAGATGAGAAGACGATGGACACGGTTAAAAGCATGCCTGGGACATTTCCATATGTGGTTGATAGATGCATACTTTCATGTGCTTCTGCTGTATGCCAACATTAGTGCCCGACTTGAGAGTTCAAATGTTGAAGTGTGCCCATAGTATTTGGCATCATTCAAATTCCTGGAGGCCGGTTTCTTGCATGATGTTTACTTGCAAATTTCTTCTGCAGGGAATCATTGTAAGTTTTGTAATTTTGTTTCGTATCAGACTGCAATTATCAGGGTCGGAAACATACTGCCCTTGTTTTGGCTCGTCAACACCGTTTTTATTTTGAGGCTCTGTTCGATTGATCCCTGCCATGAGAAGCTCTGTTCATTGCTTCTCGAGTGTGCACCATTCTGTACTCGATCCTAGCTTGGACTTTTGTAGGACTAGGCCAGCTTCCTCGAGTCCAGCTTGAATAAACTTGGAATACATACAACAGTGGGATGTTTTAAAGGGGCCATCGGGGGGCAGTATCCTTCCCTTTTTATCATTGAATTTGATTTGAGATTAGAGCTTCTAAATTCTTGGGGACCAATATGAAAGTCTTCATTCTCGACGTCTCATAATCCCAACTACCCCCATCCTCTTCTCAACGTCTCATAAATTCATACAACCTTCACTGTACTTGGTAGATTTATGGCAACAATATGGATATTGCTAGGGTAAATCTTGTGTTCTTGTGCATGTTGTCGACGAGAGTCTATATAAAGTAGCGAAGTGTACGTTAGTCATCCATTATAAAATCCTAATGGAATTCGAGTGTGTGTTTGTCAACCCTATTCGAACTGGATCAGACATCCATCATCCCCAATGGACTTTGATCATTTACTTCCTCTCACGACATCGGTCATATCTTATAGCTTAAACGGGCTTGGAGAGTTCAACCGCGAGGAACACCTCAAAATTTTCATTGTTTATCTGACTTCTGTTTATGCATCCAATATTTTAGAAATCCTTTAAAAGCAGAACTTTTTTCTGAATTATATTGAGTACTATTAATGCCTAGAATCTTGCTAGCCAAGATCCAGCCATTGGGGCGAGCCACTAGGGCGAGGAATTCGACTGATGGGACGGGTATTCACGCAATAGAGAGCACGGACAGGGTTTCTCCGGACCGACCTCCTTCTCAGATACCTGCTGTTACGCCTATTTGGCCGAGACCCGTAAAGCACGAGCCCAGGAGCCCGACTACTGGTCAAAAGCCCATCTGCGTCCTCAAAGCCCATTCGACAAAGGCCCTACAAGGGACCTTCTCGAACGTCGATCCGACCCGGCCCCAATAACCCGTTGGTCGCTCGCCCACTCCTGCGAAAACCACTCCCTCGGACGCGCGACCACTAAATAGCGATAATGGAGAGGTGCTGGCAGGGCGGAGAGAGCGGCGGCGAGGGGGGACTGATGGGGCACGATCAATGGCGGACGTGGGACGTGGGTCAGAGGCGATCACGCCGGGGCTCTACAAAAGGGCCAGGAAGACGACGAAGAAAGGGACCGCATCTCAGGTAACAAAACCTAAGGTACTCCATCAACGACCTCGTTCCCCCAATTCATCTCCTTCCTCCCCCGCTCGCGCCGAGAGACGCCGTCACGATCTCCTCACGAGTCGGACCGTCTCCGCCGGGCCTCCTTTCTCAGATCTCTATCTGACTTAGGCATCGGAGGGGATTTGGCCGGAACCAAGGTCCGGCCCCCTGACGAGCGTTCTCGTCTGCGCAGGTGGACAACAGATCAACGGGCCGAGGCTACCCCTCGCCCCTCTCCGACCACTCGATCAACCGGACAGTGAGGCTTCCCCTCACCGTCAGCCTGCCGTGGCCGGGCACGTCCTGCCGAGGCCGAGCGTCCTAATCGGGTCCGAGACTCTCTCTCACCACCCGCCGACCGTACACCTGCCCGGGCAACTGAGGCTACCCCTCGTCCCCCTTCCAGCCGAGGCCGAGCACGTCAGTCCGAGGCCGAGCGACTCAACCAGGGCCGAGGCTTCCCCTCGACCCTTCCGCACCGATTCGAAGCCCCCGAGGGACCCAAAGCGGGCCCCTTGACCGCGTTGACCGGGTTCTCCACGGTCAACGCTTTGTAGTGAGAAAACACTCTGAAACATCTGGTGCCGTCTGTGGGAACCGAAGACTGTCCCACGAAGAAGCAAACCACACCTACAATGGCGCGAGCCAGCAATGGAAGGAAGCGCATGACCCCCATCCCGGAGGAGGGGAATGGCGCATCTAATGGCAACCCCGAGGACACGCACGTCGACGGCCACCCCGCCCACTCAACCGAAGAGACCGGCGGCTCAGAACTAGCCACACAGGGACAGCTCCGTGCCCTGGCTCAGGAGACCAACGCGAGCCTCCAGACGTTGGTCGCGACGGTGCAGCAGCTTGTCGGCCCCGCGCCGTCCGACGGAGGCGCATTGAACGATAGCCACCAATGGGCGGGGGGTCCCCCGCACTTGCGGTCCGCGGTGGTCGACGACCACGGGACCCGGAAACCGAACGCAGAGCGTCGGTTCACGCGGTCCGGCTCCCGTCAGGCGAGGTCACAAGCCTCCTCGCCCTATCGTGAAAGAAGCCGAAGAGAGACCGAAGGGACGAACAGCGAATCGATGACGGCATCGTCCCGTCGATCACGGTCGTCCCGCCGCAGGAGAAGCGAACGACACCACTCAAGAGACCGGTCACGGCGGAGCAGGAGCTCCCGCAGGAGGAGTCGGGAGTGTCGGGTCAGCCCGACCCCCAGCGTGGCGAAGGCTGCGGAGCCAGCCCCGCCGGCGCCGGTGCTACCTCCACCCCCGATCGAGCCGGAAGCAGGCGAATACCGCATCCCCGGAGGCATCCACGGGGACCGGTGCCCCTTATCGCGGAGAATAACCGACGCCCGAGTCCCCTCTCGATTCAGGATCCCGGTGCTGGGAAAGTACGACGGAATAGGAGACCCGGCACACCACGTGATGGACTACGAGGGGGACATGGCCTTCCAGGGAGCTGACGACGACCTGCTTTGCCGGGGCTTCTATTCTACTCTCAGGGGAGCGGCAAGGATCTGGTACCACAGCCTGCCCGGCCGCTCCATCGACAGTTTCGAGCAACTCGCCCAGTTGTTCTGCAAACAGTTCATGGCGGGGAGGCTGATCAAACCTGGTGCTGAACATCTGTTCAACATAGTGCAAGGCCCGGCCGAACCACTCCGACAGTTCATGCGCCGCTTCAATGCGGAAAGGCTAAACGTGAACAACCCACCCGACCTGGTGGTCCAGACGGCTCTTAAGAAAGGGCTTCGCCACAGGGGCCTCAAGAAGTCCCTGCACAACGACCCCCCAAAGGACCTCCCCGGGATCATGGCAAGGGCCGAACGCTTTATGCTGACCGAGGAGGCCTTGGCCGAGGATGCAGGAAAAACCGCTCGAGGGACCAAGCGTGGCGACGGCGGACGAGCAAGCCCCGAAGGATACCGAACCGAAAAGAGACAAAGGAACAGGCAACGGGGAGAAAGCGCGAGGGACACCACCCCAGACGCCATTCTCGCCCAAGTACAGAAGGAAGAGCGAGCTGATCGCCTCCCGCCGAAGGCTAAAAGAGGCGGGAAGAACAGGGAGAAGTACTGTAAGTACCATAAGGACGATGGTCACGACACGGAAGATTGCTGGCATTTGAAGAAGGACATTGAGAAGCTGATGAGCCGAGGGCACGCCAGGAATCAGGCCGACGAGCCGGCCCATGGAGAAGGGACCTCCACACAGCCGGACAAGTCACAAGGGGAAGAAGATCAACACCATCCAAGGCCCCCTCCGCATCATAGAGTGAGCAGGCAACGTCCCTCCCCCCGGGGGCAGCCTAAGTATGAGGGAGATATCTAGTTTTACATCCCTCTGTTTAGCTTCATTTCCCCTTTTCCGTTTCCTCCAAATGTACCGGTCCAACTGGACCCATGAGAGTACAAACGCCTTCTTTTTATTGCCTTTATTTAAAATTCCGACGGAGTTGACATGTCGCCAGTAACGCAAAAGGCCGGGGACCGCCACCTCACTGGAGGAGGAAGAGGAGCTTTGCCCTCACCGACTATCTCCGGCACTCATAAGTCTGGGGGCAATTCCCCCAGCAGACGCGGACGCTGACCGGTCCTAAGCCGAGGAGCTTGGCCCTCGCCGACCGACCCCAGTGCACATAAGTCTGGGGGCGACTCCCCCAGCAAAGCACTGGCGCCGACCGGTCCTAAGCCGAGGAGCTTTGCCCTCGCCGACCGACTCCAGTGCCCATAAGTCTGGGGGCGATTCCCCCATCAGGCACGGACGCCGACCGGTCCTAAGCCGAAGGGCTTGGCCCTCGCCGACCGAGTCCAGAGCTCATAAGTCTGGGGGCGACTCCCCCAGCAGGCACGACGCCGACCGGTCCTAAGCCGAGGAGCTTTGCCCTCGCCGACCGACTCCAGCGCTCATAAGACTGGGGGCAATTCCCCCAGCAGGCACGGACGCCGACCGGTCCTAAGCCGAGGAGCTTTGCCCTCGCCGACCGACTCCAGCGCTCATAAGTCTGGGGGCAATTTCCCCAGGAGGCACGGACGCCAACCGGTCATAAGTCGAGGAGCTTCGCCCTCGCTGACCGACTCCTGCGCCCCTAAGTCTGGGGAGAATCCCCCCAGCCAACGCCAGCTTCGTCCACTCCTAAGCCGAGAACAAGGCGACAACGCAAAATACACAAGAAGTCCAAGTAAGTCGATTTCGTTTATAATAGCTAACCAGAGTACAAAAATGCGTCTTATTTACAGGGGATCAAGGCGAAGGAAACACCCTACAAACAATCTATTCACGACGAATGACAGAGTTCTTCGCCTACGGAAGCTAGATCGACACCGACAGAGCAAAATTGGTTGACAAAAGACCCGAAGTGGGTAGCCCAAGCTGGCAGCCATGCAACCAGCAATTATGAGCCATGGAGCCGGGACCGAAGCCGAATGAGGTAGCGGGGGCCAGTGATCCATTTCAAGTAGACTGGCCCAAAGCGAAGCGGATGCTTAAAAATTTGAGGATAAGGCTGGGAGGGACGGCTTAAGGAGCCCGAGCTCGGGAGGACACATCCTCGGGCACTTCGCCCTGCTCGGAGCGAGGGGACTCGACTGGCGGAGGGACTTGCCGGACACGTTCCGCACATTCCCGGAAGGAAGACTGGACGACTTCGACGATCCGGGGGGCGATGATGTCTATATACTTACCGAAGGCCTCCCTGAGAACCTCGAAGATCTTCTTCCCCAGGGTCTCGACGACGCCCTTCTCCACCTCCTCCGCAAGCCGCATTACCTGGCGCCGGTCCGACAGTTCCCTCTGAAGCTCCTCCCTCTCCAGACGGAACGACTCCGCCGCTTCCTCAGCCGACTGATGAGCGTCCCCTAGCTTTCCCTCGAGGTCACCCACTTGTCCCTCCAACGCAGCCACACGGAGGGCGAGGCGCCGAGACTCCATCTGGGCCTCCATCATGGCCACCTCGGCCGCCCCGGCCCGCTCCTGAGCCCTCATGGAGGACTCCTCCAGCTCCCTCAAGCGGACGGCTCGACACTGCAACTCCACAGCGAGCGCTGAACCCTGAAAAGACGAGACATGGGCTAAGAAGAGGATAAAGAGAAAGAGAGGATAGCAAGATAACCGAACCTGTTGGAGGATCCAGACCAAGGAATCCGACATCTTGTCGGCCGGGATCTTCTTGAGGAGGCTGCGGTCCCGGGGAGGGACGGAGACCTCGGCAACCTGCTGGGCCACGGCTCGGTCAGCAAACATCGAACTCCCAGGGACGACAATCGAAGCCAAGTCGCTCGCCAACAAGGCCCCGACCCCTGGTGATACGGGCGAAGACGCTGCGAGGGGGGTGGCTGGCAAAGCTATCGAAGGATCCCCGGCGGTCGCCACGGGAAGCGCGGAACCTGCCGGGCCGGAGGGATCCACGTCCTCCTTCCTCTTCTTTCCACCGTGGAGCTCCGAAGGCGCCGGAGGAGAACGCTTCCGCCTCGCACCATCCTCACCCCCCGGAAGGGGATCGCCAGAAGAAGAGTCGGGAGGCGCGGCCGCCACCTTACCCACGGCAGGCTCGGCTCGGCGCACCTCCTCCTCAACGGTCCTCTGAGGCGCCCTTCCAGAGGTACTACCTCGGCTCCGAGCGGCTCCACGACGGATCAGCTCGTCAACGTCACGGACGAATTCGCGGCCAGCCATCCCTGCAAAGGAGACCGAAATCAGGATGAGTCATAGGGCGATCCGGGGATGAAAAAGCGACCTACCCGGAGACCACAAGACGGCCTTCAGGAGTAGGTCGTCCAGCAAAGACCAAATGGACTTCGTTTCCAAAGGAAGAGCCAACAGAAGCGCAGCGGCTGCCCGGTCGGCGTCTGAGAGAACTAACGACGGACGAGAATGGACAGAACTGCCCCAGCTTGTCAGAATCTGGGCCTCGCCCAAGAAGACCACGAAGACATAATCCAAGTTCCAATCCCCTGACCAGCGGGGTAACCCGATCAGGCATTCCCTCCTCGAACGAGCTCGGAGTAGCAGCCATGACCCCGGACCGACCGTCTGGGCCTGGTAAAAGTAGAAGAGAAGGGGGAGAGTCGGCTCCAGACCACGGGTACAGCAGAGCGTTACGAAACCCGTCAGTACCGCGATCGAACACGGGGTGAACTGACACAGGGACACTGTGAAATGTTCCATGACCTGGATGAAGAAGGGATGGAGCGGGAAGCGAAGACCCAGGCGGAACATCTCGACGTAGACGCCGACCTCATTGCTCGTCGACAAATGGAACCCGAACCTCGTATGGGAAGCAGAGATATCTTTCCCGGATCTCCGCGGCCACCGAAGGAGGGGTCCTCGACGGTGTACGGAGGACAACCGGGGGCACATTAAGCCGTACGGCAGCCAACGCCACGTCATCACGGGTGTAGTCTGGAAAAAGTTTCTCCTTCCCTTTATCTTGAAGAGAACGACTCCCGACGGGGGAACCAGACTCCCCTAGCCGTGGTTCGCCCCGCCCGGACTCCGGAGGACCCCTCGTCCTCCGGCCAGAACCGCCTATCCTAAGAGCAGCCATAGGATGAAAGCAAGAGAGGAATTACCTATTTTCAACTAGTTTGGAGAGGACAAAGAAGCGAAGGCGACGGGGAACTCCGAGTTGCTGAAGGCTCTGAATACCGGGAGGAGCGAAGAAGAAGTGGAGATCAACACAACTGAGGATCTTATATGCCAGGGGAGAATTCGAAGCGCCTGACAAGGATGCGTGGCGAGGCTCGAAGAGTCGGCGGCGTTCCGAAATTGGCGCCAGTTGAAGACCAATCGATCCGCCTCATCATGACCTGCATTTATGGCCTCGCCTCGATTAAAGCGCCGCTCGGAATCCCAGGAGACATAACGGGTGATCTGAGCGAGCCGAGGCTGATCGACCCCACCAATGGCGGCTCACAAACCCTTCGGCTTCTCGAACTTAAGGCGACTCCGCGAGCGGCGGGGATAAGCTTGCCGCTACACGTGACAGCATCTGAAGGCCGACGGCACTTCGGAACCCGCGCCTTAAAAACATCGAACGGGCCAACTCATGATGACGACTAATAAATGAGTCGGCATCGACTGGCGAGCTCGTCACAATCGGCAGAGGTCACATCGGTCGAGCCGAACCGGCCGAGGCCGATCAACCCGACCGACGGGGGCAATTGTTACGCCTATTTGGCCGAGACCCGTAAAGCACGAGCCCAGGAGCCCGACTACTGGTCAAAAGCCCATCTGCGTCCTCAAAGCCCATTCGACAAAGGCCCTACAAGGGACCTTCTCGAACGTCGATCCGACCCGGCCCCAATAACCCGTTGATCGCTCGCCCACTCCTGCGAAAACCACTCCCTCGGACGCGCGACCACTAAATAGCGATAATGGGGAGGTGCTGGCAGGGCGGAGAGAGCGGCGACGAGGGGGGACTGATGGGGCACGATCAATGGCGGACGTGGGACGTGGGTCAGAGGCGATCACGCCGGGGCTCTACAAAAGGGCCAGGAAGACGACGAAGAAAGGGACCGCATCTCAGGTAACAAAACCTAAGGTACTCCATCAACGACCTCGTTCCCCCAATTCATCTCCTTCCTCCCCCGCTCGCGCCGAGAGACGCCGTCACGATCTCCTCACGAGTCGGACCGTCTCCGCCGGGCCTCCTTTCTCAGATCTCTATCTGACTTAGGCATCGGAGGGGATTTGGCCGGAACCAAGGTCCGGCCCCCTGACGAGCGTTCTCGTCTGCGCAGGTGGACAACAGATCAACGGGCCGAGGCTACCCCTCGCCCCTCTCCGACCACTCGATCAACCGGACAGTGAGGCTTCCCCTCACCGTCAGCCTGCCGTGGCCGGGCACGTCCTGCCGAGGCCGAGCGTCCTAATCGGGTCCGAGACTCTCTCTCACCACCCGCCGACCGTACACCTGCCCGGGCGACTGAGGCTACCCCTCGTCCCCCTTCCAGCCGAGGCCGAGCACGTCAGTCCGAGGCCGAGCGACTCAACCAGGGCCGAGGCTTCCCCTCGACCCTTCCGCACCGATTCGAAGCCCCCGAGGGACCCAAAGCGGGCCCCTTGACCGCGTTGACCGGGTTCTCCACGGTCAACGCTTTGTAGTGAGAAAACACTCTGAAGCACCTGCAAAAGAGAGGGAAAGGCGTCAGAGGACCGAAGGGCGAATCCCTGGGTCGGAGGGCGGACCCCCCGACTACCCTCCGATACCTGAGTCAGGCGAAGGTGGATGGAAAGAGGTGATGTGTGTAAGGTAGCCCGTGTGTATATGGAAGCGTAGTATGTCTCGAGTTTTGGGTGTTTAGCGTACCCGTTTCGAGTTACCTCACAGTGAAGATGATCAATTGCTTATGTAGAGTCTAGGAGAGGTTACGCCACGTCAGGCAATTATGATAGAACCACAGATCCTCAGGCGTAACTTGTTGAATATTGAGTCACCACATATTTGTTTTGATGATAATCAACATATTGAGTACTATTGGTTATTGCAACACTTCTAAGTTGGTTTTGATGATAAGCAAACAATTAGTGTTGCTAATTATATTTTGTGAGTTGTTTTGTATAATTATATTTTGTCAGTTGTTTTATAAGTGGCAACAATGGGCAACTCAAGCTTAACAAAAATTCGAAGGTCCGAGAGAGCAGCGACAAGCAAAGGCTATTGATTTTGTAAAAAGAAAGTGGCAGTTGATGACCCAGCCTCCCCTCTTTTCACCTACCCGGGTTACGAAGTGGCACGGTGCGCGCATAGCTATCTGATCCTAGCCCAGGCTAGGATCAGTCACGGCCGTAGACCCACATCATGACAGTGGCGTCATAAAAGCTCACCAGTCAAGTCTCGACGTGCAGCAAAGGCGTATGCGGGGGGGAGCAATTCCGCCTCATCGGGCTCCGGATGAGGAAACGGTCATTTCAAGCCCATCTTTGTAAACCTAGCGGAGGCATCGCACATCAGTGTGAAATAACCACGGTGGCATCCATAGGTGTCATTCCCTCGACCCAGGTGCACCGGTAGCCCGAAGAAAGGGGGTTACCAAAGTATTGCCCGCTTTCCGTATCCTCCTCAGATTCATCTCCACACCTCTCCACGCCCGGCCTCGGGAGCAACTCGAGTCGATCCTGTCGAGACAGAAAACGATGGGCCATTGTAGATGATACTCTGGCCAGTGCCCACCAGTAAAGGGGGACCTGCTGAGCTGGGCAGACGAGCCTTGCTTGATATCACGTGCATCCATGTAGGTCGTGTGATCCACCCGAGACGAGCTCGACCAAATCCGACGGTGGCCACCCTGCTCCCTTAACAGTGCAGCTTGGTGAGGATAACTCCATGAGCTGACCTGTTCAGCCCAATAGTTGAGCATTCTCCGCATGTCGAGTTCAGCCCCTACAATCATGGTAGTGTGGCATCAGGCGGACATGTCGCCTCTTTTCTCTTCGAGTCGTTGCTAGTGGGCTCGCCCCACGCACGACCCGTCTCATCAAACGACCTGCACATCAGCAGCGACACGGTCACAGTGAGATGGGCCACATCCCCTCCAAGCCCTTGTTAGCATTTAATGCCATCATTAAACGCCCACTCGGTGCACGTTAGACAGATAGTCCAATTGGGAAGCATGTCGGCGGCATGCACTCCGAGTTAATGGCTTGTTAGAGCAGTGCATTTATGACAGACAGTCGACAGCCCTACATCCCATCGACAGCTGACAGGCGGCTGGTAAATGAGAATTGGGGGCTATCCGATGTGGCAGAATGGTCCAGCCCCTGGATCATATAAAAACCAACAGGTGTCTCCTTCGTCGGGTACGCCGGGATATCTAAGATCGGCCTCTCTAAAAAAATCCCTGACACACAAACCCCAGCACTTCCTTTTTTCACCACTCTAACAATGGCTACCTTTGGCCGACATCCCTCCTTCACCCGCTTGAATCTAACTTGAGCGTCAGAGTCTGATCGGAGGGCAACCCCTCCGATGAGGTTGACGAGTTTTCTGTCCGTTTCAGGCGATAATGAAGGACTCTCTCATACTAGCGCAGTGAAACCATCCTGTCCGGACTCCCTATTACGGGATTGCTCGTCCCTGAAGCCTGTTCTGAGCCCAACGAGAACCCGTGCATCAACGTTCTTCGTTGCTTACCAGTGTGATAATAGTGTAAGTGCATTTGTATCATATGATATAAGAAGATAATTTGCGCAGCTGCAATTGCATAGTTTCAAGTAGCAACACCTACTCCGGGCATCAGCCAATATCAGACGACCTTCTTCCTTCCACTAACTGGCTGCCATGCAATTGAAGCTTTTGGATCCCGTTGTTCACTCAAGACATGCACACAACAATTGTGTCAAGCACACCCTTTTGGAACCTACGCGCACGAGAATAAGAAGGCTGCAACAAGTAGGCTTCGAGTTGGGGTTGGGTCCAATTCTCCTGAATTTTTTTTTTGTTTGTTTGTGTGTGTGTTTGTTTGGGAGGAGGGGAATCAAATTCTCTATAGGACATAAGAATTAAACCATTACCACGTCATTACAAATTAAATATACTATAAAATCGTGTCATTATGCTCATGTGTATCAATACTGGCTACTTTATATACATATAGTCATAACATGTACCGGCGGACACGGTTCATTTAAAATCTTTGTTTCTCCAAAAATTATTTCCTCTTCCAAAATTTTAGGGAATATAATATTCCACCTCGCAATTTAAAAGAACAAAAATTTAGCGGGCGCCTTCGGCCCGCGTATAATTAATTAATTCCATGTACTTAACTCATATTGTTATAAACGGACTTTTGGAGGCCCAACCCGTGATTGGATATCCACATATTATGTAACTCTACTTCTATAAATACAGGGCTACGAGGTTACGTAGCCGCCAAGTTTACAACACGTTATCAGCACGCTCGAGGCTGAGCCGAACCCCTGCCGACGGACGAACGCGATGCGAACGGGCTTCCTTCACCGAACGTCGCTGGATCCGGCGGGTAAGATCTAGAGGTAATTTTTTCCCTAGATTTAAACTTTTATGCACATACGATTAGATCTACATGCTTGGATCTATTTTTGATTAATATAGATCGGAGTTTTAACTTAGATCTGCATGTTAAATCAATTTTTTCAATGATAACTCGACGTTTTTATCAAAAAAAATCAAATTTTTACGATGAAAAACGTTGTTTTGAAGACTAAAAATAGTTCTTTTTAAAATAAAAGTCCTATTTTTATGATCTTCTCCCCCCAAATCTTGAAACCCTAGATGGGATTTTTCGTCGCTACGCGGCCGGAAGCCACGAACTCACAAAACCCCCCTCCATTGCGATCTCCACGCCGCCAGAAGCGGCATCGTGCCGCTGCCGCCCCCGGCGGCAGTCGGCCAGCGCTGCCGCCCAGAGCGGCAGCAGGCGCTGCCGCTCGACGCGGCAGACGCCGCTGCTGCCCCCCGGCGGCAGCCGCCGCTTTCGCCCGACGCGGCAGCGGCAAAATCCCCCTCCCCCCGCGCGTGAGAAGCAAACGCTAGCCGCCCGAAGCGGTGACGCGCACGACGAAACCCTAGCCGCCCGAAGCGGTGACGCGCACGACGAAACCCTAGCCGCACGAAGCGGCGACGCGCACGGAAAAACTCTAGCCGCCCGACGCGGCGGTCCCTCTGGTGCAAATGCTTTCCGCCCACATGGGCCCGCACGAACGATTGCATCCAAAAATCCTAACTGGATTTTTCCCAAAAACTTCGTTTTTACAAGTTCTTTTTCAGATTTAATTAAGTTTTTCTTCGTTAAAATCTGATTAATGCTTTATAAATCATCGCAATTTTTTCTTGGATTATTTGATTATTACACGTTTAATAATTAGGAAAATTCTGCGACCGCTCTGCCGTAAGTTAACTAACCTAACGGTGTATGATGTTGCCCAGTAGTCCAATAATTATTAAACGAAAAATTTTCATTTCCATTATAAAATTTCTGTGATGATTTAATGCATGTGTAGAAAATTATATGTCTGCCGCATATTTAATGATTCTGTGATGTACATTTTTATTTAGCATGCTAAAATCACTATGACATAGTTTAATACCTGTAGCAAAACTGTATGTCTGCGATGAGATTATTTAAATGCCTGCAGCATATAAATAGCATGTGTATACATCATACTTATTTCAATTCAGGTTAATTGAGCACAACCTTTTAGTTTACAAGCTTTACATTATATTTTATGTATGATGTGCTCATTATATGACAACATTTTATGTCAACAACCCAATAATGATTTCAAAAAGTTTAACATCATATCCTAGTTGACAAAATGAACCTGGAGTTCAAAATCAAATCAAAAGTCAACACCCTTTCACAATAATAAAAATTAACAAGTACGATGGATTATACGAAAAACATTTATGGTATTTCTTTTAGAAATACACATTTTGCAGTAAATAGATCTCTCTCAGATCTATGGTTTGTATAAACCAATATTGACACCCACAGTTGTCATAACACCGCCAAACTCTTTTGAGTAATCTCACTTTACAAGCTATGATTCTTGAATCTAACCTTATTTTTAAGCGTACGCCCGAAGTCGTGGTTTAATAGATAAGTGAGAAATTATAAATTTCGTACCCACGTAATTGTTTCCCCTAGAGCATGATTCTATATCCACACAATACTTGAATGACTCAATAAAAATGGCCTGAAGACCATACTTGAGTTTTCAAATAGACTTTTAAAAGTCTCTCATAAACTGGAAAAGTGGAAATATAGAAACTAACTCATTTCCCTTGTATATGTCTACTTCGTAAGACCAGTATTCATTTTCCTTATGAATGTCAATGGGGAAGACTGAAAGCAGGGGAAGTCTTGTATTAAATGAGAAAGGGAAGATATGATATACCTCAACATGGAGTATGCAATGACAACCCAATATCAGACCAGAAGTTCTGACAAGACCCATAATGCTTTTTGCAAAATGAATGGGCATTAACATATGCCATATAAAAATATATACATATCTAGTCTAAACGACGAAAGTCAAATTGACTGTATGTATATTTCGCTACTCCCCGAGGACAAATAAATTTTGAAAATAAATTTGATTTGTTGTCATAATATGATTCTTAAATGAGCACAATTGTGGACGTATATTTTATAGAACACACATCATACTATGAAACTTGTTACTGCAACATAATTATCAGTAGTATTCTCTTGCAGTATATATGTGTTTAAATGCATCACCACAATATCTATTATTGATTTCATGCTTTTTACACATTTCATTTTACTGTGAATGATTTGTCATCCTGAATACTTCTAAAATGAGGATGCCATTGACTCTCTTCACTCCCTACATAAGGCTGATGATGTACCTTAGAGTACTCATCTATTTATCCTCTTAAAATGGTCATAATCAAAACCTTATTATCCAACCGCAGTCCAGATTATTATTAATCACAACGAACATATTACATTACTGGGATATTGGTTGTGCTGTTACTTACCCTCATACCACTCTCAAAAATGCCGCAGTGGAACTTATTCATCGGGACTAACCCTCCTAGATGAATATGTTCCGAGATCCCAAAACGGGGGAGGCATTAGAGCACATCTTATAGATGGAGTCTTGACGGGTTCATATCCCTAGTTCTATGCTCAACTTCATTGAATTCGAGCTTATTGCGGATTTTTGAATAACACTGGGAAATCAATTATATTTAACAACTGGAAGAAAATTGAACACCCTGAAATTTTGTGTTCACACCCAGCAATGGGTTATATGTAAATCATTAAAATGATTTAAATACCAATCCCACAGTTTGTCCACAAAATATTCAACATCACAGAAAAAGCCATCAGGCTAAAAGAAAGAGTCTAAAGGCCCAGAACAAGGCCAAACATAACACAAACATAACAGAGTATCAAACTAGGTGCCACGCACCGACAACCTAAGCAATCTAACAAAAACTAGACGTAGACACTAAGACTGATCTCCAGTGTCTACGAAGTCCTCGTCCAACACGGGCGCAAAGCTCGACGTCCGCAAACACCTCACCCTCAGCAAGTAACTCTGGCTCGGGGTCTAACATGTGTCACCCAAAAGAGAAAAGGGGCACATGTCAGCAAGTCAAAAGACTTGAGCAAGGAAACTGAAAGTAACTAACAACCTAGCACTTATAATATTAAACAATGACATGACAGTTTAGTTTGATGCAGCAGTTTAAAGAGAGAGTGTCACGCACTCACGATGTAGCAATCACTAATCACTAATCACGATTCACTTATCACTATTAATCACTCGTGCACTAGAGATTTCGCCTGCTGGCCGGAGTGGCGGATCAGGCCAACTCGGGGCTCAGGTGGCCGCATATCTCTTACCCCACCCATATGTGTCGAGCGTTGGGGTTTCCAACTAACTGAGCCCGCTTCTGGATCACGAGCCAGGAAGTGTATTTCACTTGGCATAGGGGTGCACCTAGCCTTATTTATCGAGCGTAGGGGTTTCCAACTACAGGGCTCGCTTCTGGAACATGAGCCAGGAATATAAATATTGTAGCGTGTGCTACGCAATCACGATGAATAATCAATATGCAATGCCATGAACAGATATTTGCGTACCGTTAATTGAATTTAAACGTGACATACAAGCATGATGAGGGTGACGGACCAAGCTTCGTTGTCAAGCTAGGTCAAAGGCGTCTAGACGGCTATACTTTCACCGTCTAGTCTCTTTTACGCTAAAGCAAGGGAAATGGCCTAAGACATGGCCCAAAACAAGAGATGCAAGTTTCACTTGCCTGATACCGGGGTTGACGAGCAATAAAGATCGTCACACAAGCTAACTATGGATGGATCACTGTTATAGCAAAACAATCATTAGAACAACGATTCTAAATTGATTTCTTATTAGAACCCTAATCATCTAATAATCCATTTTATTAGGGTTTCACAATGTCAAAGTGGGTTATGCTAAAACTAAGGGAATCGAGTATTACCGTGAAGAAGCGAAGGAACGATGCGGAGCAACCACGGCAACGGAAGAACGATCCGGCTCAGATCTGTAAATGAGGGAAAAATCTGGAGAAATGGGTTTTGATGTGGATTTTGGGGGTTTGATGAAGGTTTGGGGAAGATGGAAGGTGGGTTGTGACAAGGGAGGGTTTGGATGATGGAGGATGAGCTTGGGATGAAGGATTAATGGTTTGAGGAAGATGGGGGCTCAATGGGGAGAAATTAGGGTTTTAGATCATGAGGAAGAAGAAGAAAACGTTTGGAGGGGTATTTATAGAGTTTGGTGGCGGCTAGGTCAAAACTAGGGTTTACAGCACTGGTTAGTCGGTCAAAGAACAACCACTGACCGACTAGTTTGGGAACTAGTCGGTCGGTTGACCAACGCAGACCGACTAAGTGTAAACAGTAACCCAGACGAAAATTAGGATTTAGATTTAGTCGGTCAAGGAACAATTGCTGACCGACTAGTTCGACATCTAGTCGGTCGATGAACGTTCTTAGACCGACTAAGAGTAAACAGTATTCGACTGTACAGAAGAACTAAGAATTAGTCGGTCTGAGTACAAAACTTAACCGACTAGTTTAACAACTAGTCGGTCGAAAGATGAACTTAGACCGACTAAGAATGAACAGTACTGATACCAAAAATATAGTAAATGAGTTAGTCGGTTAAAGAAGCATTGCCGACCGACTAGTTTGCAACCTAGTCGGTCAACCAACGTTCTTAGACCGACTAACGACAAACAGTAACTCCTGAACATTTAACAAAGCCCACTAGTCGGTTCAAGAAGGTTTTCCGACCGACTGGATCGTCATCTAGTCGGTCGGTGCCCCTTCTTACACCGGCTAATGAGCACCAAAAATTCCGAAATGGAGCGCGAAGCTCCAGGATGGTTTCCTAAGTCTCCTAGGCTCGTTCTAACTCTAAGATATCGACGTTATGAAGCCCGTCACGAATGACTTACTTCAAACACGCCGACCGACGGAAGAATCTAGAGAATCACGACGAAACGAACGAAAATGAAAACTACGGAGACGGAAAAGGAAATCACAACAAGGGAAAGCAACCAAATATATAAATATTTATAATAAAATCCATACATGAAAACCAGTCGTTACAGATTTAAACGGATTACTTATCCATTGAAAATCCGGTTGTAGGTGACCATGTGGGAACATGCAAACCATCAGAACGCCTCCTTAGAACCTATTTATATGAGCCTGATCACCTCATATAAACAGTTTTCGAGAACCCCTGACGGGGGAGCGTTTAGTGCACATCTTATCGATGGAGCCATGATGGGTATACATCCTCATATCACCATTATGGACCATCAGAACACAGAACTATTTATCGGAAGTAATTACCCCAGATAAATTGATTCTGAGCACTCTGTACATGGGAAGCATTTAAATCGCTTCTCCTAAGATGTGCATTGATGGGCCCTCTTTTAAAGACTTGATGTGATCCTGAAGATCCTTCATAACCTTAATTCCCCAGTATTAGGTTTAACAAAAATACTATAATCATCCATGAGCCTAAAGCTCAATTTGACCATTTAAAAACATTAATACCTATGATCTGATTATCATGAATAGTGATGAGATCCTGAAGACCCACACTTATGAAACTGTTAAACAGTTATCAGACATAGATACTGACAATATAAATATTGTCAAATTCACGCATCCCTGCTATAAAAATCCAGCTAGAATTGACATACCAACTATAATGGATCGCGACGGCTGCGACTGCGAGACGTGGCGGGGGCCTCCGGGATGGAGCGGAGCTACGGATGAGGCCGGAGGAGCTCGGGCGAGAGAGGCGAGGTGGAGGTGAGTTGGGGCGAAGGGGGAGCCGTGGGAATGACTTGGTGAGGAAGGAGAGGGGGGTTTTAAGAAGGGGAAAAAAGTGAGGGTTTGAAAAGGCGCGCCGAAAGTAGGCAATAGGGTAGGGTAGGGTTAGGCGGGAACGGAGCTCGAGGCGAGGAAGATGACAAAATCAATAATGAGGGGAGGTGGTAGGCGGGAAAGAATTCAAACACGTGGAAAAATCGGGTACAAGATGAAAGTAGGGTCTAGAAGAGAAACACGAACTCAAGAAGGATGCAAAAACGCAACAGCCTACACGTTGGGTCTGGCTCGATACTCCACTGGTCCTTCTGATCGGCTTTTGCTGAGGAACACGAACTTTGGATGATTGGGTATATCGAGGTTCACGGCGGCTAGGGCGGCGGCTCTCGGGGGTGTGGCGGCGCGGATCGGGCACGGGGCGACGCTTCGAGTCGGCGGCGGCGTCGGGGCTCTGCTGCAGCAGCGAGGGCGTGGAGGCGGGCCGTCGAGCGGAGGCGGAGGCGCTCAGCGGCGACTGCCTTCGTCCGGAGCAGTGGCGGGCGGCGGAATCTGAGGCGGCGCGGCTTCCCGAGGCGGCGGTGGCTTCGGACGGCGGAGGGGCGCTGGGCTCGGGGGTCGGCGGTCGGAGCTCGATGCTGCGGGGGTGGGGCTTGAGCGGTCGTCGGAGCAGTGGAGGGGAATCGGGGGGCCGGCGGTGAGGAGGTGCGGGTTCTGTGCGAAGACGGCGGCACGGTGGCATCAGGGGGTTCTTCGGGGGAGTCGAAGCCGTCGGCGGGTGACGTCGGATGGCGACTTCGGGCTTGGGCGGATGGGGATGCTGACGATGGCGGTGTGAGGTGGATCATCGGTGTGTGGCGGCTTCGGGGAATGGCGAGCTCGCGGAGGGGAAGCTCGTCGGAGCATGGCGGAGTACCACCGGGGAGAAGAGAGAGCAGAGCGAGAGCGCGGAGCCTGGGTTCAAAATGTAGGGGAGAGAGAGGGAAGCAATGCTACTGTGTGATTATTTTCAAAGAGGGAGGGTGGTTTATATAGTTACTTAGGATGGCAAACTCGTAATTAGGGGAGATAACAATTTTAATTGGGGAGTTGAGTGTTGGATCTGAATGATTTCAGATCCAACCAGTAATTCGGTGGGTTAAGAGGTGGTTGGGGGTTTAGGGTAAGAGTAAATAGTTAAAAGTAATTGTAAAAAGGTCATTAGTGCTTGTAATTAGCAAAGCGGTGAAATACAGACACGTTTTCACAAACGATTCCGAAAAATTACGAAAACATACCCACAGGATCGTATCGTCGCGAGGATCGCGAATACGAGATCCGTTTTGGGATTTGAGCTACAGAAGTACAGGTTTTTGGCCAAAACGTTTGGGAAGCGGGTTTGCGGGTTCTAGGCTGAAACGATATACGAAAATTCTGAAATTAATGTGGAGAGCCCTAAATGATAATAGAATGCTACTGTAGAAGTTTCAAGACATTTTGAAAATGTTTGGATAGAAAATAAATTCGTCGAATCAAAACGGTAATTTTGGGAGATGAATTTTAACAGAAATGTTTTGGGCATTTGAGGAAATCTGAAACTGCTGAAATGCAATATAATAAGTCTAGTGTTTCAAAATATTTTTATAAGAATTTTTGAAATCAGTTTTGTTAGAAAATTCTTGACTGACCTTAATAAAGTAAAAATTTTAAAATACGTAAAAATACGTGAAGTGAAGTGTTGAAAATTTCCGGTCGTTACACAGTGCAACGCCTGCAGCGCACCACTGGACCAGAGATATGTAGCTCCTGCGCTACCTCCAAGGGTCAAGGATCATCCAACATGTTAAATGTATTTGCAGATACAGGTTACAGATCACCGCGATGACTGCAACAAAGAAGCGACCAACTCCTGGAGACCAGCAAAGCATGCTTCCAAGGCAACATCAATCCCACCATCCCGAGAGGCTCATCGATCCAAGAAGCAAATTATAAGTACGCACAGCCAGGTCATGCAGCACCTCGCAGACACAGTGACGACTGGGTCAGAGACGTGGCGCTGCCTACCGAGTCTGCAGACCACTCCTCTTCAGAAAGAGCTCCCTCAGATTCAGTAGCTGACATAGATGAGCGATACTTGTATAGATAAGCTATGTCTTGTATAGGTGAGCGATGCCTTGTACTTTGTACTTATTATCGGAACACTGTAAGAGATTGATGTATAGTTGCCTAGGAGATCTACAAGCCTGCAGCTTGTACAGATCAGGGGGGGTCAAATGTAGTGTTGTACTCCTTTCCCTTGGCTATTGGTTTTTCCCACTGGGTTTTCCATAGCTAAAGGTTTTAACGAGGCAACCTCATTGACTCTGGATCCAGAAGTATCCACCCCTTAAATACTTCCACTAATCAGGGGAAGTTATGGAAAACTGTACTCTTTTTCCTTGGCTATTGGTTTTTCCCACTGGGTTTTCCATAGCTAAAGGTTTTAACGAGGCAGTTATCCCTAACTTAGGATCCAGAAGCATCCACCTCTAGTGATATCCATCGATCAGGGGAAGTTATAGAGACTTGTACTCTTTTCCCTTAGCCACTGGTTTTTCCCACTGGGTTTTCCATGGCAAAAGTTTTAACGAGGCAAGAACTCTTAAACTTAGGATACAGAAGCATCCATAGACTCATGATCAGATAAGCTCTATGAACCCTGAAGCGTTCATTACGGCTTACAACAATGGATGGATAATGGGAAGTGTTATAAACGGGCTTTTGGAGGCCCAACCCGTGATTGGGTATCCACCCATTATGTAACCCTACTTCTATAAATACAGGACTACGGGGTTCCGTAGCCGCCAAGTTTAAAACACATATTACATAATTAATTCTTTCTCATAAGTAATTCTTTCCCATAATTAATTATGTGGGGAGAGAGAGAGAGAGAGAGAGAGAGAGAGAGAGAGAAGAGAGAGAGAGAGAGAGAGAGAGAGAGAGAGAGAGAGAGAGAGAGAGAGAGAGAGAGAGAGAGAGAGAGGAGTTTTGATGAGGGAGAGTTAATGCGAGTGAGCGGTGTTAACGTTTCTTTTCTTGGGAACATGTGGGGATTCAAAGTTTGGGTTGGATCTAGCTGTGTTAATTTATGTTAGATTGAATGGATGGGATTTCTGTCACGTCATCAATCCATGTGATCAGATCTCATTGAATCTAGCCACGACAGCGATCCATGTGCTGAGGTTTTTTGGTTTTCCCAAACACTCATCTCAACACTTCTTTTACCAAGATTAAATCATAGACATTCTTCTATCAACCTCTTTATACATCAACATGACATCAGCTTGTCCTAGTCAGCAAGACAATTCAAAAAATTTTCCCAAATGTAATATAGATTTAGATGGGTAAAATTCGGGTTGGTTAGATCAGTAAGCCAAAAAGCCAACATGTGCTATGCACATAAACATGCCTGATAATTTGAATATTTGACCTCTCAATGAAAAAACCACAATGTGGGGCCGGTGCGTAGTGGAGAGAAGTGTGTGTGTGTGTGTGTGTGTGTGTCGTTTGGGAATAAAAGGAGGAAAAATAAGGGGTTAAAGTACAAAAAAATGTGAGGGACAAAGTGGAAAAAGACTAATGACAAACTTGTAAATGGGGGTGAGAGGGACGAGTTTCATGAAAGGGCAAGGGCAAGGGCATGCATGTAAATAATGGAAATGTGTGCGATTTTTCTGTGGATGTTCCATAGAAGCACCCAACATCACACACACACCCTTACCCAAACCACATTGCCTACATGATTAGGCGGCTAAGTATAAGCCACCACTCTAACCACCATTTTGTCCTAGTAGGACAATCCCTTCTTTTATAGAAGAGAATAGAAATTGTATAGTTTTCATGGGCCTTAGGGCAAATAAAATCGACGTCCGGCCCAAATCAGACGGACGACGAAATCAAACAAGCAGCGGAAACTCATCTTAAAACTATTTTAATAACAGCCATAACCCTAGTCAAGATCTCTACTATCACTGGCTTGTGTCTGACCAACCCCTAAGGATAGATCTATCTTACATTTGCAATTATAAACGCATGAGTATTTAAACTACATACCTTTCACTTCGTTTCCGCAGAATACAAAGCATCGTTTTCAGCAACATTTCTTCGGCCACATGCCGAATATCCCAAGTCGAATCGCGTCCCGAGCCGCACCTCGTCCCGATCCGAACTTCTTCCCGAACCGCACCGCGTCACGAGGCGAGCAACACCCTTGTTGCTGAGCTAACCACGTGCTGAAGAAAGTTTTACCTTAAGTGGATCCTTCGTCAAGACTTCGAATCCGATCCAAACTCCTTCGTAGCTTTGTTAGAGCTCGATCATGAGCAATGAAGAGTTTAGGGAGAAAGAGAGAATATTTTATTTAAGCTCAGATACAGGCTTGCTCACGTTTAATGGAGCTACTCAGATCTGGAGCTTACGACAAGTTTCAAGGAAGGGGTTGGCCCCTGTTTATATAGGCGGCTGACCCCTCCCCTTTCTGCATATCTGATGTGGGACTAAAGTTTTGGTGGAAAAAATTAATTAAAGTTTGCTTTTCACAAAGTCCAATCTTTAGCGAATTTTTTCTTCCTCACCGTTGAGCGCAAGTGATACAACTTATCAAATAGAAGAGCAGTGAACGGTGAACTCACGGGAAAAAATGACGCTCCAATCCGATGTCGTTTGACCCCTCAAACATCGTCTCAAAGATGGAAAAAACCACGTGTTTCAACAAACGGAATCGCCAAAACAAGGCTGGGCATGAAACCCTAGTGGTGGGGCCCACATTGGGCCCCACCAAGGAGCTGACGGATGCAATGCATGCTCCCCGAGGCACGTGTGCTGCACGTGCCCGCCCGCGGGTGTGGGTTTGCCCCACGGGTCGGGCGCGCTCGACCCGCAATGCCATATAAAGGGGCCTTTTGCTTGTTTTGGCTATATTTTCCTCATACGGAGTCCGTTTTTGATGCGGTTTGAACCTGCGTTTAGATCAGGACGATCTCACCATCCAGGTAACCCTTTCTATGTGTTTATTATATTAAATATACACGTAAATATTTTACGACACATTTAATTCTCTTTTGCATTATAAGCAAAATTCCAACATTCTTAATTTAAAATCCATTTGTATCAAATAGAAATGAACCGATGGCATACATTCCTAACAGAAATTACCAGTGCATACAGTGCATGGAGACCCAAGGAAAAACCACACACATGAAGCAGGGGGCCCGCGCGTAATTTTAAAGAAGATAGAAGCGTCGGTGTGGGTGTGTAGGTATCATCAGGGGGATGAGAAAAGCGGGGGCAAAACGTAAAAAAACACAGGGGCAACGTGGAAAATAGCTAATGGTAAGCATGTAAAATAGGAAAGAGAGTGGTGTTTTCTAGCAATGGCAAGCATGCAATTAAGGGGAATGTGAGGGTGAGGGTTTTTTTTCCTTAGGGGGCTCCACAAAAACACCAAAAACTTTACCCAAACCCAAACCCACTTCCAGTGGGCCCCACCATGATGAAATGGCCAAACCATGACCATAACTTTATCCACTCTTTTGTCATAGTAGGACAAATATATCATCATCATCCCTCTTTTGCATAAAGGACTAGAGATAACAGACTAAAGAAAAAAATCCACGAACATGATGCGGGGCCCGTGCACATATGAAAAGGAGAGATAAGTGTGGGTGTATATATGTGTGTGGGTCATCAGAGGGTAAAAAGCCAAAAAGGAGGGGCCAAAACGTAAAAAACACTGAAGGCGAAGTGGAAAATGCCTAATGGCAAGCATGTAAAATAGGAGAGAGCCGGGGGGGTTTGGCCATGACAAGCATGTAAATAGGGGGAATGTGGGGGCCTTTTCCTAAGGGGCTCCACAACACCAACAACCTCACTCAAATCCCCCCACCTACTCCCAAGTCGGCTCCAGCATGATGAGGTGGCCAAATTATGGCCATAACTTTATCCACTCTTTTGTCCTAGTAGGACAGATGCCATATCATTATCCCTCTTTTGCATAAAGACTAGAGATAACTCGTGCACAAAGTGCACGTGGACTAAAGAAAAAATCCACTCACATGACGCGGAGCCCGTGCACAGATGAAAATGAGAGATAAATGTGTTTGTGTATGTGTATAGTCAGGGGTTAAAAGGGAAAAAGTGGGGCCAAAACGTAAAAACCACCGGGGCAAAGTGGAAAATGCCCAATGGAAAGCAGGTAAAATTGGGGAGTGAGGGTGGTTTTTTGGCTATGACAAGCATTTATATAGGGGGAATGTGAGGACCTTTCCTTAGGGGCTCCACAACACAAAAAAAACCTCACTCAAACCCCCTACCCACTCCCAAGTGGTCCTCACCATGATGAGGTGGCCAAATCATGGCCACCACTCTATCCACTCTTTTGTCCTCGTAGGACAAATGTCCCATCATCATCCCTTAATGATATAAGAAATCATTCCTCAATTGTATAATGGATATTTTCAAATCGTGATCATCTGTACTAGCACGAATTTTTGTAAGTTGCTATGTGCACCCACCATTTTACTTGCGCACACAACCGATAGACCATTTATTTACAAGTTTGCCACTCAGAATTACGCATCGCGCACAACCATTCGAAAATGCCGAAAATACCCGGGTTGTGTGCGGTGAGTAAAATGCATGACCGCTAGCGGGTGGAGACACTGCCTCCTCTGCCGATCTCCACAGCCCAGCCCCCCTCATCCGCCCCAGTCGCCTCTTCATCCACTGATCTCCCCCCGCCCAGCCCCCCTCCTCCGCCCCCGTCGCCTCTTCATCCGCCGATCTCCCCAGCCTTGACCCCTCGTCCGCCTCGTCCGCAGCCCCCTCATACTCGTCCACCCCATCCGCCAACCTCCCCAACCCCTCCCTTGTCCGCCCCAACCGCCGACCTCCACAGCCCCTCCGTCGCCTCCTCTTACTCGTCTGCCCCAACCGCCGACCTCCCCAGCACCTCTGATGTCCTCTCATCCAACAACCCAGCCCCTCTCCATCCCTTTCAGCCCCCTTCGACCTCATCTAATCCCTCCTCCGACCCCCGCATTTCCATTGCCAATTCAAAACCCTAAAATTTTGTGGCGGTAAAAACAGGTCGGAATTTGGAATGCCAAACTTGTAAATATGTCGTCATGCTCGCGAGTAAAACGGTAGGTGCGCAAATAAACTCCCCAATTTTTTTTGGGTTTTTAGCATATCTGTCCCTTAAATCTTGCATATTTTGATAGCTGTCCCTCAAATCTTCGTATCTGCTCATAAGTCCCTCAAATTTAACGTTAACCTTAATAATCTCTCCAACCTGTTTTTTGTTAAAAAGTTATACTAATTAACGATTATAGTTAGTTAATTAAGAAATTACGTTTAATTAATCATTAACCCCCCTAATTAAGGGTTAATTACTCCCACCCAAAAAACAGGGGGATTGGGCGGTGCCGCCTCCCTCTCCGCACCAGACCGGAGGGGGAGGCGGCGCCACCCCTCCCCCCAGAAAACAGGGGGAGGGAACGGCGCCCCCTCCCCCTCCGCCTAAGACGGGGGGAGGGGCGGACCCCTCCCCCTCCTAACCCTAACCCTAACCTTAACCCCAACCCCCAATTAACCTTTTAATCTAACGGAATATTCTCATTCCGTTAGATTTTAACAGAAATTTAGATAGAGAGACTATTAATGTTACAAGTTTAAAATTTAAAGGACTTGAGAGCAAATACCAAAATTTGAGGGACATATATCAAAATACGCAAGATATAAGGGAGAGATATGCTAAAAACCTATTTTTTTTTTGAAGTATAAATATCTGGTTTGCAACTGTCAAAAGAGTGAGGGTCAAAAAAGGAAAGAAGGGTGTGAGGCCAAGGGGAAAGAACACAGGACAGAAAATTTATTATTTTTAAAAAGGGAAAATTGCCCTACATAAATTGTAAAAATTTAGGGGCATACATACAAAACTCCCTGGAATTTGCTGCCTACAGATCTCGGCCCCCTCTACCCATTCCGAAGGCCGCTGGGTTCTAAAATCTGCAACTCTCGAGTTAGAGAGAGAGAGAGTATTATAAATCTCCGATCTCCTCCAAATCTCCATCTATCTCTCTCGGGGGAAGACTGTTTTCGGGTTCTAATCATCATCATCATCATCATCCTCCTCCTCCTCCAATGGCGTTTGGAGACCGCATGACGACGTTCGAAGATTCAGAGAAGGAGAGCGAGTATGGCTACGTCCGCAAGGTTCATATTCCTCTTCTCCTTTAAAAAAATAATCACAAAAGATCTTTGAAAAAAAATCCAATTTTTGATACATATTTTCTTTTTGTTGATTTATAGGTATCAGGGCCAGTCGTCGTGGCCGATGGGATGGGCGGCGCTGCCATGTACGAACTGGTGCGAGTCGGCCACGACAATCTCATAGGCGAGATCATTCGATTGGAGGGAGATTCAGCTACTATCCAAGGTAAAATTTTGTTGAGAATAGAATGAAAAATTCTGCGTTTTAGATAAATTTGCTTATTGTTTTTTATATGTGTCTCAGTGTATGAAGAGACGGCGGGATTGATGGTCAATGACCCCGTTCTCAGGACTCGAAAGGTATTCAATTTGCAGTGGGTTTAGTTGGTATTTAATCTGCTATATCATAGATCTCGATTGAAAACTTAATGTTTTTCTCATTACAGCCTTTGTCAGTGGAACTGGGACCTGGAATTCTTGGAAACATTTTTGATGGAATACAGGTACATGAGCAAGATCCGAAATTTTCTTGTAATGTGTGATTATTTACGGATTTGCTGATGCCCCATATTCTTGTTTGATATAGAGACCACTGAAAACTATTGCCATAAGATCCGGGGATGTCTATATCCCTCGTGGTGTTTCTGTCCCTGCTCTTGACAAAGATATATTGTGGGAATTCGAGCCGAAGAAGTTAGGTAATTGACTTGCATACACTGTATGATTGCTGATTTATTGTCAAAGTCTAAAGATTTGATCCTTTGTTGTACTTGTTGCAGCCGTTGGAGATCTTCTCACTGGTGGAGATTTATATGCAGTGAGTGCTGTATTTTTTGAATTCTCGTAGGTTTTGGCTTTCACTTTTTGTAGTCTTGTAACTTATAGATGCATATATTGCTTTTTGCAGACTGTCTTCGAGAACACTTTGATGCAACATCATGTTGCCTTACCTCCTGGTTCCATGGGAAAAATTAGTTACATTGCTCCTGCTGGTCAATACAGCCTCCAGGTTTGCGTGATGATCCTCTTTCGATTTTCTCTGCTTGGTGCTCTTTGTGTATTGTTTGCCTGTAGTCTTACGATTAGCATGTAATGTTTGTAGGACACGGTGCTTGAGCTGGATTTTCAAGGCATCAAAAAGAATATCACCATGCTTCAGGTCAATGGGTGGTTGCCTTTTGTTTTACAATTTGGGTTCAATTAAATGATCTGCTATAACCAATTCTTTTTCCTGCAGACATGGCCTGTCCGTACCCCACGGCCTGTTGCCGCAAAAATTGCTGCAGATACACCACTTTTAACTGGGCAGGTAATTATGAATTACACTGTCTTCTCCTAATTGTCATTGTCCAGATCCTCCAATGATCTCATCATCATTTTATTTCTAATAAAATTTATTGTTTATCAAATTCCTAATTGTTTAATTTGAATGCTTGTCAGCGTGTTCTGGATGCCCTTTTCCCCTCCGTGCTTGGAGGCACTTGTGCTATACCTGGAGCTTTTGGTTGTGGGAAAACAGTTATTAGTCAGGCACTTTCGAAGGTAGCATTGTTGTTATTTTTCTCATTTTGATACTTCGTTTGATGTTAAAATATTGGGGTTTTGAACTATCTGTCCCTTAAAAAATGCTTATTTGGATATTTATCCCTTAAATATGGGAATTTTCTCTCAAGTCCCTCAAATCTTAAACTTTAAACTTAATAGTCACACTCTCTAATTTTTTGTTAAAATCTAACAGAAGAATATTCCATTAGATGTAGGTTAGGCCTTGGGGGGCTTTTGGTTGGGGGTGTCCGGGTAGCCCATGGGGAGGATGGGGAGGCGCTGTTGCCGCCTCCCCGTCATTTTTTGGGGTGGAGGTGGCGGCAACCGCCTTTGCCCCATTCTAAACAATGGGAGGGGGGGCGCCGCCTTCTCATCACGCGCAAAAAACCAACGAGGAGGGGGGAGGAGGCGGTGCGTCGCCGACGACGACGACGACCTCCTCGTCAGATTTTGCGAGTGGACGAGGAGGCACCTCCTCCTCCCCGTCATTTTTGGGGCGAAGGAGCACCGCTGCCGTCGCCTCCTCCTCGCCGTCACCTCCCCCTCCTCAAACGAGGAGGGTGAGGTGGCGGTGCTCCTCCGCCCCAAAAAATGACGGGGAGGAGGAGACTCCGCCGCCTCCACCCGAAACCGATGAGGGCGCGATTTGGGGTTGGTTAATTGCTAATTAATGTTTAAGATTAATTAGCTATAATCAGTATTTAAGTGTTTATTAATCTAAGTTCGGTTAACTCTGTAACAAATTATATGATGGATAGACTATTAAGGTTAAAGTTTAATATTTGAGGGACTTGAGAGCAAATACTCATATTTAAGTGATAAATATCAAAATACGCATTTTTTAAGGGACAAATATGCGAAAAACCCTAAAATATTATGAATCTTTTAATGCATGTTTTCTCACTTGCTCGTGTTATTTGTTCCAGTACTCTAATTCTGACACAGTGGTTTATGTTGGCTGTGGAGAAAGAGGAAATGAAATGGCTGAGGTCTGTTTGTCTATACATTCAAGTGTCTAAATTTTTATTCGTTGTAGTGTATTGATTTTATGAGTAACACTATTAACGTACAGGTGCTTATGGATTTCCCTCAATTAACAATGACGTTGCCCGATGGTCGTGAAGAATCTGTCATGAAACGTACGACACTTGTGGCTAATACTTCCAATATGCCTGTTGCTGCTAGGGAGGCCTCCATTTATACAGGTATTCTTTTAGATTTCTTACTTTATACTGGATTGCCTAATGATGGGAAAACTGAAAGTATACGGAAGTTACCAATGGGCAAGCATAAGAAGCATGTCCATCTATTCTTGTATGCTTCTCAAATTGAGAGTGATTCTTTTTTATGTTCAGCTTTCCTTCTGCATTCATCTGACATATCTTATATGCGTACTGAAAGCTTTTAATTGAAAACTAGTGCTGTACATAATTAATGCATTTTGCCACCTGATTTTGACATGTTCATGAGGTATACAACTCATTGGGGCTTCAAATCATCCCAGGCATCCAATTTCTTAATCGGTAACATAACTTAGGAACCACTCAACAGAAAATGTATCTGGATCCATGTGGTTTTAAGGAATCTAGACAATAATCCCAAAGGACAATATCCTTTTGCCATAGGTGAGGTGCGTCTAAATGAATCATGCCATGCTGTATCTAATGGATAAGTACTATGTTTATGTTCAGATCTTTGCTACAGATGATGCCCTAAAGAAGCTTTACGTGCCTAGAAAATTCCGGCAACAAATGGATGTGTACTGATCTCATTTAGTCAATAATGATGGAACAACCTATTAAAGGATTATCAACCTTATTATGGGTTTCCAATGTAGCTGATAGTATTTATTATGGTTTTCCAATGTAGCTGATAGTATACTGACTGCCTATATATAAATGTGCACTATGTTTGTCATTCATGTTTAGTGGTGGATGGAACTATTATTTCCAGCTCTAAATCTTGGTGATTAGCAATAGTTGAAAACTTGGTGATTAGCAATAGTTGGAAGAAGCAAATAATGCTGTTGTCTGATAAAGTTAGATTTATTGCTAATGACCCTGAACAAGGTTTGAGAACTTGATTTCCGTTTCGGTCATTATAAAATTTTTAGATTCTGGACACTTTTATCCGTTTTATAGATTTTATTTTGAGTTTCGGTTTCGGTTTCATCTTGTATTTTATATGCACTAGTCATAACCCGTGCCCGCGGGCACTGTTCATTTAAGATTTTCCCCCACAAAATCTTTATTCCCTAAAAAATTATTTCCACAGCCAAAATTGCGCGGAACATCAAATTAGCATAAAAATATTTAGCGGTACGAGCGCCTTCGGTGCGGAACAACAAATTCGACGCGGGCGCATTCAACACGGAACAACAAATTAGCGTAAAAAAAATCAGAACGGTCGCTTTAGGCGTGGAACAACAAATCAGTGTAAAGAAATTTAGCGGACGCCTTCGGCGCGCATCATTGCCCCATGAGTCGAAGAGACGGTGTGCCCCACGTTGAGGGAGATATCATTCGATCTGCAGCATTAAGTGCAAGTTTTGTGTGCACTCTACCATTCCCAAGAAACTTTCATTCCTCATAAAGTTTCATTTCCCCAGAAACTTTCATTCCCCATAAAGTTTCATTCCACATAAACTTTCATTTCCCTAAAAATGTTTTTCCCTCCAAAACTTTTCACAAAATCTCATCTCAACCATTCATTTCTCAAGATTAAATCCAAGCCGTATTTCTATCAACATGTTTGTCCTAGTCAGCTTGTCCTAGTCAGCCTTAGAATTCAAAAAACACTGTCAAACGTATAATAGATATATTTCTATAACAATGCATTTATAATTTAAATTTTAGAATTTTAATGAATTTTTAGAATTTTTAGAATATAAATTTTAGAATTAAATAAATTTTTAGAAGTTTTAGAATTATAATAAATAATTTTTATGTATATGGTTCAAATGGGGTTTCAGGTATTTACACCCAAAAACATATTTTAGTACACTTAAGTTTCAGTTTCAAATTGTTTTGTGGGTTTAAACCTAAACTGGTATCTTATTTAAAACCAAACACAGACATTTTTGGTGTCTCTTTAGCTTCTCAACATCGGTTTAGGTCAGTTTCGATCCATTTTGGCTGAAACTAATTGAAACAGGTCGAAATTAATATTAGGCGATAGCTTCGTACCGTTCACATTCAAAACCAAGACGAGTGGCCGAAATCAAGTGGAACATCAATCATTCCTTGATCATGATGTTGTGAATCTTTTGACCCATTACTGGACATGGAAGTTGGTTTTGAAGTCATATGACGCTCTAAACTGGTGATTTCACAAATCAGTACGAGTTCAAATTTTTTGAATGGCGTGTGAGTTTGTACAGAGTGAATCAGTTATTGGATCAATTATATGTAGTTATCTAGTACGTTCTCAAGTGGATCCTAACAACGCGGATAATGATTTGGTCCATCGCTTATGGAATACGATCAAAATATTGCATCTGGGTTTCAGTCTCCAACTTGCATATGGAATACGGGCCATAGTTGTTTCATGATTTTGTGGTTTGATTCCATGAATTATCTCTATTTGTATGGTTCTCTTATATTAATTTTTCTCATCCTCAGGTATTACCATAGCTGAATACTTCAGGGATATGGGCTATAATGTCAGCATGATGGCTGATTCTACCTCCCGTTGGGCAGAAGCTCTGCGTGAAATATCAGGACGATTGGTACTTACCCTTGTTTGCTGCTATCAGTTTTTATTGCTTTTGTAAAAGATAGTAAATGTGGTGAAACTTGAAATATGCCATGCTATATGTCTCCTAGTGTCATTCTAGTTATACTTTTTGATGATAAATTCTCAGATTCAAAGTTTTTACCATATAAAAACATATAAAGATTTAAGCTGCAAATGTTTTATAGTGATTTACATTGAGAGTTGAATGAATCATTGGGAATTCAGAAGTTGTTAATTTACGTGTTAAGTGTTCCATTTTTAGAGGTACTAATGATTACATAGATTGGATAGCTAATAAAGGTTAATCTAACTAGAAACAAGACTTACAAACATTACCAGCTTTACCAAAACCAGTTTGCTGCCTACTAAGTAGGCTCCATATTTTAATTGCTACTGTATGGATTATGATTTTGATGGAGGAGTAGTTGCAATAATTTCAGCTTTCTTCTTATGCATCCTTTTTCTACGGTTCTATAAATTCTGCATGTGGTTTTGGATATGTCAAATTAAAAGCATACCATGGCACTCGTTGATCGGTGAGCCCTATGTGAATGCAGGCTGAAATGCCCGCCGATAGTGGTTATCCTGCATACTTGGCTGCACGTTTAGCTTCTTTCTATGAACGTGCTGGTAAAGTGAAGTGCCTTGGTGGGCCAGATCGTACTGGCAGCGTTACAATTGTTGGTGCTGTGTCTCCTCCAGGGGGTGATTTTTCAGACCCTGTAACATCTGCAACCCTCGGTATCGTTCAGGTAACAGAAACCATCATGGTCACATGTTTCCCCCACTAAGAAGTAAGAATTATGTGTGTTTTAATTTCAGTTACCATTTATGTTATACATCATGTTCAGGTCTTTTGGGGGCTTGATAAGAAACTAGCTCAGAGGAAACATTTCCCTTCAGTGAACTGGCTTATATCCTATTCAAAGTACTCACAGGTTAGTTATTGTGCTTATCATTCCCATGCTCAAAATGGATTAGTTAGTTGTTAACCGCAACTTGTTAGGACACCTGCCAATGCAACAATGCATGGGCTTAAATGTTAATACCCATTTTGACTAAATATTTATTAAATAATATTTTTGGAATATGAGTGATCTTGTTTAAATCAATGAGATTTACAACTTGAGGAAAGTTGATGCATTTTAGCATGATGCTTTATCTTACTTGTAAGCATGGGATTTCAACTTGTTAACAAGTTAAGCTGGCTAAGCATATGACAGTAGTAAGATGTAAGCATAATCAGACAAAAGGAATCAACTATTGACAAAAGGATTGCGGCAGAGGAAAAATTGATAACCGTGTGCTTGATTGGATTGGCCAATGAGGGTGTTCTTGATTCATAATCAATCTCAGACAAGAAAAAGAAACATTACATTGTTCATGGGTATGTACAATATGTTCCCTATAGTAAATGGATTCCTACCTACATTCGTTCTTATCCGCTGAAGAGCGAAGTATTTCGATTGCCCACACTTGAATGAGTTGAATTCGAAATCTCCTATTAGATTTACAAGATTCCTAAATGTGGAAACCAGTAAATGTCAAGTTTTTTGGTCCCTAAAAATTTTGGAAGCTAGCACATTCCTTTGATTCCGGTTAATTCCTTTAGTAGTTGTTCCATATTCCACTTGCCGTCATGATTTATAGGCTATCATCAGATCTTTTTGTCACCACTGTATTAGTAGGTGACTTTTGTTATACTTCATAACAAGGTTTATTATTATTATCACCCTCTTTGGAGTATTTTTTTTAATTATTCTCGTTTCTTTGTTCCTCTTTTACCCAAAAGGACAAAAACAAAAAAAATTCACAAACAAATTTTTTTCCTTTTTTCTACTTTCTCTTTCTCAATTTCAATTCTTTTTTCCAGTTTTCATGAAGGGAAGACATCAATTTGGAAAGATATATTTGTTAAAAAGAATTTGGAAGTATCCATGTTAGTTATTTTTATAGAAAATTAACTCGTACAGATTTTGAAATCACGTCTTTCTCAATTGTTTTTGATTTCAGAGTTTCAACTCAGTCATACAAAACATACTCTAGCTGTTTGTAGGCTAAAAGAATTGGCTCTAAAACAAATTCTACTATTCATAAGTTCGTCTTTTCCCTAACTTCTAATTGGTTTTAAAAACTTACAATTAATTGCTATGGAAGATCTATATAAAAAAGACAGAAAAAGACATCAACTTGCTCCATATGAAAAGGTTGTTTTTTCAGTTTGTTTTAATGGAAGGAAATTAGCTCCTATAGAGAATTTATGCATCTACAGATCCTATTTCTTTATCTCAACTTTTCATCACATTATATTTGATTTTATACTGAAAATAACAAAACCACATTTGTGTACTTAAGTTGGAACTTTGTTAACCCTGAGGATCTAAGACTTGCTGGAAATTTATACTTATATGAATTTTCTTTTTAAAAGATGGCATTCTAAATTCTTTTTTCTGTTCAGTTTGGTTGGTAGACTGTTTTATCCGCATATATTTCTACCTTTCTTACTATGGTTTATTTTACCTGTTTTCCTTATATTGTTATTTCAGACCTTCAGGAGAAGTTGAAAAATACATAAGCTGCGAATGCGATTAGAGAATGATAATGCTACAAGTGAAAATATGAACCAGTTGGCATCATGTTTTCTATTTTGATTTCTGTTTTTAATATACTACGTTTTGCCACCCTACCGAAATTTCTTAGCTCTGACAGTGGTTCTGATGATTGATTCCTAAATTCTATGTTCTTTCTGATACCGGAAACTTGAAATGTAATCGTCAAAAACCTTACTGCCATTATTAGACTTGTTATATAAATGAGCTTTGATGACTATCATACTTTATTCTTTTTGGTTGATTTTAGTTCATGCTAGGTTCAACAGATTTCAGTTTTTTAGTCGCAGTAACTTACTATTTAGCTGATTTTTTCATTTTTCTTCTTCCATGATTTCTTGTTCTGCAGGCCCTTGAATCTTACTATGAAAAATTTGATCCAAATTTTATTGAGATCAGAACAAAAGCTCGTGAGGTGCTTCAGAGAGAGGATGACTTGAATGAAATTGTTCAGGTACACTGTTTGGTCAGATTGGAAATTCTGTTGCTTTCACAGAGTATTGTCTTCTGATATGGAAAATTGACCAGATAGCCCAATTCATCCTTATAAGGTTATCTAGAAATATTTCAAATTTATTTGTCATTTGGGGTGTGTTCTCTCTCGACACATGTGGTTGCCTACTGTAAAGTAGAATAGTGGCATTATTGGAAAGTAGAATAGTGGATATTATTGGAAAGTAGAATAGAGTTCTATTATGTCAGACTGTGTAAAACAAATATTTGTGATTCTGGGAAGCTAAGATACAACATTCTCAGACTGTATTTGTTTTGGTCAAGAAAATTTGGCCATTTATTTTTCCAGTTGTGTCAAGATGGTAGAAGTTAACTGTAATCATGTTTCTTAGTCATGCACAAAATTTATATGAACACCTTGGTGATGACTTCTGCGGGCTTTTCCTTCACACATTCTAAGTAAGCTGTGTCCTGCCTCATTTGGGTATCTCAAGGAAACTCCTAATTTTTAGGAGAGAAAAACAATCTTTCCTGTTCTTTATACCGGCATGTTATATCATTTTTATTGTTTTCAAGTTGCATCAGTGAAGATTCATGGGCAACTTAAGGAAATTAGGTTTGTTTGACTCTCAACCCTAATGTTGCCCAGGATGCATCTGTCAATCTAAAGCCCAAGTGACCTTTGTGTGTGTGTGTGTGTGTGTTTTGGTTTTTTCTGTGTTTTTGTTTTCCCGGGGGGGGGGGGGGGGGGGGTGTCTGTGTGTGTGTGTGTGTGTGTGTGGGGTGGTTGGAGAAAATCCAAGCACACCCTATACCATACTCAGGTTAGTCAGGTTACATCCAAGTTGGGCTGAGTATGTTGTGTTAGATGTGCCTTTACTTTAAGGTTCAAATTATTTGATGTATCGCCGATACGTAATACGTCGGCCACTATGGTGGTATCAGCTGGGGACTGATATCGAGTTGGGGTAGAATTTTACCTAAATTTATGCCAGTGACCAGTCACTGCCAGCTAATATATCAGTGGTATTTTTGGGTGATATTTGTCATTATAATAGATCATGTTGACCGACATACCGATAGATTCTATTAATGATAAATCAGCTGCGTGGCTGATATCTCAACCAGTGTACCTGTCGATATAAGTGACACACAAGTTAAAATATTTGTAAAAAATAAAAGTATTTTTGGTTGAATTTTGAATAATAACTAAATATTTTTGGTTGAATAATAACTTATTCCACTCTTTATAACGCAAACATTGTAGATGAGTTTACTGCTTCAGAGGCTCAAGGTATAAGATAAAAAGAAAGTCACATTATGTTTTATTTGAAATTTGCAGAAAACGATTCTTTTATTTTTTTATTAAAAAAATTATATAAACCAACACTTCATCATTTGTACATAACTTATATTGACTGGTATACTAGTCAAAATATCAGACACAGCTGGGTTATTATCAGTATGAGACTCCAAGGGTATATTGGCTGATATGATATATTATAATGACAAATATCAGCCAATACATTGCTGTTATATTAGGTCTATTAGCTACATTGATTGGTATTAATCTAGGTGATAATCTATGCCAAGGTAGTACAAGTCTCCCACTAGTATACTGGCTAATACATCGATGATATATCGAATAACTTCAAACTCACTAACTTTTATTTATGAACCATTCATTTGATAGATGGTGACAGGGAACAAGTAAGAAAAAGGGTTTAACATCTCGGGTGTGGTGGGATTTGGATAAAGAACTAAATTATAGTTTATAAACTAAATACTAAAGATCAGATTTTGGACCTCTCACATTGGAGATTTAATAATCACCGACTTAGCACCGGGCCTCTCACATTGGAGATTGAATATCCCTGACTTAGCACTTTGTGCATTGAAAATTACTTTGGAAACTACGCCCAGGTGATTTCTCGTCTACTCTCGTACCTAGCATGTAAAAGAGATTTAATGGATTACAACTGTGTTTTCAAACTTAAATTTTTATTCAATCTTTCACGATCTCCCAAAAGTTTGTTTACAGACTCATATTTATAGGAGAAGAAACAAATTCTTATTTAAACTGATGTGGGGTTCGAATGTCTCTTAGATTCATAAATAAATAAATGAGCATTCATTCAAAATGAAATTTAATTTTTCAAAACAAATTAAATATGACTCAAATAAAAGAGATATAAAAGGTTAACTGACTTGAACTCTTAAAGAAAATCTAACTTCTTTTCATTCTATGATTATGAGTCATTTGATCAAGATGTGCTTCAATTCTTCATATAATTTGATCATGGTCTATGTTTGTTCCACTTCAAACCTCAACTGGTTGGAGAAAATTCGATCTTAATTATTTTTGAAGTAGTGCAATATGTAAACGTCCAGGAACCATGTGATGACTAACAAATTAGTAGTGGTAAAGACGAATATAGGAAAAAATTGTAATACTTGCTGGCTCATAGGTAATGATCAGAATAATAAACTCCATGCTCTACCTCAAGTTCAATAACTGGCTCAAATTTGTCCGATTCTGTCTGTCTGATTTTGTTTCTGATTGTGGCTCTATCTCAAGCTTGGGTTCAGACTCATGCTCAGGATATAGTTTGGGCTCGATTGTAGACTCAGCGTCAGGTTCAAGCTTGTTCTTGGACTCAAATTTGGGCCCAAATCATGGCTTGGGTTCTAATTCTTTTTGGGCTTGCATCTCGTGACATGCATCTATCATGCCGGCAATCCTACCTGCCATCTTCATCTTCGAACTAAATTTTGCGATTCTACTTTTAGGATATCTCATTGAGCGTGTTCTAATTTTGAAGATGGTTACAAGGAATGACAAATTGATCAATGTTTGGGGAAATACCGATATCAAAACTTTGGTTTCATTTGAGACCATTGCTCATAACCTTCATCATAATTCTCCTACCAATAGTTGGGCATTTCCCATTAAGTTGCATTGCGCATACATGTACTTATTTTTGTCGGTTAGGTTGCAGCGACCGATAGCATATTCAGTACATCGCTTCAAATTTGTACATTTACGACGACAACAAGGACATCATTATATTTATCAAATTGTTCTTTAAATAGGTAGTGCTCATAAGAAGCTATAGAAAATATGCATAAATGTAGGCAAAACAGCACTAAAACCACCAAAAATAAACTGATGAACAACACGGTGAATGATAAAGTGAATAGTAACACATGTGAATTTCATCCTTAAGACTAAATGAAAGAAAAGAAAATTTAATCTAAACTAGTGAGAATAAAGTTAAGGAAAACTATGATTTTTAGCTCTGATATCGATTCACGAGAACGTAGAAGCAAAATGGTTTACATCCAGTGTGTATGGTGGGACTTGGAGAAAGAACTAAATTAGGGTTTATAAACTAAAGGATAAAGATAATATTTTCAGCTTCTCACTCTGGAGATTAAACGGTCACCGACTTCGATACCTTGCATTTAAGATTTCTTCCGACTTTATACACAGATGATTTCTCATACTCTCACATCATACATGCAAAAGAGATCCAAATAGATTACAAACTTCAATTTTTATTCAATCTTCTGTGATCTTCTAAAAATTTGATTGCAAACTTATATTTATAATAGAAGAAACAAACTCCTATTTAGAATCATATTTTGACTCCTAATATAACTCATACTTCTAAATACATAAAAGAGACTTCATTCTGAAGGAAGCTCAAAAGTCTCAAAGTAAATAAAAAGGACTCAAATGAAAGAAATATTAAAAGTTCCCTTTTGAAGGTAGTCTCTTTTATTTATTTAGGTGTAAGTCCTGTTAGGAGTAAGTAAGAATTTAAATATGAGTTTATTTTTTCTCCTATAAATATGAGTCTATAATCAAAACTTTTGGGAGATCATGAAAGGTTGAATAAACATTTAAATTTGTAAACTTAGTTTGCAATCTATTGATATACAAAAGTCTAAATTGACTTGAATTCCTCAAAGAAGTCTGATTTCTTTTCATTCCTACAATCAGGAGTTCTTACTGAATCAAGTATTGCTTCAATTCTCAATAGGACTTGCACGCAATATAGGTTCCTTCCGCATCAGAAGGGAGAGTCAGTGGAATCAATATAAGACGATTGAACATCATTTTGCTTAGAAACTATGCATCTTCTAAAAGCTGTTGGGCAAAGTTTTGATTGGGGTCGACTTATGTTTGTTGTCAGCTAGAAGCTGGCAATAGCTATGATCCATTAAGAAATGTCAACTCAAGCCAAACCTGATTTTTACTATTCCTGACCTGAACCAATCATTCACTCTACTAGGAACTGGAAGGTCTACTTGGGGTTCTAGTCGCACCTTTAACAAAGAATATACCTATTATCGAACTTAATTTTCTTTCTAATATTACAGTGTCATCATTTTTAGTGAAATGAAAGTGGATATGATGCTTCAATTCTTGATAATATTAAGTTATCAGACTCTTCTCCATGTCCATCTTAAACAAAACATTATAGCTCTTTTTTACTTTTGCGTTTTTCACTATATTTAAAGATATATGGCCTCTTTTGCACCTACATATATTAATGGGTATTATGTGACTACAAAGGATTTTTCTTTAGTTGTAGCTGATGTGGCGGCCTATTATTGGGTAGAACAAAAAGCACATAAGTTGTACTTTTTTTTTGTTTCATCCAAAGAGAGGTTATCACATCAGCTACAACTAAGGACACCCTTTGTTGTCACTTGATGCATATTAATCGTATATATATTAGAATAATGGGTATCATAAAACATGAGAGATTTCTCATATATATGATGATGTCACATTCTTCTTATTAAATGACATGTGAGGTAAGCATACATCTAATGTGATCTCTTATTTGAATGAGAATGTAGTATGTCATTGTATATGAGAAAGATATTTTATATGTCATATGATACCCATTATATATATATAAGAATAATGCACTTCATATGATATGAGAAGTTCTCTCTTATGTATATGCTAACGTAGTACGGTCTCCTTTACAAGAGATAAACTTACATATCATCTCATCAGTTGTACTATCTAGGAGAACTCGTCTTGGTGGCGTATATGAGATGTACCTCATATGTTATATGAGACACAGAGCTCGTGGCTTATTCTTTCTTATGCAAGCTGTGAAAGAGAAATAGTATGGATGCCTATCAATTTTTGACATGGAAAGTGAAAAGTAGGGCGGCACATGTACTATTCGTGTTTTAAAGCTCACATAAGAGAATGCGAGCTGCTAGTTCATATTTCTTTTTTCCTTGCATACACACATATACCTATATACATCTATAGGCACACACTCATAGTTATACTATAACTATGAGTACATTCGATTCGATCTAACATATCCAACATATCGATCCTTCCAATAAAATTTAAAGCTTAGCAATCTAAATGAAAAGTCTTTTCTGTTAAATATGCTTTAATATACTCAAAGTACTTATAATCAATAATTTAGATGATTTGGATGCATTTTACATATTCATTAATTGACAACAAACTACTCAATTTTATGGCAATTCTAAAACATAATTTTTTCCACTACTTTTTATGGATTAAACACATCCAAATCATTTGAATTTTGTTTATACAGTTTGAATTTATTAGATCACATTCAACGGAATGGATTTTTATTTAGTTAGCTAAACTTTAAATTTGATTGGGATGGATCAACACTTTTAATTCAATCGAGCATATCATAGTCCAATCATATATATGGAGGTTGACTGGGATCCAATCAAGTGCACCAAACATGCGTATCCAACCCACCCAAATTTAAAATTGGACAACCCAACTAAAATTTTTGTTCCATTGAATGTGTGATCTAACACGTTTAAACTATTTATAAGCAAAATTTCAAATGATTTGATTTTGTTTTATCCATGCATCAAGTGACATTAAATTAGTTGATTTTATGACATCTTGAAATGTTGATTTTTGTTGCCATATTTTGCATTGTTAAAAATTCAAATCGTTTGAACTTTTGGTTGTAGGTAGTTTATATATATTAAATCGCATCCACCAAAATGGATTTTTTTATTTGGATTGCATAATTTTAAATTTGAGTGTGGGTGGATTCACATGTTTGTCTAATCGATCTAGTCAACTCATATATATATATATATAAATGAAATTAGAACTGTGTTGTAAGTGCAGTAAATTTTGATTGTAAAAAAGTCATTTCTTAAGATTTATAAATTTTTTTGAGGTTGTACACATTCCAAAACACCAGATATGAGTGGACTCTGTCGAATTTAACACTCATTAACAATTGAATTTGCAACAAGTGTTAAATAACGTTGTATTCGCTTGATTTTTGGTATGTTGATAATTAATGACGTGTATGATACATCCAATTTTTAAAATAAAAATAAATAGTGTATGTGTGTCAGAATGGGAAATTTTTCCATATTGACTTCACATAGATTATTCTGATATATATTCATGTATGTAAATTTTCAAGTGAAGCCGGTTTCGCCGAGTGCTTTTGTGCGATCGGCTTAAAGATATGATAACTTTTTTTTCAAATTTTTTCCTTGGATGTACTCTATATATTTTTAAGCTCTAAAATATAAAATTGGGATGTATTTGATGATATTTGACCCGATCAAGCCATTACAAAATTTAATAGTTTTATAGCAATAGAATTTTTTGTAATCGCTTGTTCATCGGTCAAACCATCTAGGGTTCACCTAAAAGTTTGCATTCTAAGATATTAGAATATGTATAAATTACATCGAGAAAATTAAAATTTTTTGCAGCCCCGCTCGCATTAAGGTTCTTGTGTGTGTGTGTGTGTCTATACGGGTATATGGAATTATTGGATATGAGTTGTCAGCACATGAAATTTATTGTGTAGCTGCACATTTTTATTGGGTTTACAAATTTTTTTGAAGTTTCGATGATTTGTGAGTGGACTACACATTAAACCCTAACATGCAAAACGAAATTAACATTTTAAATTTTAAGATAACTAAATCTAGAGAACTAAATTTTGGGACAATTTGAATTTTTTGAGGGAACTAAATTCTCTGGGGGATTAAATTTTAATTTAAATTTTTTGGGAAAACTAAATGTGAAAGGAACTAAAATTTGAATTTTAGAGGAACTAAATCTGGAGTGAACTAAATTGTGGGATGAACTAAAATTTTTGAAAATTCTCTAGGAGAACTAAATTTTAGTTGAATGTGGTTAAAATTTTTTATTGGGTGGAATATTTTGAAGGTGGCTGCAAAATGTTTTTGGAGATTTTGAAGAGGCTAGAAATTTTTTGGTGGGTGGGAGAATTTTGAATGGGTTGAAATTTTTTAGAAGAATATTTTGAATAACAAGTGACATATGGTCACATGTTATGGCTAGTATGTGTGTGTGTATATATATATACGAAAATAATGGGTATCATATGACATGTATACACACACACACACACAAAAGGTGACTGCTGAAATTTCGTACGGTATCACCAAACACACTCCATATATTTGTTGCGGCCGGTAATTGGAACATGTGCATTTGGGTAAAATGAATTTTAAGAGGTGTTTTGCTATTTAAGGGGGTTGAGCCGGCCCTAATTCTTATGCGAAAATTGTTGAGAGAAGTTTCTTTTTATTAGTTTATCCCCTAGATTAATCCTTAGCTAGTCGTCCTTTCAAATTGTAGTTGTTATTTAGTGAATAGTTGATTTGTAGTAGGATTTCCTATAATTTCAGATCCTTATTTCCAATAAAAATCCCCTTTTTATCATCAAATCCCTAGTGAATCGCATCAATTGGTATCAGAGCGGTTGATCCATGGCGAACACGCCATCCACGGAGCGGATTGAAGTCTTGGAAGGAAAAGTTGAGAGGATTGAAGCCCAAATTAGCAAGGGTTTCATCGATTTGAGGAAAGAAGATGCGGAAATGGCCGCGGAGATCCGGAAGGAGATGAAAGAAAATCAAGAGAAAACGGAGGCCAAGATGAAAGAAAATCAAGCAAAAACGGAGGCGAAACTTTCGGAATTGACGGAGGCTATATCGGCGTTGACCGCTCACCTTGTACCAAAGGCGGATCCAAGCAAAAAGGAGCCACCTTTGGCGAAGGACAAAGGGAAAAATGCAATTTTTTTGATGAAGATCCGGATCTAGACGAAGACGGGGGCTTCGATCAAGGAGACCAAGCGTGGGGGACTCACCAAGGTCACGAACCGCCACGTCACGACGACAAGGGGACCGGAGGAGGGATTCCGGCCAGCCGGCAACCCTCCGGGTGGCCGCCGACCCCCCAGGAGCCTCTGGGGGGCCCGACGAACCCCCAGAGGGGCGGCGGGGGGCCGCCAGGCCCCTGGGAGGGGCGGCCGCACCTGCCGCCCCCCTGCGGCCTCGGCGGGCCCAGGCGCCGCCGCCTGGGGCCTGCCGGCCCATTTTAAGGGCCGGCCGCCCCCTTTTCAGGGCCGGCCGCCCCCGGCGGCGGCCTGGGGGCCTCGGCCGACCCCAGAGGGGGGACCCGAGGCCCGTCGGACCCCTGGGGGGGCCCACCGACCCCCCCAGGAGGCCCAACATCCTAGTTCGATGATTTTCAGGCCCCCGGGGGCCCCGCCCGAGGTCCGAGGAGCGCAGTTTGGGGGTTTTCAGCCTTTTGGGGGACCGGGCAGAGAATTTCAGCATGGTAGAGGGCACCACCAGATCACAGGAGGCCCGTCGACTCAGCCCCCACCCTTTGGGGGAGTTACGGGAGATTGGAGAGCGTACCAGGACCCCCCGGGAGGCCAGCAGGCGGAGTTTGGACACCCTCAGGGAGACTGACAGGGGCATGGAGCAGGGGGAGGCTACCGTGATCGAGCTGAGGCGTATGTCCCAGACAGGCGACAGGGATACCAGCACAGGGGAGGTTTCCAGCCGCAGGAGAGAGGTGGATATGCTGTCGAGAGGCGACTGAGGAAGCTCGAGGTGCCTGTTTTTGAGGGAGGAGACCCAGATGACTGGCTGTACCGGGTGGAGAGGTACTTGGAGGTGTCCGCTGTCCCAGGAGAGGAGTGGCTTCAGGCGATAGGGGTTTGCTTGGAGGGAGAGGCTTTGGGCTAGTTTCGCTGGACAGATCAGCAGCAGCCTTTTCAGACCTGGGCTGAGTTTACGACGCTCTTGACGGAGCGGTTTGGAGGAGGACAGGCTGGTGACGTGTTCGAGAGACTGTACTCGCTGAAGCAGGAGGGGAGCATGTGTGATTATATCAAGAAATTTGAGTCGCTCTGCCACCGAGTTCGGGGAGTTTCTGAGGAGTCTCTGGAGGGCTGTTTCATGAAGGGGCTGAAGCCCACGGTGAGGTCGGGGCTGAGGCAGTTTGAGCCCGTTGGTTTGCGCGGGATGATGATGCTGGCCAGGAAGGTGGAGGATCATCAGGAGACAGAGAAGAGCCCGGGGAACGTGGGGAGGCTCTACCCTTCGAGGGCCGGATCCTGGAGGGGGCCAAAAGGGGGCCGCAGGAGGGGGAACATCCACTGACGGCACAGTGGTTACCAAGGAGAAGGGAATGGAACTACGACCTGGGGGACATACACGAAGAATGACCGAGGCAGAGATTCGTGACAAACGGACCAAGGGCCTGTGTTTCAAATGCGACGAGAAGTTTACTCCTGGGCACCGGTGCGGGAATCGTACTCTTCAGATCCTGATAGTGAATGACGAAGAAGAGGGAGAAGAGAGTGTGATAATGCTGGAAGCCGGCGTGGACGATGATCAGGAGCACCTGCACGTGGAGTAGCTGACCATTCCCTTCACGCACCACCTTAAGGACAAGGTGGGTTTTCCGGGGTGGAGTAGTGTTGCGGCCGGTAATTGGAACAGGGGCATTTGGGTAAAATGACTTTTAAGGGGTGTTTTTCTATTTAAGGGGGTTGAGCCGGCCCTAATTCTTATGCGAAAATTGTTGAGAGAAGTTTCTTTTTATTAGTTTATCCCCTAGATTAATCCTTAGCTAGTCGTCCTTTCAAATTGTAGTTATTTAGTGAATAGTTGATTTGTAGTGGGATTTCCTATAATTTCAGATCCTTATTTCCAATAAAAATCCCCTTTTATCATCAAATCCCTAGCGAATCGCATCAATATTCTCCTTAAATAGAGTCCACGTTGATTTGCACATGCTATAATCCTAGTACACAAAAGATCTAGTCAACATGATGCTATCTATATTACAATTGAGGGATGTTTTCAAATGGTGTTGCTGACTAGAATAAACGGATGTGTAGAAAGACGGTTGTGATTTAATATTGAGTAATCAATGATAGGATACGGGTTTGTGAAAATTTTGGAGAAAAAAAATCCTAAAATTATGGAGAAAAACTATAAAATTTTGGGGGAGACTAAATCTTTGGAGAGCTAACAATTTAAATTTTAGGATAACTAAATCTAGAGAACTAAATTTTGGGAGAATTGAATTTTTTGAGAGAACTAAATTATCTGGGGGATTTAATTTTAATTTAAATTTTTTGGGGGAACTAAATTAGAAAGGAACTAAAAATTTGAATTTAGAGGAACTAAATCTGGAGTGAACTAAATTTTGGGGTGAACTAAAATTTTTGAGTGAAAATTCTCTTGGGGAATTAAATTTTAGTTTGAACGCGGTTAAAATTTTTTGTTGGGTGGAATATTTTGAAGGTGGCTGCAAAATGTTTTGGGAGATTTTGAAGAAGCTAGAAATTTTTTGGTGAAAGGGAGAATTTTGAATGTGTTGAAATTTTTAGAAGAATATTTTGAATACTAAGTGACCTATGGTCACGTGTTATGACTAGTGTGTGTGTGTATGAAAATAATAGGTATTATATGACTTGGGCTAAGCCTTGTGCACGCCTCCAAAACAACACCCTTCACTTTTTTCGAAGGACCAGAACCGTTCATTTTGTCGTTCATTTTGTTCTACATATTCTAAAACATTAAAATACCAAATATCCGTTGTATCCAATGTTTTTTTGTTTGTTCATCCACTAGTCACACATTTAATGGTTTTGTATGAATAAAACTTTTGTGAAGGGTGGTGGAACAGGCAAAACCCTTGGATTCACATGATATTCAGTGTTTTAGGGGTTTAGAATATGAACATCAAAATGAATGGTTCCAATCCTTTAAAAATAATGGAGATGTGAGTTTTGGAGGTCGTTTATGAGGCTTAGCATTATATGTTATATGGTACACACACACACACACACACACATATATATAGCAAAAAGTGTAACTAAGAACGTGTGCACAGTGGCGGAACCAGCCTCTTGGAATTATGGGGGCACAATTTAATATTAATAACAAAAATAATATTATTAAATTAAAAAACTTAAAAAACAATCAATACCTTACAACAATTTTCTCCGTGGTTGCATAGTCTGATAATACTGCATCCTCCATAACAATCTCAAGTACTTCAATTACAGATGAATACATGTTCATGAGGCTAATTAATGAAGTGTAATGTGAGCTCCAACGAGTGTCACCCGGCCTCTTTAAGTTGGTTTCCTGATTCAAACCCCGTCCACTAATCAAATCTCCATTCTGTAATGCTTCAAGAACTTTATTATGTTGGATGGCTTTAAGAGCATCGCTCCTCTTACACGATGCTCCAACAGTATTCAAGATTCTTGAAACAAATTCAAAGAGGGGCTTTACTTGGAAATGGTTTTTTGCAACAGCCACTAGAACCAACTGAAGTTGATGAGCAAAACAATGCACATAAAAGGCATATGAGTTGTCTCTTAGGATAAGTGCTTTCAAGCCATTATATTCACCTTGCATATTACTTGCACCATCATATCCTTGACCACGTAATCTCGATATACTTAACTGATGTCTAGCAAATAATTCCTCCAAAGCAGCCTTAAGTGAAACTTCAGTTAGAGGGAACATGTTCAATACCAATGAATCTCTCAATAACTTGTCCATACTTGTTCACATATCTTAAAGATACATCCATTTGCTCATTTGTTGCTATATCACGAGCCTCGTCAACTAAAATAGAGAAATAAGAATTGCCCACATCCTTTATAATGGTATTTAAGGTCACAGCAGCAGCATCTCGACAAAGCTGCTTTTGTACCTTTGGTGAAGTCAACTGTAACCTTTCAGAAGCATTGTCAAATGATAGATTCGTAACTTCATCATTGTGATCAGCAAGAAAGTGAAAGAGCCCAAGATAATTTCTCTGATTTAATGATTGTTTAGACTCATCGTGCCCACGAAATGGTAACCCTTGATGCAAGAGAAATCTAACACAGTCAGTAGCAACAGTTAACAACACTCGGTATTCCATCTTGTCCTTATCTGTCTTACTACTAAACATTGCAAAAATACTCTGTGGTTGATTCATCAAGTCCTCACATTTATGCATTGCTTCATTGTGAGAACTGTTAATCTTTCCCACATGAACATCAATCCTTTCTTTTTTTTCCAGTTTCTAAATCCTTCATTCACAAAGGAATCCCCCATGCTTTGAGAAGAAACAGTTTGACATTGTAGTTTGAAGAGATAACAATACAAACAAAATACAACATCTTTGGCTACGCTATACTCTAGCTAAGTAGCATACTCATTGAACCAATTAGGGTCGAATCTTCGTGGTTTTTTTCCCATCACTGTGATTGGAAAGTCATGACCAATGGGCTGACAAGGACCCTTTTGAAGATAGTGTATTATAAACCATTGTATGTATTAGAACATTGTATGTATTAAGAATGGATTCGAAACACAACATTGTATGTATTAGAACCACATAATTATCAATAAACATATAGTTACATTAAAAACTAATAAACATCCAAATAATTAAGAACCAAAAAGTGGGGGTTCAAAAATCATACCTTGATCACAAAACACGGAGATGGAAACAACAAAGATCAATGAGCGCCTAAGAGCCACCCCTACACCGCAATACCAAATGAATTGTGGACTCTGTAATTTTTTAAATCAACTCCCAACTCCCAAGACCATAAAAATTCTGGAAAGACGAGGAAGAAATAATCAACTACAACTTGATTATGTACTCTAGCTTATATAGCAAATATTTCTGGAAAAAAATCTGCAAAACAATGCCAAACTATTCAATGCCAAACTATTCAAATGATGCAACAAAAGGGCTTTGTATATCATTTGAATGAATAAAATGAAGTGTTTTATCAACTACGCAATTTTTGCAAGATCTGTAACATCAAACAAAATATTTAGTTTGAGAAAAAAATTGCTTGCAATGTGCTCCACAGGTCAGAACAAGCAGAAAGTGTGTGAACAGTCGTAGATCGACAAAGATCTTCAGGAGAAGGGAAACAGGTAAATAGCTAGGATCCCAGATTCCCAATATCATGGTTGGCAGCTACTATGTAAAATAAAAATATCAGGGAATCAGATCCTACAAATTTTTTCATCACTAGTACTCAAAATAAGAGCTTTCCAATAAAGAAACTGCTTTTTGTAGAAGAGCTCTCATATTCAGACATTATGGGACAATGGCTGTTGGGGAGAAATAATCCAATTGGCAAATGGCAATACAACAAATAACGACTCAAAACTGTCACTTAAAAAGTAGAACAAAGATGATTTTGACAAAGGTTGGAACTTGGAAGGGAAACGAAAATTTGCACAACCTTCTGCTTTTCTGAAGAATTATCATCAACGCCACCGAACGACTCGGAACGAGGACACTGTCGTTGTCGTTGATATCGAACTCTGCGGGCCTGCGGCTTTGCCCGAGGTCGAATGAAACATCGAGAGCTGAACTTTTTTAGGGTCAGCCGGAGAATCGGACAGAAGCTGAGAAGTGAGAAAGAAAGAAAAAAACAGATGAAGATGAAAAATAAGAAGGAAGAGAACAGATGAAGAGAGGACAAATGGTAAAATAAATTCCAATTGTTTTCTCCAATCGCATCAGCCCACTGGCCATTACCCACCTAAATTGTTAGGTCTCTTAATTTGGATGGGACCGCATGGTTAAATGATGTTTGCTGGAGTTATGTTGTAAATTTGTAAGAAGAGGACTACATGCACCTCAAACTTGAGGTGCATGTGATGATTATTTTCCATTTGAAGCAAAAAATATCAAATCACTATGTCTCTTCATACCTTTTCTCTCTTCCCTTTTTCTAAAAATGGCATCTCATCATTGTTTGCACCTCAAGTTTGAGGTGTAAATAGTCCACCTCAATTTGTAATACAAAATTTTTGTTTTCCAATATTTTTGTGGGGGCCTGTGCCCCCACACCTTAAGCCACAGGTCTGCCCCTGCGTGTGCAGGAATTGTTACCCGCGCACACCCCCTCTCCGGGGGGTTAAAGTTTTTTTTTTGAATTTTTTTGCAGTAAGTAGTTCTACATGTTAAGTAGCCCCCATACAAAATTTCAAGTCAAACAAACATCATTTGAGCATCGAAACATCCATCACAAAAACGTTGCGCAAAACAGTCCAGAATTCTGAAATTTTTTTGCAACTTTTTTGTGATAGATGTTTCGATGCCCAAATGGTGTTTGTTTGACTTGAAATTTCGTGTGTGGCTACCTAACATGTAGAACTACCTACTGCAAAAAAAAATCAAAAAAAAAATAAAACTTTTAAACCCACCGGAGAGGGGGTGTGCGCCGGTATGTTACCCGTGCACGTTCTCAGGCACATTTGCCTTATATATATATATATATATATATTTAACTTTTCTATTGAGGCCGGACCTCACTAAGCACTTGGTTTGGTCCACCTCAACACCCCAAATTTTATTCATTAAAAAAATCTGTTCCGTTGGATTTGTTGCACTCATTCTAAAACCCCAAAATACAAAATTTGGGGTGAACCATAGAAGATTTGACCATTGATCAAGCCATTGCAAAAGTTTTATTGTTCTAAAACCCTTAAATATATGTATATATTGCAATGGTTTGATCGAGGGTCAAATGGAATCAGATTCGTTTGAAATTTTGTACATTGATGTTTTAGAACACATAGATCACATCTAGTAGAATTTTTTTAAAAAAGCGTTCTTATAAAATTTTTGAGGTGGACCGCATCAAGTGCTTGGTGAGATCTGGCCTCAATAGAAAATTTACACACACACATATAGTTGTGTTATCCTAAAACTGTTGAATACCTAATGATCCGATCAACAAGCAATAACATCAAATATCATCAGGTTGACTAGGACTTTTTTGTATTGGGGTTAAAGCATGTGTAGATCAACATGAACAATTTTGTCAAGGGGGCTATATTGAGTGTGTTTTTGAGGGTATGTGTGAGAGAAAAATGGATGTGCGCTGTCAGTCAGCGCATGAAAATTCCTACGTTGACAACTCAATTTGCATTCGAAATTTTTTTATGTTTTCTTGTACACATCATGTATATTCACCACACCAAAAGTCAAGAAAATCCAACGCTCTGTCCCTCGATCTATTCGTTACAAATTCAACGATTGTGAAAGAATTGATCTTTTTACAGTGGGTGGATTGATGGTCTAATACCCATATGGTTCACCTATATTTCAGGGTTCGGGGTTTTAGAATGTATACAACTCTGCAAAAAATTTCAAAATTTTTTATAACGCGGTGTGTTGTCATCGCAGGAAATTTCCTATGCTGACCGCACATATCCATATTACTTTATATATATGGGCCATTTCCGAAAAGTTTTTATTTTTAAAGATTTTTTTAACAAAAATTTTCTCTAATGTTTAATCCATACATATGTATACCACATGACAAATAATGGGTGAATCCTAGGAGGATTTGACCCTCGATTAAGCCGATACAAATTTAACGGTTTTAGAATAATAGAACATTGTACTCATCTGATCAAGTGGCAGATGGGGGGTTTCTTGATTTTTGATATGTATGTGTATTAACATGTGTAGTACACATTCAGTGGTTTGGATCATTGAAAAAACTTCCGCACCACTCTTTTGTCTTGCTTTTTACACCGATGACTTTTTTCACATGAAAATTTACACACACTCGTGCGCTTGCGCACACAAATGATCCAATCAATAAGCAAATGGCCTATGGTTCTCTTTACTTTTAGCATGTTCATATTTTAGCATGTGCAGATCGACATGAACGGCTCTGATCATTAGGAACGTTGCCAGAAGGGGGGTGGGGGTGGGGTGACACCACATGAAATTTGGGGTGACATTGCTTGAAATTTCGTGCGTGTCACTATCTCTTGCTTCCTGTTATATATATATTTCCCATTATTGCCTTTAGCCTTTATTCCTGCACCTTCTCGAAATTCCGGGCGCCATTTCAATTATTTTCTGTATCTTTTTACTTCTTCCATTTGCACACGATATTTCTGACTTGTTTTAAACACATTGATTGATGGAGCTAAAGTTTTGGTCACTGATTTTGGGTATACTATTTACTGGTTTACTTGCTTTTTCACTTTTTTATTTTCGTGTAACTTTCTCCCTTGTTAATGCAGCTTGTTGGTAAAGATGCTCTCGCAGAAACTGACAAAATTACTCTAGAGACTGCAAAACTTCTCAGAGAGGATTATCTAGCACAAAATGCATTTACTCCGTGAGTGTTACTGGATTATTTGTTTCATGCTTGACATCTGCCTGTGCTGTTTGATAGTATACTTTTTGGTATAATACTCGATTTAAAAGTTTTGTGCACTCTTATGCAATGGTTTTAATATTGCTACAGTTATGACAAATTCTGTCCGTTCTACAAGTCAGTTTGGATGATGCGGAACATTATTCATTTTAATACTTTGGCAAACCAGGTAAATCCTTCTATTTCCAAGTTCTTTACAAATTCTCATCTGCGTTTATGAGATCACCCATGGCAGTTGGCTCTCATTTCTGCGAGATAATTCAATTTATGCTTGAAATGTTCCATGCATGGCTGGCTGCCTGGCTGAATGTTCCCACAAAACTCATTTTTTTCCTCATGAAACTGCCAAACTGATGTCATAGTGAGAGTAATCCGATCTTCAGAAATGTTAGTATCTTATAATATATTCCTTAAATATCAACCAAATAATGATTTGCAATGAGTGTCGTGGTCTTAGATCATTACATTCCTTAAATTTTTTATATGTTTCGTAATCCATTATTATGGATATAACAGTCAACTTTGATTATGTAGACAATTGAATCTGATGTTATTAATCTTTTGTGCATTGGCATTTGGACATCATGTTAGTCTAACCATTCGCTGACTCTTGCAGGCTGTGGAGCGAGGCGCCGGCTCCGACGGCCAGAAGATAACATACAGTGTCATTAAGCATAAATTGGGTGATCTTTTCTACCGGCTAGTGTAAGTCCCTGTTGTTTTAACATGAATCACACTTTATGGATGCTACATTTTTTCATGTCATTTAATAATATAAAGAGAATAATAGGTATCATATGACAATGTAGGCTTAGCCTCCTATACCAAGACATAAAAAAGTGGGAAGTACAACAAGTACGGGCTTGTACTTCCCCCAAAAAAGTGGGAAGTACAACAAGTACGGGCTTGTACTTCCCCACTTTTGTGTCTTGGTATATGAGGCTAAGCCTCCATTGTTATATGATACACATTATTCTCTAATATAAATAAATGTTAGTATCTGATAATTCGAGAAATTTGATTGTCTCAGAAATTTGCCTTGATTTCTTAATCAAGCCTATGTTTTCTCATTTCCTTTATTTGCCTTGCTTTATTAATGTTTATAGGTCCCAGAAATTTGAAGATCCTGCTGAAGGCGAGGAAGCTCTTGTCGCAAAGTTTAAGAAACTATACGATGATCTCATTGCAGGATTCCGCAACCTGGAAGACGAAGCACGATAAATCTTTGTTTATGGGTGAAGAGCTGCCGGACAGTGAAATCCTTCATCCTTGTATCTCTTCATACTGCCTTCCATTCGAATTCTTGTAGCATTCCTGAGTAGACCCATATGGGTCGATGACACCCACCCATAATTTTTGCCTCTCAGAGTCGTATTGTTTCTCAAAATTTTCAGTGTTCTCGTTCTTTTACTTGTATTAGTATACTTGGCTTGAAATAAAACGTGCGCAGGGTAATATTGTGAGAGTTGTATTATTTAAATAAATTCGAGTAGTACTTGTCATCTGGTACCCGCTATTTTATGTGGGCTGGCTACTTGAATGGTTCTGTTTTTTCTGTTTTTAGTTTCGTTTCACATATATATGACAAGCTTGTGCAAGTTGTATTCATGCGTGTGAGCTGTTTGATTCTAAATTGAAGCTCCTAAAGGTCAAATTGAGAGGGTGGTCACATGGCTTCATTGATGATACAACCTCCCTGATAAAGAGAGTAAAGCAGGTACAAGCTGAATTATCATAAATTATCCATGTCCAGACTATGCTACTACTAATCGCCTGAATCAGACCAGCTTTGAACTTGCATGTTGTTCGCAGTTAGAGGAAGCAAAATGATGACAGAAGAGTCATCTATTCTGGCTTATCGAAGGAGATAAAAAATACACCTTTCTTTCTCTCTGCTACAAAGTCCAGGTATTCTAAAAACTCACTGTTATATTTATTTCAACTGATGAGATTTTAGTAAATTAGCTTGTAGCCATCTATGTCTTAAAGTGGACATGTGTAAAGCTTTGATATTATCTACATTGAATTTATATATTTTCTTATGCACCTCATGAGCCTGTGCCAGGAGTGTATCTTAGGGCATGTTCTTTTGTAGGAAAGTATAATTGGGGAAAGTTGAGAAGTGTGGATTCTGATGAGAGAGAAATTTGGTGTAGTGTGTTATTTTGTTGGAAAGTGTGGTTGGATTGTGGAGTTGGAAAGTTGAAGTGGGGTCCACTCCGTGTAGTGTGTTCTTTTGGATGAAGAAAGTTGGATGGAGTGGGGCCCACCAATTCTCATTTGTTGCTGCAAGCAAAAGCAATAAAATAAAATAAAATAAAATCATTCGTTTTGATTGGGCCGCGTCAGGGGCCCAGCTTCGTTCCTCTGCAACGGACGTTGAAAAAAAAAAGAAAAACGAAAGCTGCGCTCCCATTGGGCGCGAGAGAAAGCGGGCCCACGTCATAGTGGGATTCCATTGTAATCCTCCGGTTTCGCTGAGAGCCCAAAAACGAGCTTGAGATTCTACATTTTGCTGCCACATAGGATTCTAACGCAAACAAAAACAAAACTCAAAAGAACAGGCCGAAAAATTATGAGGATGGATTCTCTCAAATAGTAAGTGAACGGTGTAAATTTAGAGATTCCATTCCAAAGATTGGAAAAGAACAGGCCCTTAACCCCCATATACCCTGTGCTTGTTAATGGCTCCACATCTTGGTTCTTCACCAGCATAGAGGCATTAGATAGGAAGACCTTTTATCCCTATATCTATTTGTCTTTATGATGGAATATTTCTTGATTATATTAGACTTGGCTGTGGATGAGAAGAATATTCCACATGTGAGGAGGTATCCTATCCTAACTCCATCCCTTCTACTATTCATTGATGATCTATTAATTTTTTTGCCATGCAGACTTGAAATCCACTAAATACTAGATTACATCTTTGATTCGTTGGCTAATAATCCGGGCTTGTGCATAAAAAAGGAAAAGAGTAGGCATTTCTGTAGCCAGGGTTGTACAAACCCACATGCGGGAGGTTTTGGAATTTGTCCCATGTGGCAATGTCACATCGCCACATGGGACAACCTCCTTAAACCCAAAACCCAAAAAACCCAAAACCCCACCCAACCCCCCAAAACACACCCAAACTCAAAACACCCAAAATCACACCCCAATCAAAAAAAAAAACCAAAAACCCCAAAACAATACACGCACTCAAACCTACGGTTCTCATTTTCACCTGTTCTTGCACTCATCGAAACACCCGTGTGGGTCCCGCGTCCTGATTGTGTGGGTTGGTTTTTGGGGTGTCCGTACACACTTTGTGCACGTGCTATTTCTATACATTTATAATACATACATACGGACATACATATATGCATGTATGTGTGCTTGTATGCATTCTTCATATCAAATTCCTCTGCCAATTGCTACTTCAGCTTTTAATATCCTTCATACTAGACCTTGCAACTAGCATACCATCAATATACAATATCATGATAATATATACGACCATCAAATTTTTTAATATAACAACAATGATCCACCTTGCATCTTGTGGAACCATTACTACCCATTAATCTATCAAATTTTTGTATCATTACCTGGAAGCCTATTTCAAACCATTCTGCCTATTCTTCCACTTACATGAATTTTTGTCAACTTGCAGACTAATAGAGAAATTGAGTAGGATTGAATAGACTTTGCGAATGGCTATGTTAATCCTTGAGGAGGCAAATAAGCTTTAATAACTAGTTATGACAAAATTAAAATTGAACATTGTATTGGAGTAATAGTAATGATAACATGCACAGTGGTAGCAACAATTAAGAACTGTCATAGAAATAACACTAAATAGAGAGTGAAAGTTAAAGGTAGAACCATGGTAGGAACCAAAAAGAAAGATCTGATTTTTATTAATAAAAACTAAAAATAATAAACATAATGACCATGTTCGAGAGGTGGACCATTTTTCCAAGCCACCAATTCTAGTGGATGTCAGCACTCTCCCGAAAGAGGGAATTCTCAACCGCTCCTATAATTTCTCTCACAAATAAGCATCCGAATCCCTAGCCCCATACCTGCATATAAATACTTGTTGGAAAATGTATGCCTTTAAGACAATTATTGTAATTGTAGCAGACATCTCGTTCGAAATGATAGTAAGCTATTTGGTATCTATGATATCCTCTATACCACTTCTGTGGTTATTGTTGTGATTATATGATGCATGGATAAAGCCCTATGACTTATGAGAGGAACAATGGAATCATTATAAGATCATGATAATGATGCCAATAAGTCTGTCGGTCTTATGTCCAGAACTGTTCTTGGTCGGAGGAATATCGAGACGTGAGACGTGACCGCGATATTCTGGTTAGATCAGTATGCATTAATCTATACCATTGGATGGTAGTGATTAGCCTCATAGTCACTCGGCGTGGAGACATCGTTAGATAATGCACATGTGCTTATTGGAGAACAAGTTCACAGAATGACTCGCTATAGATACTTCTGTACGGTTATTATACTCTAAATGTAAACAAAAGATCTTAGGTGGCAGTAGGATATGTTAGTCCTTTAACCGGAGATGTGCTAAAGGACATTGCATGTGAAAAATTATACTTAAGTAGTTATCAAACATTGGCTTTACAACTGATGTGTAGGCACCTTCTGGGTATATGTGGAAACATGTGAAGTGAATGTCAATATTGTTGGGATTTTTCTCCTCCAGTATGCGAGGTTAGTGTCGTAGTTAAGTAAACGGATCCATAGTAAATCACTGACCAGGGTAAGGGATGAACTTGTTAAGAGTTAACAAGTGTCATCCAACCAATAACTATGGAATCACATTTGACTCAAAGGGTTTAAGGTGTAATGGGGTTTGACTCTGTACCGTACCGTAAACACCTTGGTGACATAGTGATGACGAAGGGACATATTGCACAGAATCTATCACGATAAAGCCCAAATTATCTCATATAGATTCCAGTCACGTAAACCAGATAATGACGGTTTTGAAACGGGGGTCAGTACGCTCAGTTAGGGTCGCGACTGATCGATAACACGATGTGATCGTGTTCACTACTAAAGTAGGAATCGGGCTATTAGAGTCTCACATTGATGATGAACTCCTTACGAAAAGTGAAGGAAGAAACTTTGAGTATATATAATATACAAGGGCATAGATCATAAGGAGTTGTGATCAGAAAAGAAGAAGACATTCACTTAGCAGTGATTAATCAACTAGTGCTTTGCCACTAGTCGTCTAATCAACCATTATTCGACTAGCCAGATTGTAACTTTTACAGAGAGTTGACTAGTTTACTAATTACAGTCACTAGTCGATTAGTCGACTAGTGATGAAGTGGCATGACGCCGAATTCCAGATTTGAGGGAAGGTTTGATTGGAAATATATCCTAAATCAAATCTAATTCATATCCAAGAGTTCTAATGTGATTAGAACTCATTTAAGATGATTCTTCTTCTTTGCACGTTTAGGGATGATGTTGAGTTCTATTCGAACACTAAATCTGAATTAGATTTGGCTCTCCCTAGCACTATAAAAGGGGGTCTTTCCCAGACCCTTGAGAACATAATATATATTCTCTCTTGGGAAAGTATTATTATGTGGAGATATTCAAATCTCTTTAGAGAGAGAATCTCTCGAACAAAATTAAAAGTTTTTCCTTCTTCTTTGCTCTAATAAAGCGATGAGGGTGGTACGAATTCTTGGAGGACTCGTGAATCGTGGAGGCATTCTTCATCCCTGATTCATCCAAGTGGTGGTTGGAGAAAGGAGATCTGAGGCTTTGCTTGGAGAAGGTGAACGCGACGCTTCTGGTTTTCACCAAAAGAGATTAAGGATTCACGAGTATCGTTTGAGTATACTCATGCAAATGTATGATCTTTATGGTTTTTATTCAGGATTTAATCCCTAGATTAGCAGTAGATCCTTCGTTTGATTGCTAGTATAGAATTTTTTTGAATTTTCAGTCTTCCATTGCATGATCCAAATAGTTTAGATTACTAGCATCGTAACCTTACAATGATATTAGAGCCTTGCTGCAATCTAGGTTTTATGCTGATATTATGAACATGTTAGAACTTTGAAAACCAGATTTTTATTGTCAGAAAATAATATTTGCGTAAATCACCTGATATATGGATTAGTCGACTAGTAGTCAACTATTAATCGACTAATATATGGACTAGTCGACTAGCCCGTAAATGCTAGTCGACTAATCCACCTTCAGGAGATCTGCGTAACCTGCAGATTGTGGATTAGTCGCCTAGCATATGAAGACTATTCGACTAATCCAGTAACATGCATCGTTTTTGATGATGTTAAATCTCTGATTTTTAAATAGAAGATTATTCTTGATGTGTTATATGATAACATGGATTAAATTGTTCAATCACGATTAATCTTTAGAGATATTAATTTTAAAATGTTATAAACGGGCTTTTGGTGGGCCTACCCGTTAGTGGGTATCCACCCATTATGTAACCCTACCACTATAAATATAGGGCTATGGTCTCCATAGCCGCCAAGTTTACAACACGTTATCAGCACGCTCGAAGCTAAGCCGAACCCCTGCCGACGGACGGACGCGACGCGAACGGGCTTCCTTCACCGAACGTCGCTAGATCCGGCGGGTAGGATCTAGAGGTAACTTTCTCCCTAGATCTAAATTTTGCATATGCGCATATGTGGTGATTCAATTTTTTGGATCAATCGATCAAAAATATATCGTTTTTATTGTTAAAAATCAACCTTTTTCAATAAAAAACGTCTTTTTGGTAGAACAAAACTGGTTTCCCCTAAAATCGGATTTTTACCCATTTTTTTCTCCAAAAATCGCCAAAACCCTAAAAAGGGTTCACCCACGCCCCACCCCCCGTCGCCGGCAGCGGCGGGACCTTCCCGCCGTCGCTGCGGCGGTGGGAACCCCCCGCCGCCGCAGGCGGGGCCCCCCCGTCGCCTGCAGCGGCGGGCAACCCCCGTCGCCGCAGGCGGGGGCGATCCCCGCCGCCTGCAGCGGCGGGCAACCCCCGCCGCCGCAGGCGGGGGCGATCCCCGCCGCCTGCAGCGGCGGGCAACCCCCGCCGCCCGCAACGGCGGCCCCCCTCCCTGCCGCCTGCTGCGGCAGACGGGCCCGCCCGCCAGTAGCGGGTACGGGCCCGGCGTGCGTACCCCAAAACCCTAACTAGGGTTTCTGACCCAGAAATTTTTTTCGAATTTTCAAAATTTTTTCAGATTTAATTGCGATTCCTTTTCGTTATAATCTGGACAAAATTACATGTGATTTTTACTCATCGCCATTATATTTGGATTATATGATTTTCTTTAAACGTTTAAAAATTAAGAAGATCCTGCGACCGCTCTGCCGTTAGTCAACTAACCTAACGGTGTATGACGTTGCCTAGTGGTCCAATAATTTTTAAACGGTAGATTTCATTTTCCATTATAAACTGCCTGTGATGAATAAATTGCCTGTGATGTATAAACTGCCTGTGATGATGCCTGCTGCATTATAGCTGCCTGCGACGAATGATTAATATTTGCTGTGGTTTTGGATCGGCTAGTGATCACCATTTTATTTTTCATGCATTATTTTCTTTTTTTGAGAGAAAAAATGTAGTGAGGATAATTTTGTAAAATTACAAGCCCGGCGGACGCCTCAAGAAGATGAAGGACTATTCCAGAAGAATAGGGGCCCCACGGGGGTTCCCGAGTTGTACTTTCTTTCTTTTTGGGACTGTAATGGACTGTAATTAATTATGGTGATTAGCCGATCCACGCAGCAAATATTTATGTCTGATGTGCTTGATTATTTATTTTTCTGTGAAAATATCTAATTAATGCTATCTTTTTACATGCTAGAGTGATAAATGGCCAAAATTGCGAGCGTCGATTTCGACGTTTTGGATGCTTCAGGAAAGAATTACTTAAGCTGGCAGTTGGATATAAAATTCCATCTGCGAGCACAGGGATTGAGTCACACCATCGCTTTAGGCGATAAGGTTTCTGATATAGATAAAGCGAAAGCAATTATCTATATCAGACGCCATATCGATCGGACCCTGAAGGCCGAGTACCTAACGGTGGAAGACTCGTATGAGTTGTGGACCGCCCTCGAGGACAGGTATAAACATCAAAGAGATGTTATACTACCTCGAGCGCGATATGAATGGGAGAACCTCCGTCTCCAAGACTTCAAGTCTATTGCCGAGTACAACTCGGCACTCTTTAGCATCACCTCACGCCTGAAGTTGTGTGGTGAAAAGGTGACGGAGGAACGCATGTTAGAGAAGACGTATACATCCTTCCATGAGAAGGATGTCATACTGATGCAACAGTATCGTGAACGAAAGTTCACAAAATACTCTGAGCTTCTCTCATGCCTTCTGATGGCAGAGCAGAATCGTGACCTCCTTCTGGCCACCCACAACTCACGCCCTACCGGCACTGCTCCTGCGCCTGAAGCGCACCACAGCTCCTTCCAGAAGAAAAGGGGCAACTTCAAAGGCAAACCCCAGAAGGGTAAGACCATGAAGAAGCAGGCTCGAGGACCCCCTCCAAGAAACAACCAAGAGGGAAAGAAGAAAAATGTGTGGAAAAGAAAGGACGACGGCCAGACTTCTGCCCCCAGAAAGGACTGGGAAGATAAATGCCACAGGTGTGGCATGACTGGACACTGGTCCAGAAATTGTCGTACTCCACGCCACCTTCAGGAGTTGTACAAAGCAAGCCAGAAGCAAGCTGAGACAAACCTGGCGGTTCAAGAAAACCTGGCACCAATCAGGTTCATCGCTGAGGACTTCTCCAACGATGACCTGCTCGACTGAGGACATTTATCTACTTTATATATGCATTGTAATTTTTTCCTTTTGAGAAACAATTTATCTGCTTATCTCTGGCATGTTTAAGTACTTTTCAGACATCAAATTAATTATTCGTAGTATATTCCTTTGTGTTTTTGCCTTATACTGCGACATTTTCTTTTAAAATAGATGGACTTTAAATGCCTAGTGGACAGTGCCTCTACGCACACGATCCTCCAAGACATCTGCTTTTTTCAAAGCATTAATAAATACGATGGCACCGTAAATACAATTTCCGGTCCATCAAGTATCATTGAAGGATCAGGGGAAGCACATTTTATGCTCCCCAACAGTACAAAACTACTTATAAAAGATGCCCTTCTCTCCCCTAGCTCGCATAGAAACCTGTTAAGCTTTAAAGATATCCGCTTAAACGGATACCACCTAGAAACGGTGAGCAAAGGAAACAGTGAATACCTTGATGTAACGTCTCATAAAAACGGTGCTAAAAACACCGTCGAACGTTGTGAGGGACTCCCATCGGGTCTCTACCACACAAGGATCAGAGCAATGGAAGCAAACACATTGGAGCACCAGAAGTGCCAAAATCAACCAGAATTCAAACTCTGGCACGATAGACTAGGACACCCTGGAAGGAATATGATGCGTCGCATCATATCCCAATCCCGTGGAATTAATCCGAAAAGCCTGACGCTACTTCGGAAGGGTGCAAATCCTTGTCCCCCTTGTTACAAAGGGAAATTGATTACGAGACCATCCACCCTGAAGGTGGACTCTGAGTCTCCAAGCTTCCTAGAGAGAATACATGGTGACATTTGCGGGCCTATTCACCCCGCAAGTGGACCATTTCGGTACTACATGGTACTAATCGACGCATCTTCAAAATGGTCGTATGTGTGCCTCTTGTCCACCCGCAACGTAGCCTTTGCAAAGCTACTTGCACAAATTATAAAATTGAGGGCACATTTCCCAGACAACCAGATCAAGAAATTGCGTCTGGACAATGCTGGGGAATTCACCTCACAAGTCTTCCTAGACTACTGCCAAGCAACCGGCATAGAAGTTGAACATCCTGTAGCTCATGTTCACACCCAGAACGGGTTAGCCGAATCTCTCATAAAGAGACTACAATGGATCGCTAGACCATTGTTAATGCAATGCCAGTTGCCGGTATGTGCATGGGGACATGCCATACTGCACGCTGCATCGCTGATAAGATTACGACCTTCAGGTAGTCAATCTTATTCTCCGATGCAACTTGCATATGGGAACCCGCCCGATATCTCTCACTTGAGGATATTCGGATGTGCTGTCTATGTCACCATAGCACCACCACAGAGAACCAAGATGGGTCCCCAACAGCGTCTTGGTATCTATATTGGCTTCGACTCACCATCGATCATTAGATACATCGAACCCCTTACAGGGGACGCCTTTAAAGCACGTCTGGCAGATTGTGAGTTTGATGAAAACATTTTTCCAAAACTAGGCATTAACACACAGAAGCCAGAAGCTTCAAAGACCATTACATGGGACACAAAGACTTTATCCCATTTTGATCCGCGCACAAATCAATGTGAAGAAGAGATCCTGAAGATCTTTCAAATTCAGAACACAGTTCACATTTTTCCGGATAAATTCACTGACAACCAGAAGATTGTCAGATCACACGTCCCTGCTGCAAATACGCCAGCTAGGATTGACATACCCAAAGATGGATGCAATCCACCTGCAGCAGAAACGGCCGTACCTCAACAAAAAAGAGGACGAACCCCAGGCTCCAAAGATAAGAACCCTCGAAAGAGGAAAAATCCTGGAGCAACAATAACGATACCACCACAGGATGCTGAGCTCAGCCCAGCTACCTCTCCACTCCTAACAACCCCTGAAGAGGAAAACATAGGAGAAATTTCATTAAACTATGTACGTACCGGGGAGGTACTGGACAGAAAAAGCACAATCATCGATGATAACTTCGCGCTCATTATTGCCACTCACGTCATTGAATACGACGATGAGACCGATCCACGCTCTCTAGCAAAATGTAAACGCAGAGAGGATTGGCCAAAGTGGAACGAGGCAATAGGAGTAGAGCTGGACTCACTCTCGAAGCGCAAAGTTTTTGGACCCGTAGTCCTAACACCAAAAGGTGTTAAACCTGTGGGATATAAATGGGTATTCGTGAGAAAAAGAAACGAGAATAATGAGATCATGCGCTATAAAGCGCGCCTTGTTGCACAAGGTTTTTCCCAACGACCAGGAATAGACTATGACGATACCTATTCCCCGGTCATGGATGCGATCACTTTCCGTTCCATTATCGGCCTATCCACGAAGGAAGGTCTGGATATGCAGCTCATGGACGTTGTGACTGCATACCTATACGGAAATATAGATAAGGACATCTATATGAAAATCCCAGACGGATACAAACTACCGACAAAAATGACAGAAAGACCTCGGGACGTCTATTCTGTCAAACTCCAGAGATCACTGTATGGTCTAAAACAGTCAGGTAGAATGTGGTACAACAGACTGAGTGAATTCCTAGTGCAACAAGGATTCACAACAAATGAAGTCTGCCCTTGCATCTTCATAAGAGCAAAGGGAACATGATTCGTAATTATCGCCGTCTACGTAGACGACTTGAACATCATCGGATCTCCTACAGAGATAGATGAGATATCCAAAAGTCTCACACAGACTTTTGAGATGAAAGACCTCGACAAAACGAAGTTTTGCCTAGGCCTACAAATTGAACATTTAAGCGGAGGAATCCTGTTACACCAATCGACATATACAAAGAAAGTGCTGAAAAACTTTCTTATGGACAAATGTCATCCGCTTAGCACACCAATGGTCGTCAGATCATTGGAGGTTGAAACAGACCCCTTCCGACCGCTGGAAGAGGGGGATGAAACACTGGGTCCTGAAGTACCCTACTTAAGTGCAATTGGAGCACTCCTATACCTGGCAAACTGCACGCGTCCCGATATAGCGTTCGCAGTAAATCTACTAGCCAGATACAGTTCAGCGCCCTCAAAGCGCCACTGGAACGGAGTGAAACAACTTCTGCGCTACCTCCAAGGGTCTGTAGACATGGGACTATACTTCAAGAAAGGTGTATCCACCGACCTGGTCGGTTACGCAGATGCGGGATACAGGTCCGACCCACATACCGCAAAGTCCCAGACCGGTTTCGTATTCACATACGGTGGGACGGCCATCTCATGGAGATCCGTGAAGCAGACATCCACAACGACCTCATCCAACCACTCCGAGCTCATCGCGATCCACGAAGCTAGTAGAGAATGCTTCTGGCTTCGATCAGTCATCAACCACATCCTCAAGACCACCGGCCTAAAGACGGGAGATCTTGGGCCAACCACCATGTATGAAGACAATGCTGCCTGCATCGCTCAACTACGAGGTGGCTACATCAAAGGTGACATGACGAAGCACATTTCCCCCAAGCTCTTCTGGACGCATGAACAGCAAGTGGACAACCAGATCGACATCCAGCAGATCCAGTCATGCAACAACCTGGCTGACCTATTCACTAAAGCTTTGCCTCGCAGTACCTTTAGAAAACTTGTACTAGGAATTGGGATGAGACAGCTGAGAGATGTACAAGCCTGAAGCTTGTACTTATCAGGGGGAGTTAACGTAGTGCTGTACTCTTTTTCCTTGGCTGTTGGTTTTTCCCACTGGGTTTTCCACAGTCAAAGGTTTTAACGAGGCAGCCACATTAACTCTGGATACTGAAGTATCCACCACTGATGTTATCCATCGATCAAGGGAAGTTATAGAGACTTGTACTCTCTTCCCTTAGCCACTGGTTTTTCCCACTGGGTTTTTCTTGGCAAAGGTTTTAATGAGGCAAGCACTCTTAAACTTAGAGATCCAGAAGTATCTCCAGCCCCATGATCAAATAAGCTTCATGAACCCTGAAGCGTTCACCATGGCTTACAACAATGGATGGATAAGGGGAAGTGTTATAAACGGGCTTTTGGTGGGCCTACCCGTTAGTGGGTATCCACCCATTATGTAACCCTACCACTATAAATATAGGGCTATCGTCTCCATAGCCGCCAAGTTTACAACATAAAAGAGGTTTTAAAATTGTTTTAAAATTCTTTTTAAATTACTTTCATGATAGGATCATGTGGATGTTAGCTACAATATTTATAATATGATTATATGCTAAATAATTATGAAGATCCTGCAACCGATACGTCGTTAGTAATCTAACCCAATAGTGTAGGATGTTGGCCCGTGGTTCAAGTAATTATTTAGCTACTTTATTTATGTCTGTTTGCAGGGTCACTTGCTATATTAAATAAAATCGCTTGCTGTGTTGTTACTCACAAAATATATTTCGTTTACTAGTTGTTTGTTCATGGAACATATTCTAACGAGTGAACATATTTTAACTGCTCCGTCGTTAGTAATCTAACCTAACGGTGTCCGTATTATCGTTAGTAATCTAGGTTTTACGGGGAGAAGTCAAAGGAATTGTGATATTTTAGGGTTTGCTCTCGTTTGGGGATTTAGACACCGACCTCTACAAGGTTTCCAGGCCTTTGGTTGGCTTCAAAGGCCAGGGGACAAGGCTTTGTTTGGTCCCCAAATTCCATTAGGGTTTCTTCTTCTACAAAAGCTGAACAGTTGCAATGAACCCAGGGAACAGTGAGCATGGTGAAGAGATCATCTCCTGGATCCTGTCTTCCCCAATCATCAACCCTTTGTTTCTCTCCTTTGCTTCCCTTGAGATTGTGTTGTTAGTACAATTTGGTACAATGCACTTAAGCTTAATGATGCTTGAAGCACACACCCATATTGAATTCTCTTGAAGGTTAGGATACGCTAATCTCTAACAACACGCTAATTACGTTTTGAGTAAGATACCCACCTAGCTACAAGTATCGTTTTTTAAATCAAACAAAGCAATCATTAGGGTGCATGACCCAATGATCCCTTCCCCCCTTTTTTGCTTCAATACTTTGCAAACTTGTGTAAAGATAACTAAAGATATTTGTGGCATAACATGTCTTTGATATTTTAATCTACATCATTTGCGCTTACTTGTGGGATCTACTTGCAGATGACTGACACGAGGGAAGCACGATCATACTTTCAACTTTTATGAATATTTTTTTTTTCAGTTTTGTGGTGGGGGCTTCAATCTAGGTTGACGCGAGGCTTCAATGTGTGTGAAAGTTCGCTTGCATATCTGGCTCTGCACAAGTCAGATACGTTAATTCCGAGCTAATTAATGGACTTCTACATGTATTGATTCTCATGTCGGAGGATGGGCGGCTCATAGCTAGGCAACTCTACTGTCTGAGCTTCGGACAGCTCGGTTTGGCACTTCGTCAGCTCGGTCTTCAACAGGGAGTTCGACAGCACGGAGGGGCTGACCATATGATGCAGTGTCATATTCGAAGTACAGTTGTGATTGGCTTAGAATTCCATTTGAGTCGGAGTTCTAGTCAAATAGGAAGCACTCTTCGATTAGAACACATATTGTGCCCTAGGCCATATAAGTGGAGTTTAGGCAAAGGGTTTTGGCAGAGACCGTCGTTGTGATATTGAGAGTTGTGTGCCGCCATTGTTGAGAGCCAACTTTGAGAGATTTGATGATAGCTTTTGGGGAGATCTTGAGTGCTTCTTCTTCTTTGTGGAGAGTAAATATATGTATTTGTTCTCCCCTTCCGTAATAAAGCTCATTGGTGTTCCCTAGGCCATTCGAAGGCCTAAAATCTCTATTGTTCGTTACCCTCTAACGTCCCGCTTATAAGTATTGTCTCGGATAATGAGAGAGGGGATCAATCTCTTTTTCCTACAATCTTCTGTCAGGTACTTCTACACTCATGATATGCTCCGACCTAACATTCTACATTTCCTCATAGCTCTGCACGATAACTATTGGTCCAATATCTCTCAACAGATCGGCCATAGTTACCCGAGGCTCTTTTAAGTCATTAGCTGACGTAAGCATCGGAGGGGATTAGGTCGGACCCATATCTGACACTCCCTTATGAGCTTTTCGTATTACAGGAAGCTGAAGGTAGCCCAGAAACAACTCAGGCCAGAGCGCCATAGCTCGTACTTGGTGTAGATATCTTGTACTTGGCGGAGATAGCTCGGATTTGGCTTCAATAGCTCTGCTCGAGGCGTGGTGAGACCGGGTTAGTTCGCCCAACACCCAGTCTGCGGTCTATGCCAGCCCCCCCGTCAAGCCACTACAACGTCAGCCACGCCGGGGTCAACCATCATCCATTGCTCGGACCGAGGTTAGCTCGCCTAGTGTTCAATCAGCCGCTAACGTCATCCTATACCAGTTATTGCGACTGTACACTCTTGTGATAACATACATGGTGAGAAAACTCCCGTAAACAGCTCTCTCATTTGAGGCTTTAGGCAGTGATCACTACAAGGTTTCCAGGCCTTTGGTTGGCTTCAAAGGTCAGGGAACAAGTCTTTGTTTGTTCCCCAAATTCCATTAGAGATTCTTCTTCTGCCAAGGCTGAACAGGTGCAATGAACCCAGGGAACAGTGAGCATGGTCAAGAGATCATCTCCTAGATCCTGTCTTCCCCACTCATTACCCCTTTGTTTCTCTCCTTCTCTCCCCTAACCATCTCAAATGTTTCTTTTTTGAGCACATGTTCATGTGAGTTAGGACAGTCTGTTTTTTATTTTATATTTTTGGTTATTTTTTATTCACATAATTGTTCTATTTTTTACTTTTTTTGCCTCTTTGTGTCCTTGATATTGCTTACTTGTCCATCTGGTAACTGATGCTTAGGTTTAAAATTTGTTCTTTTCCCCCAAGAATGAAATTTATGGACATTTGCACAAAGACCAATTGACTGCTCTTAGTTAAAAGCAACATGTCTAAATGAAATGCTCTTGCTCAACTCAGTTTTCAACATAAACCGAAGAAGAAGAAGAGAAGAATGTGAATTGATTTGCGTACTCACTGATCTGCGCACATATCGCTTAATTTTTTTTGAAAAATAACGAAACTATCATTTTCAAAAACCTCGAAATACATCTCGTCAAAAATTACTCCGCGCGCATACCAAATTACTGGTATCGTGATCGATGTTGTGCACGGGGAGCAAAATTTGGAGCACATACCAAATTTGGTGGAATTCTGATCGCCAAAAATTACTCCTCCAAATATGGAGGAGTAATTTAGCAAGCACAAAATTTTTAAAAATTTGGAGGAGTAAATTCAGCAAGCACAAATGTTTTTTGCCCTAAATTGATGCACATACCAAAAATTGACGTTTATTTGGAAGAGTAATTTTTGGCCTAAATTGATGCAAACCAACATAGCATATTTGGTATGTACAAATAAATTTTTTGCCCTAAATTGATGCACATACCAAAAATTTGGTGCACAACATGACAAAAATTGACGTACATAACAAGTATTTTCTTGACCGTCAAATATAGAGAAGTAATATGTTCTTGACTGTTGTGTGTGGGGAGTAAAAAGTGTTGCACATACAAAAAATACTCACCGCACATAACATGCTAAATTTTTGCATGTTTGCGCGGTGATTAAAAAGAGATGCACATCCCAAAATTACTCACTACGCACAAGAAGAAAAAATCATGCAAAATTTTTGCCTGTTGTATACTCACTACGCACAAGAAGAAAAAAATCATGCAAAATTTTTATCTGTTGTACACGTTGAGTAATTTTGATACGTGCAGCATTTATTAGTTACTGCGCACACCAATAAAAAATTTAGTCTGTCGTGCACGGTGAGTAATTTTGGGATGTGCATCACTTTTTACTTCCTTCCTGTTGTGCGCAGTTACTCACAGCGCACAATAGAGAGCCATAGAATTTCAAATATTTCTTTCCATCCAACAGATATTCGAATATTTTAAAGAGATTTTAGTGCCCTAAAATTGTTCGTGCAGCGAAATTGTTCGTGCTAGGGGTGGCAAAAGGGCCGGGTGAGTTCGGGTTCGGGTCGGGTCAGATTTGACCCAACCCGGATAGGGGTAAACCCTAACCCCACCCAGATTGAATTCGGTTCGGGTTCGGGTGACCCATAAAATTTCCGGGTCGGGTTCGGGTTAACTAGTCGGGTTAAGATTTGACTTATACACAACTGCTTCTTTTTCGATATCCAGCTATTTATTAAGAGCCACCGGAAATTTATTAAGTGTTGCATAATTTCCAGCAGCTCGTCGCGTAAACCGCACTGATGACAGTAAGGAAGTATAATTAACGTTGCCACTTTATTAACGAAAGTAATAAAATTAACTAAAAAGTTGTATGTAAAGGGAAATTGAATCCAAGACCTCTTAAAGAAAAGGACACCAATTCAAATTGTATAAGCACAACTTCCTTTGCAACTATGTATTGAAGTTATTATTATATATATCTATATTACAATTGAGGGAGGTTTTTGAATCTTTGTCCCATGTGGCAATGTCACATCGACACATGGGACAACCTTCTTAAACCCAAAACTTAAAAAACACAAAAATCCACCCAACCCTCAAAAACACACCCAAAACCAAACACCCAAAATCACACCCCAAGCAAAAAAAACCAAAATCCCCAAGACACTACACACACTCAAACCCACCATTCTCATTTTCACCAGGTTTTGCACTCATCGAAACACCCGTCTAAAAAAATTGAAACCCAAAAAAAACACAGGGAATGTGCAATCAAAAAGGCCGGCTAAGCTTTTTGGGCGTTCGTTTCAATTAACCCCTCAAGCACAGATCCGAAGGCGCCCGCGCCGAATTTATTGTTCCTCGCCGAATGCGGCCATGCCTCTAAAATTTTTTACGCTAATTTGTTGTTCTTTTAAATTTTGGCTGTAGAAATATTTTTTGGAGACAAAGATTTTACGGGAAAAAATTTTGAATGCACCGTGCCTGCGGGCACGGGTTATGACTAGTATATATATAAAGTAAATCGGGTCGAATTCTGGTCATCCGGGTTGACATGCCTAACACATACCCGACCCAGATTTTATCCGGGTCGGGTCGGATTTTATCCGGGTCGGGTCGGGTCAACCCGGATCCTACTTGACCCGGATTGGCCTCCTACACATACCCGGTTAAGGATGACGGGTTCGGGTCGGGTCGGGTTGGGCTCATTTGCCACCCATACGTCGTGCCCTAAAATTATTCTGCGAGATAGTTAGCTTTAAGTTTTTTTGTGCTATAAAATTGTTCGAAATAAACCAATCATGGTTTCGGATCATCCTTTGGTAGGTCCGTATATATAATAAATTTTTAAATGAATTAAATTGAAATTATACAGTGTTACGTAGTTGCTTTGTTTTCGCAAATGAAAGCATGGAACTGATTTAGCGTTTGTTTAGCTTATGTGTATTTTCGGTATTCCTCTTTGTGCGCAGAAAAATTAAAATAATATTATTTAATTGGTACATGCAGGAGTAAAAATTTAAACAATATGTGCACAGAGTAAATCGATGGGTACGCAAATCAATTCCAAGAATAGTAGTAGTTCCATCAAAATAATAGTAATAATTGTTGTAAACTTGGTGGCTATGGAATCCATAGCCCTGTATTTATAGCAATAAGATTACATAATGGGTGGATACCCACTAACGCGTTGGGCCTCCAAAAGCCCGTTTATAACACTTCCCCTTATCCATCCATTGTTGTAAGCCGCGATGAACGCTTCAGGGTTCATAGAGCTTATCTGATCATGGGTCTATGGATACTTCTGGATCCCAAGTTTAAGAGTTCTTGCCTCGTTAAAACCTTTTCCATGGAAAACCCAGTGGGAAAAACCAGTGGCTAAGGGAAAAGAGTACAAGTCTCTATAACTTCCCTAATCGATGGATATCACTAGAGGTGAATACTTCTGGATCCTAAGTTAGGGATAACTGCCTCGTTAAAACCTTTAGCTATGGAAAAACCCAGTGGGAAAAACCAATAGCCAAGGAAAAAGAGTACAGTTTCCGTAACTTCCACTGATTAGTGGAAGTATTTAGGGGGTGGATACTTCTGGATCCAGAGTCAATGAGGTTGCCTTGTTAAAACCTTTAGCTATGGAAAACCCAGTGGGAAAAACCAATAGCCAAGGGAAAAGAGTACAACACTACATTTGACTCCCCCTGATCTGTACAAGCTGCATGCTTGCAGATCTCCTAGGCAACTATACATCAATCTCTTACAGTGTTCCGATAATAAGTACAAAGTACAAGGCATCGCTCACCTATACAAGACATCGCTCATCTATACAAGTATCGCTCATCTATGGCAGCTACTGAATCTGAGGGAGCTCTTCTGAAGAGGAGTGGTCTGCAGACTCGATAGGTAGCACCACGTCTCTGACCCAGTCGTCACTGTGTCTGTGAGGTACTGCAGGACCTGGCTGTGCGTACTTATGATTTGCTTCTTGGATTGATGAGCCTCTCGGGATGGTGGGATTGATGTTGCCTTGGAAGCATGCTTTGCTGGTCTCCAGGAGTTGGTCGCTTCTTTGTTGCAGTCATCGCGATGATCTGTAACCTGTATCTATAAATACATTTAACATGTTGGATGATCCTTGACCCTTGGAGGTAGCGTAGAAGCTACATATCATTGGTCCAGTGTTGCGCTGCAGGCGCTGCACTGTATCTGGTTAAAGGGTTTACTGCCAGATAAATGAGTGTACAAAAGACACTTGAGTAAGGCACTTCAGGACCAGGGATATCCTTCCCTTCTTCCAGCGAACGGAAGGGGTCTTAATGTGCATCCATACAACCAGTAGGTGTATTAGTGGATTGCAATTTTCCATGTTTCTTCATCGACTGGATGATAATTTCATCTTCTGGATGATTATTCATCTGCTGGATGATTATTCATCTTCTGGATGATTATTCATCTTCTGGATGATTATTCATCTTCAGGATGATGGTTTCATCTTCGGGATGATTATTCATCTTCAAGATGAAGGTTTCATCTTCGGGATGATTATTCATCTTCGGGATGATGGTTTCATCTTCAGGATGAAGGTTTCATCTTCGGGATGATTATTCATCTTCGGGATGATGGTTTCATCTTCAGGATGATTATTCATCTTCGGGATGATGGTTTCATATTCGGGATGATGGTTTCATCTTCAGGATGATGTTTTCATCTTCAGGATGATTATTCATAAGGGTATGTTGTCACATCATCCATAGCAACATAGCCTAAAATTATCTCTGCCAATCGTATGGTTTTCGCAATCATGACCAGGGAGCCTGATGCATCAATTTAAATGATTTTGTAAGTGATTTAAGCTCATCTTACATGGTTACTTCCTGGTTTCTGCGAAATAAACCTCTAAGCTAGCGTTTTGCTTATAGCATACGATTTTATTTATTTATACAATACTTGGTAACCCACATGTTTGATATCTTTTGATATCAGGATTTCAGGTCCAAACACTTCACATTTCATAAATGAGTCCAGCTCAACTTATTATTGTCTCGTTCCACATAATCTGGCCAAATATCTGTGTTTGCTTCAGGAAACGGAGATTGGGAACGATATCAATGGCAAAATGGAATGTGAGTAATTGTCGACAAGTGTGTTTTATCCAAATACCTCTCCGTGTACATACATTATTCAATTTATTCCAGATTTATCTCTTCCGGAGGGTCTGGAAAGGGAGAGGATATGGAAATGAGCTCACTTTCCTGTGGTGGTGGTATTGTTTTAGGGTCTCGTGGTATGTCCTCTCATCCATTGAGGATATCCACTTCTGCTACTGGTAGATTGCATCCATTATAGTTGGAATGTCAATCCTAGCTGGATTTTTAGTAGCAGGGATGTGTGAATCTGACAATATTTATATTGTCAGTATCTATGTCTGATAACTGTTTAACAGTTTCATAAGTGTGGATCTTCAGGATCTCATCACTATTCATGATAATCAGATCATAGGTATTAATGTTTTAAATGGTCAAATTGAGCTTCAGGCTCATGGATGATTATAGTATTTTTGTTAAACCTAATACTGGGGAATTAAGGTTATGAAGGATCTTCAGGATCACATCAAGTCTTTAAAAGAGGGCCCATCAATGCACGTCTTAGGAGAAGTGATTTAAAAGCTTCCCCTGTTCAGAGTGCTCAGAATCAATTTATCTGGGGTAATTACTTCCGATAAATAGTTCTGTGTTCTGATGGTCCATAGTGGTGATATGGGGATGTATACCCATCATGACTCCATCGATACGATGTGCACTAAACGCTCCCCCCGTTAGTGGTTCTCAGAAACTGTTTATATGAGGTGATCAGGCTCATATAAATAGGTTCTAAGGAGGCGTTCTGATGGTTTGCATGTTCCCACATGGTCACCTACAACTGGATTTTTAATGGATAAGTAAACCGTTTAAATCATTTTAATGATTTACATATAACCCATTTCTGGGTGTGAACACAAAACTTCAGGGTGTTCAATTTTCTTCCAGTTGTTAAATATAATTGATTTCCCAGTGTTATCCAAAAAAAATCCGTAATAAGCTCGACTTCAATGAAGTTGAGCATAGAACTAGGGATATGAACCCGTCAAGGCTCCATCTATAAGATGTGCTCTAATGCCTCCCCCGTTTGGGGATCTCGGAATATATTCATATAGGAGGGTTAGTCCCGATGAATAAGTTCCATTGTGGCATTTTTGAGGGTGGTATGAGGGTAAGTAAAAGCCCAACCAATATCCCAGTAAGGTAATATGTCCGTTGTGATTAATAATAATCTGGACTGCGGTTGGATAACAAGGTTTTGATTATGACCATTTTAAGAGGATAAATAGATGAGTACTCTAAGATACATCATCAGCCATATGTAAGGAGTGAAGGGAGTCAATGGCATCCTCAATTTAGGAGTATTCAGGATGACAAATCATTTACAGTAAAATAAAATGCGTAAAAAGCACATATATACTGCAAGAGAATACTACTAATAATTGTGTTAGAGCAACAATAGTATGATGTGTGCCCCAGAACATACGTCCACAATTGTGCTCATTTTAGACTTATATTATGACAACAGATCAAATTTGTTTTCAAAGTTTATTTATCCTCGGGGAGTAGTTAAATATACATAAAGTCAATTGACTTTCGTCGTTTAGACTAGATATGTATATATTATATATGGCATAAGTTAATGCACATTCATGTTGCAAAAAGCATTATGGGTCTTGTCAGAACTTCTGGTCTGATATTGGGTTGCCATTGCATACTCCATATCGAGGTACATCATATCTTCCCTTTCTCATTTTTATTCAAGACTTCCCCTGTTTTCAGTCTTCCTTATTGTCGTTTATAAGGAAGAATGAATATTGGTCTTACGAAGCAGACATATACAAGGGAAATGAGTTAGTTTCTATATTTCCACTTTTCCAGTTTATGAGAGACTTTTTAAAAAGTCTATTTGAAAACTCAAGTATGGTCTTCAGGCCATTTTGATTGAGCCATTCAAGTATTATGTGGATATAGAATCATGCTCAAGGGGAAACACGTACGTGGTTACGAAATTTATAATTTCTCACTTATCTATTAAGCCACGACTTCGGGCGTACACTTAAAAAAAATAAGGCCGGATTCAAGAATCATACCTTGTAAAGTGAGATTACTCAAAAAAGTTTGGCGGTGTCATGACAACTGCTGGTGTCAATATTGGTTTATACAAACCATAGATCTGAGAGATCTATTTACCGCGAAATGCGTATCTCTAAAAGAAATCGCATAAATGTTTTTTTCGCATAATCCATCGTATTTGTTAATTTTTTATTAGGGTGAAAGGGTGTTGACTTTTGATTTGATTTTGAACTTCAGGTTCAATTTGATTTTGAACTCCAGGTTCGTTTTGTCAAATAGGATATGATGTTAAACTTTTTGAAATCATTATTGGTTTGTTGTCATAAAATCAAGGTTGTAAAAAACTCTAGGCGCTAGGCGTTCGGATTGCGAGCGCCTAGCGCCCAGAGCATTAATCGGGGATTAATCGGGGATTAATCGGCCTATGCGGATTTGCAGTTTTTAATTATTTTATTTATTTTTATATAATATATTTATGTTTATATATAAATATAAATATATATATTATTTAAAATACATCAAATATTTAATGCATACTAAATCAAATCCACTTTACCTACTTTAGAGTATTTGTGTGCAATAAAATAAAATTTAAAAGATACTCTTGTGCAATTAAGCCGTTTACCAAAAACGTCCAGAAACCGCCCAGAAACCGCCCAGAAACCGCCCAGGAACCGCCTAGGAACCGCCCAGAGCGCCCAGACACCGCCCAGAACGCTTAGGCGGCCGATTAATCCCAAAAACGCCCAGATTGACCGCCCAGGCCATAATCGGGGCGTTTACTGGCCGCCTAGCGCCTAGGCGCCGCCTAGGCGGCCGCCCAGGCCGATTTTTAGAACACTGCATAAAATATCGTCATATCATGAGCACATCATGCATATAATATAAAGCTTGTAAACGAAAAAAAGTTGTGTTCAATCAACTTGAGTTGAAACAAGTATGATGTATACACATGCTATTTATATGCTTCAAGCATTTAAATAATCTCATCGCAGACATATATTTATGCTACATGCATTAAAAAAATATATCATAGAGATTTTAGCATGCTAAATAAAAATGTACATCACAGAATCATTAAATATGCGGCATGTATATAATTTTCTACACATGCATTTAATCATCACAGACATTTTATAATGGAAATGAAATTTTTTCGTTTAATAATTATTGGACCACTGGGCAACGTCATACACTGTTAGGTTAGTTAACTAACGGCAGAGCGGTCGCAGGAACTTCTTAATTATTAAACGTGTAATAATCAGATAATCCGAATAAAGTGTGATGTATTAGAAGCATGTAATTTGTCCAGATTTTAACGAAAAAAGAAATCGTAATTTAAATCTGAAAAATAATTTTGAAATTAGAAAAGTTTTTGGGGGTTTTGGTCGCGTGAACTGCCGCTTCTGGCGGCTAGGGTTTCTGGATACGCGCGCGCATGGGGGGCCCGCCTCTGCGGGCGACGGGGGGCGCCGCTGTAGGCGGCGAGGGTGGGCCAGCCGCTGCAGGCGGCGGTTTCTGCCCGCCGCTGCCGGCGGCGGGGACGTGCCCTCCGCCGCCGGCGGCGGGGTCTGCCCGCCGCTGCTGGGGATCTGCCCGCCGCGTTAGCGGCGGGGACATCCCGCCGTTCAGCGGCGGGGTCACCCGCCGCTGCCGGCGGAGGGGACGACCCGTGGCTTCAGCGGCGGGGTCGCCCGCCGTTGCCGGCGGCGGGGACGACCCGCCGCTTCAGCGGCGAGGTGCCGACGGCGGGGACGACCCGCCGCTTCAGCGGCGGGATCTGCCCGTCGTTCAGCGGCGGGGTCGACCGCCGCAGCGAGCGGCGGGGGTCGCCGCCGCTACGAGCGGCGGTGATAGCGGCGCGCCGCTTCGAGTAGAGACGGCGGTGGCGCGGGATTGGAGGGGGGGCACGTGACGGCTTCCGGCCGCACGGCGGAGAGAAACCCCCCTGGGGTTTAATGGTTTTGGGGAAAAAAGATGATAAAAATCCAATTTTTGATGGAAAAAATCCATTTTTAATCTCCAAAAAAGCGTTTTATTGTAAAAAGTTGATTTTTAATCAATAAAAACATTGATTTTCATTAAACAATTGATCCAAGAATTTTGGATCTAGACATATGCGCATACAAATTTAGATCTAGGGAAAAGAATTACTTCTTGATCCTACCCGCCGGATCTAGCGACGTTCGGTGAAGGAAACCCGTTCGCGTCGCGTTCGTTCGTCGGCAGAGGTTCGGCTCAGCTTCGAGCGTGCTGATAACGTATTGTAAACTTGGTGGCTATGAAATCCATAGCACTGTTATAGCAATAGGGTTACATAATGGGTGGATACCCACTAACGGATTGGTCCTCCAAAAACCCGTTTATAACAATAATAATAATATTATTAATTTGATTTATTACAGAGGAAGGCCAGGCTAATATTTATAGAGTGCTGTTATTTGCACCACATTGTTTTATGAATACGCCACAAAAATTTTTGCTTTCCAATTTTAACCACCACATATCTAATTTCACCACATATAAACTCCAAACTCCAACTCTTTAATACACTATTGCAGCTCCCAATTGAAGCAATGCAGGAGATGGGCCAACCCCAAATCAAGCGCATACAACCCCATCTGCATCCCATCTGCATCCCTGGGCACGACCTTCGCCCCGACCTGAACGGCAAGAATTCGAAGCAGTTCCCCTTGAAGTCGATGTCGGCCTCGCTCCCCCCCCCCCCCCCCGGCGCCGGCGCCGGCACCGCCGCCGCGAACCTGAACGGCCGGAACGAGTCCGGCTCCGTCCACACCGACCCGTCCCTCCCGATTGCCCACACGTTGACCCACATTCGGGTCCGAGCTGGGACGAAGTAGGCCGCCAGCTCGCCGTCCTCCGCCGACGCGTGGAAGAGCAGGGGAATTGGCGGGTGGAGGCAGAGAGTCTCCTTCACCACGCATTTGAGATGTGGGAGGCCGATGTTGTCGAGGTCGTTTTCGTGGACATTCCGGTTGAGCCCGACGACGTCCGCCAGCTCTTGCTGCACTTTCTCAAGCCCTTCGGGGGGGGGGGGGGGGGGGGGGGGGGGGGGGGGTGGTTTCAATAGCTCTGCCACATTTAACGGCGTTAAAGGATGGAGAGAGAGAAATAGTGTATTAAAGAGTTGGAGTTTAGAGTTTATATGTGGTGAAATTAGATGTGTGTGGGTTAAAATTGGAAAGCAAAAGTTTTTATGGTGCATTTATAAAACAATGTGGTGCAAATAACAGCACTCATATTTATATTTGCTCTCCCCAAAAAAATTTTTTTTTTTCCTTTTAAAAGAGAAAGACAATGTGACCAATCTGATTTTTTTGGTACCATAGGTACAGTGCACTTAGACGCGCACAATTCCTTATTAGTTTAAAGAATTCCCCTTGAGATTTGGATAAGCTGATCTCTAACGACACGCTTAATTACATCTTGAAAAATGATGCCCTCCTAAAAAGCAATCATTTATTAATCAAGCAAAGTAATCAGGTGTGTACATGACCCAATGCGGCCAAGTGCCGTTAGCTACAATAATTAGCAAACTTGTTTAAATATAATTAAAGATAGTTGACGCAGAATACGTAATAATATTTTGATCCATATCATTTGGTGCTGAGTCTGCTGACCAGGGAATACAATTAGCACACCTCTTGGTCAAATAAGTCCATAACTAACTACCAATTATGGTCAAAATCAAATGTGGTAGGCTTGTCATTGATGATCACTATGTCATCGTTAATTTCTCTCTCTCTGAGACCAATGATTCTCTTTCTCATCACATTGAGTTTGAAAGAGGGTGCTAAGAATAATAAACTTGTTGAGAGTTGAGAAAAAGCATAGTCTATGGGGGAGATCATAGCTCTATTAATATGATTTAAACGTTACAACATGGTGGATACCAAGTGTCAATGCCCTTTCACAACACTTCCCCTTACTCATCCATCATTTGTTATGATATCACAAGGGGTGGATACTTCTGGATCCTGGTTTAGAGACTACAAGTCTCTTTAACTTCCACTGTTCTGTGGATATCACTAGGGGTGGATACTCCTGGATCCAGATTTGATATGGTTGCCTCGTTAAAACCTTTGGCTATGGAAAACTCAGTGGGAAAACATATAGCTAAGTGAAAAAAGTATAACTCTACATTTAACTCCCCCTGATCTGTTCAAGCTTCAGGCTTGTAGATCTCCTAGGCATCTGTACATCAATCTCATCTACAACATTCCGAGAGAAAAAAATACAAAATACAAGCATCACTCATCTGTACAAGTATCGCTCATACATGATAGCTACAGAATCCAAGGTAGCTCCTCTAAAGAGCCGTGCTTTGTCTCATTGCCTTTGATGTAGACTTCTCAAGGATGAGCTAGGGAAGTGGCATGGCCTGCAGACTCGATAGATAGCTCTACGTCTCTAGTCTCTAACTCAGGCGTCACTATGATTGCGAGTTACTTCAGGGCGTAGCTATGCATACTCTTGATTTGCTTCTTGGATGATGAGCTTCTCGGAATGGTAGGATGATGTTGCCTTAGTCGCACGTTTGCAGATTTCCAGGATGTGGCATGTTGGTCATCGCGATGATTTATTACCTCCATCTGTAAATACATTTAACATAGAGGATGATCATTTATAATATTGACCCTTGGAGGTAGCGCAGAAGTTACGTAGCTCGGTCCAGTGGTGTGCTGCAGACGCTTCATTGTATCTGGCTAACAACTTTATCGTCAACGCAATATAGGGATGCTCGCAGTATACCAGATAAAGGAGTGTATCAAAGACACTCAAATAAGACACTTTAGGACCTAGGATATCCTTCCCCTCTTCCAGCGAACGGACGAGATCTATATGTACATCCATACAACCAATACTTGTATTTAATGGATTACAATTGGCCATGTTTATTCATCAACTTCGGATGTATGAAGTTAAATGTCAAATGATTACATCTTCTGGATGTTATTTTCATTTGTGGGATGATATTTTCATCTTTTGTATGATCATCCGCTGGATGATATTGTCATCTGCTGGATGATAGTTTCATCTTCTAGATGATAGTTTCATCCTCTGGATGAGAGTTTCATCTTCTGGATGATGTGTTCATCTTCTGAATGAGAGTTTCATCTTTTGGATAATGTGATCATCTTCTGTATGATAATTCTGTAAGCCAAGATTTTTGCCCAGGTCTTTCGTATCATATTTTATAGGTAGGCTTAAACAGATATTTCGATTTTCTCTTCAGGAGATCCGATGAGATTTGAGTCATTTACAAATATTATCTCAAATCATTTTCTGTGCTCTTTTAAAGATGCAAAGATAACCTTTAAAAAGAGTCCTTATTTTCATAAGGAATTTTCTTGGCTGTATTTTATATTTTTCATAGAATAGACGTCTCAGAGTCTATTCAGGCAAGTAAGGAAATTAGGAATAAATCCATAAGGTTATGTGGCACAACATACATAGCAGCAAAAATCAAATTTTCCTTTGCCAATCGCAGGAATTTGACAAACATAACCAGGGAGCCTTATGTATCAGTTTGATTTCGTAAGTGAGTCAAGCTCATCTCACTTGCTTCCTGGTTTGAGCGAAATAAACCTCTAAGCTATAACATGTCGCTTGTAGCATACGATTTTATTTATTTATTTATTTATTTGTGTTTATTCAATACTCATTATACCCACAAGTTTGATATCTTTTGATATCAGGACTTCAGGTTCAAACACTTCATAAACACTTTAGATTTTATAAGTGAGTCTAGATCAACTTATTATTGCCGCGTTCCACATTTTTGGTCAATCTCTACGTTTACTTCAGGCAACAGAGTGTGGAACGATATTTATAATTATCACATTTAGTGGCAAAATGAAACGTGAATAAGTTGTCGACAAGTGTGTTTTTTATCCAAACACCTCTCCATGTATGTACATTATACATTAATATTTCAATTTATTCCAGATTCATCTCGTCTAGAGGTTTTGGAAAAGGAGAGGATATGGAGATGAGCTCACTTTCCTGTGATGATATTGTTTAATGGTCTCCAAGAGTTTTCATCTCTTTGGAGCCTCGTGGTATGTCCTCTCATACATTGAGGATATCCACTTCTGCTACAGGTGGATTACATCCATTATTTTTGGTATGTCAATCCTAGCTGGATTTTTAGCAGCAGGGATGTGTGATTTTGACAATATTTGGATTGTCAGTAAATATGTCCGAAAACTATTTAACAGCTTCATAAGTGTAGATCTTTAGGATCTCATCACGATTATGATATTTTGATGAGTGTTTATTATATATAGTTTTTCCCTCTTTTTCATGCATGTTTACATCGTTCCATGCTCCATTCCTCCTTGTTTTCCTCGTTTTTATCGTCTCTTTTGCTTTTATGGTCTCTCTTGTGCTTTGCAGGAAATATGTGCCGTTTAGGGACCATATGTCGAGATTCTAGTGCAAAGAGGCAAAAGGACCCAAGCCGGGGATCAATTTATGCTAGGGAGGAGAAAGTTGTGAGCAACAGAGACCCATGCGGCCGCATCATCCTTATCCACGCGGCCGCACCAAGGGGCATTGGGAAGAAGATCCACGCGGCCGTGTGATACTGACACGCATGGCCGTGTCCAAGGGTCCCAGAACATACATCCACGCGGTCGTGTTGAAGATCACCAAATGGACGCGTCGCTGAGGAGTAAGATTGAAGACCTGAAGTCGACGCGGCATGTGCAAAAGGAGATGACGCGCTGCGCTTTTCTGAAGCCTAAGGCCAATCGATGCGATCATGTCGTAGTCAACACGACCGCGAAGCCTGATTCCACGCGGCCGTGCCCTTAGTGATGCGACCGCATCACAGAAGCCCCCGCTTCCCCATTTACACGAGAGAGCGATGCGACCACGTCATTTCGACGCGGTCGTGTCGGATTGGTTTCCAGAGGCATCTAGGGCACGTTTTGGGGGGCTTTTTGGTCATTTGGGGTGGCGTATTTAAGCCGCCCTTCTTCCTCATGTGAGATGATCTTCTATTTTATTAGTTTTAGCTATTTTCTAGGGCTTTGGAGGGGTTTGTTAGAACTTCAACTCTAGTATTTTGTTATTCCAGTTGTTTTTATTGCTTTCTCTTGTAATAACATAGCTTTTCGTAATTGAAATTCCCTCTTTTTGTTATTACTGCTGTGTTTTATCATTCATGCTAATCTAAGTTGAATCCATGGCTTTTATTGCTTCCCCATTGCTAGAAACAACCTATGTTGCCATTAATAGTGAGTAGTTCTCATCTAGGTCAATGAGATGAACCACATTGGGTTAGGGCTATGGGTTAGATGATTTGATTAGCTTAGTTGCCGGGCTAATTGAGATTAGGGATACATCGGGATGATTATTATCGTCGTAGATTCGACCCTCTCTCTTCGGGGCGATCGGATTGGCCACCGGCGAAAATCGGGACCAATCCAGTGATCTGATCCCTAGGACGATCCGTACTATCGGTGTGGCTGACGAGAGTCGGGCGTCGATTAGAGCCCTCCTGAAGTAGGTCTGATCCTCGAACGTCATTGTGGGTGGGAGGAAGATTGGGGACATTCGTTGAGCGTAATACGCCCAACTTACAATGATGCATCGACAAGAGGTGACATCAGTGAATGTTGGTTGGCCAATTATTGCATCACAACAGTGGGGGGTAAGACTTGACATACGGGAATAACCTATCATGCATCATAACAGTGGGGGATAGGCGAATGCCCTTAGGTCACACGACCTCTCTCGAGTCCCAATTAGTCCAGCAATCGGTTTATTACTAGTCTAACTCTAACCTTAGTCCAATGGCGGAGATTTCCCACGTCCTAAAGCCTTTATCTTTTGATTCACCCTCTTCCTATTTTACCAATCAACCATCGTTACGATCGCGTAGCTTTCGAACGAAGACTCATAGACTGGTACTCATTGACCGCCTCCCTGTGTTCGACCCGTCAATGCTACACACGACCCGTGCACTGCGGTTTATTATTAGAGTTGTCTGGACGACGATCAGCTTTTTGGCGCCGTTGCCAGAGATGCACAATTTGATATTGGTTTTAGTCTTTACCAAGAGACTACGTATTTTTTTATTTTTTCTCATATGTCTCTTTTTCTCATTGATTCTTGGTGCTTTTGACATTTCTCTTTGGTGTGACTCTTTTGCATGCACATGAGATCTCACGACATTGCGGATTTACGTCTGCTAGATATAGAGATTGAAGCCACCGCAAGGAGACTCAACGCCAAAAGGAGAAGAAGACAAGACCTCGAAACAATGGAGGAGATATAGAATCCCGAGATTGGCCCCGAACCACCGTCTGTTAGATCTTTCCTAGACTACTCCATGCCCTTTAATGGGTCAACATCTAGCATCCGTAGGCCGGCGGTGGAGCCGAACAACTTTGAGCTCAAGCCATCCTTAGTGGACTTCATTCAAAGGGACCAATTCTCAGGGTCACTCTTGGAGAACCCCAACGACCATCTTAATAATTTTCTGGATAAGATGGATAAGCTGAAGATGAATGACATCACCAACGACGCCATTAGGCTAAGATTATTCCCTTTCTCTCTTAGGGATAAAGCTAAGGATTGGCTTAAAAGCCATAGTCCCAACCCATTCACCACATGTGACAGTTTATTTCTTGCATTTCTAACGAAATATTTTCCTCCAGGAAAAACATCGAAGATGCGAAGTGAGATAACGAACTTCAAGCAACCCGAGTGGGAGTCATTATATGAAGCATGGGATAGGTTTAAGGACCTCCAACAAATTTACCCGCACCACGGCGTACCCGACTGGTTGCTCATCCAGGCTTTTTATAATGGATTGATGCCAACCGTGAGAATGTCCATTGATGCAGCTGCAAATGGCACCATCATGAACAAGACACCAACTGAAGCAAAGAAACTGTTGGAAGCTATGGCGGCCAACAACGACTCATGGAGTCATAAGAGGGGTCCTTTTCATGGGGAGGTAAGTGTGATATCGATGAGGTAACCCTGCTTTCGGCTAAATTTGATGCCTTGACTAAGCAACTCTCTCTTATTGGGCTTGGTGCCGCTTGTCTGCCTACGACGGCAATATGTGAAGCTTGTGGTGTACAGAGACACCATGGAATCGAATGCACTACGTCCATGGCGGCACCTCCGGGTATGACTATCAAGCAAGCTAATACCCAAGGCCATCGAGCAACCCGTATTCTGGCACCTACAATCAGAGGTGGAAGAATCATCCTAATTTATCCTACCGGACCCCGGGTTTACAAGCTCCCCCACCGTATCCTCAGCAGCCCCAAGAGTTTCAACCTCCACCTCCCAAGGGCAATTTCAGAATTTTAACCAGAGGCCTCCCACAAATGCACCCCACGCTCAAAAGTTAAGCCTGGAGATGCTAATCGAGAGTCACATCTGGACTCAAGGCCAAAGAAACGACTACTTTCAGAACTCAATCCAGCAGTTAATGACGACGACACAACAACTTGCGTCTACCTCGCAACAGCTGCCGACGGGGCAGAAGTCCATGGAGACTACGATAGCGCAGATGGTACATCAGCTCTCCCAGCTCTCCAAGGCACAAGAGAAGTTGCCGGGGAAAACAGAGGAGAACCCCACGGGGCAGGTGAATGCGATCACACTAAGAAGCGGGAAGAAATTTGAAGGCCCCACTATGCCCATCAAGGAAAAGGAAGCTGGAGTAGAAGAAGAAGCTCACGTTGAGTTTGAATTTGGAAATGACAAGGAAGTTGAGCGTGAGGTAGAGCCTCCGCAATCTGGACCCTCCAAGGAGAAGCAAGTAGAGAAGGAGTAAGGGAAGCCCGCTGACAAGCCTCCCAGGACTTATGTGTCAAGGATTCCATTCCCGTTGAGATTAGCGAAGGCCAAGTTGGATGAGAAGTATGTAAAGTTCTTCGAGCTCCTGAAGCAGCTGAACATCTCCATCCCCTTCCTCGACGCGATTTCTGAAATTCCCACATATGCCAAATTCCTTAAGGAAATAATTACCAAGGGCGGTAGGAGGGAGAAAGTGGTGCTCTCTGCGGAGTGTAACGCCATTATTCAGAGGAAGATGGTAGAAAAGTTGGAGGATCCCGGGAGCTTCTCAATCCCATGTGTTATAGGAGATTTGGATATCAAGAGCGCACTATGCGACTTGGGGGCGAGCGTCAGCTTGATGCCCATTGGAATATGCGAGAAGCTGAATCTAAGAGAGCTCCAACCCACAAATATGTCGCCTCAATTGGTGGATCGCTCAGTGAAGTATCCCTTTGGAGTAATCGAGGATGTGTCGGTGAAGATTGGAAAGATATTGGTTCCAGGTGACTTCGTCGTCATGGACATACCAGAAGATGTACGCATCTTGATTATCTTGGGTCGAACCTTTCTAGCCACGGCATGAGTCCTTATTGACGTGAAAGGTGGGAGACTCTCCCTCAATGTTGGAAGAGAGAAGGTCGAGTTCGACCTTAAGAAGTCGATAAGGAAATTCACGGAAGTCAACCATATGGACCAAGTGGATCTCCTTGAAGAAGCAATCTAGGTGACAAACTTGGAGGAGCTATTTCTGAGCGACAACATGGAACCCCCATCGGGAGAGAGGCTAAGTTGAAGGAATTGATGACGTAGGAGGAGTATGCGGAAGCCTCCAAGGGAAATGTTAAAGAGAAGCCGCCACGATCATGCCAACTAGATCCCGAGGAGATGAAGAACCAACGAGGGAACCACTTGGAGTTGAACAAGGAGAAGAACCATAGAGACGATCAAATCCGGTACTTCTCCACCCTCAAATCGTCATGACGACACCAATATAGGGAGTCGAGCTCACGACTTAAAACGAGCGTTTCTTGGGAGGCATCCTAAGTGTTTTTGAATTAGTTTTGATATTTTGATTTTGACCTTAGCTCTAGCCTTGATTAGCTCCCATTTTCCTTTTTGAATAAGCCCCCAAAACCCAGAAATTAACTAAGTATTTGCTTGCATGTAGGAAGAAGGAGAGCATGGAGAAGAAGCATCCACATGGCCACGTCACACAATTCCACACGGCCGTGTGGAGAATAGGAGAAGAAGAAAGAGACGCGCCTGCGTGATGATGACACGCACGGCCGCGTCGAGCAAGGGTAATTCTAACACTAATTCTTTCCATTCCATACGGTTGCGCTGTTAAGTCGACGCGACCGCGTAACTTACTGTAGGATCAAGTCCACACCACACTTATCAGAAGATTTTCGCGACCGCGTCGTTTCACACCACACGACCGTGAAAACTCTAACTTGTAACCCGATTCACGCGGCCGTTTAAACCATTTACAAACAGGCCGCGTATGTCTCTGTAAATTTGAGCCCAAAAATCCAACTTCTCAGAAGATTTTCGTGACCGCGTCATTTTACACGACGCGGCCGTGTCGATCTCCGTTTTTGGACAAATCGACGCGGCCGTTTTAATTTAATCCACGTGATCGCGAAACTCTTTATATTCCAAGGCCAAAAATCTTCAGAACGCAAAAGAGTTTTCGCGGCCGTGTCGTTAAGTCGACGCGACGGTGTCAATCCCATTTTCATACCAACTCCATGCGGCCGTTTCATTTCATTCACGCGGCCCGCGTCTCTAGCATATATATACTTTCCTAAGCCCTAAACGGCATGCATGTGCTCGTTTTGTGCGAAACGGTTCACCTTCACTTTTTCCCTCTTGACCAATCTCCCTTCAAAGCATCCCAATCTCTCTCCAACACTCCCCAATCACCCTCTAAGCTCATCTCCTCCGCCAACTAACCCTTTCGCCCCCTACTCTACTCATCTCAACGGTTCAAACCAAGCCCTAGCAAGTCATTTTTAGGGTTTCGTAGCTCATACTCGACGCGGCTTGCAAAGGTGCACGCGCTAAGCTTGGAGAAGCTTGGGGGAGTCCTCTACCATCATTGGTGAGATCAATTTCATCTAGCAACTCCCTCTGTGGTAACTTCGCTCCTTTTCTCGTTAATTTTCAATCAATTATCGCTGAAATCGCTAAAGCTTCGTGTGAGTCTGCACACACATCATTTCACACATCTTGCATTGCTCACTCTTCACACGATGCCTCCTAGAGAGCACAAGAAGAAGGCTACCACTACTGGCCCTATCCAAGGCAAGGGCAAACGTCGAAAGACGAAGGCTTTTCAAGCCGAACTTGCCCGAGCCCATGCCATCAGTGAGAGGGGAGGTGAACCACTTCATGCCCCTAAGTTGGACACACTAGGCATCAATTTCCTGAGTGAGGACGAGCGCACAAAGTTCATATCACTTAGCTCCCGTGCTATAGTGCCTACCAAATTCCCTAGCGCCACCGCTCTTTCGGCACTAGGCCTCCTCGATGTAGTCAGCACCCTCCTTCGAAACCTCGGATGGGAGGAATTCTTGGAGTGCGAGGCTAGGACATACAAGAGGCTCATTTTGGAATTTCTCTCCACTTTCAGGATTTATCCTACGAGTTTCTCATTCCGTATCTTGAACAAGGAGTGCAGCTTATCAAGGACTCCTTGAACCCGCTCTTCAAGTGGCCTAGAGCTTTAGAGCCGGATGCAATCCATAACAACCATCCTTACCCCCCGAGTTTGATGCGAATGTTTTTTGGTTCCGGATCACCAAGCTTCAAGTCTTCCCCAAGACTCGAGCTAAGGCATCCAGCATCATTCACACTGGCCTCTGCATTGTCCATCGCATCATTGCAAACACTCTATTCGGTCGATATGAGACATGCTAGGTCTCTTAGGACGAGCTCTTCTTTTTGTGGTGTGCCTCACATGGTCATGTCCTTCGTAAAAGTAGCAATCCTGTCCCCCACTATATCCTCCATGATGGGTTATGGCTTATGTAGAGATTCCTTCATATCTTAGCCAACCCCAGATCTAGTATCTGTTGTGGGGGCCTCATCACTATCATTGCCATACTCCCCCCTATCTCCTACAAGATCACAGACTCCATGACCCCAGTTCCTGGCCCTTCATCTCTCGATCTCTCGGTGCTCACCAACATGCACATGATTTGAGCTATTGACCGAGAGAGATATTTTTGGCTCTATGGTCCAGCTTCCACTCCCTACACTAGGCTCTCCAACCCTGGACTTTTTGGGCCTGGCACTACTTTAAGGTGGCTCTTCTCCCCTGACACCGACATAGCCTCAGGAGTTCAGGCACCAGTCCAGCTTCCTGACCCTCACCAGCCCCAGCCCCAGGACCCTGCTGATCCTTCTCCTTCCACATGTGCTGGCCCCGTAGTTAGGCCCACCCTTCGTCAGTTCCAGAGGAGATCTTGACACCAGGTCGAGGGTACTAACAACACTGCACCTCCCCCACTTACACATGTCGAGCAGTTAGCTCGTTTAGAGGAGGATTTTAGGCAGTTTACATCTTCCACTGTCACCACCCTGACAGAGATCAGAGACACACACTCTGATTTCAAGACTTCATTTGAGGGCCTCGCTCTTGCTGTCGTGACTCTCCAATCCTAGTTTGATCAGGTCTACCAGTACCACCACAGTTAGGGACACTATCCTATTGCTGCACCACATCTCCTACCCGTTCATATCACACCCCACCCATTCCATCCACCTCAGACTTCTCAGACTCCAGTCGCTACATCCACCCCACCCCTCTTGTAGATATCTCCACCACCCCACTACATGTTTTCATTCCACCCCAGCCATCTCTGGTCCTTGAGGACACCACAGTCATCGCACCCCGCATCATCACTACACCACTACCTTCCCCACAGCTTGATCCTAGGATTGGGCACATTTCTACCCCTCCACCATTACCCCATCCCGACCCCGTGATTTCACACTCTTCTCCACCACCCATCACGAAGTCCGTTTCCATTCCACCCCCTTCACATACTCCCTCACCTCCTCGCACATCTCCACCACATGAAGACACCATCATCCTTCTCTCCTCATCCTCAGAGGACGACTGAACCACTCCATCTCCACCTCCACCTCCATTAATAAAATCTGAGTTTATTCACACCACTCCATTCCCACCACACGTTGACACGACATCTGAGCCTTTAGCTGATCCTGCTCTCCCACCCACTCCACCCACTCCACCTACCCAGCCACCACCTGACGGTGGCTCAGTATGACTGGAGCACTCATCTTTGCACTTCCTAACCATTTAGACCATGCACTACACACTTGCATTATTTTCGGGCACGTTTTTGTGTAGCATAGGGGAGATGCACCTGGGTCTCCTTCCCCCTCATTTTATTTGTCCCCACGTCGATTTTCTGAGTTTTCTTTGCGTTGAGGACAACGCTTAGTTTAGCTTGGGGGAGGAGCTCTTTAGCGCTAACTTTCTATTTTTCCTTCTTGTTTTCTTATTTTTATCGTTATTTTCGTTTTCGTTTTCATTTTTCATTCTTATTTTTTCCTCTTTTTTCTCTCTTTCTCATATGCATCATGTTTATATTCCGTATATGCATTCAAAAAGCAAAAAAATGAAAAAAAATAAAAACTCCAAAAATATCTGCATTCGCATCATGCATCTTGCACCTTTGTATATACTTGCATTCGCCTCGTGAATTCTTCGAAAATGAGTTTTTTATATGCGTAGAATCTCGAATTGAGATTCGTTTTCCGAACTTTTATGCTTGATTTCTGTGATGTAGACTTGGATATGTGAATATTACGTAACCCTATCTTAAATCCATCGTAATACCCTAGCTTTGGCCGTCCTTGCAGTCCCTAAGATAGGAATACTTGAAACCGACCTAGGTTGACACCTAGGAATCCACTCCATGCATGAACTGTAGAGCTGATAGTTGTGTGTAATGGTTTATAATCACTCGAGACTTGGATAACGATACATCACCTAGTACTGAGGATTGAATCTGCCTAGTATACCCCATGCTTTTCAAATTTTTTAATACGCACCCTTCCCCCATCGAAGCTGAGTAACCGGATCCCCACGATAGTAACCATCAGGGCCTCTGTCAAAAGGTCTAACTTGGGGGGAGTGCGTATGAACCATTACCCCATACTTATCCCCTCTTCGAACATTGTATTTGAAAAGCTTGAATCAAGGAATGGTGTCGTATTGTGAGCGCCACTTTCTCGATCGACCAATATTCCACTACCCCATACTTATCCCCTCTTCGAACATTGTATAGTTTAGGTTCCTACACTTTCAATCTAAGGACGGTTTAGAGGAAATGTCTTACAATGTGAGTATGGCCATCGTATAGTGTATTGCTTAGCGATTTGAGTAGGGATGACGTCCTAGAAACGTATTCTTGTCAACGAAAGATTTCGAAGCAATGGTTATGGTGATACTTTTGCCACATCATTGGGTATTCATGATGACCAAGCTGACCATGCCTGTTGGTTACATCAGCGGTTATCTGGTCAAGTGTAGCTTCAGTGCTAAATCTTAGGGCCTTATTTTGCAACAAATGTTAGCAAGTGTCATATGCCAACATTCACTAATATTTGCCAAACATCTTAAAAGTACAAAGTGTTAAATTTAATGATTGCCATGAAAGTCATCTATTAACTAACCAGAATCAAGTGAAACCACCTTCCAGGCCAACTTAGACCTATTTGGCAATGAGATTTCTAGAACTAAGATTTGATTGAGTTTGAAATCCAAGCTAAAATTTCAGAAACTGTGACCTGTTTAAGTGCCAAACTAAAGTGTTTGAAAATTCAATTTCACTACAGTTTCACATACTAATGCCTCAGCATCAGTATAATTTAAATGAAACCTCAGCTTTGAAACATGTGTTGCCAAACTAGACTAACTTGGAGAGAGAATAAGTCTCTTTCCTTGCCCACTTTGCAATCTCTTTTTTTGTGATTCTTACATTTGTACTCACTCTTGCCAAACTATTGCGATCCTGTAGATGTCAAGCAAATACTAGTGGGTGGTGAATATTATTTTCAAAAATTAAGTGCCAATTAAAAAGTAAACCCCTCTACAATGCTTAAGTATCATATAAATGCAACCTCACTAGGTTCTTAATCAACACCTCAATTAACCTGCAATCAAGGATTAGTGCACGCTGGAAATAAACAATATTATGCAAGTAAATATAATAATAGGGACAAGAGACAATCACACATAAACACAAGGAATTTTATCCTAGTTCACCCACACGTGGGATATGTCCAGTCCCAAGCACCACTTGGATTTCCACTAACCAGCTCTAACAAGAGAGCTTGCCTCAACAATGATGACTTCTTATAACATTGCATCTTCTCTACTAAGAGGGCGTATACAACAACACCAACAACACCAACAATAACCTCACCAAGTGAGGACCTCACGCAGGAGGCTTTTCACCAAGCACACTAACCAAGTACAATTACTCATCGCCACACCCTTGTGTGGATATCACTTACTCTTTTTGAAGATGAATACACCCTTCCTATAGCCAATGAGTTGAAGCACTTTGTGGATGTAAAATATGGCTAAAGAAAAACCTTTATGATCTCAATAAAAATATAAAGATTAAGACTTTGAGATCAAAAGAAAAACTTGATTGTGATCTTAAAATGATCAAGATAAACTAGAGAAGATCACACCACAATAGACAAGAAATTTGACTGCTTAAAAGCGTTGAAAGATTAAAAACTTTGTCGAAGAAAGAAAAACAATTGAGGGATTAGACGTTTTTGAAAATTACTAAAGAATTGCTTTAATATTGCTTAATAGTTCATATAAAAGCCATATGCAATCCCTCTATAAATAAAGAAGAATTTCGCACTAAACAGATCCCAAAATCGCTTTTCAAATGTTCCAAATTGACACCCTTGCGTCAATCCACGAGAAAGTCAAATATGCCCATTGGGGACTAGGGAGTCGACTCATCTACTCCAAGGAGTCGACTACTGGGCCGTGGGTCGACTACGCTGACAACAGGAGTTGACTACTGGCAACTCCAGTAAGTCCTTTGAGCAACCCATTGCTTTGCAGTAGACTCCCGGGCTCCTCGGAGTCAACCACTTTTTTGATACACAGATCTTTATCAGAGAAGCATATGAGACTCTATCTAAATGATTTTAAATCATTTTCAAAATATTTCCATGAGTAAACATTGTTCAAATCAATAAAAACATTTTTCTACGTGTGTGCAAGCTTCAAATTAATGGCTTTAACATTTTAAGACAAGCTACAAATTTGAGAAGCCTTGAAGCCTTGGTGTCTTCATTAGCTCTTCAACTTGCCTTGAGAAGCTTGTGCACATCATGAGTAACTTGGACAAGGTGATGATCTTCATGTAGAGCTCCAAATCCACCGACTCCCCACATCCAAGCTTTGACTCCACGTGATCAATCTTTGTAAGCTTGGGTGGACTTAATTGCAACAAATTTAGTTTTTTTTCGTAAATTTAATTTTAGCAGATGGCGGGTCGCTTGTTTTCCAGCTCAATTCCTTAGCTGGCGTGAAAGGAACAATAAAGCATGGGCTTTTGCTGCGTGGTCCCAAGGCCTTTGGTATGCAACGCAAAGGTTTAACTAATTAGTTGGGCCCAAATTTAAATCTCTGACCAACCCCTTCCTCTAAAAACAAGGCACGATTCAATGAACAAAGGATTTAATGTAGAAAAGGTGACATCTGATCCAATGGATGAGTTGCTAAGACACAAAGGAGGTGGGAAGTACAAGGCCGTACATGGGCTTGTACTCGCTGGGTCCCACTTTTTTATGTCTTGCATCTGATCCATTGGATTAGGTGGCACCTGCTCTACATTAATCCCAGTATGAAATCATGACCGAGTTGAAAAATTGATCTAATTGTTAATAACCGAACTACACCGATCAAAATGAAACAAAGTTATTGTATTATTATTATTATTATTAATTCCAAGGTACATACAAATCTCCTATTAGATCTTCATGTTTTCTCCTCAATGATTTATACAAGTGTTAAGTGTGTTTCCCAAGCAATTGCAGTGCTCTTCCCTCTAAACACGTGCTCGTGTGAGTCCATGTTTGATTAAAGCAAAACATGCTCCGTGGCTCGTTCTGGTTACTTGAGTGTCGATTAGCTTTCGGTGTCAATAAACGGGCCCTTAGCAAGCGTAAACTAATCATCGGGGCCTCCAACCTCAATGATTGGGTTCTAGCGAGTTCATCCCCTCAGGACCCCGTGGCCTAGTACTTCAATGACGGTTGACGGACGGGTTCCGGCCAACAGTAAAATGGACTGACTTGGACTTCTCTAACGAAAAGGAGCCTCGTCAGCTGTAGGGTGGGACCCACGGTGGATGAAACTCGAGACGTAGAGTGCTCAGCTTTAAGCTATTGTGCTGGAATTCGACCTATCTCGGGGTCGTCTACGACCCGTCGACCTTCACACTGGATCGAACCTCGATCGGTCTGCAACACAGACACTCGTTAGGAGGGGGTCGGATCTGGGTTCCGACCCAAACCCCCTCCGATGCTTAAGTCGGTATAGACTTGAGTTGGCTCGGGGCAGTCAAGATCGACCCAAGGGAAATCGTCTTGATCCTGTCGTACCGATCTTTTGGAGAAAGAAATATAAGAGTGGAGAATAAGAGAATGGTGTAGTGAGAGTACCTAGTATTCAACACCTCTAGGGTGTGAACCATTTCTCAGGTGCCGTCTTCTCTATTTATATGCGACGATTTCCTTCGCTAGTACATACCGGCTCCTCATTCATGACGGGGAGATCCTCTCCGGGAATGAAGACAACGCCCGTTTATTTCTGCATTTACTAACCAATCCCGTGCGTTAAGGGGGACCTAACGGGCAAATGAGTTGGCCGCTTGACTGGGCAAGGATTCGCCTTTCTTGGTGGGCCTCGGGGCTACTAAGCCGAGGCGTACCACTCTACATGGGCCTCGGTATTCAGGTGAAGCGTATCTCTTCTCTTCGTTGACCGGACCCATGTATTAACAGTGACGGGGTGGGATTTAGGACACATGATATCTGTTCCTGCATATACCAGCTATTTACTTTAACAAGAGAGTTTTGTTGTGCATGTATATTCGGACATGCTCAAAACATGAAGATACACTTGGACCAATAAAGAAGGCTTTGGCGAGTGTGGGAGGCTTCAGCATGTTAAGGTTGAATTGGGCCGAAAGGCCATCGAAGATGGTACTAACCACATGTAGAATTATATGCAGAACGGTATTCATGCAGACGGTTAGGATTTCACCTTGTAGGGAGGAGAAATTGCACCCCCAAGTCTTCCCTATATAGAATCACAGAATTTATGCAGTCAGATGCACAATATTAAGTTACACACACACACAAACTAAATGGCCAGGTGGACGGGAACAAGTAAAACATGTTCACGCCCACTAAAAAGGGGGTTTTTGTTGTGAATGGATAATACCAGAGTTGGTTAGGATCACGGCACATATCTTTTGTATCCTATCTATGTACGATCCTCTATATGCTATAAATAAAGAGCTAAGGGTTCCTCTCCCAGATGATGATTCATAACACGTTATCAGCACGAGCCTCTAAACAAAAATCCCATACAAAATCGATCGTTGTGAAAGCGAAGAAGGCGGGAGATCCACGTGCGCGGCGTCAACCTTCATCAAACGAGCGTCGTCATCCGCGTAGGCTTCGTTCAACCGTCGCTATATCCGGAGGACGGATATAGAGGTAAATCTCGCTAAAAATGTCATTTTTATCATACGTATGATAATTTTATCCATATATCTCGCAGGATCGGAGTGGAAATAGGGCTAATCGCCTAAATCGACGATTTTTATCGTCTAAAAATCATGTTTTAAACATTATTTCAATCTGAAATTTATAATAAGATTTGGTGTATCCCATCTCCACATCGCCGGTCGCTCGCCGCCGCCCCCCGCCTGAAGCGGGAGGGCCGCCATCGCCCCCTGCCTGACCGGGGGGGGTCGCTGAAACAATGCGCTCCCCGCCTGAAGCGGGGGCGCCGCCGTCCCCCGCATCCCCCGCCTGAAGCGGGGCGCCGCTCCTCCCCCGCCTCGCAATGGGGGGGGGGGGGGGGGGGCGTCGCTGAATCCCTGCGCTCCCCGCCTGAAGCGGGGGTGCCGGCATCCCACGCGCCCCCCGCTTGAAGCGGGGGCACCGCTCCTTGCCCCCCACCCCCGCCTCGCAACCGGGTGGGTGGGTGCCGCCAGTCGAACCCCCCCGCCTCGCAACCGGGTGGGTGGGTGCCGCCAGTCGAACCCCCCGCCTCGCTGTGGAGGGGGACTGCCGTAAAGGCCCCCCTGCTTCACCGGACAGACTCTGGATGGGTCGGCGGCGGTAAGCCCTAGCCACCGCCTCTCCCCCTCCTGTCTCCCTCTCTCGCAGGACAAACGGGCCTGCGGCCCGTAAAAAAAGGAAAAAAATTGATGTGGGCCTGAATTGGCGGACCCTCAGAGCAGCCACCAGTTTTTTTGCACTTTACTTACCACACTTGAGCAGCCACCAGTACTTTACTTTTCGCTCGTATATGCATGTCTGTTCTTACCTTATTTTTTGCACCTGCATGGTCATCTTTTGTTACTATAGACTGTTCCATACTTTTGCACTACTTTATTTCTATTTTAGAATTGTTGTGACTTACCTACATTTCCATCTCCGTGGCACCGCAGACGACGCACAGGTTGACTTAGGCACCCCTGAGTTCGCAGAGCCATAGCGCGATCCTGAGACTGCCGACTTTTATATTTGGAGTGTATGTGTGATGTACTTCATGTATTTCCTTACTTTCATGTATTTGGTGAGAGAGTGTTGCTAGTTGTTATTGGGGACTGTAATAATGTACGCTGGTTTGGGTATTATTGTACATCTCTGCATCGTGGCTATTTTGGTTTCACTGGTAACCTGCAGGACCTGCGCAAATATCAAATAAGTAACGGGCCCCCCGAGAGCGGGTCGTTACAAGTTTGGTGGCCCACGCAGGTCCGCGCTAACTACCTCGTGAACAATATAGCAAGATCAGGATGTACTGTATATAATACTCAACTAAGCGGAAAGTTTTTCTATGTATGCAGGTGTAACATTCGAACGATGGACGGTAACACTTTTGAGAGTCCCAACGATCTGTCCGGAGCCAGCAACCAAACCAACAATGGACCACCTCCAACTGTGCATCAAATTTCGGATCTCGCACTACGAGAGATGGTTCAAGCTATCCGAGGAGAACAGAAGCCTGGAGGAGGCATTCAACAATTCCGGTCACTTCGCCCAAAGACCTGGAATGGCATAGATGGCCCTCTGAAGGCCGAAGAATGGCTGCAAAGCACTGAAGATAATTTGAGAGCCGCTCAGATCGGAGAACATGCTTGGGTGGACACTGCCAAGTCCCAACTGACTGATGGAGCCAGAATCTGGTGGAACTCCGCCGAAGCCCGTCTGCAACGACCAATTGACTGGGCGACGTTCACTGAACAATTTAACACCAAGTACTTTGCACCTGTAGCTCAGATGGAACTACAAGCTCAATTCGTCGGACTGAAGCAAGGTTCCATGACAGTGGAACAATATGATGCCCAATTTACACTGCTTAGCCGTTTTGCTCCTGGGATGGTTGCCACCCCTCTAACCCGAGCTCAGCGTTTCAAGCAAGGGCTAAACATAGAGATACGTCGAAGCTTAGTCGGACGTGTACTCTGTACTCATACTGAGGTCCTCGCTGCAGCTCGCGAGTACGAATTCATCGAAAGAGAAGAGAAGCGAGAACAAGCTTTAGCTGCCCCTCCCCGAAGGCCCCCACCTCCAACAAATGCTGGATCCAGCCGTCAACCACCATCTAACCAGGCGCATCACCCAATCCAGCAGACCCAATTCAAAAGACAGGCCCCACCACCACGTCCAGTGTGTCACCATTGTGGTAGGCCCGGACATGTAAAATCAGAGTGCCGATGGTATCTGAATCTCTGCCTGATTTGTGGGTCAAAAGATCATCTTGCTAGGGATTGCCCAGATGCAAGAGCACGAGTTGATACCACTACCACAACTGCTGCCCCTGCTGGAGATGCTTCTCACCGACCACCACCTCCTCCGCAACGACAAGCATATACAATGATCGCGGAAGATGTTGAAGACATCAACCATGCAATTGGAGGTATGAGTTATCACTTTTAATATTATACTCGTTCATTTGCAATCAGTATCCCATACCATTATATCATTATAGCTATTATAATAATACTAGTCTCGGGACTAGTTACGGAAGCTATGGTGATGTTAATAGTAAGTACTCATGAACATCATCTCTTGCTCTCTTGATGCTATGATATCACATCATATTTCATGCTATTAACAACTTATTTTTCAATATCAAAATCGTTCATCAAGCCTCCCTTTCGATCGTTTAAATTGCTTTGGTAATTATCGGTCTTCTTAATTTCGAGGACGGAATTATTTTAAGGAGGGTAGGATGTAACAGCCTGTTTTCAACAACACAACTATTTACGTGTTTAACCTATTTTTAATCTTTTAAACTATTTTATAATGGTTTGTCAGGAGTTTTTCGATTTCAAAAATTTCTTATAAAAATATTTTGAGATACCAGCCTAGTCATGAAGTATTTTTGTAAATTCGAGTTTGATCAAATACTCAAAACAATTCTGATAAAAATTCATTTTTAGTTATCACCGTTTTGGCTCGATGAATTTATTTTCTATTCAAACATCTTCAAAACGTTTTCAAACTTCTACGGTAATATTCTATGATCATTTAAGGCTCCCCACATTAATTTCGTAATTTTCTGAAGTCAAATCAATAGGGAACCCGCAGACCCGCTTCCTAAACGTTTTGTCCTAAAACTAGTATCTCCGTAGCTCAAATCCTAAAACGGTCTTCGTATTCACGATCCTCGTGACGATACGATCTCGTAGGTATGTTTTCGTAATTTTTCAGACACGTTTACTAGTATGGTCAAAATCGTAATTTTGTATTTTTGACATTTTCTACTAATTACGTGTTTACCTAGCTAATTACCCTATCAACTATTTTAATTAACTTTAACCTACCCATCCCAACACGTAAGTACCCATCCCAACACGTAAGTAGCCCATGTGTTTCATGGGTTACTTAAAATTCTACACTTAGTCTAAAGCGATAAACCTAACCTATTTAATATCTACCTAATTACATTAATTCCTTTGACTAACTTGTTTTATATTAAGTTAATCCCCTATATAATACCCCTAACCCCTACATAGCTAGGCCCAGGCCCGTCATCCCCTAACCCTCTCTCTCCCAGGCTAACCCACGCACCCCGCTCAACAGCCCGATCTCCCTCTCTTTCCCGCTCTCTTCCTCTCACCTGGGCCCCGACGCCACCCTCGACGCGGCCTCGACCTCCGCCGTGCTCAGCGGCAGCCTCCGCCGCGAAGCCGACCGCTCGACCGCCGAGATCCCCCCCACGAAGCCGCTGCAGCCTGTCGCCGTCCCCAAGCAGCTCCGACGAGCAGCACCCCGCCACGCTCCGGAAGACCGCCGCCGCTCCTTCCCCTTGCACGCCACCGTGGCCCCCGCTCCGATCTCCTGCGAGCTCGTCGCGGCCCCCGATAGGCTCACTGTCGCCACCGCCTTGCCACTCCATGCAGCGCCGTTCGTCGCCGCTCCGCCTCCGCTCCGCCTCCGCCGTGCTCCGCCGCACCCCGACGAGCTCCGACCACTTAGACGCCCCGCCGCCGCCGCCGTATCCCCCAGACGCCGCCGTCGCAAGGACCCCGCCCCCGGTTGCCGTCGACGGCGAATAAACGGTGGGTGTGTAAGTTTTAGTCGAAGGCAAACTTGTAAATATAGAGAACTTTCGTATTTTTCAATTTTTAATTAATTAATAATAGGGTTTAATGATTATAAACCCATAACTAATTATACAGAGGCCAGAAAAATGTGTGGATAGCCCCAGAAAATCAGAAACATTATTTCGGACCCAATGGTACTGGTCTCATCTCGACCGGACGCCTACTTTTTCCAGAATGATTTTTCAAACTTAAAGATTAAATAAGTATAAATCATTCTAAAAATCGTATCTCTCTGTTTTCACGTATACTAAATTGTGATAAAAATATAGGTAATTATAAACTTCGAGACGGTCATTTTGACTACTTATTTAAGTTATTCCGACTTGTATTGTTCCTGCAAGAAATTACAGAAAATACGCTTCACTTAAATAAATCAGGTTTTTAAGCTATTTCTAAATTTTTAAAAATTAGAAAAAATTACAGAAGCTTCTGAAAATTCTTCCCTCTTGCAGTAAAATCAAAATAATTATTTTAAGCTTATATAAAAATTTAGAACGCTTTCCGAGACCGTTTCAACAGTTTTAAAAATCAAAATGACCAAGTTAAATAAATAAGAAATAGTGTGTTCTCTAACTAGTTGTTCTTGTGTTTGCAGGCATCGAATCTCGTGCATCAGCACTAGATCCAGTCCCGGCTCACTACCATCACCTCGAAGATAGTAAGTCACTCTAATTTTATCATCAGAAATCTGGATAGTGTACTCGTATGAACTTAGGACATGATATCTAGTCTCAGAACAGCTATTGACATGAACAATTGACTAGAGACCTAATTAACTATAGAACTACTCAATAGTGGAATGACCAAATGACTAAATTGAGATAGTACAATTTTATGGAATTAAATATCATAGTTGTTAGACTTCAAAGCATTGCTCAGGACTGACATTCTATGTTAAGGCTTCTGCTTTGACTTTTCAATAAGTAAAAGCCTTTGGAGTACTGTTGTTAATGCCTTTGAACATCTTTGGAATGAGACTATTGTGCATAACTCTATTGGTATGTAAGTCGGTCTATCACAACCGTCATTAGTGTCTTTGTCTTTGAAACACCAGACTGACGTACCGTATTAAAAAGTAATGATTGAATGGAATACCGTGGAACATACTATTGAAATTGAATGCTTAAAAGTAGTTGGCACATCACTGGGTTTTTTTGGGGTAACTTATATCAGAGAAAGTGCGGGAGCGACCGCGAGCCATCTACACATTGCACCGTACCGTACCGACCGTTACCGACCGTCTAAATGAAATGTACAGTCTAAAGTGATTTGAGATCCGCCCGGGTGAGCGCCCCGTGGCAGGAGATGGGCTCAATGGTTGCACACTGTACTTTCTTATATAAGTCACGTAGTTTTTAGTTTTGCTATTGCCTGCTTGTCCTTTTTATTATTACTACATTTGCCGGGTTGTACTACTATTGCCTGTTGGTTAAAGTATTGTTGTTGCTATATGCCATACTACAGTTATTGCACTAGTTTGATTGATGTTGCACTAGTTGATTGATACCATTGTTTTGTCACAACTAACTCGACATCATTGTTCGGTTACGACAACTGACTAAGTCGAGACTACTCGAACGTGGCAGAGCGGCGTAATAACAAGCGGTCTTAAATTACGACCGAATCAGTGTCTAGAAAGGAATGGGAAGGGGGTTGGTCAACCAAAGGATTTGTCCTGCGGTCTTAGAAGTGACCTGTGCCTTCAAGCCCTGACTGCCTGGCTGATTTGGGAGTTAAGCTAGACTTCTTATTATTAGGCCCGCCTACACTATTAGATAGTCAAGCGACGCTCGTCATTTTCTTAAGTGTTGTCATCCCATTGCCTGTAGGTCAAAACATTGTTGCTACCATGTGCTATGCCACAGTTGTTACTTTGTCACTTGCACAGTCACCTTTACCTTATACATTACATGCACTTTACTTACCACACTTGAGCAGCCACCAGTACTTTACTTTTCGCTCGTATATGCATGTCTGTTCTTACCTTATTTTTTGCACCTGCATGGTCATCTTTTGTTACTATAGCTTGTTCCATACTTTTGCACTACTTTATTTCTATTGTTAGAATTGTTGTGACTTACCTACAGTTCCATCTCCGTGGCACCACAAACGACGCACAGGTTGACTTAGGCACCCCTGAGTTCGCAGAGCCATAGCGCGATCCTGAGACTGCCGACTTTTATATTTGGAGTGTATGTGTGATGTACTTCATGTATTTCCTTACTTTCATGTATTTGGTGAGAGAGTGTTGCTATTTGTTATTGGGGACTGTAATAATGTACGCTGGTTTGGGTATTATTGTACATCTCTGCATCGTGGCTATTTTGGTTTCACTGGTAACCTGCAGGACCTGCGCAAATATCAAATAAGTAACGGGCCCCCGAGAGCGGGTCGTTACATACTTATAATACACACATACACCTTACTTACTTATCTATACTTACATTAGTATCCCTACCTTATACATACACCAAGAATTCAGACGTACATACTATAAGCTCACAAAACGATACACAACCATGATAATCCACATAGATCTAGTATACTACTGCATATGTACATCCGTACATAGTTACAAACATACAATCATATATACCTCCTGGTATACACATGCACATACATCATCCCGTGGGGGTATACAATATTATAATTCTACTATTATACGTAAAACACACACGTGCATACAATGTGTATAGATATTTATAACTAAGCACACACATATCCACGTATGAGCACATACCCATACGTATTATTATATATGTCATACAATAGAACCGTACCCTTAATTATAAGTACACATATTATCAAGTACATTACACCTAACATGCATATAATCTTATTAGCACCCAGTTACAAATATTGACATATATATACAAAATGCATACCCTCCTATTAGATATTCAAACACTAATTCTACTACCCATAGACATCCCTATAGTGATATAGCTATACACACATATATGTATAAGTATACCCTATGATATCCTACACACAACTTCATATATATCATGAATAACACTGAGTATGCATATATAACCTAATGAACAACCATAATATACTAATATACTAAGGGTAAGCACACTCATACCTGAGTGGTACACAGAGATTCACACACGGGTCCACACCCACTACCTGTATACATGCACCACAACAACATCACGATATATACTAATGGACCCATTATACTCATACTAAAGTTGACCTTGGCAATGACAAGCACTAATGTGATAACTAAGCAATAGTGTAGGATAGAGTTGAATGATGCAACGAATGAAGATTGTGATGAACGATTCCAGATGAGGCTTGGATAAGGAGTTAGTTTGGTTGGGTGACATAAAATATTTATGAACAATTAAGTAATTAAGGAAATGAAAGGTATATGAAAAATGACAAATTGAGTAAATGGTATAAATTAAAACGCAAAATAAGATTAGTCAAATAATAGTCGAAGAGAATAATGAGTATAGTGATGCAGTGCTTGTTTTTGAAATTAGAATTAGATTTTTATAAAAAAAATTTGAAGTATGAATACGATGAATGTAAAACAGACACACTTAGAAGTTGAAGCATAGAAAAGCAAAAAAAAATATGTACGATTAGTTGTTTGAAATAAGTTTAGTAGTAAAAGAAAATGATATATTGAATTGTCGGAATAGAAATAAGGTTTAAAAATGTAGTTCATTATATGAAGAAAGTAAGATAAATATATGAGTATGGATGATATAGTTTAGAAAATCATTATGAGATAATAACTTAAAGATGATGTCAAAGAGCGTTTCAAAATCAAGAATGAATTTAAGTCAACTGAAAGGTAGGAATCTAAATTCGTGCTAGATGTTTTACAAAGAATTTAAACTAGGAGAGAAATTTGATAAAGGAATATCAAAGATACTTTTAAAAGAATCATGATATGCAACGGGAAAGATTCAAAAGGTTAATGATGATAGTCATGAAGGTATCATGTGAGATGAGGGCAAAGCATGGAGTTGAATGGTCAAAATGCAAATACGACGAGGAAAACCCTAGTGAATCTGTTACGATGGGATTCTACGGTCATAATCATGGAAGTGTAATGATTAGGAATAATAAAAATCGGGGGTATATTTATTGGGTCCACTAAAGTTTAGGAACACTAAGTAGTAAGATTTTCTAATGAATTAGACTGTGAAAGAGAATCCAGGGAAAGGGTCCATTGAGGATCAAGATTGCAATCACATCTATAGCCTAGACATGGAACATCCTCCGAAAATACGCCTTCGAAGGTTCTAACTATTGCAGGCTTCACCGGTTCGACTTGCACGGATACGACGATCACTACGTTCTGCTTGGCCCGAAATTTGATAGGCCCAAGCGAACGACTAAAAGGAAATCTAAAATTCAGTATGGTCCGAGCATGGAGGGGAATTACTAAAGTAAATCCTAATATGATAATACTTAAACTTAGCTAGGATGTCTAATAAACAAGCATGTGTATCTAACTAACTCTTCCTATAATCCTGGTCTAATGAGTTTCCTATCATGCTGGGACAAGATACTCGAATAATTTCGCGTACGAACTAATTCTAGATGTTCTGGATAATGATAGTAGTTCTATTGGTCTAAAGTTTGCAAATGCATGACCTGCATGGGCCACCACTAAAACCTGTCATGCCCCGCTTTCCATTAAACAGGAGCGAGGACGAGACGAAGGTCCGCATGGACTGGAGCTGTGAAGCTCGAGCCCGCTAAGCATCTGGGATAGCAACACGTAACAAGTTCTTGCATGCATTTCAGAACAATAAAACATTTCATTAATATAAAGCCACATCCAGAGTTCGTACATGAAATAAAACAACAGGGCTTCAGCATGGCCAAAAGAAACTATCCTACTACAAGGTACTAAAGCAAAAAAACGAAAGAAAAGTAGTAACAACAGAGACTCTAGTCCTCCAGAGAAAGCGTCAACTAGTCAACAAACTCCTGGCTCATTAGGTCAGTTGCTCAAACAAGTCTCCTTCTGTCTCAGTACCTGACGTATAAATACACAAGAGAAGAGGAGTTGTACATCAGGCAGAGTCTATAAGTGAAAGGTAAGAAAGAATCTACTGCAAGGTGCATGGAATTTAAAGACAGATATTGAAATGTTGTTACATGGCAGGTTATAAGATGCAACAGCATGACAATTTATATAAGCATGACAGGAAAGTAAAAATAGTGCAAGAAAAGTAAACGTGGCCTGTCAATGGCTGTAGCGTGTGCTACCGGCTACAAGACAAGACAAGACAGAACAAGACAAGACGGTATGTGTCACAAAGGGTTCACGCCTTACAGATACAGGGCGGCCAAACCCTCTAAACCATGCAACCGCTCAACCTTACCCCAACCCAAGTGCACAAGACAAGTCTGTACAAGGGATCACTCTCTATCTTAGAGAGTGCCCTATTACCCGCAGGTTATCCGTACAAGGGATCACTCTCTCTATCTTGGAGAGTGCTCTATTACCCACAGGTTGTGTATCCGTACAAGGGATCACCCTCTTTATCTTGGAGGGTGCCATATTACCCGCAGGTTGTGTATCCGTACAAGGGATCACCCTCTCTATCTTGGAGAGTGCCATATTACCTGCAGGTTATATAAGACAATTCGTGAATGACGTTACATGACATGACATGAATAATGCATGGCAGTTATAGTGGTTGTGCCAAGACTTCGTCGTCAAGTCTAGGCTGTCGTGAGTGTATCATAGACGTTATCATTTCACGTCTAGGCATCTTGTTCATACTTTACAATTTAAAAAAGGTAATGTCCTAAATGTGGCCATAACTACGCCTGAAGTGGCGAGGAGTGCGTCCGCAGGGAGCGTCTCACCACGGGCAGTGCGTTGGTTGCGGTTCGGTTTAATAAGTCAAATGGGATGGTGTCAGGTCGCGTTTTTAAAAGTCCTATTATGGTATGTTTCTAAGTTAAACATGGCTATCCAAGCACTCCCAAATCACGTGTTCACACGATCAGACATATTCTACGGTTCTCTACGACGATTCTACCCTATGTGCACAGTCAATATAGTCCAATCGTCGGCCTAAGTTGTCATAATAGTTTAAAGGTGCGTATAAGTAAATTTAATGTTGCTGATTTTTAATTAAGTTTCAATGGCGTAACATGTGGGTTGCTATGAGTAGGGTCACCAACCTATTACGACGCATATGCACAAGTCTGATGTCAGATCTGTAAGCAGCAACGGTTCGCGTCTCGGCTTCGGTTCCTCGACTGTGGGTAGAGCAGTAAGGAGGGGCAGCGATAACGGCGTTGATGGCTTGTAGCAGCAAAGGAGGGCAGCAGCAAAAGGACTACGGCAGAGTCAAACAGCGAGGTAGTTTGCGGCTAGGCAGCGACAACATGGCATGGGGCTGCGACCGTGGGAACTCTGGCCGGCAGGGGAAAGCTGCAGTCGGTGCGGGGAAAACTGCAGTAGGGTACGACGGCCTGAGGTGGCACTGTCAGCTGCAAGGATGAGCAACGCTAGGGTGTGCGACCTGCAGGGTTTGGGCGCACATCGACCAGGTGGAGGGTGAAGGCCAAGGTGCTCAGAGGTCGCACGTGAGTACTCGGAGGGGAGTGGGGTTTTTGCTTCCGGTGAGGGGCTGAAAGCTTCGACCGCAAGGGCAGAGAGGTCGGATAGGGGGTGGACGGCAGTTGGAAGAGGGGCTCGGGCGGCCTGGTGGCTACTGGTGTCGGGGAGAAGGGGAGAAGATGGCCGGCGGTAAAAAGAAGAGGGTTGTGCGGATTAGAGGGGAAGGAGGGCCTGGGCTTGGCCTGTCGGCGGTGTGGGGAGAAGAGTGGCCAGCGGAGGATGGCCGGCAGGGGAAGGGAGGGTGCTCGGCTTGGAGTAGGGTTTAGAAACAAAGAAACCCAAGCTTTTGTTGTGTGCGGCTGAAGATAATAGAGAAACCCTAGTTTTTTCTAGGTTTCGGCTGTGCATACAACTAGACCTATGTATAACTATATATATAGAGAGAAAACAGTGTTCCTTTTTTTTTGTTTGAAAACAAAGGATTGCTAGGGCTCCTTGTGTGTGGCTGAGAGCTAGTAGCCTTGGGTTTTAATTGTATAGGGTAGGAGAGAGTGAGTAGCTTAAAATATGGAGTGCTGGGTCTAAGTCTTAAGTTTTAAAAATAATATAGGAAAGCCCCATAGCTACTCACATGAGCATGGAAAAATACCCTAGGTTTAGTTCACAACATTTCCTTATTTGGGTTATAAAAATGTAGAAGTGTGTGCGTAAATTTCAAGGGTGGCGGCTAGAAGGTAATAATTCAAAATTAGATTGATATGGAAAGAGAAAAAGGAGTTAATAGCAATTGGGGGGGATTTGGTGTTTAAAGAGAATGAGCAAAAGTCGCATCTCCAACTTAGGAAATAATTTTTTTTTTGAATTTGAAACTTAAACTTTTGAAATGAAAGTATTATAGTTAAAAATAATTTACTAGTGGTAAAACGCGTAAGGGGTTACGTAGTTAACGCGAATACGTAAAAAAAGATACGCTAGCAAAAAAGAAATACGGGCACTCATATGACGTAATGGGTACCAAAAATGTACAATAAGGAGGGTAAATGACCAAGGTATAAATAAAAAATTCCGGCCGTTACAGACTTTGAGAACTGTCTGATTTTATTACTTAACTTTCTAAATCTTATTTACAATGTTGATTATTAAGTATAACCAGCCCATTTGTGCTGAATGAATTTGTGTCAGGTCGTTCTGACGAATCGGTTACATCAAAATTCGTTTATAGAAGTTTTGATGATGACTGACTCAAACAAATCTACTTACACTATCAATTCCTTTATCTCCATTAATCTTCTAACTTGAAGTATTATATGCAGGTCCAACAAGAACTTTTCTTATTATGCGCATAATCAAGATCACATCTAAATTTAATGCGCCTAGAATTTACTCGTTACTTTAGATTTGTTAAAATTACTGACAGCTCCAATCAATCACATTAACTCAGAAGCATTCACAACAACTCAGAAAACACAACAACTCATATAGCCACCAGAGCATATTTGTTAAGATACCAAAAACAACGATTTTATTGAATGAAAATTGTTCGCAACATATCTCCTGAGTGACACTCACTCAATCATTGTTCACAAAAGACCATCGTTACATTTATTTAAAAATAAAAATACAATTGCTTCCTCGATATCTTCGAAGTCCCTCGACGGCCCCAGCAACAACGATTACTCTGATTGCCTACTGCACTTAGGAACTTCATCCATCCATCGATTCAAGCACTTGTAGACAGTATACCGATGTTTTAGTAATCATACTGGTATCTTATACCATGTATTAATTTTTATGGAAATTAATATACTGTTTAAACAAGATTCGTACCTGAGGTTGAGGCATCACCATGCCACTTTTTCTCCGCAAGGTAGGCCTTGCAGTTCATCTTCCAATGTCCCGGCTTGTGGCAGTGGAAACACCCAGATTCCGACGACACCCCTTTCTTCTTTTTCCCCTTCTTTCCTTTGGCAGGTTGAGGGATCTGCCTCTTCTTACCCTTGCCTTTCTGCTGGTGAGAAGAAGCAGAGCCGACAACCAACACTGGTGGTTTCTTCTCGATTCTCTCCTCGAACTGCCGAAGCATGTTTAGGAGACCTGGAAGTTCCACCTCTGTATTGTTCATTATAAAACTTGTAATGAACTGGTTGAATTCAGGGGTCAAAGACTTTAAGATTATGTCCGTGCTCATTTCATTTTCAAGGACAAATCCTAGTTGGGCAGCGTCCTCTACGAACCCGATCATCTTAATCACATGATCCTGTACGGGGCCCGTCGTCATCTTTGTCTCCTAAAGGTTGCAAGTGGCCTTAAATCTGGCAGCCCTAAAACGCTTGCCATACAATTCCTCTGTGTTCAAAAGCATACTCTGAACATCCATATGTTCATGCTTTCTCTGTAGATCATTGTTCATTGAGGCCAGAGTAAGGCACCTGGCCTTCTCTGCATCCCTTTGCCACTGCTTGTACGTTTCCTTTTCTTCATTGGTGGCATCTCCATTGGGCTTCTTCGAACCAGTTTTCGTCAGTACATAACCTATCCCAGCTAACGAGAGAACTAACTTGATGTTCCTCAGCCAGTCCTTGTAATTCGTCCCATTCAACACATTCTTCTCGATTATGAATTTATGTCCAGACTCCATACTGCATTTTAATAGAAACTTAATTAGCATATGTTCTTATATAGTTTAAGAGGTTTTTATTAAACTATATTCTCCCACTATTTTAATGAACAGTTAAGCCATAATAATGAACAATTTATTATAGTTAAAATTTAGTGGGATGGGGATCCAACCACCTTAAGTCTCCCAATCTTGAGTGTGCTCAACAAGTTGTTTGACTCTGCAGTCGGTAGATGATCTCTTCATCAATCATATCATATATGACTCCCTATAGATTTCTACCCCTAGTCACTTATGATCATGAGTGTGCTCATCCAAATCATAATGACTAGTCTAGTCAGACCCTTATTTTCGTTTCTGGCTTAACTTACACTGGCGCTCGGTGTATGCACGACACGACGGTTTGGGTTAAGTTCAGACTACATCACATGTAATTAAAAGTAGGTTTCCATAAGGTTTTCATGCCACAGCTTGAGTGTGCTCAACAACTATAACATGTAACATATAGTCGCCAAGACTTTAAAACAAGGAGGGCTACGATTTATCTTGAAGAAGACTATTAACGTATTAGACTAGATATAGTTGACGTTGTCACATAATCATGATTTGCACCTTGCGGTCCATCGGAACCCGGCCAGTGATTTGACTAGGGCATGATCACTATCCCCAGTCAAGCTTAGGGTGGTCTTCAGCACTAATAAAAAATACTAGACCTGATCATGGTCCATTGAATGAAAACTCACTATTCATATGTGTGCCATCAACTAAAGTGGCTTCATTAAAACTAGTTAATCCTATCAACTAGTTGAATCCTAAAATTCGGAATTATTAGGATTTGGTTAATAACTTTTATTATAGTCCTTATCAACTATAATGTCTAAAGTTCAACGTGCTATCCTAATCAAGTATTAGGATTTTAATAAATTCAAATTACAACAATTTAAAGTGTAGTATTTTATTAGAATTATTATTAGAACATGTAAAATAATAATCGTTGCAAAAAGGGGCTACCATAATCAGGAATTAGGAATTTAAAATGTTGTGACAATTTATTAAACATAGCATGTCAATCTTAAAATTATCTCATAATTTTAGATGAATTTTAATGGCTAACCTAAGAGGCTTTCTTAAATTATCCTATAATAAGCAAGAAAATAAAATTACCATTAAAGAGTATAGACTAACTTTTATCTTATAAAATTAGCATGAAGATTAGCAACTTAAATATCGCATAAAATTAAGTTTCTAACCTTTTTAATAATTATCGCATAATTATTAACATGAACAACAATTTAACATTTAACTCATAAATAATAACATGAAACTTAAAATTTTATCACATAAATTTTAAGCATAATTTTCTCCAAGTGTAACACATCCTCCTTCTTGCTTTACGAGGCTAAGGAACTTGTCGTAACTTCCTGTCATGTGTCTTGAGCAGCTAGAATCCAAATACCACTCTCACTTTTGTTCCTTAGCCAAGCTGTGCACCTATACATAAGAAAAACAGGACATGTGTGACCTAAGCAACCAAATAGGTCCACGATGGTTAGTGATAGCACCTTTAGGAACCCATACTTGTTTAAATTTGATTTTCTTGTTTCCATACAAACAGTTCCAATATGAATGATCAATAGAACCACATGTATAACATTTACCATGAGCAGGTTTCCTTTTAACAGCTCCATTGTGAACAATCTTCTTTTAAGTGTAATGATTTCCATATCCTAGACCTTGTCTATTGTTTCCGTGTGATTGATAACCAAGAATGATGTCGAGAGATTTCTTCCCTACACCAAATTTCTTAATAATCAATTCTAAATCAGAGATCTTGGATTTTAAATAGAAGTTTTCATTCACAAGCATGGTACTTTTACTTATAAAGGCCTTTTTATTTTCATCTTCATTTTTCTTACAGTTTTCAACCTTCTTTTCAAGACTCACAATCTTTTCTTTGGACTTGCTTTCTTCTAGTTTTAGCATGGCACAAGATTCACATTTAAGAGTTTCATGCAAACTAGTTTTTCCTTTTAGTTTTGAAATTGTAGCTTTAAGATCCCCAATCTCAGATTTCATTTTATCTTTATTTTGTGAAATATGAAAATTATCATGCTGTAATTCAAAGTTAGTTTCTTTTAAAGATTCTACAGAGGATTCTAGATTATTGATCTCTAAGTTCATATTTTCACAAATGTTCATAAGTTCTGGTAGAGAGAATTCGTGTACCTCCGATTTTGTCGAATCGATGTCTCCAACCAGACATAAGGATGAGTGAGCAACTTCCTCTTCTGGTTCATCCTTGTCATCGTCATCCCACGTCACAGCAAGTGATCTTCCTTTTGATTCTGTTGGGGCATCCTTCAAAGTTGGACAATTCTTCATGAAGTGTCCTTGTTTCCTGCATTTGAAACATTGTACAGACTTAGTAGTATTCTGTTCAGAAGAAAAGTTTGAAGTGTAAGGATCCTGTCTATGGGGAAAATATTAGAAGGGGGGTTGAATAGTGTTTATGCAATTTAAAAAGATAGTTACACCAATTTAAATGCAATCCAACAAAATAGTACGGAATAGAAATTAAACCCAAATTGAAACACACGCAAACGCAGAGATGTTTCAAGGGTTCGGATTACCCAAGTCACTTCCCGACTTGTTCCCGGTAATCCTACGTCCCTTCCACCCGGATACCTCCAGATACTCAAGTTAGAACCATAACTTGAGGTTTCCTTAAAACCCACTTGTAGCAACCCCACAAGTGAAATCGAAGGACAATCGATTGACCTTGACTCCCACAACTTGGGAGCAAGCAAACCGTTCTCACAACCTAAGGGCAAATTCAAATAACGAAAGTTATGAAATTATGAAAGCAACACTTACAATCACCTATGCCTTGAAGTAGAACTTGAAGTAATGGTGTGTTGTGTGTTGAAGACTCTCTTGGAAGAGATGAGAAAGTCCTTTCTCTTGACTGCACCAAATGCCTAGAAGATAACTCCTTGGTTCTAGGTTGGAGAGCAAGAGATCAAAGATAGGAATTCTTAGGGTTTTGGATTTGAGAGCTTTAAACTTTAGAATGAAAGCTTGAGAGAAAACTTGGAAGAATTGGTAACCACTCAATGGAACAGTAGAAGCCCCATTTATAGGTTTCTCAAATCCACAAAACAGTTTAGGCAAAACCCCTTTAGGAATCCGTGAGAAAATTCTCAACGGATAGAATCTGCGCTCGCGATAGTCGACTGTTGATGGAATCACAGTCGACTGTTGCACAGTCAGCAAGGGTAGGTGAGAATTCATAACGGTAACTTACCACGTGGACAGTCGACTGATGAAGCAAAGACAGTCGACTGTTGAACCAACAGGCGACTGTAAATCCTTTTACAGGCGACTTGCCGAAAGATGAGTACGTTGATTGAAATCTGGAAATCTTGTAAGATAACAGGACAGACGACTGATGAGGATAAAACAGTCGACTGTTAATCAGAACAGGCAACTATAAATCCTTATACAGACGACTGTCAAATACCCTGAGAATTTCCAGAGAGCTGAGTCAATAAATTGGCTCACAGACAGACGACTGATGCATCATAGATAGTCGACTGGTCCAAGGGACAGTCGACTGTATATTCAACATTAGTCGACTGGCCGTAAAAGTCAGAACAACAAAGTTTGCACAGAAGATAGACATGCGACTGATTTACAAAACACAGTCGACGGTCTCTTGGACATGCGCCTGTGAATCGTTCATCAGTTGCTTGTGCGAAATAAACAGAGAGGCCGAAAACTAGATTGTAAAAGTTTGTGCATAACAGGCGACTGCAGAACAAAACACAGTCGATTGTTTTTGAGACAGACGACTGTAAAACGTTCAGCAGTCGACTGTTATAAACAATCTAAGTGCAATCACTAAGAAATGAATTTGAGTCTAAGGACGAATGATCTAATGATGTCCTAAGACTGAAATGATGATGTGTGTGAGTGCTCCATTAATGTTCTACTTCTAAGCTACATACAAAAGAAATTTACATTGACGACTTCTCTCTTCTAACCATCGTATGAGCTTGAAGTCTTCATGGAGCTTCAATCAACATCTACGATCATCCAATCCATGTCATTTGCATTCAATGATCTTTGAGAGTCAGCCATTGCAAGTAGATCTTCATATAATGCTTAGGCAATGGATTAACTGCAAAATAGGGGATTAGTCACAAGTTTTTATGTTTGCTCATCATTAACACCAAGTAGGGAGAAGTCCAATACTCAACATTCTCCCCCTTTTTGATGATGACAAACAAACATAAACAAAAAGATAAATAATTGTGCTTATTAAAACTTACTCCCCCTACATAGATGCCAATCAAGTTAGTCAACAAATATTAGGGCATCTAAATATCAATTGAAGTAAATGAGTAAGTTAACGCATGAAGTTAATTCAAGAAATCTAGGAATTAAAATCCCTATTCATTGTAATCTTACTCCCCCTGAATCTAAGGCAACTTCAATCTTAGATTCATAGTGTTAGAACATACTTAGCACATTCATTATGAATCTTGTATGTTTATTTCTCTCCCCCTATGGCATTATCCAAAAAAGTGGAAGTAAATAACAACAACAATAATCGTGCTAAATACGAACTAACAACAATCAAGGAGTATAAAGATATAAAGAATCAACACTCATAAAATCACACCAAATACTTATGTGAATATAGGAATTAAAGTCCAATATCAACATTTTAGATATACGAAACTAAAAATAGTTTCAAAAATGCATCACATCAGAGATAGCATGAATAATCCAATATCAAATCCTATATTGTCTCAAAAAACACATCAGGAGAGAATAAATCAATCATGGAGATAATATCACAATCAGCACACAGATAAGATAATCAATTATACACTGTGTAAAACATAAGATTAGTCAGTAACATCATATATATATACTAGTCATTACCCGTGCCCATAGGGCACGGTTTATTTAATGGCTGAGTTTTTCTCCCCCACAAATTTCAAGTTCCCCCAAATTTCAAGTTTTCCCACAAAATTTCAAGTTTCCCCCCAAATTTAAGTTTTCCCCCAAAATTTAAGTCCCCCCAAAATTGTCATTACCACCAAGGACAAACTTGACACGTATGACAAAGCTTTGTCCTAGTAGGATAAGATTCAAAATCTTCATAGAATTGGAAAAAAAATGGCCGGAAGGGGTGAGAATAAAAAGTGTGGGTGTGTGTGTGTGGAGGGTCTTTAGGCAAAAATACAAAAACCGGGGTTGTATGTGCAAAATTCCCCACCTCCTCTTTTATCCCTCAAAATCTCATCTCTTATATTTTCTCTTATTCAATTTCCCTGTTTTATATAATAGATATCCAAATTCTCTTATCCAATTTCTCATGTCCAAATTCTCTTATCAATTTCTCTTGATAACATCCGTCTTTTATATAATAGATATCCCTTATCTAATTTCTCTTGTCCAATATCTCTTATCCAATTTCTCTTGATAACATCTCTCGTTTGTAATATAGATATCTCTTATCCAATTTCTCTTGATAACATCACTCTTATCCAATTTCTATTGTCCAATATCTCTTATTCAATTTCTCTTGATAACATCCCTCTTTTATAATATAGATATCTCTTATCCAATTTATCTTGTCCAATATCTCTAATCCAATTTCTCTTGATAACATCCCTCTTTTATAATATAGATATCTCTTATCCAATTTCTCATGTCCAATATCTCTTATCCAATTTCTCTTGATAACATCCCTCTTTTATAATATAGATATCTCTTTTCCCATTTCTCTTTTCCAATATCTCTTATCCAATTTCTCTTGATAACATCCCTCTTTTATAATATAGATATCTCTTATCCAATCTCTCTTGATAACATCCCTCTCTTATAATATAGATATCTCTTATCCAATTTCTCTTGTCCAATATCTCTTATCCAATTTCTCTTGATAACATCCCTCTTTTATAATATAGATATCTCTTATCCAATTTCTCTTTTCCAATATCTCTTATCCAATTTCTCTTGATAACATCCCTCTTTTATAATATAGATATCTCTTATCCAATTTCTCTTATCCAATATCTCTTATCCAATTTCTCTTGATAATATCCCTCTTTTATAATATAGATATGGGTGTGTGTGTGTGTGTGTGTGTGTGTGTGTGTCAAAAGATGAGTACAAGGCATATGGACATCAGCATGTCCAACAAAAAAATACATACATCATGATCCCCAAAATAAAATACATCATGATATCAGCGAATATCCATCACATCAAAATACAACCATCATGCAAGCTAACATAACTAAAACACACATCTATGAGTGAGCGTCTCCAGGGGCTGTAGATGGAAAAGCAGGCTCTGTGACAGTAGGTGTATCCTCTGGAGGAGGGTCAGAAGTAGCAACAGTAGCAGCATCCTGAGTAGAAGCTACACCAGGATGCACAACGACATCAGTGACGATGAGCTGAGGAGGCACATGAGGCTGAGGAACAAACTGTCTCAGATCCTCAGGGAAGGGTATTCCTTGATACAGGAAGGAAAGGAAAAGCAACCTGTAAAGTCCAGAGACCATCTCAAAAAGAGTATCATGAGATGGTGGAGCTGAATTAGAAGGCTGGTCAGCTGGAGGAACAATGGAGGAGGACGGAGCAGATGTGGATTTCCTCTTCTTCGAGGCAGACTGCAGAGCCGAAGAAGACTTCGACTTTACAGATGCATCGAGGACAAGACCAAAAGGCATGGGCTCGTAACGAGACAAATCGACACCAAAATGTCGAAAGACAAGAGTCAAAAGATCACCATATGGAATATGAGCAGAGGAAGAAGTAAACTCGACATTGTCCATCCTGTCAAGGAGGACACCGGCCCAGTTCACGGACATCCCAGAGAAAATCGCATACATACACCTTAGAATATCCTGGGATGGCTGGTCAGATGATCCATACTTCGGTAGGATGTTGGACTTCACCACTAGGTGAACTTCCCAACCTCTAGCCGAAAACATAGACGACCTAATACCTGAATCCAGGGCTAAGGGTATCACATGCAACATATCCCAAAGGACAGACTGGTCAAGCTCGTCAATCTCAGAAATGGAAATGTCAGAGGGAAGAGATCCGATAGAAGAAATCCTAAGAATGGTCCCTAATAGAGTGGGATCAATGCGAATGGAAGTCCCCTGAACAACAGTATCAATATATCCAGTGGTAGAGTACTCACCGTGAATGCGGGTAGCATAGAATAGCTTAACCAGAAATGGATAAGCTCTAAGGGATTCGCACTGAGAGAAGCGAAAAAGATTAGCCAAGTGGGTAGCAGACAGAATATCTGAAAGTTCAGCAGTATAGGCGGGAAAAACGATGTACCGATCCCTAAGAATTTTGATCCCTAAGAGAGAGTGGAATTTTACCAAGCAAAGGTCATCTCAGCAAAGTGGAACAAGTGGATCAGTAGGGGGCACTATGGGAGACTCGTCTCCAGAACTCGAAACAGAAGCAGACAGATGGGGAGCGTCAGCAGTAGGCTCATTGATGGTAACACCAATGGGCTTTTGCTGACGCTTGATCAGGGGCTCAGCGTCTGAAGAAGAAGACCCTGAGGGAGAGTATCCCTGCGAAGCAGAATGCGAGGGAGAATCGACTTGTTTGGTACGGGCTTTGTAGGGCTGCTTGGTCTTGGCTACGGTAGGTTTCCTAGGAGCCCTAGGTTTCTTAGAACCCATGATCTTCCCTTTTCCCTTGTTCTTGGGAGCCATGGAATCAATCAAACGAACGAGTTGAAAATCGATAGGCGATGAAATCAAAATAATCGAACGCGAGAGAGAGAGAGAGAGAGAGAGAGAGAGAGAGAGAGAGAGAGAGAGAGAGAGAGAGAGAGAGAGAGAGAGAGGCTCAGACCTAGTCGAAAGTCACGAACTCACAACGACGAAGCAATCGACGAGCGGGGAGGAGGAGAACGATGGCAACGGCTGAGTAGAAGAGTGGGAAGACGAGTCGTTTCAATCGGAGGAGAGAGAAGACGCGAGTTGAAAAGGAAACGTGTCGAAGTTTATAAGAAAGGGCGAAATAATCTGGGCCGTTGGATCAAAGAATCGACGGCTCAGATCGAAGCAGTGAACCGTCACAACAGAAGACAGTCGACTGAAGAACAAAAATCAGTCGACTGGATGAAGTGAAAAGAAAATAAGGTTAGGATGACAGACAGTCGACTGTTGAGTAACATGCAGTCTTCTGTCCGAAGGACAATCGAATGTACTATACACATCAGTCGACTGACTGAGAATCAATAAACTTCATCAAAAATGACAGAGGATATTGTAAAATTTCGACAAAGATGACAGTCGCCTGATGACTAAAATGCAGTCGCCTGTTGCAATAATAGTCGACTGTAAAATTGTCATCAGTCGTCTGTGCGAAAGATACAAGTTTCTGATTGAGAAAAATAGAGTAGGGCAGTCGATTGTCGAAGGAAAGACAGTCGTCTGTCCTAGTCCAAAAATGCACAGTGAAATAGAAATCCAGAGAATAAGAACACTCACCCTAGGACCTATACTTTAATCACAAACTCATCATAAAAACAATGTAATACGATAAATCAATTGAAACACAAATCTCTAAGGTCAATCTCAAAGAAATCATGAAATCACATAAATCTCAATTGCCTTTCATAACCACATATATATGATAAATCAAATCAAGATAGGAAACATGATGATATGAGCTCAAAGAGTGTTATAACATATAAGATGAGCTCCTAAATTTCAGATTCACCCATAATTCCTAATTCTCAACGTAACCTCACAAATGAATCTTCTTTAAGAGGTTTTGTGAAGACGTCGGTAATTTGTTTTTGGGTTTCAATGTACTCTAAGATGATGTCCTTCTTAGCTACATGATCATTTATAAAATGGTGTCTCACATCTAAGTGTTTGGTATGGGAGTGATGTATCGGAATCTTGGAAAGACATATAGCACTTTGGTTATTAACCGTGATAGGGCAAGTTCACAATTGACACCATAGTCACTAAGAGTGTGTCTCATCCAAAGGACTCGTACACATGCGAGACCCGCGGAAATATATTCCGCTTCAGTCGTGGACAATGATACCGAATTCTGTTTCTTAGAAAACCAAGAAACTAAGGAATTTCCTAGAAAATGGCAAGTGCCACTAGTACTTTTCATGTCGGACTTGCATCCGGCAAAGTCGGCATCACTATATGAGATTAACTCAAATGTGCTGGATTTAAGGCAAAGTAACCCATAATCTAGAGACTGATTGAGATAACGAAATATTCGTTTGACCCCAATCAAGTGTGACTCCTTAGGTCTAGCTTGATATCTAGCACACAAGTATACAGAAAACATGATATCGGGCCTACTAGCGGTTAAGTAAAGTAAGCTACCGATCATACCTCGATATAGACGAACATCTACATCTTTTCCGCTCTCATCCTTGTGTAGGTGGGTAGTAGTACTCATAGGAGTCATTTTGCTTGAAGACGATTCCATCCCGAATCGCTTAATAAGCTCCTATGTGTACTTTGTCTGATGTATGAAGGTTCCATTCTCCATTTGTCGAATTTACAGTCCAAGGAAATAAGTGAGCTCTCCCATGTGGCTCATCTCGAATTCATCCTTCATAGACATAGAAAATTCTTGACAAAGATTAAAGTTAGTAGAACCAAAAATTATATCGTCTACATAAACTTGAATCAAGAGAATGCCATTTTCATAATCTTTAATGAAGAGTATAGAACCAACTTCTCCCATTTTAAAACCTAAATTCAAAATAAAGGTCTTGAGTCGATCATACCAAGCTCTAGGAGCTTGTCTCAACCCATACAACGCTTTCTTAAGTTTGAAAACATGATTTGGAAATTTTTCATGAATAAAACAGGGAGGTTGAGAGACATATACTTCTTCATTGACAATCCAATTAAAAAATGCACTTTTAACATCCATTTGAAATAGTTTAAAATTCTTATGTGATGTAAAAGATAAAAGCAATCTAATAGCTTCTAATCTAGCTACGGGGTCAAAAGATTCTTCCAAATCAATACTTTTCTCTTGCCGGTAGCCTTAAGCTACTAACCTTGCTTTGTTCCTTGTGATTACCTCGTTCTCATCGGTCTTGTTCTTGAAGATCCATTTGGTCCCAATGACTTGGTGACCACTTGGATGAGGAACGAGCTCTCAAACTTCATTTCTCTCGAATTGCATTAGTTCTTCTTCCATTGCCATTATCCAAGAGCTATCCTCACAAGCTTCTAGGATGTTCTTTGGCTCAATGGTAGAGACAAATGCGCAATGAGAGAGTTCTTCAATCTTCGACCTCGTTCGAACACCCACACCAATATCTCCGATAATTTGGTTATGGTGATGGTTGTGAACGGTCGGATAAGCTTTGGGTATTCCTGCATCACTAGAAACATCTTCAATAATTTCGTTAGTAGTGTTAGTCTCAATAATCGAATCATTAATCTTAACATTACTAAGAGAATCACAAATAACATCTACACTATCATCATCAACATGAGGAAAATCAAAATCTTCATTAAATGAAACGTGTAGTGATTCCTCAATTGTTGAAGAAATTTTGTTGTATATCCAGTAAGCTTTGCTACGTGTGGAATATCCAACAAAAATTCCTTCATCGGATCTTGGCTCAAATTTATCTAGATTACTGAAAGTGTTCTTGATAAAATATTTTGAACCAAAAACAGGAAAATATTTTACTTGAGGCTTTTTGTCATAAAACAATTCAAAACAAGTTTTGTTCGTTCGGGGTCTCACTAGGATCCTATTAAGCACATAACATGCCATGTGCACTGCCTCTGCCCAAAATTGAAGTCCAAGATGACTATCATAGAGCTTAGTGCGTGCACACTCAATAAGAGTCCTATTCTTTCTCTCTACAACACCATTTGTGGTGGTGCCTGAGGGAAGGAAAAGTTATGAGTTATCCCGGTGTCATCACAAAACTTAGTAAAAGATTCATTCTCAAATTTTCCTCCATGATCACTACGGATAGTGATAATGGTAGATCCTAAGAGATTCTGATTCTTCTTTGAAAATTTGGTAAACTCTTCATAAGCTTCATTCTTATTAGTTATGAATGAAACCCAAGTAAATCTAGAAAAGTCGTCAATGACAACTAATACATAATGAGCATTACCTAAAGAAGTGGTTCTAGTTGCCCAAACAAATCTAGATGAAGAAGTTCTAGGGGCCGCTTAGAAGTAATCCCTTCTTTAAGCGTAAAGGATTATTTACTAAGTTTACCTCTTTGACATGAATCGCAAAAGTTTTTCATATTAAAAGTGATTTTAGGAAAACCTTTGACTAGATCGTGCTTAGCTAACTTATATAAGTGCTTGAAGTGAACATGGCCAAAACGACGATGCCATAATAGTTGTTCACTTGTGTTAGCGACTAACCAATATTCTACGGTTTTAGGCAAGCTCAAATAATAAATATTTTTACGCCTAATAACGGAAAATAAAACATTTGAATCACAATCAACAATAGTACACAACCCTTCTCCAAAGTTAACCTTGTAACCTTTGTCACAAAGTTGACTAATGGAAATAAGATTGTGACACAAACCACTTGTTGGAAGCAACGATCTAGGATCTTGGTTTGATGATGACAAACGTGTCGGTATACCTAATGTGTGTGCTTAGTGTGTTTCAGGCTTGGCGAAACAATATATCTAGGCTATTTGGCGGAATTGCTATTCGTATAGCACATTGGGAGAAAGGACATGTGTGTGCACAAAGAAGTTTGCCTTGGTCAAATTGGTGATGGGATTTCTTGACTTGGTCAAGATGAAGAGATAAGGACTTGGTCAAGATGAAGAGATAAGGAGAGACCAATTCAAATCAAATTTGGGAGTAGAACAAATCAACTTTGGATGTGATCTTATCGATTCTAGTGTTTTGGGTCTACCCAATTCCTATTCAAATATATTAACTCGATTCTCCTATATCATAGGGATTCTATATAATCCTCATTGCCAAACACCCTAGGGATATCTATATAAGCATCACCTTCAACCAAGAAAAGTGATGCACGGCAACCAAAAAAATTGTAAAGAGGGCTACCATTTTTACCACCAAATTCATATAAACGAAAATCCCCTACTAACATCTCCAAGCAGCAATAAAAGCATTTAAAGTCAAAAGTATCCCCTTGAATATCTCTAGTGCCGCAATCCTCAAAGCCCATATACATTGCACACGCATCAACAAAGGAGAAGGCCGTGCTATCATCATATTCCAAACCCTAGCCCAGTTCTTTTTTCCAAAGCTGCTGCTGTCGAAGCCCTCAACTGTGCAAACTTCTTCAACGTTCACGCGAGCCGTCACCAACATCACCGAAGAAGAGCCAACGACCGCGGGGAACACCGTTCGAAGGAGTCGACGTTCGGCAAGTTGCAGCTTGGACGAAGGAGAAGCGATCACCAGTACTGTTGCAAGTCGGAGCCTCGTCCACGGAGCTTGTCGTCATCATCTGAACAGAGCGGAGACCGCCCATCAGAGGAGAAGTGCCGCCTGCATGCTGTATCGTCGGAGGAAGCAGCTACAGCATCGCCGATAAGCAGCTGTGCATCAACAATCATCAACCGGAGATTGCAGTAGCTGAAGATCGCCACCATCTGAGCTGCTGTCGTCGCTGAGCCCACGTAGAAGATCGGAGGGTGCTGCAGTCGAGAGATCACCGGAGATCGCTGTGCAAAACACTAAGACGACCACCGCCTTGAAGAAGACGAATTTGACACTCGGTGTTGTCGGTGCCATCGCTGCCCGACGCTGGGTCATCACCGTCGTCGAGCGTGGATCGTGCAGACACCGGAGGAACTGGGTTGCATCGCCGGAGCTCTCGATCTCCCCTCCGTCCACTGCCGAAGTAGAAGCAGGCGACCGCTGCAAAAAGTTGTCGTCGTCGGAGAACTCCACACGAAGTTGTACTCGCCGTTGCCGAAGACGAAGAATTCTGCCGCACGAAGTCTTTGTCGTCGTCGTGGAGATTCAGCCTACAAACCCTAATACGAAGCGAACGGAAGCAGATGAACGAAACAAAACACGTAGCTGACGTGGTGACTTCGCATCCACACGATCACGGGAAACGAATTGAAATCAACGGTTGATATCGACGCCCGCTTGATCTCGTGAAGAGGAGAGAGAAAAAGAAGGCGAATTTGCCTTGCTGACGTGGCAAGGTATTTAAGGAAGTTGCTGTGCGTACGGACTACTTATTTAATTGGATTCGAAGTGTTCTGCTTTGCACACCGACTGCAGATTATTTAAGGCATTGCTGAGCGCACAGACTGCAAAATATTGAGGATTGAACTGAAACTGCTTTGTGCACAGACCAGTGCATATCTTGACATCCAGGAGTCGGATTGAGACACCGTTTGCGTCAGATTGGAGCTGACGACGCGCTGATTGACAGAGACGCCTACACGGACACAAACTGAGCATTTCTAAACTCTTAAACTCTTTTATTTGTGTCTTAGTGTAACGTTCTCTGTGGGGAAACTTTTACCTGTTTTTGGTGACTATTTTGGGACTTGTCTAGTTGGGACTAGACAAGTGGGACCCAGCTAGTTTGGGACTAGCTGGTAGAAAGCTTTGCTAGGATTGATAGTGAGAGGAAACACTGTGTGTGGGGTACTGAGAGTCTGGCGAGTGTAGGGACGTAGAGGGTGCTCTGAGCGTGCTCTAACTTGTGACTTTGTACCTATTGCACTATTCAATCTAGTATTAGCTTTGGGGGCTGGAGTAGGTCGTTGGGACGACCGAACCAGGGTATATCTGTGCGTTATCTGTGATTGTCTATCTTTTACTCTGGTTGTGCTTTTAACTGCGTGTGATTTCTCGTGGGTTGCACGAGAATTTTTTATTAGCCTATTCACCCCCCCCCCTCTAGGCTAGGATCCAGATCCAACACCACTAACAAGAAATATGTCAGTAATTAAGGGTTTTGAAGGTTTACCGACAATATCTACTCCAATGATGGTTCCCTTTTGATTACCTCCAAAAGTGACCGTTGCACCATCCTTGATGCTAATCACTTCAGAGATCAATGAGGGATCTCCTGTCATATGTTTGGAGCAACCACTATCGAGAATCCATCCTTTTCCTTTAGAGCTAGTTTGACCTTTATTGCTCTTCTTCTTTCTCTTGCGTACCTATATAATATACTATAAGCTCATGGTACCCAATGTTTGTTGGGTCCAAGGGGATTAGCCCTTTGGAAGCCAAGTCCAAGTGGACTTCCGCTTACCAACATAATTATCATTATTAATAACATCATGAAAATAGGAATCAACATAAGCATTCCTATCATTTAGGCTAGTGTTCTTAGGACCGCAAATGGGGTAAATTTTTGAAGTCCTTTTCCTAGTTTCATTCATACTTGTTAGATTTCTATATGGTGCATGCATCTTAGGAACATGGTTTCTAGCATAGAAATGTGGTGGAGGATATGCATTGAACATACGAGAATGATATGTATGCTTGGGAACATGCATGTTGTATGAAGCATATGGATCATGCATGACATGTGGAGGACGAGCATACATGTAAGAATGATGCGTATGAGCTTATGGGTGTATAGGAGCACGTACATGAGTATTTCACATGTGTGGTTTTGTACGTGTCCGTGGGTGTGGAGCATAAAAGGTGTCATGATTATACACTTGTGAAGTAGGAGGTTTCCTACGTGGATGAGTGTTAGTGTACATGTAAGCATGAGTTCTCTTTTGGTTTCCATCCTTAGTGGGTTTCTTGCCAAAAGGAAGAGAAGGTGAAGTGGTGACTTTCTTGGTAGGTTTGTTGTCTATAGTGTCTTTGACACCACTTGTGGATGCACCGGAGGAAGGCTTCACAAAGTCTATAGTGACACCACTATAGGAGGTGCGATCATTGGATGCATTTGCTTTTACAAAACCAAGACCAACACGATGTGTGGCCGGAAATTGGTTTGCAAGCAAATCGTCCAATTGTCCTTTTCCCTTATTGAATCTCATAATACGGGAGGACATGAGCTCATATTTCTCCTTTAGAGAAGAAATGTTGGTATCCAAGGTGGACACCCGTGCTTTGAGCTCGTGCACTTGGGTTTTAAGAGAATCATTCTCTAAACCCAATTGTGTGTGACGTGTGACTAGATCACTATTATCCTTTGGATGTGTTTGATCTAGTTTAGATTTGAGGTTATTCACCTCATCTCTCAAAGTGACATTTTGAGGAGCTAAGTTTGCTTTCTCAAGAGTTAAAGTATCAACAATGGTGTCATTGTTGATAATGCATGGAATGGATTACTTGCTAACATTTGATTTCTTTAAACTAGTATATCTAAGAATTAAAGATTGATATTTAGCAAATAATTCTTCATTAGCGATACGAAGTTCATCCATTGTTACCTCGGTATCATCGGTGTTGAAATCACTCTCATCGGAGAGTGGATCTTCTCGTGCCATGAAACACATGTGGGCACTCTCACCCTTCTCATCATCGGAATCACTTGATGATTCTTCACTTGAGTCATCAAATATACCTACGAGTCCTTTCTTCTTGTCTCTCTTGTTCTTGTCGGACTTGTGGTACTTCGGAGCTTTCCACTTCTCTTTGTTCTTTAGCATCGGGTAATACCTCTTGATGTGCCCTGGCTTATTACACTTAAAACAAAGAGAGGAAGTAGCATTAGTAGACTCAAAATGTTTGTTAGAGGAAGATTTACCTTTGCAAAAGAAGCGTTGGAACTTCTTCGCCATTTGGGCCATTTCACCCAAATCCATCTCATTATCTGATTCTTCACTATCGGAGGATGATAAATTGGCGTTGAATGCCAAAGCTTTCTTCTTGGTCTCCGAAGGATTCATCATAGCTCGAATCTTTAACCGGTTCTCTCGTCTTACCTCATAAGACATGAGAGTCCCGATAAGATTCACAACTGTGTAATTCTTCAAGTCATTGATCTCCTCGATGGCGATCGCTGTTCTTTCCCATTCGGAGGTCATTCCCATGATGATCTTCCTTATATTTTCAGGTTCGGTATATGTTTGGCCAAGCGCTTCCAATTCATTTGTGATGTCGAAAAAAAGTCTGTACATCGATGCAATACTCTCATTTTCCTCCATATGAAACAAATCGAAGTTTTGCACGGCAACATTTAATTTTGAAAGTTTTACATTATTCGTTCTCTTATGGATAACGATGAGATGGTTCCAAATTTGATATGCACTCTTACATGTGCACATCTTGTTGAACTCATTCAGGTCCAACGCACAACGAAGAGCGTTCATTGCTTTTGCGTTGTTGACTTCGGCGGATTTCTCGGAAGACGTCCATTTCTCGAAATCCTCTTCGGTGGGCTCGACGTATTCCTTGTAGAGGGTTCTCCAAAGTGAAGCACTCCAAAGAAACATCGCCATCCTACACTTCCGATAGCCAAAGTTAGTGCTATTGAAACGTGGAGGACGCACCATAGATTGACCTTCGAAAAGTGTGGACGCTCCATCACGATCGTGATTGTTGTACGAAGTCGATGGAGGAACGTTGTTGTTGTTGGATGCCGTAGCTATAACCTTGTGCTCTGATATCAATTGTAAGGATCATGTCTATGGGGAAAACACTAGAAGGGGGGTTGAATAGTGTTTATGCAATTTAAAAAGATAGTTACACCAATTTAAATGCAATTCAACAAAATAGTGCGGAATAGAAATTAAACCCAAATTGAAACACACGCAAATGCAGAGATGTTTTAAGGGTTCGGATTAACCAAGTCTCTTCCCGACTTGTTCCCGGTAATCCTACGTCCCTTCCACCCGGATACCTCCGGATTCTCAAGTTAGAACCATAACTTGAAGTTTCCTTAAAACCCACTTGTAGCAACCCTACAAGTGAAATCGAAGTACAATCAATTGACCTTGACTCCCACAACTTGGGAGCAAGCAAACCGCTCTCACAACCCGAGAGAAAATTCAAATAACGAAAGTTATGAAATTATGAAAGCAACACTTACAATCACCTATGCCTTGAAGTAGAACTTGAAGGAGTGGTATGTTGTGTGTTGAAGACTCTCTTGGAAGAGGGGAGAAAGCCCTTTTTCTTGACTGCACCAAATGCCTAGAAGATAACTCCTTGGTTCTAGGTTAGAGAGCAAGAGATCAAAGATAGGAATTCTTAGGACTTTGGATTTGAGAGTTTTAAACTTTAGAATGAAAGCTTAAGAGAAAACTTGGAAGAATTGGTAACCTCTTAATGGAACAGTATAAGCCACATTTATAGGTTTCTCAAATCCATAAAACAGTTTAGACAAAAACCCTTTAGGAATCCATGAGAAAATTCTCAATGGATAGAATCTGCACTCGCGATAGTCGACTGTTGAGGGAACCACAGTCGACTGTTGCACAGTCAGCAAGGGTAGGTGAGAATTCATAACGGTAACTTACCACATGGACAGTCGACTGATGAAGCAAAGACAGTCGACTGTTGAACGAACATGCGACTGTAAATCCTTCTACAGGCGACTAGCCGAAAGATGGGTAAGTTGAATGAAATCTGGAAATCTTGTAAGATAACAGGACAGACGACTTATGAGGATAACACAGTCGACTGTTAACCAAAATAGGCGACTGTAAATCCTTATACAAACGACTGTCAAATACCCTGAGAATTTCCAGAGAGCTGAGTCAATAAATTGACAGACGATTGATGCATCATAGACAGTCGACTGGTCCAAGGGACAGTCGACTGTATATTCAATATTAGTCGACTGGTCATAAAAGTCAGATCAACAAAGTTTGGGCAGAAGATAGACATGCGACTGATTTACAAAACACAGTCGACTGTCTCTTGGACAGGCACCTGTGAATCGTTCATCAGTTGCCTGTACGAAATAAACAGAGAGGCCCAAGACTAGATTGTAAAAGTTTGTGCATAACAGGCGACTGTAGAACAAAACACAGTCGATTGTTTTTGAGACAGACGACTGAAAACGTTTAGCAGTCGACTGTTATAAACAATCCAAGTACAATCACTAAGAAATGAATTGGAGTCTAAGGACGAATGATCTAATGATGTCCTAAGACTGAAATGAAGGTGTGTGAGAGTGCTCCATCAATGTTCTACTTCTAAGCTACATACTAGAAGAGACAAAAGAAATTTACATTGACGACTTCTCTCTTCTAACCATCGTATAAGCTTGAAGTCTTCATGGAGCTTCAATCATCATTTACGATCATCCAATCCATGTTATTTGCCTTCAATGATCTTTGAGAGTCATCCCTTGCAAGTAGATCTTCATATAATGCTTAGGCAATGGATTAACTGCAAAATAGGGGATTAGTCACAAGTTTTTATGTTTGCTCATCATTAACACCAAGTAGGGAGAAGCCCAATACTCAACATGAAGGATTAAACTTATTAAAACGATTGAACCTTTTCGACATTTCAGACTTTTCCTGCGGTGTCTTGATGTATCTCCTGAAGCCTCTGACCATCAGGGCTTGCTCATCATCAAGATCAGCGTCGCTTTCTTCAGCTTTGAATGCTATGGACTTAGCAGCTTTGGCTTCTCCCTTTTCCCGTGACTCGATGGTTTTTAGCTCCAGCTCATGGGACATCAGGTTCCCAATCAAATCATCCAAGCTCAATTTGGAGAGATCTCAAGCTTCTTGGATTGCAGTAACCTTTGGACGAAAAGTACTTGGCAAGGCTCGAAGGATTTTCCTTACCAGTTCCACGCTTGGGTACGTCTTTCCAAGTGCCTTTGAGTTGTAGACGATGTCTGTAAATCTTGCATACATGTCCTTGATCGTCTCTGCAGGTTTCATGTGGAAGCCATCATATTCCGTGCTGAGAAGCACTAGTCTGGATTCCTTGACTTAAGACGTTCCCTCGTGTGTTACTTCCAGAGTACGCCAAATTTCATGTGCAGTTAAACAGTGGAAAACACGATTAAATTCAGTCTTATCGAGTGCACAAATTATTGCATTCATTGCTTTTCCATTTAATGAAAACAACTTTTTATCATTGTCACCCATTTATCCTCGGGTTTTGGGATTTCAATATTTTCAATTATTAAAACAGGTGATGTTTATCCATTAGCAACAATTTTCCAGACATCATAATCAGCAGACACTAAATATATTTTCATCCTAACTTTCCAGTAGGCAAAATCAGTTCCGTTGAATTTTGGGGGTCTGACAGTGGATTGACCTTCAGCAAATGCTGAATCATAGACTCATTGTAAACTAGACTTAAAATGGTCAAGCCTGGTGCTCTGATACCAATTGTAGGATCTAAATAGGGCCTAGAGGGGGGAGGGGGTGAATAGGCCGATGACCAAATTATCGCGAGATAAAAAATATTTAAGTCTAATTAAAATAGATAAGTAGAAGCAATAGTAAAGCAAATAACACAACAACCAAAGCAAGCGTAGAGTTTCATAGCTATACTTCATTGTTTGATCAGTTTTCGTAATTCCAAATGTAGTTTCAGCTTCGTATTTCAACGTACTTGAGTACGTACATGCGTAACATGTCCAAACATGACTGTCACACTGCATAGAGACCTGAGACACACTTAACACACATATTAGAACAGTTCAGTCGGGTTTGTTATCATCAAACATAGTCTAGGAGGCTGTTTCCAACAGAATCCGGGCCTCACAGGTGCGGGAGGTCTTTTTAGGGATGAAAGGGGTTCATGGTTACTAGGTTTCTTCGCCTCTATTGGATGGAGAACTAACTTAAATGCAGAGCTCCAGACTATACACTTTGAATTGCAGGTGGCGTAGCAGGAGGAGTTCATGGAAATTATATGTGAATCAGATTCAAATGTTGCTTTGTTGCTTCTTACTTCAAAGGATGGCCATTCTCACTCCCTTTGGAATTTGATTCTGGATATTCGGCAGTTGGCTGAGAAATTTCGTATCTTCACCTTTCAGCATGTTCTTCGGGAGGCGAATTTTTGTGTTGATGCGCTTGGAAATTTGGGATGTCATTTGGATGAGGATCTACGGGTTTGGGATCGCCCAGCTGTTTCTCTATCCCAGCTACTTATTATGGATATAAAGGGATCTGGATATCCTTAGGGTTCACCCTCTAATTGATGTACCTTTAATTCCGAAGAATAAATAAAAAAGATAGAATAAACTGTGGCAAAATAATTCAAAGCAGAAGACCACCACAGAAAGTAAGATGAAACATGCAAAATATAAAATTATAAGGGCATAATTATATTAATACTTTCTTTGGAGAAATTTTTTTAAAATGCCTGATTCTAAAACCAAACATAACTATCGATTTCACGAGCTCAAGCCAATTAGCCAGCGGTGATATGCTCATTTTTTATGTTGCACTTTTTTTAATGGATAGCCGCTGATTTAATTGTTATTATATATTGTTTACAATCATACATGTGTGGCCTACCATTTCCTTGAGAATTGCAAAATACACCTCAATTTGAGGTGTAGTGAATGAACATTTTGCCAGAAATAGCTAAAAAATCACATCATAAATCACATCTTGTTATGAAGGGAAAAGCGTAAGGTAAAAGGTGTAAGGGGTTAGGAGCCCACTGCTCTCATATATATAGTATCCAATGATGGGTGGATACCCAATGAGCCTATTCACAATACTTCCACTTATCCAACCAACATGGAATAAGAGGTGTATTCTTCAATATCCAAGTTAGGATAATTGCCTTGTTAAATAAAAAACAATTTCTTCATAACTTATCATGTTTTAGGGATGTGTCTAGGGGTGGATACTTTAGGATTCAGAGTCAACGAGGTTGCCTCGTCAAATCCTTGACTATGAAAAACCCTGTGGGAGAAAACCAATAGCCAAGGGAAAAGAGTACAACACTACTGTTGACTCCCCCTCATCTGACCAAGTTTCGGGCTTGCAGATTTCCTATGAATCTATACATCAGTCTCCTATGTATCTATACATTCATAATTCTCTCATCCTGAACCGGTTTACATTTTCTCTCTCTCCTCATCCCAATCCCACTTACTAGTTTCTCAAAGATACTAGTAGGCAGGGATTTGGTAAGCAAATCCGTCAAGTTATTACAAGATTGGATCTTCTGTACCTCAATATGCTTTTGCTTCTAAAGGTCATGCATCCAGAAGAACTTGGGAGAGATATGCTTCGTCTTGTCGCCATTGATGTAGTCGTCATGTAGCTGGGTTATACATGCTGTATCATAGATTGTAGTATGTGCAAGAACGCCGGGCTTCAGGCCAGTAGAGATGAGAATGTGCTGGATCACAGAACGTAGCCAGAAGCTCTCTTTACTTGCTTCATGGATTGCTAGAAGATCTGAATGTGTGGATGAGACGGTCGTCATGGTCTACTTCACAGATCTCCAAGATATGTCAATGTCGCCATAAGTGAACATGTATCCGGTCTGAGACTTCTCTGTAGGAGGATCGGATTTGTAACTTGCATCAGCATAACCAACTAAACCTGTTGTTGCCCCTTTCATGTAGAATAGACCTAAGTCCAGGGACCCTTAGAGGTAGCGCAGAAGATGCTTAACTCCGGCCCAGTGCCGCAGCGTAGGTGCAGCACTATATCTGGCTAGTAAGTTGACTGCAAATGCTATGTCAGGGTGAGTGCAGTTAGCCAGGTAAAGGAGTGCACCAATAGCACTTAAATAAGGTACTTCAGGGCTTAGTACTTCCTCCCCCTCTTCCAGCGAAGGGGTCTTTATGTACATCCAATGATCTAACGACCATATGGGTACTGAGGGGGTGGCACTTGTCCATTTGAAACTTTTTCAGTAAGTTCGATGTATAAGTTGACTGATGTAACATGATCCCATCGTTAAGATGCTCTATTTGAAGACCTAAACAGAATTTTGACTTTCCGAGGTCTTTCATCTCGAAAGTTTCTGTCAAGCTTCTAGAAATCTCAGTGATCTCTCCAGGAGATTCGATGAGGTGGAAGTCGTCCACATAGACGGTTATAATGACAAATCATGTTGTCTTTGCTCTAATAAAGATGCAAGGACAGACGGGGTCATTTGCAAATCCTTGCTTCGCAAGGGATTCGCTCAGTCTGCTATACCACATCCTTCCAGATTGTTTCAGACCATATAATGATCTTTGCAGTTTCACTGAGTAGACGTCACGTTGTCTCTTTTTTAGTGCTACAGGCAAAGAATAACCGTGAGGCAATCTCGTAAAGCTGTCTCGGTCTAAATTGCCATATATTTATGCAGTCACGACGTCCATAAGCTGCATATCGAAACCTTTTTGAGTTGTTAAGCCAATAAGGAATCGGAAGGTGATCACATTCATGACCGGGGAGTATGTGGCGTCAAAATCCACCTCTGGACGTTGGGTAAAACCATGCGATAAAAGAATTTCTTTGTAGCGAACGATCTCATTCTGTTTGTTTCTTTTTCTAACAAACACCCATTTATAACCCACAGGTTTTACACCTTTTGGTGTCTGGACAATTGGTCCGAAGACCTTGCGTTTTGTGAGTGAATCCAACTCCACTCATATTGCCGCTTTCCACTTTGGCCAATTATCTCTGCTTTGACATTCTATCAGAGAGTGTGGTTCAATATCATCGTTGCAGTATGCGACGTTGATGTCAATATTACACGCAAATGTGTCATGTATAATGGTGCTCTTTCTGTCCCAATACTCCACAGTTCGTACATACTGTATCGAAACTTCATTTTCTTCTGGTTTTTCCTCTCTTTGAGAGTTTGGAAGAGATGGGGGCATGGCTTATAGTAGCATCCTGTGGTGGTATTATTTGACCATTACCAAGGGTCTTACTCTTTCGAGGCACTTGATCCTTGGATCCCGGTGGTCGTCCTCTCTTTTTAAGAGATCCAACCATCTCTGCTGCAGGCGGATTGCATCCATTTTGCGGTATGTCAATCCTAACTAGAGTGTTAACAGCAGGGACGTGTGATCTGACAATCTTCTGGTTGTCAGTAAATTTGTTTGGCAAGAGATGGACAGTGTTTTGGATATGGAGAATCTTCAGGACCTCCTCCTCACACTGGCTCGTAGACGGATCAAATTGACGTAATTTCTGTGTATCCCAATAGATACTCTCTGAAGCTTCATGCTTCTTTCTTTGTAAGCCTAGTTTTGGAAATGATGTTTCATCAAATTCACAGTCTTCTAGACGTGCCTTGAAAACGTCTCCCATAAAGGGTTCTAGGAATCTTATTATGGAGGGTGTGTCAAATCCAACATAAATGCCTATACGACGTTGTGGACCCATCTTTTGTCCTTCGTGGTGGTGCTATGGGGACGTATACTACACAACCAAATATTCTCAAATGTGAGACAATTGGTGGTACTCTAAGTGCTAACTGCATAGGAGAAGATGACTGACCTCCAGAAGGTTTGTATTTTATTAAAGATGCAGCATGAAATATTGCATGACCCCATGCATTCATCGACAACTGGGATTGAAGTAGTAATAGACGAGCAATCTATTGCAGTCTCTTTATTAGAGATTCTGCTAACCCATTTTGGGTGTGAACATATGCTACACGATGTTCAACTTCAATGCCCGATGCTTGGCAATAGTCTAGACAAACTTATGATGTGAAATCCCCCGCATTATCCAGACGAAGTTTCTTTATCTGGTGATCGGAAAAGTGGGCCCACAACTTGATTATCTGAGCTAAAAGCTTAGAAAATGCCAAGTTACTGGTGGACAGTAGACACACATATGACCACTTAGTAGATGCGTCTATCATGACCATAAAGTACCTGAAGGGACCACTTAATGGGTGTATAGGCCCACAAATGTCCCCATGGATTCTCTCTAGAAAGCTAGGAGACTCCAAGTCCACTTTAAGTGGAGAGGGTCTCGTTATTAGTTTACCCTTGTAACAGGGTGGACATGGGAAACTACCTTTTTGAAGAATCTTCAAGTTCTTCAAATTTATACCACTTGAGCTATTTATGATGCAGTACATCATAACAGATCCAGGGTGTCCCAGTATACTATGCCAGAGTTGGAATTCTGGTATTTGAGGGCACTGCTCCGTCATGTATACTTCTGGAGAGTGAATACTTGTTTAGTAGAGACACGTGGGGAGTCCCTTGATACATTCCACAATGGTTTTTATACCATTTGTAAGAGAAGTTACATGCAAGTATTCTTTTTTATTATCCTCGAACATCTCTAAGTGATACCCATTTAAACGGATATCTTTAAAACTTAGAAGATTTCAGATCGATTTAGGTGAGTATAGCGCATCTTTAAGTTTAATGTGTGTGTTATTGGGGAGTTAAATGATTGCTTCCCCTGATCCATCTATTATGTCAGCTGGTCCTGAGATTGTTCTTAATGGACCAGAGTAAGTACCAATGCTCATAAAGTAATCTATACACTGAAGAATAGAGTGCATTGACGCACTGTCCACTAGGCATATAGATTCCATATCTAAAAATAAAAAAGCATTCAATAAATACTACGAAAAGAGAATACTTTCATTAATATTTAAAAGCTGACAAAAAAGGTAGCTAACAATGGAATAGAAAGACATAAAGTAAGACATGGTGCTAGAAAGTAAGATACATATGGTCCATGACTACAAAGTGTTGTCATTCATGAAATCTTCTGGATTACATGCAGTAGCTGGTAACGCTGCCACATCTATCAAGTTTGTCTCAGTATGAGGTTGAGACTTGCTTGGTAGAGGTCCTGTAGGTGTTTGAATGTGTGGCAGTTTCTGGACCAATGGCCAGTTATTCCGCATTTAGAGCATTTATCCTCCCAGTCTTTCTTGGGAGGACCACCTTTATTAGGCGTCCACTGTTGCTTCTTTGCCATGAACTTCTGGTTCTGGGGAGAAGCCTGAGGAGTAGCCTTTTTTCGCAGCTTCTGTTCTTTCCATTTCTGGAATCTTGCCTTCTTATCCATCTTCTTCTTCTGGAAAGACTGGAAATGTGCCTCTGCAGGAGATGGAAATAGAGCGGAGCCAGGAGGCGTAGATGTGAGTGGCAATATACACCTCTTTGTTTTGTTCAGCCATTAGTAGGCATGAGAGCAGATCGGAGTACTTTGTGAACTTTCGTTCACGGTATTGTTGCATGAGGATCATGTTCTTCTCATGAAAAAACGTAAACGTCTTCTCTAGCAACATCCTCTCAGGCACATTCTCACCACAGAACTTCAGGGGTGAGGTGATTCGGAATGATGCTGAGTTATACTCCGCTACGGATTTGTAATCCTATATGCGGAGATGAGTCCACTCGTACCGTGCAAGAGGGAGTATGACATCCTTTTGATGTCTGTACCTCTCCTCAAGTGTGGTTCACAGCTCATAGGGAATTTCTACAGTAAGATACTCGTCCTTCAGGGTCGAGTCTAAGTGTTTCCTGATATAAATAATGGCTTTCGCCTTAAGTATATCGGAAACTTCTTCTGCGGTATGGGCTTCTTTAAAAGCATCCTTTTCAGTTGTGGCAGTACTGATTGTTACCTTTGTTGTGGGTGTTAGATTGAACCCATGAGAGCGCAGGTGGAACTTCAGGTCCAACTGCCAGCTCAAGTAGTTCGACCCATCAGCCTTCAGGACCGAGAAATCAACATTAGCAAGTCTGGCCATCTGTGCAATCTAGCAACATAAAATAACATGAATTATTTGACTATTAAAGTTAAACACCCACGCATTTAACATAAGCAAAGAATTAATTTAGAACTATGAGGATCAGCCAGCCGAGCACTAACAAGAAAAAGAAAAAGTCCAAAGATACATCCCATAAATAAAAAAGTGCATAAAATAAGGACAACTTGGGAACTTTAAGAAAAGCCCCTTTCTCTTTATGCTAGCGCCTTCATCTCCATAGGGTGGTCCTTCAGCTTTGACTTTTACATTTATAACCTCATATACAAGTTCTCGTAAAAAGAAAAAAAATTGCAGAAAAAGGGAAAAATGTCGGAAACCTAGCTGATCCCTAAAAACATAGTCTAATAGCACATCCACGCAGATATTATATACATATACAACCACGCAGATATTATATACATATACCAACACGCAGATATATGACATCACATGCATAGATTTAAAAATAATCTAACAAGTGAATTGTGTGCTGAAATTTCTAACAATAGAATTTAAAAACATGTAATTATGATCCATTTTGTATCTTTATTTATTTTTCCACCCAACTCTATCACAATTAAATATTTTTTTAATTAGTGGGCTTTAGATGGCCAAATAATTTTAAAAGAAATTTTTGTGAAAAAATAGGCTAACTTTCGGGCTTTATGGCCAAAAAACAACTAAGAAAGAGTTAATGGGCCTCCCCCAAAATAGCCCGTTAAGGGTTAGGGTTTCGAAAAACCCTAGGGAGAGGGGGGCCCACGGCGGCCGCCGTGGCGGCTGGCCGCGCCCTGCAGGCGCGGCCGATGGCACCTGCAGGGCACGGCCGATGGCACCTGCAGGGCGCGGCAGGCCGGGTCCTTTCAGGGCGCGGCCGGCCATGCCCTTTTGGGCATGGCCTGGCCGTGCACGAAGGCACGACTGTCGCGCCTTCAGGGCGCAGCCATGGATCATAAAAAAACCAAATTTTTAATGTTTTTAGACATGCAGATCTAAAAAAATTCGATTTTTACCGTGTTCATAAACTACATGATCTAAAACATGCAGATCTACAGCAAGTCTAGATCTTAAAAAAATTGAGGATTTAACTTCTAGATTCGGCTATGGAATCTAGACGACGGTCGATGAAGGATGCTCTTTACGCTCCCCGTTGAGAAGAACAAGATCTTCATAAAATGATGTTGGGGATGAACTCCTCCTTGAGAGCCGTCCTCTTTTTGCTTCGAGCAGATTCGTGCTGATAACGTGTTAGGAAGGGAAAAATGTAGGGTAAAAGGTGTAAGGGGTTAGGAGCCCCCTGCCCTCATATATATAATATTCAATAATGGGTGGATACCAAATAGTCCCAATGGGTCTATTCATAACTCATCTCATCTTCTCTCTTTCAATTTTTGGCCAAATTTGACTAATATCACATCCATATACCTCAAATTGATGTGTATTTGTAGTTTTTTTCCTTTGGGCTTAATCCTTGACCTTTTTCTCCTTGGCCTCAATAACTGGGCCACCCCCATAGGATCCATTGGTTCATCTAGAACACACCACATCAAATAGGTTCATACGGTTTAGCCTTATAAACTTACTATAAATTGCCCGTGGCAAAAACAAACCCAAATAATCACGACAGCGGTAGACGCGCGAAATCGGGAAAGGGCGAAAAGTGTGGGTGTGCGTGTTGGCAGCGACGGGGGTAAAAGGGGAGCAAGCACGCAAAAACGGATGGGAAAAGGACCATAATGCAAAATGGGAAGGAGACGGGTTTTTTGCGCAAATAAACGTAAAGTTGGGGGGCCAAAATTTTGTTTTTTTATTTGAGGGATTACCCATAGGCAGATGTGGCACTGCCACATTGGACATGCCCGAGGAGAAGGGTCCTCAAATGTAAGAATGATGTTTTTATGTATGGAGAACTTTTGAGAAAAATCCAAAAATAAAAATAATTAGTAAAATTGACCGGAAAAAATTTAGCAAAATTGACCGAATTGTTTTAGCAAAATCGACCAAGTCTGGTCACGTCAATGCTCATAAGCGTTGACAAAATATGCTTCGACTTTGTCGCACTTGCCAAATGCGGCCAAGAGAGAGCTTATACCTAGATGCCTTAGTTGACCATCCACTCCTTGATACACATAATCTACTTGATTACGAGCAACGACACGATCATACAGCTTGGCCGGAAGGAACGACACCTTTTCGTTGGTCCAAACCTCGTCTATGTACTTGATGGTGATCAAGGAATCATATACAGGCTTTGCATTGTGAAGCAAGACAAGGATCTTCTTGTACACAAGGTTAGACTTGAGGAGAAGATTGCTCTTGGCTCCGAAAATCTCCTATAGGAACTCATGTCCAACGCCCTTCAAATTCAGCGTGATCATAGATCGGATGACAAACGAGCTCACACAGGCTCTTAGAAGCTTCACCTCTTCAGATCATGTGGCCATTGCTGCTGCTGATACCTGAATGAGAAAATTGAGCTTGATGTTGATTTGGATAAGGAGAAGAGATATGCTCTGTTTGTGGCCAGGATCTTTGATGGTGTGAATAGATGATTTCTGGGCATGTGCTAATCATTGACGGTGACCATAACTCAATAATGATGGAGGTGGTGTAGGGGATGGTAGCCGACAATAGAGCAGCAGATTATTCTAGGGAAATTTTGGAATGAGTTCACATCTCGTTGACTATGAATTGATGGACAAATCTAGCTATGACTTGGCAAGTGTGGTCAAATTGGATCATTTCACATTATCACCCAGTCACCCTCTAGTACCTGACGTGGTCAAAACTTGGTCGCTAATTTTTTTTCCAATCGATTTTGCTAATTTTTTGGCGGCTTTTTTCTCAAAAATTTTCCTTTTTGGATATATCCCCGTAAAAACTTAGTGATTATTTTTCTATCAAAATAGGTCAATTCTCTATTTAATCACTTAATTAAATTTATTTTGAAAGATTTTAGATATAAATTACTTTTTACAATTTCGGCTTAAGGTTATGCATTAGGATTATTGCTAACTAAAATTAGATTACGATTCAATCCACGAGGAGAAGGGGGCAGTAATGAAGAAAGGAGGAGTTGAATGATTTAGATAGTATTTTTAAATTTTTCTCTAATTTTCTTTTGCTGAATCTATGAAAGAGAGATGAAAGATGAAGAATTGAGTTTTGTTATAGTTAAAACCTCTTTAGGAGGAGGAGGAGGAGAACATGTGATCACATAATTTTTTCCAAGCTTCTGAGAACGATGGGTACCTTGACAGACTCATATACTATTCCAAAAATCTAATCCACATAATTTTTTTCGGGAGAATTGAAACCATTCATTTTGATCTACATATTCTAAAACCCCAAAACACTAAATATTGGATGCACCCAAGGAGTTTTGCATGTTCATCTACCCTTCGCAAATTTAACGGTTTTGCATGAATGTAACTTTTGCGTTGGGTGGATGAACGAGTAAAACCCATAGTGTTCACCTGAAATTTGATTTTTTGGCTTTAGAAATGAACATCAAATGAACGGTGATCCTCTGAAAAAAATAGCTGTATGGAGTTTTTGAGGTCGTACATGAAGCTTAGCCTCATGTGTCATATGATACACATTATTCTCTATTTTCCAAATTGCATAATTTTCCAAATATTATCGTTTCTTAAAAACAAAAAAACCAAAAATTTTATCAATACAAACAAATGCAAAAGTGTTGTGAATGGAAATACCAGTGTCGGTTAGGATTGCGTGTATCTTAGAGATACGCCCATATCTATATATCCTATCTTTCTACTCTCCTATTCTGCCTTAAATAAAGGGCTGGGGTTCCTCCCCCAGTAGTTGATTCATAACACGTTATCAGCACGAGTCTCTAGAAAATTTTTCCACAAAAATTTTTTTCGTTCGTTGCGAATGTGAAGGGAGACGGAAGATCCACGCGCGCGGTGCAAGGCTTCCTCAATCGAGCGACGTCATCTGCGTAGGGCTTCGTTCAACCGTCGCTATATCCGGAGGACGGATATAGAGGTAAAAATCACTAAAACGATGTTTTTAATCATACATTTGATTGTACTTCCCTTAGATCTCGTAAGATCGATATGGGGATTTGCTAGATCGCCTAAAAACGACGAATTTTTTGCCCCAAAAATCAAAATTTTAGGGTTTTTTCTTGTGTAAACCCTACCACAAGCCCGCCGGCGGCCTAGCCGCCGGCCATCTTACCCGCCCCCCGTCCTGGCCGCACCCACCCTAAGGGAGGGCGGCCGACGCCGTGACCGCTCCCCCTGCAGGGGGCAGCTGGCGCCCTGTCGCCGCTCCCCCTGCAGGGGGGGCCTGGCCCGGCCGTCGCGCCCCCCTGCAGGGGGGCGGCCCCCATCGCCGCACCCCCTGCAGGGGGGCGGTCCCGCCATTGCTCCCCCTGTAGGGGCGGCGACCCCCAGCTACCGCTCCCCATGCAGGGGGCGGCCCCGCCATCGTGCCCCCCCTGCAGGGGGCGGCGGCCGCCGCGCCCCCTGCAGAGGGGGCGACGACGCCCGGCCACCGCTCCCCCTACAGGGGGCGGCCCCCACCGTCGCACCCCCTGCAGGGGGCGGTAGCCTCCGCTTCCCCCCTGCAGCAGGGGCGACGACGCCCCGCCACCGCACCCCCTGCAGGGGGCGGCGGCCACCCCTCTGCGTCGACCGGCGAAAGCAAGGGGGCGGTGAAGGCTAACCCTAGCCGCCGCCCCCAAATCCCTACTGGGCCTTGAGCCTAGATTCAAAAAAAATTTTGCGAGCATGAAGCCCGCAAGCAAACTGCGGGCCTCAGGCCCGCAGGCCTTGTTTTAAAAAAAATTTGACTGCGGGCCTGAAGCCCGCAGCCAACCTGCGGGCCTCACGCCCGCAAGCCAGTTTTTCCTAAAAAAAGAAGAAGAAGAAGAAACGGGGGAGAATGCTAAAAATAAGCCTTAAAAGGCTTTTAGGGCTAAAAATTAATTAAAAAGGGCGTTTGTGGGGCTAAAAATTCGTGAAAAATCATGATATATTATGGAGCAATAAGTGGACATATAAGGGATTATTGGGGATTGTTGGGGGTTATTGGGGATGAATTTAAAAAGGAAAACTTCTTCCTTTTACGAATAATATGTTGGGCTCTTTTTCCAATTCTTGGAATAAACCCAAATTTTGCACAACTCTTGCATTAAATGATTACTTCTGTAAAATCATCTATACATGCTTTGCATCACTGGCCTATTCTGTGAATATTACATGCGTGGTTGTGCATTATATTTAAGCTTAATAAGTAGGAAGATCCTGCGACCGCTCTGCCGTTAGTCACCTAATCTAACGGTGTATGACGTTGCCCAGTGGTCCAATAATTATTAAGTGATTAAATTGTTTATCCATCTCTGCGAATATTAAATGCATGTGATGCCTGTGATGAAAATGTCTGATGAAAATGCCTGATGAAAATGTTTGATGAGCACAAATTTTCTGCATGGATGGCTAATTGCGATTTTTGGATTGGCTGTTTAAGTCCCACATTTTATTTTCCTGCACTTTTCTTTTACTTTTGAGAGAAATTGTAGTAAGGAAATTATGTAAATGTCCAAGACCGGAGACCATTTTCCATGGAGTCGGAGGCCACAATTGAAGCTGAAGATCTTATATGGGACCCACTGGGGTTTCCAAAATTGTAATTTCTTTTTAAAAAAGCTTTCATTTGTGTAATATGGACTGTAATTGGCCTTTGGACTCTTATTTATGTGGGACTGGCCGATCCACGCAATTAGCCCTTCATATTAAAATTGCCTCTGAATGAAAATGTTTATGTTTAAATTATTAATTCATGCATATTTGTGCTCTGCTAGATAAAATGGTTAAAATCGCAAGTGTCGATTTCGAAGTACTGGATGCATCAGGAAGAAACTATCTCAGCTGGCAGCTCGATGTGAAGTTTCATCTGCGGGCAAAGTCTCTCATTTCTGCTGTGACTAATAATGAAAATGTAAGCGATATAGAAAAGGTGCAAGCCAGTATCTATATTCACCGCTATGTGGACAAGACCCTAAAGGCTGAATACCTTACGGTCGAAGATCCACTTGAGCTATGGACTGCCCTTGAGGATAGGTATAAACATCAGAAAGATGTTATACTCCCAAAGGCACGATATGAGTGGGGGAACATGAGACTGCAGGACTTCAAGTCCATTTCTAAGTACAACTCAGCACTTTTTAGTATCACCTCACACCTGAAGTTGTGTGGTGAAAAAGTCTCAGAAGATCGCATGCTGGAAAAGACGTATACGTCCTTCCAGGAAAAAGACGCAATACTAATGCATCAATACCGTGAATGCAAGTTCACCAAGTATTCTGAGCTGATGTCATGTTTACTCGTGGCTGAATAAAACAGTGAGCTTCTTCTCGCCACTCACAACATGTGCCCCCTGGCACTGCCCCCTCCCAAAAGCTCATAATGCCTCTTCTTCTCGAAAGAAGAGGGACAACAAATGAAAAGAAAGACCACATAAAGGGGGGACAGAACAAAAGGGCTAGGGGCCAAGTCCAGCAATGAAGAAATGAAAGTAAGCGGCGCAGAAATGACAAAAATAGAGATGATGCACCCCACCCAAGAGGGAATAGGAAGACCAGCGTCATTGCTGTGGCATAAAAGGCCACTGGTCCAGAGTGTGCCGAACTCCGCAGCATCTCCAGGATTTGTATAAAGAAAACATGAAAAATAAAGCTGAAACAAACCTGATGACCTCTGATGCTCCAGTCAAGTTTACAGCTGACGACTTCGAACATGATGACCTGCTTGATTAGCCTTTTATTTTTATCTTAGCAAACTGTTTAGAACATTTCATGTTATGAGAGCTTTCATAGTATGTGATTTGATTTTGAATGAAAATATTTTCTCTGAAAATGTGCATATATAATTCATCTCTTAAATAGATGAACTGCTCTCATGACTGATTAGTAGACAATAAACACATATGATCTTTCAACACAAAGCCCAACATTAGGGCCATATTGAAGATCCAGGGATCGCAACACTGTTGCCCCCCAAATGACACAGAAACAAAAAAGGATGCAGTAATCTCTCCGAATTCCAAAAGAAAATTTCCAAGTTTCAAGGACATCCGTTTCAATGGATTCCATTTGGAAACAGCAAATGTAAATGAAAAACAAATTACTATATGTAACGTCTCAAGAAAAAGGATTAAAATCCATACTTGAACGTTTTGAGAGCCTTACAGGCCACAACCATACAAAGATTCGAAGAAAGGAATCGAAATTAAACGAAGCACCTGAAGTGCCCGACATCAGCCAAGTTTTTACTCTGACATGATAGACTTGGCCACCCTGGATCAGTGATGATGCACCGTATCTTATCCTATAGGTATGACTTGAAGAACCAGAAGATTCTTCAGAAGGGAGAATTTCCTCGCATCCCTTGCTATAAGGGAAAACTAATTACAAGGCAATCTCTATGAAAAGTTGAAAAAGAATCTCCACGCTTCCTCAAAAAGAATATAAGGATATAGATGTGGATAAAATCCACCCCTAGTGGGCTATTTCAGTACTTCATTGTACTCGTAAATGCATCCTCAGAATATTTGTATGTGTGTCTACTACAGACCCGCAACTTAGCTTTTCCAAAGCTATTGGCACAAAAATAAAAATGTTGCGGGCACATTTCCCAGACAATAATAAAATATAGAAAATAAGTCTGGTTAATGTTGGGAAATATACCTCCCGGTCATTTTAAGAGTACTGCCAAGCAACGGGAATAGAAAATGAACATACAGTGCCACATGTTCATACCCAAAATGGGTCGGCAGAGTCACTGATAAGTTGACTCCACTGGATTGAACGTCTATTTAATCCCGATTGCCGATGGATGCATGGGGACATGCAAATTCTGCATGCTGAATCGTAAATAAAAGACCCTCTGTGAAGGATCCCATCATAAGATGATAGAGGATCGAAAGAGAGAAGAAACTTACGTTAGCGTACGCTTCACTATAGTCTCTGAACTTCGCCTTCGGATTTGCCACAACAGTCGGTACTTTGTCACAGAGGATCAAAGCAACGTTTCATCGTCTAAATCTCTATTTGGAAGAAGAACCTAATGGAAGGGAGAAGAGGAAAAATAAGTTGCCTTATGCAAAGTTATGGCATGAATGATTTGCCTTAAAGCCTTACCCTTGGGTCCTATTTATAGGCCAAGGGGGTAGTTATTGTAGGAAATAACTACTTATAAGCTTATTAGCCTATATTAGCACCATTCCTTATCTTCCTTATGCACTTATCAAGTGCCTTTATGCACTTATAAAGTGACTTTTTCCACTTATCGAGTGGTCCTTTTTACACATGAAAAGGTTCCCTTCGCACATGCTTTCAAGCACGCGACATCTGAGGTCCACAGACCCTCAACATCCCCTCATGGGTGTATACATGTCGTCCATATCCAACATCTCCCACTCACACTTGAGAGGATTGTAAGGAAACATCTTTTCCTTTAGTTCTTCTGTTTATCATACTGAGAAATAGACCGTGTGACCGTCATGCGCATAGAGTCCGCTGTTGTGCACTTGTTAGAGATACACAACACTCCTTGGGGTGCAAAGTTGAGTAGATCAACGCATTCTTTACCCTAGATTATTTCTTCACATTTCTTATACTTTATATTCAACAATTGAATCCCATCTGGATTACAATTGGCTGGCCAGCTTTGAATCTCTAAAGTCCAAATGTGAATATGAAATTAATCTTCCTCTTCTTGCGATCCTTTCGATCTTGACTTGACTCGCTTTTCTAACGGACCGAATTGACCATAGTCCATAAGCAATATGCTAAGACAGCGATCACCCAGTCAAATCTAAAGGAACCAATTAGAGTCCATAAGGGTAAGAAGTTTAAGATCCATGTGGTCTTTGGGTCTCACATAATAGTAAACACAATTACTATTCTAACCCAATGGTCAAATGCATACGTAGTATAAACACGTATTACAACATCACTCCTTTCCCAGGGAGCGTATGTCTTAATGATATTGTAAGGATGATGATTAGACACCACAATGTCTGACTTTGAGTCCCTTTTACTACTCATTAATTTCTTGGACCCACTTCCCGCATAAGACAGATAAGATTTTTTAAAAAATCCTCTTAGATCTTTTGTAAGCATCCATATGATGTAGATCTTTCATACGACCATTTTGTTTAAGTCATGACTCTAAATCATCCGTCTGACGATTTTGACTTTAAACAGGTCTCATCTTTATCTTATCCGTCTGATAGAATAAAGGCGGTTGCTTATGTGAGAGAGCCAACCTCAATCTGTCCGACATACTAGAAAATATTGCTGAGATTTAAAAGAAATGTACACAAACATTTTCAAGAAACTCATATGCAATGTCGAAAAGAACTTATTCTTTTATTAAATTTGATCTTTCATAGACATGGGAATATACATTGATACAACTCAGCTCTTACGCAATCCTTGAGATGATAAGTGTTTGTAAAACACATCTCTGGGGATCGCCTTCGTAAGCGGATCCGCTGTCATCTCATGCGTAGATATGTACCTAATGTCTACCTTCTTGTTCTTATCATAGTCTTTTGCAAATTTGTAGCGAATATCAATGTGTTTGGTCTTACAATGGAATTTTGGAGCTTTGACATAGGCTATAGATGCTTGACTGTCATTGTATATTGGTACATCACCTGAGTCACTTGCATCAATTAGCTCGTCTAAGAACCTCCTAAGCCAAACAGCTTCTTGGACCGCCATGCTAAATGCTACAAACTCGGCTTCCATAGTTGAAAGTGTGATGCAGGATTGCTTCTTGCTACTCCAGGATATTGCACCAGATCCAAGTAGAAAAACATATCCTGAGGTCGATCGTCGCTCATCGAGATCACCCGCCCAATCAGCATCAGTGTAGCCTTCGAGCCTCAAGACATCTCCTTGATAGCATAAAGCATAGTCCGCAGTCCCTTTAAGATACCGTATTATCCTCTTAACCGCTTTCCAGTGTGCTTGCCCTGGATTGGATTGGTAACGACTTATCATTCCAACGGCAAAACAGATGTCCGGTCTTGTACACATCATAGCGTACATAAGACTACCAACTGCACTGGAATATGGAACTTTTTCCATAATTTCCTTTTCTTTTTGGTTCTTTGGACACATTTTCAGACATAAATTATCGCATTTGTTTATAGGAGTATCAATGGACTTACAGTCCTGCATATTAAAAAGTTCTAGAACCTTCTTTAAATAAGTCTCTTGTGAAAGAGAGAGAAGTTTCTTCGAATGATTCCTTGAAATCTTAACTCCAAGGATATATGCGACTTCTCCCATGTCTTTCATCTCAAAAACTGATGAAAGCCAAGCCTTGATATCCATTACAAAGCCCTTGTCATTTCCGGCTATTAAAATGTCATCTACATATAGAGACATAATAACATAATTGCTTTTAATCCTCTTGATATATACACAGTTATCTTCATCAAGCATGGTAAAACCATTTGATAAGACAACTTCTTGAAATCGTATATGCCATTGCCTCGAGGATTGTTTAAGACCATATATGGACTTACGAAGTTTACAAACCTTACGTCCGTTTCCTTCTTTTACAAACCCTGTTGGTTGTTCCATATAGATCTCCTCGTCCAATTCTCCATTGAGAAAGGCAGTCTTTACATCCATTTGATGTAATTCGAGGTCTAAGCAAGCTATCAAAGCCAAAATCAAGCGAATTGAGGTAAAACGAACAACAGGTGAGAAGGTCTCTTCGTAGTCTATCCCTTCCTGTTGCGTAAAACCTTTCGCGACAAGGCGAGCTTTATATCTGTCTATAGAACCATCAGCCTTATGCTTGATCTTAAGAACCCATTTGTTCCCAATAGCTCTACGTCCTCTAGGTAAATCAACCAAGTCCCAGACTCGGTTAATTTTCATGGATTCTAATTCCTCGTTCATCGCTTCCATCCATTTGCCTTTTGCCGGGCATGATACGGGCTGTTTGAAAGTAGCAGGCTCGTCATCTTCTTATAGTAAAGTCACAAAGGTTTGTGGGAATTCATCCTCAAATCTTAGAGGAGCTAACCTTGTACGACTACTACGTCGTATTTGAGATTCTTCATGTCCTTGTTGACTCGAATTTGGATCAATTCTAATATTACTCCCACTTGGAATGTGGTTAGAATTGTTTCCACTTGGATCATTATTCCAATATGGAATAGGATTCGCATCATTCGTATCATCCATTGGTGAATGTTGAAATGTATTTCCGTCTTCACCAAGAATTCTTCCACTCGAATGAGGTAATCCTTCTTGATCATAAATCTCAAATAGAAATAAGTCCTGACTTATCTCGCCCTGTCATGGAAACTCATTTTCCAAGAAAGTACCATCCCTCGACTCAAATTCAATTAGTCCTCCATTGTCTTCCTGACCAATGAAAACATAACCTTTGGAGTTTTCTGCGTATCGTATAAAGATACATTTCTTCCCCCTTGGCCCAAGTTTGACATACTTATGGGATGAAATATGTGCATAGGATGCACATCCCCAAGGTTTTAAAATGCTTAAGTCAGGAGACCTTTGGTTCCACAACTCATAAGGAGTGGAGCTAACTGATTTCGAGGGTACGCGGTTCAATATGAAAGCAGCCGTCAATAATGCATCACCCCAAAAGGTGATTAGCAAGTTAGCTTGCGCCATCATTGAACGGACCATTTCCATTAAAGTCATATTCCTCCTTTCAGTAACACCATTTTGTTGCGGAGTATAAGGCATAGTTACTTGATGAACTATGCCCTTTTCATCACAAAGTTCCTTAAAACTTGCTAATTGATATTCACTGCATCTATCGGTTCGCAAGACGTTAATCTTGCGATCTAATTGATTTTCCACTAAACTCATATAGTTTTTAAAGCAGGTTAATGCTTCATTTTTGTGGGTTATCAAATAGATATGTCCGAATCGGGTGAAGTCATCAATAAAAGTGATGAAGTGGAACTTCCCGCGTCTTGTCTTGACATTCATCGAACCACATATGTCCGAATGGATGAGCTGTAATGGAACCTCGGCCCTTGTGCCGGTTCCAAATGGCTTGCGACAAGATTTCCCTACAAGGCAATGTTCGCAAGTCGACATTTTGACCTTTGAAACATTGGATAGAAGGCCACGTTTGGCAAGTCTATCCATACGTGTTGGTCCAATGTGACCAAGCCTTGCGTGCCAACAAATTACATCTGACTCATAAATCGAAGAATTTGTAACAAGGAAATTTTCATTAAAATTTGAGGAATCGTACATCGTATTCAATACAATGAATCCTTTAAAAACATACCCAAAGCCAATTAAAGAATTATTACAAGACAGATCCATATTACAATCATAAAAGAACCAACTATAACCAAGACCCATTAAGACCACCACAGATATGATATTCCTTCGAATATCCGGAGCGAAGAGAACATCATGAAGTAAGATAGTGCGGCTGTTGTCCAAGACGAGCTTGCACGTCCCAACGCCTTTCACTTCAACACGTGTGTTGTTTCCTACATATATCCACTTCGTTCCTTTGGATATCCGGTGATACTCCACGAAGGACCGTCTGTCCCTTGCTATGTGGTCGGTGACACCTGAATCAATTATCCAAAAGGGATTAGATTCTACAAGAAATATTGAACTAGAAACACATATGTAACTAGTATTATGACAAGTTACCTTGTCACCTCCATCCACACATGAACGGGCAAAGTGACCTAACTTGTTGCACTTGAAGCACTTGATCTTCTTCAAGTCCTTCTTCTTGTGCCATTTCTTGTTCCCACTCTTTTGTTCGGGTTTCTTGGTAGACACTGGTTGCTTTTTATGTTCATGAGCAAACTTCGAGTGATGTTTACGTTTCTTTCCCCCGTGTGAGGAACTATCAACCATGTGCACTTCTGTACTTGGCTTGGCGGCCGCAAGCCGCTCTTTCTCTAACTCGAGGTGCTTAGAAACATCGTTGAAGTTCTTGATGCTCTCATTATGAGTGAGATGCATCTTCATGTTGTCCCATTCGATTGGAAGGGAACGTATGATCGCTTGGATTTGTTGCTCATCAGTGAGCATATGACATGCATCCTTTAACTCTGAAATAAGATTCGCCATGTGTCGCAGATGCATTCCCATGGAATGATCTGGACGTTTTTTGTACGAATCAAATTTTATAGTTAAAGAGCGAAGTTTGGTCACCGGGGTGCCACCAAACTTCTCCTCTAGCTTGGACCATATGTCCATAGCTAGGTCATATTCTCGGAAGATTCGCATTATGTCGTCGGCCATACTTGACAACAATGTAATGCGAGCAATTTGTTCTTCCGAGACCAAGCATCAAAAGCTTCCTTGTCTCTTCTGTGTTGGGCCGTAGTGCCTAACTCAGGTTCAATCATTTTGTTCGTCAAAGTTTCGAGCACATCTTGCTCCTCTAGAACATATTGTATCTTCATGGACCACAGTTTGTAATTATCGCCGTTGAGTTTTTCACCTTTATTCAACTCAGCGACGATGTTTTTAGTAGCAGAAGACATTTTAGCTTTAAAATGCTGCAAAAGACATAAAAAAAGTTTGATCAAAAACATTGCAGTTCTAGTCTAATATCATTCCCACATGGAATGATATTTTTTTACATTTGATAAGTTACTTTCGAAAAATATTGAAGATATTGCTCTAGAATCGGAAAGGTCATTACGATCCCAATCAACATCCAGAACAACTTTCAATATTTCCCCATCACTTATCAAACAATAGTACTCTTATAGTACTTTCAGCGGAAAAGCGATTTTGAAAACGTATTTTTCATACTTGCAGCGGAAAAGCGAGTTTGAAAACGTATTTTTCAAAAAAAATAGGGAAAGCAGGGAGGTAGTGGACTTCCCCGGCCATTGCCGAGGTCGAGCCGTGGCCGTACCAAGGCCGGATTCCCCCTGTAGGGGGTTTTGCCGTAGGCAACTGCCGCCGGCCCCGTAGGGGCCGGCCATGCAGGCCCCCCCTTGGGGTCGAGGCCGGGGCTCGGCGGCCCTGGCATGGCCAGGGCCGGGCCTCCTCGGCTTGGCCCTGGCCGAGGCCAGGGCTCCTCGGCCTGGCCATGGCCGAGGCCAGGGCCGGGCTTGGCCCTGGCCGAGGCCAGGGCATCTCTGCCCTGGCCGAGGCCAGGGCCAGCCTGGCCGAGGCCAGGGTTCCTTCTTATTGCCTCGTCCCACTTTGGCCAATCTATGTGTTTACGCTATAGAAAAGTGGGTAGATGTCATCATCGTATTCAGCGACGTGAACGGCAATAGCGAAAGCAAAACCGTCGTCGACGACTGTGCTATATCTGTCCAGTACCTCTCCAGTACGTACGTAATATAATGATGTTTCTCCTGTTGTTTCCTCTGCAGGGGAAAGTAGGAGGGGAGAGGTTGCTGGTCTGAGCTCAGCATCCTGTGGTTGGATCATTTTGATATATCCATGAATCTTCCTATTTTGAGGAATTTTATATTGTGAACCTGGCAGGCGTCCTCTTTTCAATTGAGATACAGTCAATTCTGTTGCCGGTGGATTGCATCCATCTTTGGGAATGTCAATCCTAGCTGGCGTGTTGGCAGTAGGGACGTGTGAACGAACAATCTTCTGGTTGTCCGCAATTTATCCGGTAATTGATGTACTTTAGTCTTAATGTGAAGGATCTTCTGGATCTCAACTTTACACAGAAAAAGTATGCGGATCATAACGAGATGAGGACTTTTGTGTCCCATGATATGGTCTCAGAAGCTTCAGGCTTCTTTAGACTGCGTGCCTATTTCAATGAGATTTTGCTCATCAAATTCACATTTATCAAGACTTGGAGGTAAACCATAAGCAAGTAACATCAGCAATAAGATATGGCAACAAGCGGGCCGTATCGTGATAAGCGATGCGGAATGCAGTGAAATAGTCCCTAAACATCAGCAGGCAACTACGATTTTACAATGGATATGAAATCCATTGGAGTCTCTTTACCAGAGACTCTGCTAACCCGTTATGAGGTTGAACATGCTGCAGGATGTTCAATTTTAATGCCAGTTGCTTGGCAGAAGTCTTGAATGATATGTGTAGTAAATTCACTCACATTATAAGCTTTTGAGAAAGCTAGGTTGCGAGTGAATATGAAGGCACACATAAAACCATCTAGTAGATGCATATATCAGTACATTAATGAAGTACCGAAAATGGGCCATTTGCGGGGTGAATAGGCCCGCAAAAGGTCACCACGTATTCTCTCAATGAAGCCATGAGACTCTAAACCCACTTTCAGGAGGGAAGGTCTCTCTATTAGTTTTTCCTTATGACAAAGGGGGACAAGGAAACTCAACCTTTTGAAGAATCTTCAGGTTCTCCAATGGATTCATTTGATGATGCGTCCATCATCGCTGATCCAGGATGACCAAGTCCATTTTGCCAGAGTTAAAAACTATGGCAAAGAAAGGCACTTCTGGTGTTCAGTCGAGTTGGCTTTCTATAGGATGAATATCTGTAATTATAGGGGCCCGAAGGGGGTCCAATGAAATCGTAAGTAGATGGTCTTCTGGCCATTCTCTTGACGAGTTACATATTGATATTCAATATATATTATCCACAATTTTCAAGTTATTTTCTTTAAAAGAAATATCCTTGAAAATTGGAGATTTTCTATATGTTTAAGAGGAGAATTTGCATCTTATAGTCCGTTGTATGTGTGAGCAATATCAATGCTACACCAGTGCAACGAGGCACTGTCCACAATATTCCATACTTCATCTATAAATAAAACGAAATTTTATTTAAGTCAATGAAAAAGACATTCAAAATAAAAGGTCGTACTTAAGCAAATTAAAGATGAAGCAACATTAAATTTTAAATGCATAGATAAAAGATGAAGCTTAATCGAGCAGGTCGTAATTCTCGAAGTCTTTTTCAGTGAACATCGTTCGTGGCTGAACAGCCGCCAAGCTTGTTTTAGGCAGAGACTTCTGGCTCGCCTGATATAGTTCCTGGAGGTGGCGAGGAGTGCGGCAGATTCTAGACCAATGGCCAGTCATGCCGCATCTATGGCATTTATCCTCCCAGTTCTTCTTAGGAAGTGACACTTGGTCAGTTTTCTTTTGCTTCCATGTGAAGTTACTCTTTCCTGTATTGTTGTTGTTGGACGGGGGTGCTGCTCCTCGTCCATTCTTCATCACAGCTTTCCCTTTGTTATTATTAGCCTTCTTCTTGTTTTTCCACTTCTGGGGAGAAACGTGGTGGGCTTCAGGGATAGATGCAGTGCCAGCTGGACGTAAATTATGAGTGGCTAGCAGTAAATATCGATTCTGCTCTGTCCTAAATAGGCATGAGATCAGATCAGAGAATTTCGTGAAGTTGCGTTCACGATACTGCTGCATGAGGATTGCATCTTTCTCGTGAAACGAGATAAATGTCTTTTCCAACATGCGTTGCTCTGTCACTTCTTCACCACACAACTTCAGGCGTGAGGTGATATTATGAAGTGCAGAGTTATACTCAGCAACAGACTTATAGTCCTGAAGTCTGAGGTTTTCCCACTCATAGCTGGCACGCTGTAATATTACATCAATTTGATGTTTATACCGTGCCTCCAGCGCTGTCACAGCTCCATTGGGTCTTCTACCGTTAGTTATTCGGCCTTTAAGGTCCGATCTATATGTTTCCTAATGTAGATAATGGCTTTCGCCTTATCCACATCGGAGACAGTGGTAGGTGTGCTGCTAGACGATTGGGCCGCTTCTGGGGCCTTACTAGCAGAAGCATCGGTCGCTGCTGGGGCCGACGAATGAGCAAATTGAGCCAAGGAGGGCAATCGAACGAAAGTGGAACTTCATGTCCACTCGCCTACTCAGGAAATTCTTTCCTGTAACATCAAGAACTTCGAAATCGACGCTTGCCAATTTTGCCATTTATCTATGCAATTTAAAACAAGCATGAATTAATTAAAATAGAAATTCACGCATTAAAAATAAAATAAGTAAAATGTGGGGATCGGCCAGACACCCAAATAAATACAAAGTCCAAAGTCCGAATATACAGTCCGTAAACAAAAAGAAAAATACAATTTGGAAACCCAGAATGGGTCCCTATATTTTCCAATTTTCGCTTCCATCTTCATTTGTCGGTACACCGGTCTTTGGCATAAATACATATAAACCTCACTTACAAATTCTCTCAAAAAAGAAAATAAAATTGCAAGGAATATAAAGGGTATCAAATTGGCCGATACCAAAAATCACATTTTAGCTTATGTAAACATCCACGCAGTTTTAAATATGCTACAGGCACAAAGAAACAACCACGCATATAACTCAGGCATATATAATATGGAAAAAGAATCTATAAAATATAATAACCTCTCGGACCACGGGGAGACGTCATACACCGTTAGGTTAGATGACTAACGGCAGAGCGGTTGCAGGATCCTTAAGATAATTATATTTTGGAAAAAAAATTCTAAGCTCAAAGAGTTAAGAGCTGACGTGCTGATAACGTGTTAAGAGATAGTAAGAAGAAGAGCAAAATAAACTTTAAAATTAGGAGTAGCCATGGCTTGTGCCATGGCTCTCTATATATTCAATAAGAGAATAGGAGTCCAAGGGACTCCACACTAACTTAGTGGGGAGTAATGTTGAGATATTGAGGGGGAGGCCAAAGGCCTTCCTCAACTCACAACAAAGACTGTTTTATTAGTTTATGGATTTATTGATAGGTATACATATATGCACGAGCATAATGTGCATCACATGTTGTATGAGCACACGCATCACATATTGTGTCTCAAAAGACCACTCTCTATTATTTTTTAGACGATCGATTCAGTTAATTTCGATGTTCATATTTTAAAACCTCGAGACACAAAATATCAATTGAACAAAAGAGTTTTGGCAATGACTAAATGCACCGAATATAACTGGGTGTATGAAAGAAACTTGCCTTTTAAAACAATAAAAGTCACATTACCTATGCAATATTCGTAGCCTAGTCTAAGCTATTAAAACCCAAATCTGTTAGGAGATTTTATAAGGGAATAATTCTCGGAATATCCTCTCTCAAAAATGCCTTTGGATTTAGCAATGACAAACTTGAGGATTTTACTATATTTCAACCTAGAATCTAATAATTAAAAAATATTTAAAAATCAAATCTATTAACTGTGGTGGGACCCAACCAGTTTCATATCAAAATATTCCCCATTTTTTTCCCGAAAGTTCCATTGGGACTTGGCTCTCCTCGCACCTGGGCTGTTTCTAGGACGGGGCACAATCTTTTGTCCATCGATCACCACCGTACACGTCCGCACGTTCCTTTTGTGTCCGATTGTCTTCTAGCGGGAATCGATTACCCCGCTCAGCCGTTTCGCGGTAGGATTACCGTCAGAAGAGCCCGCTGCTAACGTACGACCCAAGCGCACGTTATCGAGTCGCGGGAGGCAGTCAGCATCAGTTTTTCAATCCTTATCCAGTCGACGGCGCGAAATATCTCGAAACGGTCCAAAAATTTAGAAAAGGGTAATTTATAAAACTATTTGTTTACTATTTTTTATTTTCCACGTGTTTGGCTGCTGATAGGTCAGCATGGTGTGGACCGACTCGTTCAATAGTGAGAAGACACGTGTCAGATTTGACAGCCAATATTTGTAGCAGGATGTCGTTCTTGAGCAATAATAACACGTGAGATAATGGGCGACTATGAATTTTTTGTCGTTTATTTTTTCGCTAATATTTTTTATTTTCATCTGATTAGATGATAATTGGTAGGGTTTGTTGGATAATCATAGAGTGGAGCCTGGACCAGGCCATTAGGACATTTTCTTAAAGAATTTATTATGCTAATGCACCCACTCTTATAATTTTTTTTCTTAATTTTCCTTTTATAGATGCTTTTGAAATGTTAAAAGAGGAAATGGCTGAGGGGCTGTTCTTTTTGTTGAAAGTTGCCCAAGATTGCTTTAAAAAAAACACTATTGACTGTCCCATCTTCTTATCTCTCTCAACTTTCTGGTTGCTTGTTCTTTTGCAGTCGAAATTGTGAAGCACTCAAACGCTGAGGTGGCCGGTTTTTTCGGCAAACAAACAATCCCCGCAAAATGAGGGGATTACGCATGAACCCCAAATTTTGGGGCCCACCACCCCTTCTCTCGCCCTGCCAACTCGGCTGATTGGGTTTGTTTAATATTTTTTTTCAAAAAATAAAGATCCGGTGCATAATTTAATAATAATTATTTGTTTATTTTATCAAAAAGTGGACCCCACATCTCACTTTCTACCTCAACTTTCAAACCCAAAAGAACACACATACACAAGAAAGTTGATGTGGGTCCCACTACCAACTTTCAAACCCAAATTTCTCTCTCATCAGATTCCACTCTTCTCAACTTTCCCAATTTATACTTTCAACCAAAAGAACAGGCCCTAAATCCCAGCTCGATCTTTCCAAGTAAAAAGACTAGCTACTCTTGGAATCTCAAAGATCACATATGATTAAGGCCTGAATCCCACTAATCAACAAACATAAGTAATGCACGGTCTTTCAAATCAAAAGGACTAACCATGCTTGGAATGTTAGAGCGATGGAGTGGCACAAGTGGCTGCTGTGGAATATATGCCCTTCAGACAATTATTGTAATTGTAAAAATATCTTGGTCAAGATAATTGTATACTATTTAGGGATTCTTTATCTATGAGATTTTTTAATACTGTTGAGTAGGCGAGTTTGTTGCGATAAGATTGCATTGGTAGTCCTTGGATTTGAGGAAGGAACATTGGGATCATGATGAGATTAATGAGGCCCAATGGATCCACTTAAGCACATGTCCTAAAGGTTTTTTGTCATAGGAATATCAAGACGTGACATTAATATTCTGGATAGATCAGTGTGTATTGATCTCTACCATAGTGATGGTGGTGGTTGGTCTTATAACCACTTGATGTGGGAACATCGCGAGACAGTGCAAAAGTGCTTGTCAGAGAACAAGTTCATTAGAACGACTCGTATTGTAATCATACTCTGACTTTCAATATAGGCTTTCTGGTGACAGTTGTTGCAACATAGTCTTTATGACCTAAGACGTGGTAAAGGACATTTCACATGGAAGACTATACTTTGGCTTTTACCAAACAGTGATAATGCACCTATTATGTAGGTACTTGCTAGGTATAGTCCAAAGCCCGCGATGGGAGTATCCGTCTAGGCAAGATTCGTTTGCTCTAGTATGTGAGGTTAGTGTCGCAAGGAGTTAATGGATCCATAGAGAATCTATGGCTAGGATGTAATAGATAAACTTGTTAAGAGTAACAAGTTTCATCCAACCTTATACTATGAGATCACAAATGACTCGAGATTTAAGGTGTTATTAGGGTTTGACAGTTTGTATATCCTAGATACATTTGTGACATAATCTTGACAAAGAGACTGGACTACACGATAATTATCACTAACAGTCCCACATTTGGTCTGATGAGATTTGAGTCTCACGCCGATCAGATAAGGATGATTCCAAAATGGCCGGTCTTCATGCGCAGCTAGCGCACTGGCATACGAGTGACATGATCATGAGTACAATCGAGTCATTGTCAGCGTAGGAATTTGGCTTTTAGACTTTCACACCGTTGATGGCTTGTCAGAAAAAGCAAAGGAAGAAACTTAATGTATGTGTGATATACATGATCGATCACATGGTGTGTGATCAAATTATTTGACAGGATAAAATGTATTGCAAAGAAACTGAATGTATATGTGACAATTTTTTTCATGGTGTAATCCATACATATATATACCCCCAATAAAAATAATAGGTGAATCCTAGGGAATTTGACTCTCGATCAAGCAGTTACAAATTTACAGATTTTAGAATAAAAGAACATTTTGTATCGATCTGATCAATGGGGTAAAATAGAGGGGATATTCTTGGTTTTTGGTATGTATGTGTATTAATATATGTAGAGCACATTTTATGATTTTGATCATTGAAAAAACCTTGCAAAACTCTTTTCTCACAATTTTTTACACAGATGACTTTTCTCACATTAAAATTTGCGCGCGTGCGCGCGCACACACACAATATGCATGAATGCATAGCTGTATAATTGCATGGATAAAGTCATTGGACTGTGTGAGGACATTAGGATCATGATGAGATCATGATAATGCGGCCTAATGGATCTGCTTAAGCATAAATCCAAAATGTTTCTGGTCGTAAGAATATCAAGACGTGACATTGATATTCCGAATAGACCAATGTGCAGTGATCTTTACCATAAAGATGGTAATGGCTAGTATTATAGTCATTCGATATGGAGACATCATGGGACAGTAGGCATGTGCTTATTGCAGAACAAGTTCACAGAACGACTCGTCGAGTAACTTCTATATGGTACACAAAATGACTCTTCGAGTAGCTTCTATATGGTAAACATACTCTGACTATCAATAAAAGATCTCATGTGAAATTTGATACAGATTAGTCCCTTGATCTGAGACGTGCTAAAGAACTTTGTACGTATAAGGGCTATGCTTTGGCTTTTACTCACCAAAGACGAATGCGACGGTTGTTATATACTCACTGGGTCCGAAGGTAACTGTTAAGAAAGGATTTGCCTCCTCTAATATGGGTTAGAGTTGTAGAGAGTTATTATGGATCCATAGTAAATTCTTGGTCAAAGTAGAATGGACAAACTTATTAGTGTAATAAATTTGATTCATATTTGACTATGGTATCATATACATGACTCACAACATTAAGGTGTTATTAAGGTTCAATAGACTTACATACCCTAAACACATTAATGACAGAGTTATGATGAAGAGATCAGACTGCACAACACCTGTTATTGATAGGCCAAGATTTGATTTGGAGGAGAGTCCAGTCTCACACTGACAAGATAATGACAATTCCAAAACTGGCAGTCTTCATACATAGCTAGCGTCACTATCATACTTATGACATGATTGTAAAGTATGATCAAGTCACTGTCAAAGTAGGAATCGTACTTTTAGTCTCACAACAATAATTGTAGGAATATGGTGCCCTCGAGGCCATTTATTCCTGTGTGAATAGCACAAACATCTTGTTCGAAATAACAGTAAGCTGTTTGGTAATAATTTATCTAAGCTATATTGTAATGTAGTTAACATTAGATATCGACTTAGGTAAAGTCCTGAGACTTTATGCAAGGTCAAACGGGTATCGAGATGAGTATCTCGATCATGGAGAAACGTTTGACCGTCTGTAGCATAAGTCTGAAATGGTTCGTGGTCGTAGATGTTTCGAGACAAGGATATCGAAACATCGGATAGACCATTGTGTCTTAGTCTTCACCGTTTAGCGGTGGCGGTGATCTCATGATCGCTAGACTTGGCGAAGTCGAAGACGAGACACAGGTGCTCATTAGAATGAGTTCACTGAACGATCCACTAGAGTTATCATATGGTTATATTGACCAATCTGTCAGTGATAACTCTGAGTGATGATAGGATAGTTGGTCTTTTGACTTGAGGTCATTTTGACGGACCTGTGCGTGAACGGTGCCACTTAGATCAACTGACCTAGCTTCGAGGCGAGGCCTGTCGAAAGGTCTTTTGATTGGGTGTCACTTGAAACATACGAGGCGAGTAATGACCAAGAGAGGATTCGTCTCTCCCGGTCAATGGGAGTTAGTGTCGTAGAGTTAGTTCGGTCTTTAGTAAAAACTCTGCGCAGAGTATGTTGGAAGAAGTCCAACATTAGTTGACTAAAGATTGATAGAAACTAACCGGAGTCAAGTTATTGGGGTTGACAGTTTGACCGTACCCCAGACTTGATCTACACGACACAGTTTAGACGAAAAGACTATAACTACGGAATTCATCACGGAAACAGTCAGGTGGTCCCGACAATACTCATGTCAATGAGTCAACCACATAATGATGATTCCTGAAGCAGGGACGGCAACCACTGCTCGTGGTCACTGCCGTATAGGGCTTCGAGCCCAACCTGTTGTAAGGGTCAGGCTGTAGGGTCTCACACAGAGTGCAATGCTTCGTCTAGTAATAGGTAGAAAATAGTTAGGGAGAATATTTGCATTTGATGCAAAAGAAGAGATAATTGCATTTGATGCAATATGATAATTTAAGCTTAGATAGGGACTATTTTGCATTTGATGCAAAAGTGATTAAATATATATTAAATTGTTTAATACAATATTTAATAAAATAAATGCAAGGAAAAGTTCACGGGTAAGACGGGAATGTCCCGGTCTAGACCCAGGTTCGAACGGCGTCCAAATCGGACTCCAAATGATCAAGTTATGCCCAAAACAGCCCAAAGGGTCAGATCAGGCCAGACCAGACAGACTAGTCTGAACCTGGTCTGGCCTGCTGGCCAGACCCTGTCAAGCCGGCCTGGGCCTGGGCGCCCAGACCCGCCTGGGCCTGGGCACCCGGCCCAGGCCATGGCCCTGGGCGCCTGGGCGCAGGCCCAGGCGCTGGGCGCCTGGGCCCAGGCGGCCCAGGACGCCTGGGCGCTGGGCGCCCAGGCGTTCTGGGCCGGGCTACTGGCCCGGCCCAGGCGCCCGCCTGGGCGCCTGGCGCCAGGCGCCAGGCGCCAGGCTGGCGCCTGGGCGCCCGCGCCCAGACTTGGGCGCCCGTGCCCAAGTCTGGGTTTGGGCGCCCAGTCAGATTGGTGGGTCCCGTTTGTGCAGAAAATTCTGCCCTAGGGCAGAACAGATTTGACGGCTCAGTTTTGTGAAAAACTAGCCTAGGGCTGATCTTTGGACACTCAATTGGAGGGTCAAACGACCTCCGATTGACGAACCGTTTTTTCCTATGCGTTCACCGTTGAACGCTTGTCGTATTGATAGGTTGTATCAATCCTGAAGCTCAACGGTGAGTGAGTTAAAATTCACGGAAGTTTGCACTTTGTGAAGTGCAAACTAACTTGATTTTATTAACTCTATTTTTTAGTCCCACATCGGATTTTGAGAAAAGGGGAGAGTCCGCCGCCTATATAAATAGGGGTCTCCCCCTTTCTCAAAACTCGTCCCAAGCTCTAGATCTGAGCGGCTCTCGTAAATGTTGGAGCACGCTCGGATCTAAGCTTAAATAAATATTTCTCTATCTCCCTAAAATTCTGCCTTACTCCTGCGGGCTCTAGCAAAGCCACAAAGGAGTTCGGATTCTGGATCCGAAATCTTGGCGGAGGTTTCACTCGCGTGAAACTTTCTTCGGCGGTTGGTTGGCTCGGCGGCACGGGGATTGATCGCCTCGGGATGCGGAGCGGTTCGAGGAGCGGTTCGGGGAGCGGTTCAAAGGAGCGGCTCGGCGTGGGACGGGAGCAGCTCGGAAGACGGCGCGGAACATCTCGCCTGCTCCAGGGCTGAGATTCCGGGTATGTGGCTAAAGTAGTTTATTAGCATTTAGTTTAGTTTAATCGCAGTAGGCTAGATCCTTCTTGGGATGGTCAGACCCATCCCAAGTCGGCATAGATCTTGGCATAGGGTCTTGGACCTTAGGGCCAAGTTAAAATTGTTTTAACTTGCAAGTTAATTTAGATTAACTGTTTTTCTTCCGCTGCTTTTTTATTTTCCTGTCTATGTTCCGTCCGACTTAGGACGGGACTAGAGTTTTTGTGCCCTAAGGGACCGCCCAATCCCCAACAATAATGGCTCGTCATAAAAATTGAAGAAAATGAGTTGTGATCGATAAGTTTGACAGAGAGGAGCACATCACAAGGAGTTATAAACATGAGTGGAAAATGATCGTAAATTAGTTATGAATCTTTGAGCCAAATGAAAAGATAAATTCTATAGAAACCATGCCCAAGATGATGTCGATGACGAAACGTAGTTACCCGAAAGTCGACCACGTTGATGGCTGGCCAACCACTGGCCAGCTGTGGTAAGCCAATCGGCAGCTGGCTACATGTAGCAGCCATTAGTGGCAGCCATCGACCACTGTCAAATAGCACGCGATAACATTAAGCATGATTGGGGGTTGGATCAATGTATTTTTTGGGTTTGATCCAACTGTTGGGTCAAAATCCAACCCAAAATAAGAAATTTGACTCGAAATAGAAATCTTTGAGGATGTAAGATTTCTAGAAAATTTCTCTTTAATCTTACTTTGTAATTATATAGAGTTTGACTCTAATTAATACAACCAAAAGGGATTAAAGGAGTTCATGAAGTCTTTATTTTAATCCTACGCATGTAGGGATATGGTTGGACTTTAATATGAATCCAAAATGTATTTAGATTTTATGGATCCTAAGCACTATATAAAGGCGTCATCTCCTCCTCTCCAAAGCATCCAACAACTTAAGAGATCTTAGATCAAAGCATCCAAGATCAAAGAGAGAAAATTACAATCTTGAAGATTTAGCCTAAAGAAAGAATTTTTCTTTATCAAAATAAAAGGTTTTTCCTTCTCTTTCTCTCAAGCACTAGTAATGTTTGGGATCGAGTTCGAGCCGTTAGAGGGTTCATGAATCATGAATGACTTCATCATTAAAGTGAATCTTATATCGCACCTGATTGGTGTAAAAATCAGAGATCTTTATCAAAAGAGTTTAGAATTAGTAGATTTCATGAAAGTATATCCACGTAATGGAATGATCTCTTTCTAGCATTTAAATTCATGATTTCTATAGTTATTCTTGTGCCTTTTGCTAGGATTATAAAATTTTGAATTTTCTACGTTGTCACCTTTTCTAATTGGATTAGAATCTGGAGCAATATTTCATTACAAAGAGGTCATGCAGCATGAAAACATTGATAGCAAGGTGTGGGAAGTTTGTATCAGAAAATAATGGCGCTACCTGAACCTACTCAAGCATGCATATGTTGTTAGTGAAGATTTTGTGTGAAGACTTGAAAGTGATGTGCCTGGGGCTAGGGTATGCTTACGGGAACAAATTAAGTGAGCATATGTGTAACCCCAGTTAAAGATTCTTATTCTAGGTGGGTTGGGCCATTCACCTACCTAGAATAGAAGGAATAGAAGGAATAGAGTTATACACTACATGCGAAGACCCTCTTTCAAAGCCCCGTCATGCATCCTTGCCTTTGTTCAAACTTGTTGATTGTCTCACCGAGAGCTCGAGGACCGTATCGGCGACCACATAATGTCGTTCCATTGACATCAAACTCCGCACGTGATGCAAGCATATGGCATTTAATGCGGCGATCTCCAGTCCTCATCATTGCTCCCCCAATCAAAGCAGACCTCCTGATCTCGTAACTCAGGGACCGGACGGTTAGGGGGCCGCCGAGGAGTTGATAGCTTGAGCTGGTTCCAGAGCTGGAGCTAGGATCCAGACAATAGCTGGAGCTGGAGCTGGAGCTGGAGCTGGAGCTGAGATCGGTCGTAAGGCTGGGGGCCACTCCCCCAGCAGGCTGACTAAACCCGGCTCAGTTTTAAGGCTGGGGGCAACTCCCCCAGTTGGCCGATCATTCGATCGATCGTAAGGCACAGTGCAACCCCCCTAGCAGGACGATCATTCGATCGACCGTAAGGCTGGGAAAAACTCCCCCAGCAGGACGATCATTCGATCGACCGTAAGGCTGTGGGTAGCTCCCCCAGCAGGTCGATTGACCTGTCAACTGTAAGGCTGGGGCAACTCCCCCAACGGGCCGACCTGTCGACCGTAAGGCTGGGGGCAACTCCTCCAGCATACGACCATTCGATCGACCATAAAGCTAGGGGTAGCTCCCCCAGCAGTTTGATCGACCTGTTGACCGTAAGGCTGGGTGAAACTCCCCCAGCATGCTGACCATTTGATAGACCGTAAGGCTGGAGGTAGCTCATCCAATAGGCCGATCGACCTGTCGACCGTAAGGCTGGGGCAACTCCCCCAACAGGCCGACCTGTCGACCGTAAGGCTGGGGCAACTCCCCCAGTAGGCCGACCCACCCGGTTTGCCGTAAGGCTGGGGGCCACTCCCCCAGCAGGCTGACCCATCCGTCGGTCGTAAGTCGAGGGGTCACTCCCCTCGCCACCAAACGAACAGATCGGTTATAAGGCTAGGGGCCACTCCCCCAGCTAGCCGACCCACTCCTTCGTCGGTCGTAAGTCGAGGGGCCACCACCCTCGCCACCGAATGAACAGATCGGTTGTAAGGCTGGGGTCCACTCCCCCAGCTGGCCGACCCACTCATTCGTCGGCCGTAAGTTGAGGGGCCATCCTCCTCGCCACCGAACGAACAGATCAGTCGTAAGGCTGGGGGCCACTCCCCCAACTGGTCGACCCACTCCTTCGTCGGCCGTAAGTCGAGAGGCCACTCCCCTTGCCACCGAACGAATAGATCGGGTGTAAGGCTGGGGTGCCACTCCCCCAGCTGGCCGATCCACTCATTTGTCGGCCGTAAGTTGAGGGCCACTTCCCTCGCCACCGAACGAATCTCGGACCGACCAATTATTGTCCCTAGCCGACTTCGCAAGCCGAAATAAGTCCTTAAAGATACCACATCTCTCTCTCTCTCTCCTACTATATCTCCCGACATCAACCTTCGTAGCGGTAGAGCTTGGGAGATGGGGGCAATTGTGACGCCAATTATGGCCGGCCTACGTGGCCTCCTTCATGTCTTATAAATCCGACGATTAAGACCCGCAATTACTCCTTTATCAAGTATAGCGGCAATCAGGGGTCAAACACTTCCGTATTAGCATGTCGTCATCAAGGATGACATTAAAGCCTGTTCATTTCCTTGGAGATGATGGGGGTGATGACTCGCCTTTATGAAGGCCGGGAGGTAGCAGCTTCAAAGGGGCTCCACAATCAACAATGAAGGTAGCATCATACAACTCTCACACATTCTTCCACCTAATATTTCTCCTCCACAGCTCGGCCAGAGGATCAGCGTATTGGTCTCCCCGTGAACCATACCCGATCCCACAGAACACCATTCAGACTAGATCTGACTTAGGCATCAGAGGGGACTTGGTCGGACCCAAGGTCCGACCCCCGGACAAGCTCTTCGTTTTGCAGATCCGAAGTGACGTCAGCACCGCCGACGCTTCCCTTCGGCGTCCCATCGCCCGGATCCGAACGTCCTCGCACCAAGAGTCTGTGTGGCCGGTCGATTCTGGAGGCAGTCACTCCGCCGAAACTTCCCTTCGGCGCACCGACGCTCAAATCTGCGCATCCTCGCACCAGAGCCTGCTCATCCGATCGATCCCGAAGGTCACCTGCCTCGCTCACGTCCGACAACCTTCGGACCTCCGGACTACCATCCCGCGGTGAGAAAACACCCCGAAACAAGTATTATGAGCAAAATTGTTATGTATAGATATCTAGACAAGCCTTACAATGTAAAAACCCATGCAAGAATATAAGCCTATTTAGACGAGCTTCGGCCTAAGAATGGATTGCGGGTGAGTGCCCAACAAAGAATATCCACTACCAATGTTCGGGGTTTTTAGGGCACCGATGGATACCTGGATCCTCTGTACCCGGGGTTAAGCGATTAGGACGAGTGTATACATGCTCCACGACAAATGTTTCCTGCTTTCTGATGATCCAAAAAAAGAGAGGAAAAAAACCGCAAACGCAAGTGTTGGTCAACGCGAGAGCTTGTTTTGATTTTAATTATGTGTGTGGATGGGGGATGATTACGAGAAAGATTTTCGTGAACTTTGCTTCTTTAAATGCTTGTGGCTGCCATTTGGTCAAATGCTTAATAACATTATCGCTTGCTCTCTCGCCGTCTTTTATGGCAAAGGCTGGCTTTTTTTTAAAACTACTTGGCTCGTGCCTGCGACCTTAGCCTCTTGTTTAATAATTTGCTCGTCTCTTGCCCTTTCATGTGCCCCATACATGTTTCTTTACCTATCTTGTTTGTTTAGTAGGAATAGAGAAGAGAATAATTTTCGAAAAACACATAAAATGATAACGATATATTATTTGATTATAGAAATGGTCTTTTTTTTTAAAGTAAGAGAGAGTTTACTCCCATTTCAAAACTTAAATACTCGTACTGTTGACCGGTGAATCCGCCAATCTGAGGTGTGAGTATTTGCTGCGTCATCCTACGGTTGTAGTAGCTGGGTTGCACAGCTGACGGGCGATTGTGCGAGCTAATTCCGAGGTGACTGAACCTTGATCCGCACTGTTGGAGTCGGATCCGAGCTCTTCTTGCTGGGTCCGAGCTATCTCCGGGATGTTTCATTCAGGTCCGAGCTATATCTGTCGAGCCCGAGCTATCTCCGGGATGTTTCATTCAGGTCCGAGCTATATCTGTCGAGCCCGAGCTATCTCCGGGATGTTTCATTCAGGTCCGAGCTATATCTGTCGACAACACAAGTGCTTGGTTTTTTTTTTTTTTTTTTTGGGGGGGGGGGTGTGTGTGTGTGTCGGATTTGGGGGGCCGACCTAATCACCTCCAATGCTTAAGTCAGATGATGACGTGAAGGAGGCTCGATGTAATCTATCGTCGATCTGTTAGGGAGACCCACGGATAGCTTACACGTCGAGCTATGGAGGAAATGTACAAAAGAGATGTTAGGTTGGAGGAAGTCAGTTCCTGGTTAAAGAGTACTTGACCTTTGTCGGAGATCGTTGTGGTTCTCAGCTTGTGGAGTTGGAGTTACATTCGTTTGGATTGTGTTTGAAATTCTCAATGTCCACCCTTCTTCCATCGCCCTAAGGACTTCTTACAGGCGGGCCGTTGCATGGTAACGTCCGAACTAATAAAGTTGATTTATTGTCGGCATTGATGAGGAGGCGTTGATTGGAGTAACGGTCAATATTGATGACGAGCCATGAATGCAGAAGCCCAATGGTCAGCCCTGGCATTGACGAAGGAAACGACCGGCCTCTTTGGTCCTGCATAATACTGTAACACATATACCTTATGGTTTCCCAATGTTTTCTAGCAAAATAAAATCTGAAATGTTTTGGAAATAAATATTTTGGCGTAAGTTTTGGGGTAGAGAACATGGAAAAGAAATTTCAAATTACTTAAAATAGAAATTTCAAATTTCATGATTATGTTTATTGCTTACTTGCTTATATTTCTTATTTTCCCCTCAAAAATTTAATTGCCATATTAAATACTTTGGACATTATTTCAATATGTCTAAATTCGTATTGATATAAACTAAGGGTGTTAGATGGGTGAAGTGAAGATAGGTTGTATCAATGGAGCAAGCTGGAGTAGGGGTGGCAAAATGAGTCCGATCCGATCCGACCCGATCCCGGCCTGCTCAATCAAGTATGGGTGGGAGCCAATCCGGGTCAGGTAGGATCTGGGTTGACCCGACCCGATATGTGTTTGACATGTCAAACCGGATGACCCGATTTCGACCCGTTTTACCTTCTCTCTCTGTGTGTGTGTTTGTGTGTGTGGATTAATGTAGAGCAGGTGGCACCTGATCTAATGGATCAGGTGCAAGACACAAAAAGGTGGGACCCAACGAGTACAAGCCCATGTGGGGGCTTGTACTCCCACCTTTTTTGTGTCTAAGCACATGATCCATTGGATCAGGTGGCAGCTTTTCTACATTAAATCCATATATATATATATATATATATATATATATATATATATATATATATATATATATATAGACACACACATACATATAAATTTATATAATAACTTCAACACACAATTGCAAGGAGAGTTGTGCTTATACAGTTTTAATTATTGTTATCTTGTTTATGAGGTTTTGAATTCAATTCCTTTTACCTGCAACTTTTTACTTAATTTTATTACTTTCGTTAACAAAATTTTAAAGTTAATTATAATTCCCTGTCATCATCAGTGAGGTTTATGCGACGAGCTGCAGGAAATTGTGCAACACTTAATAAATTGTCGGTGGCTCTTAATAAATAGCCGGACATCGAAAAGGAGCAGTTGAGTGTAATTCAAATCTTAACCCATCGGGTTAACCCGAATCCGACCCGAATTCAATCCGGGTTGGTTCAGTGATAACCCCTATCCGGATTGGGTCAAATCCGACCCGACCCGACCCGACCCGTTTGCCATCCCTATGCTGGAGGGAAGATGTCATAATGGAACTTGACAAAAAGGTTAAGGAAATTAGGGAGGGAAAATTTGGTGAAGAGCAAACGTCATGTAATAGCAAACCCACGTGACAAATAAAACCTTTTGTAAATAAAAGCATATGGACAAGAGTGAGTCAATGGTAATAAATAAATAGTTGGAGGGTACGTATTAATTAGAGTCAAATGGTGTTTCGATGTTGCAAGAAGTAACACATCCTTTTGACATCATGTATTTGCTTGGCCACGTGATGAATGAAAGCCCCATAAGTTCATAAGTTGAGGTGACGATGGGACGATACTTTTTTTATGGCTTGTTGATTAAAAGTCCTCGCCCAAGCTTTGATAAAATTTAGTGAGGAGACGAGGAAGCGTGATTCATGACGTGGGAGTTGCTACGTGCACACGGCCGTTTTTTTCCGTGCATAACCGTCACCCACTTATTTACAAGTTTGTCACTGAAAATTGTTCACAACGCACAACCGGTGCTCATTTCTGAAAATGCCCTGGATGGTGCTAACAGTCGAACAGCGGCAGGCAGCGACGCCGCTCACTCATCCAACCACCCCAGCCTCGTCCCGTTTGTCGTGCCCTCCTCACCAGCCCCACCTCTACCATCCTCCGACCTCACCAGCCCACCTCCTCTTCCGCCGCCCCCTCCCCCTCCCCCTTCGCTGCTCTCTCCGTCGACCTCCCCAGCCCCTCTGCCGCCCCCTCCTCCGACAACCCAGCCCCATATCCCTCCTCTGAGCTCCCAATCAACGCCTCCTCTATCCCCCCATCCAACAACTCTGCCCCTCCTTCATTCTCCTCCGACCTCCCCAGCTCCCCTATCCATCTTTCCCCGCCCCTCCTCTGCCCCCCTCCTTCGACCTCCCCTACCCGACTTTCCCCTCCTCCGACCTCCCCAGCCTCTGTCGCCCGCTCCTCTGACAACCTAGCCCCCCTCTCACTCCCTCCACCTCCCAAGCCCCGCCCCCTTCACCACCTTCGCCCCGCCCGCCCCCTCCTTGGGCAGGCGATGGTAAAAGAGAAATAATGGCAAACTTGTAAATAAGTGAGTTGTGCACGGTAGTAATGACAAACTTGTAAATAATCTTGTCATGCTAAGAGCAAAAATAGTCGTGCGCGTAGCAACTCCCATTTCCCCCTTTTCCATTGAACTAGGGATGTTGTATAGGAGTCATATGCTAACCATACATGGGCTATGAAGTTATTTTGTATGGTTCCCTCTCTTCGCACACATAATCTAATGTATAAATCTCCACGAATAATACAATATACAAAAATTTCCATTCGCATAGTCTTAAGATGGTATTAGGGCCCATAAACTAAAACATTAATATTTTCTTAATCTTGTTCTTAAACTAGATTGAAACCTATCGATTTGCTTAGGGCTAAGGCTAGCTGACTAAAACAAATTTCTTAAACTAGATTGAAACCTATCGATTTGCTTAGGGCTAGCTGACTAAAACAAATGAGTAGGCCATCAGGAACAAAGAATATGCCAGAAATTAATAAATAACAAGACAAATTAAACAATAATTAAATGATGAGATTGTATTGGGTTGGCCGTCCATTTTGTCTTTAAAAAATTTAGCACCACATGAGCATGTGATTAAAAGGAATAACAATGCTCTGTGATGTTGGGGAAGCGAATGATTAATGTTTGGTGAGATTAAACTAATCCGAATTTATAAAGGAGAGAAGATATAATTAAGAGAATCCACATTATTTTTATGTAGACACCGAGAGATAAAAACGTTGCATTTGTTCCATTGGTTCAGTGAATTGGGTCTTTTTTTTGTAGAAAGCAATCCAACGAGAGAGTTGCTCCCCTATTTGATACCGATGAGCAACAAGATCTATCTTAACAAAGATGAGATAGATATTGTTGCCTTTGTTTAACTCTTAAAAAGTTCTTCTTTTAAAACGAAGTTTGGGAAAAGAATTTGCGTGTGATGATGTGGAAATCAGCTTGGTTCAAGACTTTGCAAGGTGCATTTGGCTCTTAACAATTTTTTTTTTTCGACTTTCAAAATCCTCTTGACCATGGCCGAATTTTTTTGAGACGGACTAACGGGGGTGTAGGCAATGATTATTTGCCGGCAAATATAACAAGAGAGGGGGTTGCAAATGACAAATGTTGTGTTTTTTGCCAGTTTAGAACATCAATCGTTACCTACACTGGATATTCTCGGTGTATTTAGCAATTCTCGTTTTTTTCGAAGCTGATGGCTACATATACCGATTGCGTGGGATGGCATGTCCAATCGTCGTCACATCTCATTTCTTGGAACTTGAAATTTCAACATCTCGAGGGGAGCGGCTGAAAATTTGGATAAAAATTGAAAAGAGTTAATATTTTTTTTTTTGCGAAAGTTGGCTCGATTTGATACACTAAAGTAGTATTGGAGATGTGCATACTATAGAGAGATATATGTCCTCGAGGCAATTTATCCTAAAATACATCGTGTTCAAATATAAATGGTACAAATTATCCTAGTATGTTTAATATATTTATTAAACACTTGGATAATTTCCTTATACTTAAAGTAAGGACATATACGTATCTAGAAGTAGATCTCGATTATGGGAAGTGTATGACTGATAGGAACTTGAGTCTTAAAACGTTTATGGTCATAGATGTGTCGAGAAAAGGATGTCAGCACATCGGACAGACCATTGTGTCTCTATCTTATCCTATATGGTACTGATGATCTCATAATCATTTGACCTGGCGAAGTCGGAGACGATACACATGTGCTCATTGGAGAATGAGTTCACTGAACGACCCGATAAAGAGTTATCAAATGGTTAACCTTAATAAACTGTCATTGATAACTCTCTAATGATGATATGCTAGTTGGTCCTTAAGACTTGAGGTCATTGTACGAACCTGTGCGTGAACGGTGTCACTTAGATCTATGATCTAGTCTCGAGTCTTTACTCGTTGAAAGGACTTAGGCTGGGTGACACTTGAAGTGTACGAGTTAAGTAGTGACTAAGATAGGATTCGTCTCTTCATTTAAAGGAAGTCAGTGGCACAGTCTCAGTACGGTTCTTTGTGCTAAATTTCGGCCGAGGCATGTTGTAGGAAGTACAACATGGACATACCAAAGACCGTTGTATAATGACCAGTGCTAGCTAGTAGGGTTGACGTTTTACCATACCATAGGCTTAGCAGTGACATAGTTATGACGAAGGGACTAAAACTGCAGTATTCATCACTGATACAATCCGAGTGATCCCGACGATATTTTTGTCAATGGGTCAATCATGTAATTATATTGCCGAAACAGGGGCGACACCTGCTGCTTGTGGTCACTGTCGTCTAAGGGTTTCAAACCCCAACTTGTAGTAGGGTCAGGCTGTAGGGTCTCACATCGAGTGGGATTTGCGTCTTAGTAATAGGAAGGGTTCAGGAGGAGTGCACTCAGGTGCACGAGAATAATTGCAGTCACAAAGAGTTTGTGACGATAAGTCTTGATTAAACGAGATTTTATGGTATCGCAAAAGGTTTGCGATTTTAGCATTAGGAAATATGCTATAATGGATTAGTGCATGTGAAGCAAAAAGATTGAATATACTGTAAACAGTTTACAAGAATATTTTGCGTTATAAGAGCATAGAAAAGGTTGCAAGTGTTCTTAGGATAGTCCCATTCGAACCATGCTTTCCAACGGTTCGAAAATCGGCTCAATCGGAGCTGCGGAAATCAAGAAACAGCCCAAAAGGCCAAAACTGGGCAAAAGCCCAGTTCAGGCCCAGCCTAGCTTGGGCGGGCAGGTCCAGACCCGCTAAGCGGTCTGAACCTGCCAGTGACAAGGGGGTCCAGTTCGCTTGGCAGCCTGGACCCGCCTGCTAAGCAAGTGGCTCTGACCCGCCCGCTTATGCGGGCGGGTCACCTCCCATCGGGCGGGTCAGAACCCCCCACTCAGCGGAAGGGTCTGACCCGCCCACACAGTGTAGGCGCAGGCCAGAGCCCACCTGCACAGAGGGCGCATGCATGTGCCCGCCCGGACAGCGGGTAGGTCTGACCCGCCCGCCTAGTGCCGGTGGGCGTGGGTTCGACCCGTGGGGGCGCCCCGTCAGTTGGAAACCCTAATTTTAAGTGACGGCTACGAATTTTGTGATTTTTGCTCAACTTTGAGCAATTGTTCAAAGGGTCAAGCAAAGTTGGAATTCGTTGTCGTTTGTTCCTATGCGTTCACCATTCAAAGCTCTTCGGATTGATAGGTTGTATCACTTCCAAAGCCCAAAGTTGAGGGAGAAATAATTGGTTGAAGTTGAGCCTTACTGTAAGGCAAAACTTAAATCAATTTTCTCCACTAATTAATTCCCATATTGATTAATTCCACATTGCTCGTGATACGAGAAAGTGGTCCGGCCTCCTATATAAATAGGGGTCGACACCACTTATAAAAATTGCACCAAGTCTCTGAATCGAGTAGCTCCGAAAAGTTTTGAGCACGTCTGATTCAAAACAAAATTATTCTCTCCTTCTCTTCTCTTCCAATTCCTTAGTTCGCACCATAGCAAGACGACGAGAATGATTGGATTCGATCCAAATTCTACGACGCGGACCGCTCTCAAAGTGAAACTTTCTTCGACGGTTGATTGGCTCCGAGGCGCGGTGTCGGCTTGCTTCGGGTGGAGCAGTTTGGAGGTGCAGAGTCGGCTATCTTCCGGGAAGGCCAACGTCCGTTGCCGAAAACGACACTTTGCCGGTGCAAGCAAAGTTCCGGGTATGTACTTTAAAAAGCTTTTCATTTATGTTATTGCAGTAGTTTAGATCTATTTTGGGGGGGTCAGATCCACCCCAAGATAGTAGAGTCCTGGCTAGGGTCTTTGATATCCTTAGGGATGTTCATTAAATTGATTAATGCTTTTTCTGCTGCATGTTTTTTCTGTCTTTATCGTCCGTCCGACGTAGGACGGGCATATATTTATGCCCTAATGGTCCCTCAAAACCCATCATTGGTATCGGAGCATAAGTCTACTTCTGATCTAAGGACTGCAATGAATATAAATGCATGTATGCTTGCTAAGTACATAAAAATCTAGTTTTTTAACATTATGTGATAATTGTTAAAAATGGAACAACTTAATTTTAGATGCTTTAAAATTATTTATATAGCATGCTATCATTTATGCGCTAATTTTTAAAGAGATGTTCATGTAATAAAATTATGTGATAATTCTTGAACATGGAACTGCTAATTTTTATTACGAGGCAACACTGTGGCACAGAAGATTGGCACATGCTGGAATGAAACTGTTGCAGAAACTGGAGAACAGAAATCTAGTGAGAGGATTGCCGCATCAGAAATACGAGAATAGTAAGTTGTGCGTAGCATGCACGAAAGGTAAGCAAACTCGATATACCTTTACTGGAATTAGAGAAATAACAACTACACGCATCTTAGAATTAATTCATATGGATTTATTTGGACCAACTGATGTTGCTAGTTTAAATGGAAAGAAGTTTTGCCTAGTATTGGTCGATGATTTTTCAAGATTTACATGGGTTTATTTCTTAGCCAAAAAGTCAGACTCTTTTGAAAACTTTCAAAACTTTTGCAATCAAGTTTCAAATGAGAAAAATCTTTCAATTATAAAAATTAGAAGTGATCATGGAGGAGAATTTGAAAATATAATCTTTGTAAACTTTTGTTTAGAAAAAAGGAATTATGCATGAATTTTCTTCTCCTAGAACACCGCAACAAAATGGAGTAGTAGAAAGAAAGAATACGACTTTAAAAGAAATGGTTAGAAGTATGCTGAATGAGTATGAATTACCTATGTCTTTTTGGACCGAGACAATAAATACTACTTGTTATGTTTGTAATAGAGTCATGCTAAGACCAATAGTAAAGAAAACTCCTTATGAACTTTGGCATGGAAAGACTCCTAATATTTCATATTTTAGAGTATTTGGATGCAGATGTTTCATATTAAACACTGGAGATCAACTTGGTACATTTCAATCCAAATCAGATGAAGGAGTGCTTATAGGATATTCGTCAAGGAGCAAAGCTTTTAGGATTTATAATAAACGCACTTTGACTATTGTTGAATCAATTAATGTTAAATTTGATGAAACTGAGAATAATTCTTTGAATTGCAGGGAAACTGAAGGTGATGCAATTGCAAAGAATGATAGCGGTTCAAGGGACATTGCTGAACCAAGTCAAGTACAAGAATCTGCTGAGAAAGAAAAGAACCAAGAGGAAGAACCACTGAATAGAAGAGTGCTAAGATACAATCCAAACCATCTACCAGAACTGATCATTAGAGCACCCACGGCAGGTATAAGAACTCGTTCCTCTTTTAGTAATCTTTGTGCTTTATGCATTCATGGGGATTTTATATCCGAAATTGAGCCAAAGACTATTGAATCTGCTTTGATTGAGGAAAGTTGGGTAATGGCTATGCATGATGAATTGAATGAATTTGATAGAAATAATGTTTAGAATTTAGTGCCACGACCCCATAGATTATCCTATTGTAGGTACCAAATGGATATATAAAAAAAAGCTTGATGAATCTGGAAGAGTAATCAGGAATAAGGCTAGATTGGTTGCTAAAAGGTTATAATCAAATTGAAGGCATAGATGTTGATGAAACTTTTGCACCAGTTGCTAGATTGGAAGCTATAAGAATTTTATTAGCCTTTGCAAGTTATAAGATACTCAAGCTTAAACAGATGGACGTTAAAAGTGCATTCTTGAATGGGTACCTGAAAGAAGATGTGTTTTTTGAACAACCCCTAGTTTTGAAAGTCATGATTTTTCACATCATGTGTTTAAACTTCAAAAAGCGTTATATGGTCTTAAGCAAGCTCCTAGAGCTTGGTATGATCGTCTTAGTGCTTATCTTTTGGAAAATGATTTTAAAAAGGGTAGTGCAAACAACATACTTTTTATTTTGCATGATCATAATCAGTTTCTCATCGTACAAATATATATTGATGATATTATTTATGGTGCTACTGATGATCTTTTATGTCAAAAGTTTGAGAAGGTCATGCAGGATCAATTTGAGATGAGACTTGTTGGAGAACTGAAGTAATTTTTGGGATTCCAAGTCAACTAAACTGAAGAAGGCATCTTCCTATCGTAAACCAAGTACATCAGAGAACTATTGAAAAAGTTTGGAATGGAGAAGGCAAAAGAAATTGGAACTCCCATGAGTCCCACGACGAAGCTGGAAAAAGATGAAAAAGGAATCGAAGTGGATCAAAAGCTTTATCGAGGTATGATTGGCTCTCTCCTTTATTTAACAGCGTCTAGGCCCAATATAATGCTTGATGTATGTTTGTGTGCATGTTTTCAAGCTTGTCCAAAAGAGTCACACTTAAATGCCATAAAAAGGATCCTTAGGTATTTGATTCACACACCTTCTTTAGGCCTTTGGTATCCTTCATGTGGTTTATTTGATTTAATTGGATTTGCTGACGCTGATTATGCTGGTAGTATGATTGATAGAAAGAGCACTAGTGGAACATGTTTTATGCTAGGACATTCATTAGTTTCTTGGTCTAGTCGTAAACAGAACAGTGTTGCTTTATCCACTACTGAAGCTGAGTATATTGCCCTTGGTAGTTGCTGGGCCCAAGTACTTTGGATGATGCAAACCTTGTCTGACTACGGTTTGGATCTTAGAAAAGTTCCATTACGATGTGATAGTAAGAGTGCTATAGATCTTTCTAACAATCCTGTTCATCACTCTCGTACTACACACATAGACGTAAGACATCAATTTCTTAGAGATCATTTGGCAAAAGAGGATGTATCCATTGAATATATTTCTACTGATTCTCAGTTGGCAGATATATTTACAAAACCTTTGCCAAAAGATCGCTTTTGTCGACTGCGTCTAGAACTGGGTATTATTAATCATATTTAGATTGAAAATATTTTTGTATGCTTTTACTTTTTGTGTGGTGTGCTATAAAAAGAAAATAAAAAATTGAAAAAGAAAAATAAATAAATATATATATATATAATGTCTATCTCCTCATTTTGTACTTTTCATCTTTGACGTAAAACATATGTCTTATGGATTTCAAATATTATATTCTTAACAATGCTTGCATTCAAAGTCTACATGCTTAATTAGGTCATATTCATTAATGAGTAACTAAGGTCTTTCATCTTCAAATCACACTTACACAGATCAAAATGTTTTTGATATGGCTTTGTAATCTTGAATAAGAAAAGTGGTTGTTGGTGGAATAAATTATGTTTAACTAATGGGATATGATGTTCCAAGGCAAGGGTAAAAAGAATAGCTCTCATCAAAATATATATACGTGTATAAAAAGAATAACAAGACAAGTGTGTTAAAAATATATACACAGAGCTTCGTATGAAAAATGGATACGATCCATGTCCTTGATACTACCCTCGGACATCCAACTTATGCTATAAAAGTTATTTTCTTAGCGTTGGTGTTAAGTCCGTCAAGCACTGCTATTTCACATTTAAAAATCCTTATCGGTCGTGTTTGGAATTGGTACATTGAACTCATATTACATGAGAAGGAGAAACTCAATCTTTGAAGTAAATATATTTCGTTAAAAATTGGATATGACAGGCTGTATTCCTTATTACATCTCCATATGTACTAAACTTTTGATCATCACACTTGAGCACGAAGATGAATTATGCTAGTTATGATTTAGTGCTTATTGCTTATTTATTCATTGTGGTCATCAATGTATTGCTTTTTGTTCTGCTTTATAATGTTTACTTTTCCATTCATCATATGCTATTTACTGTCTTATGCATTTTTGATGAAAACAAAGGGGGAGAGATTATACTAAGATTGGGAATGGGAACATGATCACGATGTTACATGATGATACTTTGTTTGGGAATCAGAGATAGGGGGAGCATGACAATAGGGGGAGCATATTTTTGCCATGCTTGCTTGCCGGCACTTAATCATTTTGCCATTCATGCTCAAAATTTCATGCTTAACACTTCACACACTTCACAAGTTTTTGGTGTAATCTTAATGTTTGGTTTGTTCTCATCAAAAGGGGAGATTGTTGGAAACAACCTCCTAGACTATGTTTGATGATAACAAACCCTATTGAACTGTTTTAATATGTGTGTTAAGTGTGTATCAGGTCTCTATGCAGTGTGACCGTCATGTTTGGACAGGTTACGCATGTACGTACTCAAGTACGTTGAAATACGAAGCTGAAAATACATTTGGAATTACGAAAGCTGATCAAACAATGAAGTATAGCTATGAAACTCTACCCTAGAGTAAATCATATGCTATAAACATCATGAGAATTTTTTCAGGAATTATGGAAATTGTTTGAAGCCAAAATACGGGGAAATACGAATAGATATAGAGTATACAATGAAGGAAATTTTTCTACAAGTTATGAAATAGGGTGAAACTTTTCTACAATGTGAAGAAAGCCATATAAGATTTATGAGAATTTTTTTCAGAATTTTTTGGATTTATTTGATGCCAAAATACAGTGGAATACATCAAACATACACTGATAATTTGACATACGGCACTGTTGGTTTATACGACTTCCCCGCAGCTTCGATACCGACCGACGTGGCCTTATCGAGGCCGTTCAGCTCGCATCCGACGGTCGCTCTTGATCCCAGAAGCGGAGCGACGTGGACGTTTGATAGCTGCTCGATCGAGATCCGATGGCCACCGTTCACTTGAACTCGAGCAGATGGAGTTAACTTTGGCGGGCGCAGCTATCTGAGTCTGCATCGACGTGGCTCCATCGCAGCCATCCAAGCAACGATCGGACGGTGCCAACAGAAGCGGGTCCTGGTCAAAGCGGACGGGCGCTGCAGCACGATTCTTGACGGCCACTTGGCGCTTCCTCATCAGATCGCGCCTGATTCGACGGCTCACGACGCTGCCGACAGCGGGTTTCAGATCCGACCCGTTAAATGCGTTTTAAACGTGTTTTTCGACGGGTTCGGGTCCACTGGCACAGTGCAAAGACCCGTTAAGCTTCACCTATAAAAGAACTTGTATACCCCCTTACATTTTCATCCATAAGTTGAGCTCTATAGATCCAAATTGAGAATCATTTGCGGCGTTACGACCGTGGCTTCATCCCCGACGTACTGACACCAAGTTGCATAGCTTGTTCCTCCTGTGCATCAAATGGCATCACGTTGATCGGGGATCTTCTACCGACTACTTTCACGGGGACATCGACTTCTTCCTCTATAGAACTCTGATGGACATTCCAAAAGAAGCGTTGCGGAGCTACTGACATACCGAAAGACGAGTATCAGAGGGATCTTCACAAATATGCTTTCTAAACTCTTGATCTTATATTATTGTGAATACGTTGTTGTATTTGTCTTTGGTTTTTGGGTTTTACACTTTCTTCCGCTAAACTGTTTTGAGTAATTCGAGTGGTTGGGGCATATTAGATTGGGAGAGCATCATAGTATTGTTGTCTTTTTGGGCTTTGGTGAGCTAGGGTTAGTCAGAGTGGTTAGAGTTAGGGCTCTAATCTTGTGTGACTGTAACTGCTTAAAGAAACAATTTTTAGTGAGGTTGTTCCGGGGTGGATGTAGGTCTTGGGAGACCGAACCACGTAAATCTTCGGTGTCATCTGCTTGCTTTGGTTGTTGTGTGATTTGCTTTTCTATTGCTTCAACTTATCTGTTTTAATTAGACTTAAATATTTTTATCTCGCGATAATTTGGTCATCGGCCTATTCACCCCCTCTCTAGGCCCTATTTAGATCCTATAGATTTCAGTTGCTAGCTTTCTTCAGCGTCTTCCCAAACCGTTCAAACCAGGCCCCCGACTAGTCGACTAATGCCGAGGCCATCTACATTTAGCTTAACCACTCCTGAACCAGGGGGAACCCACCGAATAAGTGAAGGAGAAGGATAGGCTGGAGGGGGCTTGCAATAAAGCCGAGATATCTCTGTTGCACCCTGATCAATCTGCCTGGGTATAAGAGTACCCTAGTATCCATGTCCCCAGTTGAAAAAACCCTTCGGCAGCGGGCGACCCAAATCTTCCACAAACATGTACCAAACAAGACAACCTGATGTGGTGGATGTGTCCCAGTGTCCAAGAAATTCTTTATCCACTCCACCAAAGAACAGCGATAGAAATTCGGGAAGGTCGATCTAGGGAAGAAAGCATCCCAAACCCTACTTGCTTCGATGCAATTTTTGAGAACATGTACCGTAGTTTCAGGCTCATCTACACACAAAGAAATCATCAAATTCACAAATTCACAAATTGCTTATTTTTATGATTTCAAATAAACAAAAATTTACTCATCAATTAAGAAATGCTGTTTTTGGCGTGGGAGCCAAGCTGAATTGGGCGTTCATTCTTATTTGTTTGTTTGCAAATTGTAAGTTCAGACAGAATAAATATGTAATTAAAATATAAATACGCAATTAAAATATTGCATTTAGCTAACCATTAAAGACCATGTCTTGGTTGTTCGGGGAGAGTGGGACCCACAGACACGTAGCGACGAAAAGAGGACCACGTGGATCTCGGGACCACGCCGGCGGCAGCAACGGATGGGAAAATAGCCGCCGTAAGTGAATGTAGTTTTGCATTAAAGTCCACGTTTGTTTCTGTATTTGTGGTAAAAAAAATTCATGTAAAAGGAATTGCAAAGAAATACTTATCCAAATATATAGACCCCCAAAAAATATTTTAGTCTTAGTCTCTATTTTTTGGCTAAATTTCTCTGAAATATTATAAAACTTTCGCGGACTATCTAAAATTCCTCAAACATGCCAAAAAAGTTAATTGCATAGTTAATTGCAGTCTATTGAACAATAAAAATTTTGATCCTAAAGGAGCGTAAAAAGTTCACAATACTATACTATAAAGATAATTGATGAATTTTTTCGATAATTATGAAACGCTAATTATATCCACGCGTGCCTGACCTAGAATTTTCGCAAATAAACAATAATTAGGGAAGATATGTATGGATCTTGGCCTGAAACACTCTGACGCTCAAGTTAGAACCACTCTGTAATATTGGCAAAACATCAATACACCAATTAGGTTAAACCAGACGGGTCGATTGCACGTATATAAGGATGCCGATTACTACAGTGTATATGGGGTAGAAGCAATAAGTTAGTAATTAGCATCACAGCCTGATTTTCAAGCATAAGCTAGGATTTATTAGGTGGTTAAGAGTATTTTTTAGCAAGAAGGATAAGCCAATATGCAACTCTATGTGAAAAAGCAAAAAAAAGATAAAGTGGTTGAATGCTTAATCCAATGCCATTTTGATCAAGATAACGTTTCTCTTTAAGAAGCTTAATTAAATTGGTTTTATTGGAAGAGCTCATGCTTTCTCAATCCAATAAAATTTAAATTTTTTTCCCTTTTTTGGGTGGAAATTTAAATACATCTTCATTTTAAACGGAAAACAACCAAAGTTAATAACTATATTCTATATGGTTGCATATTGTACATATTCAATATATTTTGATGCACGCGGCATGTGCAAATTTATCTTACAAAAGAGGGAATTACGAAATTGTCATTTGTTGAGTATTGGACTTCTCACTACTTGGTTTTCAAAATGAGCAAACATAAATACTTGTGACTAATCCCATACATGCAGTTAATCCATTGCCTAAGCTAATAATGAAGATCATATATCAATGGATGACTATCAAGATCAATCAAAACTCAGTGAATTGAAGATTGGGTGATCAAGTTGAAGAAGGAGGCTTCAAAGACTTCTAGGCCATTCAAGAGAAGGAAGAGAAGCATATAATCAATGTAAATCTTTTTATGCTTTCATTTCTCTTGATTAGAATGTAGCATTGTAGTAGAACTATCTTGTAGCTCACACACTTCACTTTATCTATCCTAGTATGCCTTTAGAAATCATTTCCAAGAATTCCATCTCTTCATTCCCTTTATTATCATTTTGGAGTTTTAACAGGCGATTGAAGAACAAAATGCAGGTGCTTGTCTCCATACAGGCACATGAGAATTGGTTTAGGTGATGTTTCAACTATGAAATATATGTTTTTTGATGCTATTGAAGGCCTTAATGATGATGATGTTTTTAGTGCTGTTGTGTTTATGTGGAAGTCATGCCCAAATTTAAAGTAGTCTTTATGTTCACAAGTGGTGTTAGTTGGATGTGGCTTAGTATGAAATTGTGATCTGTTGAAAGAAAGCATTGTTAAAGTTGAATCATGTGATGAAAGAAAGAAAGAAATGTACAATAACGGCCAACTAAAGATGGCCTGTTGTGAATTATTGTGCCTTGTAGTGAAGAGGGAGCATGTGGTACAATGTCTTTTGTGCAATTGTTACCTTTATGAAAAAAATGATTAAGTCATCTTAAAAGAGGGTGGCACGGGGTTTGGGGGAACCAAAGTAGTAGATGGACATGAGGGATGGACCGTTTGTGGTTTGCACTCTTGACGTAGCCCATGAGGCGGGGAGTGGCGGATATAAGAAGAATTGTGGAAAGGGCTACTTTGTTAACAGCATTGCACGCTTGGCTCAGTCCATAGCATGTCTGGGGGAGTTCCAGTCCCACCCCAACTGGGTGAGGGAGATCCAGTCCCAAAAGGGTCCTACCCACTACCTAGGTTCCAAAACGCCAACCAACGATTTAATTGATAACCCATATTATTTTGTAGCATTTGTAAATGTTGTTTACTTGTGTAATTCCTTTTTGGTGGCACCTTGTGTATTCCTTCTAGGCCCATGCCGTGACTCTTTTACTTTATACATGATTCGTAGTACTAACTCTCTTTTGCAGCAACACACCAGTGCAGCAGGTACGTTTTCCTACTATTACCTTAATATTATGCAGCTACGTCTTCCCTTGCATGCTATGGTACTGTACGTCATATTCCATGCATAGTAGCTCATTTCAGTAGATGATATACTACGTAGCATTGGGATATCCTACTGGGACACATGTTGACGTGCCCCCGTTGACTTTTCAGGTGTTGGTTCTTGGAGTTGGAGGCACATTAGCTCAGCTGGTTGGAGTCGCGGGTTTTGTGTAAGTGTGTGAGTGGCTTGGGAGTGTGTTCTTGTACCTTGGTGAGATGAGTGTTTTGTTGTAGATGAGATTTGTATAAGCAAGTTGGATATGGACAGTTTGTATATATATGTGTGTGTGTATATATATATAGGAATATGGGCCTGAGCTGACAGCGCAGGAAATTTTCCTGCACTGTCAACCATTTGAGGCCCAAAAAAGAATTAATTTTAAATTTTTTGCAGTATGTTCTACTACTTGTTAACTAGCTCCCCACCAATTTTCAAAACAATCCAACACCGTTTGAGCCCCCATCCATGCATTTCAAAAAGATAGCTCAAATTCTGGAAACTGACGGTGCAATCTTTTTGAAACGCATGGATGTGGGCTCAAACGGTGTTGGATTGACTTCAAAATTGGTGGAAAGCTAGTTAACAAGTAGTAGAATATACTGCAAAAAATAATTTAAAAAAATATTTCTTGGGCCTCAAATCGCTGACAGCACAGGGAGGCCGAATCTGTGCTGTCAGCTCACCTTCATATTCCTCACACACACACACACACACGCACACACACACACACACACACACACACACACACACACACACACATGAGAATAATGGATATCATACGCCATATGAGATAGGCTCACATACGCCTTCTCACATAAAGCAACAAAGTACAACCAAGTACAAGCCCATGTAGGCTTGTACTTGGTTGTTTTATGTGAGAGGACATATGAGAGCCTATCTCATATGACGTATGAAAGCCATTACACACACACACACACACACACACACACACACACACACACACACACACACTAGTAATAACACGTGCCCGCGAGCACGGTTCATTTAAGATTTTCACCAGCGAAATCTTTATTCCCCAAAAAAATATTTTCACATCCAAAATTTAAAACAACAACAAATTAGCGTAAAATATTTAGCGGCACAGTCACATTCGGCGTGGGTGCCTTCGACGCGGAACAACAAAAACGGCGCGGATACCTTCGGCGTGGAACAACAAATTCGGCGTGGGCGCCTACGGCGCGAAACAAAAAATTCGGCGAGGGTGCCTTCGGTGCGGAACAACACGTGAGCACCTTTAGTGCGGAACAACCGCGAGCACCTTCAGTGCGGAACAACGCGCGAGCACCTTCAGTGCGGAACAACAAATTCGACGCGGGCGTATTTTACGCGGAACAACAAATTCGGCGCAGACGTATTCAGCGCGGAGCAACGTGCGAAGGCATTCGGCGCGGAACAACAAATTCGACGCGGGCGCCTTTGGCGCGGAACCATAAATTAGCGTAAAAAATTAGCGAGTGTGCGCCTTCAGCGCGGAACAAAAAACCTTCGGGTATTTTTCGGTGACAGTATTACCTTAAATTTTTTTACGCCTACAGCGTAGAACGACAAAGCTCAGGGTATTTTTTGGTGACGGTATTAACTTAAATTTTTTTACACTAGTTTGTTGTTCCACTGAAATTTTTTACACTAATTTTTTTACTTGTTCAATTTAATGGATCGTGTTTGTCCACAATCTTCCACAAGACACTTTTAATTTCAAAGTTTTGGTTCTCAAGACACTTTCCCCCCAAAATTTAAGTTTTCCCACTAAAATTTACACAAAATCCATTCTCAACCATTGATTTACTAAGATCAAATCTCAGCCACTCTTTATTTTGTCATAAACATTTTTAATTTCAAAGTTTTGGTTTCCAATACACTTTTCTCCCCAAAATTTAATCTCCACAATTTTTCCCACTACACTTTTAATTTCAAAGTTTTGGTTCTCAAGACACTTTTTCCCCCAAAATTTAAGTTTTCCCATTAAAATTTTCACAAAATCCAATCTCAACCATTAATGTACAAATATCAAATCTATTACAATTGAGGGATGTTTTTGAATTTGTCACATGTGGCAATGTTGCATCGCCACATAGGACAACGTTCTTAAACCTCAAACCCAAAAAACCCAAAACCTCACCCAACCTCCCAAAACACACCCAAACCCAAAACACCCAAAATCACACCCCCAATAAAAAACCAAAACCCCCAAGATAATACACACACTCAAACCCACCCTTCTCATTTTCACCTGTTTTTACACTCATCGAAACACCCGTGTGGGTCCCACGTTCTGATTGTGTAGGTTGGTTATTGGGTGTGTCCGTGCACCCTTTTAATTTCAAAGTTTTGGTTCCCTAGAAACTTTCCCCCCAAAATTTAAGTTTTCCCACTAAAATTTACACAAAATCCATTCTCAACCTTTGATTTACCAAGATCAAATCTCAGCCACTCTTTATTTTGTCATAGACACTTTTCATTTCAAAGTTTTGGTTTCCAAGATACTTTTCTCCCCAAAATTTAATGTCCACAATTTTTCACACAACACTTTTAATTTCAAAGTTTTGGTTCCCAAGACACTTTCCCCCCAAAATTTAAGTTTTCCCACTAAATTTTTCACAAAATCCAATCCCAACCATTGATTTACCAATATCAAATCTCAGCCACTTTTTATCTTGTTCCAGTCAGCCCTAGAATTCAAAAAAGGTTGTCAAATGCATAATAGATAGTCATAACCCGTGCCGGCGGGCACGGTTCATTTAAGATTTTCACCCGTGAAATATTTGTTCCCAAACATTATTTACACAGTCAAATTTGTGCGGAACAACAAATTCGGCGGAGAACAATAAATTCGACGAGGGCGCCCTTGAGTCGGAACAACAAATTAGCGTAAAAAAATGGCGCGGGCGCCTTCAGCGCGAAGGGTGGAAGTGCATAAGTGTGTGTGTGTATGGTGTGTGAGTAAAAAGTGAAATGAGAGGGTTTTTTTAGCAAAAAGGGGAAATAGGTGGTATTCTACGCAAATGTAGTGATTGTGGGGGGTTTGAAAATAAAAGGAAAAAAGTGGTGTTTTTTCTAAACACTCATCTCAACCCTTCTTTTACCAAGATTAAATCTTAGCCATTCTTCTATCAACCTCTTTATACATCATCATGACATCAGCTTGTCCTAGTCAGCCCTAGAATTCAAAAACCTTTGTGTTTTAATATATATATATATATATATATATATATATATATATATATATATATATATATATATATATATATATATATATATATATATATATATATCAGTGTTTCAGTTGTTGGTTCTCTTTGTGTATTTGTGTTGTTTGGAATGCTACAGGTACTATCCCAGCAGTGCGCAGTGGACCTGCCTGTCTTTTGTATTTCCATTCGTAACACTCGCTGCCTTGGGATTACCTAGAACAGATTCGTACTCCCGGGTAACTTGGGAGCGGGGCGTTACAGTAAGTGTATTTCATTATTTCATAACTTTCGTTATATGGATTCACTCTCAGTTTGTGAGAGTGGTTTGCTTGATCCCAAGTTGTGGGATTCAAGAACATCGATTGTTATTCGATTACACTTGTAGAGTTGCTACAAGTGGGTTTAAAGTAAGCCTCAAGTTAGGGTTCTAACTTGAGTATCCGGAGGTATCCGGGTAGAAGGGACGCAAGATTACTGGGAACAAGTCGGGTTTGACTTGTATAATCCGAACCCTTAAAACATCTTTGTGTTAGCATTGATTAATTGTTGTATCGTTTAATTCCGCATCTTTGTGGGATTAGGATTTTAATTAGGCGTATTTTCTTAGTTAAATTTTATAAACACTATTCAACCCCCTTCTAGTGTTTTCCTCATAGACAGGGTCCTTACATCATTGTCTCACGTGGCAATGCCACATCGCCACATTGGGCAACAAAAAAATGGTAATTCCATCACCCCGCTAAACCACTAAAAACAAAAAAATCACCATCGTTCCACTTATTTACATGGTTGCCTTTCCACCAAGATTTTTGGCATTTTGAACCCGATTTTTTGTGCCTTTTACACCCCTTGACGATACCTGCACACATACACCCATAATTCTCGCTCCTTCTTGGTTGCGCGCGTGCACTGCATCCTGTTTGTCGGGGTTTTTTCTTCTCCGTGCACCATGTGCACGTGTTTTTTCTAGTCTATATTACAAATGAGAGGGGATGGTTTGACATTTGTCCGACATGGCCTCTTTGTCACATGTGACAAGGTGATATTTGTGCCACATCATCATGGTGGGACACACTTATGGGTGGGGTAGTTTCAAGTGATGTTGTGGAGCAACCATGGAAAAGCCCACCGTCATTCTCCTTATTTGCAAGCTTGTCAATGTTTATTTTTCATAAAACCCAAATGTCACTCCCTCTTTTCCATATATACGGATTTTCCATCGGTATTTTTTCACTTGACCCACAAGCCTTTTACAATTTAACACTTGCTTTTTCCCCTTTTACACTGGATGATGCCCACCCACACACCCACACTCCCCTCTCATTTTCAGTTGTGTGCATGTCAAGTATCATGTGTGGGGGTTTTTTCTTGGGTCCCTCTGTACTATGTACACGGGTTATTTTTAGTCTATCTTACAATTGAAGGATGTGAGTCTCATCTTTGTCCTACTAGGACAAACCTTTGTCCTATGTGATGGGTGGAGATGGATACCACCTCATCCCCCTACATGGGGGTGCCACCTCACCCTCCCAAATGAATCCCACCAATGCCCCTTTTTACGACTCTGCCATTGCCATATAATATCCCAAAAATCACCCCCAAATAACCTGGCCTCTTTCCCCTATTTACGGGTTTACCATTGGGCTTTTCCCACTTAGCCCCATGTAGTTTTTTGCACTTTAACCTCGCGTTTTGCCCTTTTACCGCTCAACGACGCGCGCGCGTGCACACACACACCCACCCATTCTTCTCACTCTTTTGTCGGTCACTCGCGTGCACCCTATCCTTTGTGTGGGTTTTTTCTTCGCACGTTTTAACACTTTTACCTCTTGAGGATAGCCACCAAACACCCACTCTTCTCGCTCTTTTGTCGGTTGTGCGTGTGCACCATATTCTTTGTGTGGGTTTTTTCTTGCACTGTGAACTCTGTGCTCGGATTATTTCTAGTTCTTTATACAATTTAGGGCATGTGTTCTAATATGACAAACCCAAATGGCACCCGTTGTCCAATGTGGCAAATGGAGAAGGGTGCCACATCAACCACCCCACATGGGAGTGTCACCTCACCCCAAAGAAAAAGCCTCCCAAATCCCATTATTTGCATGTTTGCCAGTTTCCTTTCATGAACCCAAGCGGTACCCCTAAAAAACCCTCCCCCTTCCCCATATTTACGGGTTTGCCATTGGCCCTTTTACACTTTGACCCCCACGTTTTTGCACTTTAACACATGCGGTTTTCCATTTTGCCCCCAGGCGATACCCACATACACACCCACACTTTTCTCTCATTTGCAGCCGTGCACAGGTCCCGCATATTGTGTGGAGGTTTTTTTTCTTGGGTTCTTGTGCACTATGTGATATGTTATTTGACCCAAAAAACCCCTCACTGGTTTCCCATATTTACGGGTTTGCCATCATTCTTTTTCCACTTTGTCCCTACGTTTTTTGTGCTTTGGCCACTACTTTTCCCCTTCTAACCCCCAGACGCTACACACACATACACACACTTCTCTCTCATTTCCTGCTACGTACGGGTCCCATTTTTTCTTTGGTCTCCGTGCACTATGTGCACATGTAATTTCTAGTTTACTCATATATGGAAGAGACATGTTGAATCCTTTGACAAATTAAGAAAGAAAAATGTAAATTTTCACTAAAATAGACATGTGTTTTCGTGTTTAAAACAATGTCTCTTCTTAAGATAATATTAAGAAATACATATATATATATATATCTTTTATGGTGCATTTTTGTGTGTGGATTCGATCTCTCATTTCTAACTTTTGCTTTGTATGGAATTTGTCTTCAAAGAGGTTTTTTTTGGTGCATCGGAAGATTGTATTCAAAGAGTTATTACCATCTTGAATAAATATCAATATTTGAATTTGAAGAAAGAAACATAAAATCAAGCATGGTGCCTTTGAAATGCAATCATAAACTTAGCAAATATATTTTGCATAATTTGTGTGGAAGGTGAGAAAGTGGACAATACCCAAATACATAATTTGTTTTAGACATTTGCTGCTCAAATCTTTCATATCTATAAATTTATTCATCAAATTTTCATTTTTAGAAAATTTTCCTCCAAATGACTCAAGTCATGTGATATTACCCCTTTTGGTTAGTAATAAAGAAATATTTGTTGTGAATGGGTATTTACTGGGTTGGATGAGTTATTGGGCCAACCCAAGTGTTTGGGCCCATATCTGTATAAGCCCACTTGTATTCTCCCCTTTGGCTATAAATATAAACCTGAGGGCTCTCCCCTCAGTAGTTGATTCATAACACGTTATCAGCACGACTCTAAAAATTTTTTTTTTCCACAAAATTTTCTTTCCGTTCGTTGCGAAGGCGAAGGCGAAGGCGAGACGGGAGATCCACGAGCGCCTTGCAAGGCTTCCTCCATCAAGGGTCGTCATCCGCGTAGGGCTTCGAGCAACCGTCGCTATATCCGGAGGACAGATATAGAGGTAAAAATACTAAAAACGATATTTTTAATCATACGTATGATTGTCTCTCCCCTAGATCTCGCAAGATCGTCATGGGGATTCATCGTCGACTTGAAAACGACGGATTTTTCATACCAAAAACTCAATTTTTAGGGTAAAAACCCAATTTTGAACCCTCCGGCGGCTAGTCGTCACCGGACCCCCCCAACCCCTCGCCGGAACCCCCCCTCGCCGGAAAACCTCACCCCACCCACCCTGGCCGCCTCCCCCTGCAGGGGGGGCGGCCCCCGCCGCCGCCTCCCCCTGCAGGGGGGGGGGCGGCCCCCGCCGCCCCCCCTGCAGGGAGAGGCGGCGGCGCCCCCCTGTAGGGGGGGCGGCCCCCGCCGCCCCCCCTGCAGGGGGCGGCGGCGGCGCCGGCCCCCCCATGAAACCCTAGGGGCAAAAAAAATTAAAAATTTCCAGATCTGTGGGCCTGAAGCTCACATCAGATCTGTGGGTTTCAGGCCCACAGATTTCAAAAAAAAAAAATTATTCCAGATCTGTGGGCCTGAAGCCCACAGCAGATCTGTGGGCTTCAGGCCCACAGATTTAAAAAAAAAGAAAAAAAAAGAAAAATCTGTGGGCCTGAAGCCCACAGACCTGCTGCGGGCCTCAGGCCCACAGTCAGATTTTTATTAAAAAAAAGAGGCTTATGGGCCTGAAGCCCATAGGTCGACTGCGGGCTTCAGGCCCGCAGGCTGGTTTATCTGAAAAAAAAAAAATTGGGGGAGGCAAAGGGCTATAAACTCGCCTCAAAAAGGCGATTTATTAGCCTAAATATTAATTTAAAAAGGGGATTTAAGGGCAAAATATTCGTGAAAAATCACGGTAAATTACGGGACAAATATCGGGCATGCGAGGAATTTTTGGGGATTCTTGGGGGGGCTTTTGGGATGATGAGGGAATCTTTTCCCTCTAACAAAGAAAATGTTTATTCGGGGCTCTTAATCAATTTAATTGATTAAACCCATTCAATTTACAACCTTTGCATTGTAATGATTTTTTCTGCAAAAATCACATTTACATGCTTTGCATCTCTGGTATATTTTGTTGGATATTATATGCGTGGTTGTGCATTGTATTTAAAACTTAATAATTAGGAAGATCCTGCGACCGCTCTGCCGTTAGTAACCTAACGGTGTATGACGTTGTCCAGTGGTCCAATAATTATTAAGTGTTTAAATTATTTATCCATCTCTGCGAATATTAAATGCCTGTGATGCCTGTGATGAAAATGTCTGATGAAAATGTTGATGAGCACAATATTTCTGCATGAATTGCTAAATGTGGTTTTTGGATCGGCCGTTTAGTCCCACAGTTTATTTCCCGCACTTTTCTTTTATTTCTTGAGAGAAATTGTAGTGAGGAATTTATGTAAATGTCAAAGAAAGAAGACCAACTTCCATGAAGACGGAGGCCACGCTTGAAGATGGAGATATCATATGGGACCCACGGGGTTTCCAAAGTTGTATTTTCATTTTTAAAGCTGCAAATTTGTATAATTTGGACTGTGGACTTTTGGACTCTTTCTTGTGGGACTGGCCGATCCACACATTTAGTTTTTCGTTAAATATTGCATCTGCATGAAAATGTTTTCTCTGATTAATTATTAATTCATGCATGTTTGTGCTCTGCTAGATAAATGGCTAATATTGCAAGCATTAATTTCGAAGTACTGGAAGCATCAGGTAGAAACTATCTAAGCTGGCAGCTAGATGTAAAGTTTCACCTGCGGGCAAAGACCCTCATCGCTGTTGTGACTGAAAAAGAAAATGTTAGCAATATAGAGAAGGCGCAAGCCATCATCTATATTCGCCGCCATGTGGACAAGACCTTAAAGGCTGAATACCTTACGGTCGAAGATCCACTTGAGCTATGGACTGCCCTTGAGGACAGGTATAAACATCAGAAAGATGTTATACTCCCAAGGGCACGATACGAGTGGGAGAACCTGAGACTGCAGGACTTAAAGTCCGTTGCTGAGTACAACTCAGCACTTTTTAGCATCACCGCACGCCTGAAGTTGTGTGGTGAAAAAGTCTCAGAAAATCGCATGCTGGAAAAGACGTATACGTCCTTCCATGAAAAAAATGCGATACTCATGCAGCAATACCGTGAACGCAAGTTCACCAAGTATTCCGAGCTGCCGTCATGTTTACTCATGGCCGAGTAAAACAGAGAGCTTCTTCTCTCCACTCACAATATACGCTCCCCGGCACTGCCCCCCCAACAGAAGCTCACTATTCCTCTTCCTTCAAAAAGAAGAGAGATAATAAAAGAAAAGAAAGACCACAGAAGGGGGGTCAACAGAAAAATGCCAAGGGCCATGTATATCAGCAGCGAAATAATAAAAGTAAGCGGAAGTTCACGTGGCACAGAAATGACAAAAATAATTCACCCCCACCCAAGAGGGAATGAGATGACCAGTGCCACAATTGTGGCTTGAAAAGCCACTGGTCCAGAGTGTGCCGAACTCCGCATCATCTCCAGGATTTGTATAAAAAGAACAAGAAAAATAAAGTTGAAACAAACCTGATGACATCTGATGCTCCAGTCAAGTTTTCAGCTGACAACTTCGAAAATGATGACTTGCTTGATTAGCCCTTATTTTTATCTTAGCAATTTGTTTTGATAATAATTTATGAGAGCATTTTAATTATGAAATTTGTTCTGAATGAAAATGTTTTAGTAGACAATAAATGAATATGTCTATCTGAATATGCATGTGCCTTTACGTTTCATCTTTTGAAACTGCTCTCATAAATAATTAGTAGACAATAAACACGTACGATCTCTTTCAATACAAAGCCCAATATCAGGGCTATATTGAAGATCCAGGGAATGCAACACAGTTGCCCCCAAACGACACAAAAATAAAGGATGCATTAATCCCTCCGAATTCCAAAAGAAACTTTCTAAGTTTCAAGGACATCCGTTTCAACGGATTCCACTTGGAAACAGCAAATGTAAATGAAAAAAAATTACCGTATAAAACGTCTCAAGAAAAAGGAGTAAAATCCACACTTGAACGTTTTGAGAGCCTTATAGGCCTCCACTATACGAAGATTCGGAGAAAGGAAGCAGAATTAAACGGAGCACCTGAAGTGCCCTACATCAGCCGAGTTTTTACTCTGGCATGTTGGACTTGGCCACCCTGGATTTGTGATGCACAACATCTTATCCTATGGGTATGACTTGAAGAACCAGAAGATTCTTCAGAAGGGAAAATTCCCTCGCATCCCTTACTATAAAGGAAGATTAATTACAAGGCCATCTCCACGAAAAGTTGAAAAAGGATCTCCACGCTTAATCAAAAAGAATACAAGGAGAAAGATGTGGATAAAATCCACCACCCCTAGTGGGCTATTTTGGTACTTCATTGTACTGATAAATGCATCCTCAGAATATTCGTACGTATGTCTACTACAAGACCCGCAACTTAGCTTTTCCAAAGCTATTGGCACACGAATAAAAATGTTGCGGGCACATTTCCCAGACAATAAAATGTTGTAAATAAGTTTGGTTAATGTTGGGAAATATACCTCCCAGTCTTTTCAAGAGTACTGCCAATCAACGGGAATTGAAAATGAACATACAAGTGCCACATGTTCATACCCAAAATAGGTCGGCAGAGTCACTGAAAAGTAGATTCCAATGGACTGAACGTCCATTAAATCCCGATTACCTATGGATGCATGGGGACATGCAAACTCTGCATGCTGCATCGTAAATGAAAATAAGACCCTCTGGAGGTCAGAGTCTCCAATGCAATTTGCATATGGAATGCCACCGAACATTTCTCATCTGAGAATCTTCGGTCGCGCAGTCTTAAATCCCCATTGCACCACCAAATAGGACCAAAACGGTACTCTACGTCGCCTAGGTATCCATGCAGGGTTTGACTCACCCTCACTTATACGATACCTAGAACCCCAAACGTGGGACGTAATTAAGGCACACCTTGAAGACTGTGATCTCGATGAGACGAGTTTCCCAAAAATAGGCCCAGATACTAGAAAATCTGGCGCGAAGAAAATTATAACGTGGGATACTAACAGCTTGACCCACTGTGATCCGGTAACAATACAATGTGTATATGAGATCCAGAAGATCTTCCACATATAGAACACTGTTCATTAATTACCGGAATCATTTATTGACAACCAGAAGATTGTCAGATCACACATCCCTGCTGCAAAAACTCCAGCTAGGATTGACATCCCCGAGAATGGATGCAATCCACCAGCAGCAGAAGTGGCTGATCCTCAACAGAAAAGAGGCAGACCACCAGGCTCCAAGGACAGAAACTCCTGGAGACCTTAAGACAATACTACCACAGGACAATGAGCTCCTGTCCACACCATCACCCTTCCCGGAATCCACTGCAGAGGAATTGCCGGGAAAAAGTGAAATTAAGTAAATGTTGTACGTACTGGGGAGGTGTTGGACAGATAGAACATAAATTGTCGACAATATATTCACGTATTATATTGCCATATACATCGCAATGGCGATGATGTTTGCAAATTATCGTTCCACACTCCGTTGCTAGAAGGCAAACGTAGAGATTGGCCAAAATGTGGAATGTGGCAATAGAAGATGAGCTGGACTCACTTATGAAACGTGAAATGTTCGGACCTGAAGTCCTGACACCAAAAAGGTGTCAAACCTGTGGATAAAACAAAGTATTGCAAACATAAGAAAAATAAATATAAAATCGTATGCTATACGGTACAACCTATAGCCCAAGGAAAATTTCGCTGAAACTAGGGATCGAACAAATTCAAATGAGCATGTCTCATAAATGATGCATCAATCTCCCCAAGTTATCAAAAACGAATCCCTTACGATTTGGCGAAGGGAAATTATGGATATGCCGTTATTGGATGTTGTGACGGCATACCTCCGTGGATATCTTGTAAAGATAATTTCCACATTTCCTTAAAATGCCTGAATAGACTTCGGGACGTCTATTCAAATGAAGAAATAGAAGTATAACAAATAAATGTACAACCAAGAGAATCACTTGACAAGTCAAAGATTCCTACTGAAGGTTGTCTTTGCATCTGTGCAAAGAACAGGATTAGAGATCATAGTTGGAGACAACTAAAATCTCATCGGATCTCCTGAAGAGAAAACCGAACTACATGTACAAGCCTGACCTTTGAACATGAAAAGACCTAGGCAAATATAAAGTCATGGCTCATAGAATCCTGTTACAAACGCCCAGAAGTGCGTTGGAGAAATTAATAGGACCATAGTCATCCAAAGTACACCTACGGTGATACACTTACTGGATGTATAAAAAGAACCCTTCCGATCGCTGGAAGAGGGGGAGGATATAACTGGTCCTAAAGTCCCTTATCTAAGTGCAATCATGCACTCCTGGCTAAACTGCACGCGTCCCGATATAGCAGTTGCAGTAAACTCATTAGCCAGAGATAGTTGGCACCTAAAAAGGGGCCATTAGACCTGAGTTAAGCCTTCTGCGCTTCCTCCAAGGGTCGAAATATTTGGACTTACAAAATGTAGTAGCATCCTCCAATGTTTATGCAAATGCAGGTTTCAGGTCCAATCCCTATGCTGAGAAATCACAGAACGGGTACCCACAGTAGGATGGCCATCCCCTGCAGATCTGCAAAGCAACTTATGAAGGCAACATCATCCTATCATTCCGAGATCCTCACCATTCTAGAATCACACCAATGGTGTATTTGAGGGCGCCTGGTGGTACATCACATCCCAGTGACGACTGGGATAGAGGCTGGTTCTGTGGAGCTAACCATATAGTCTGAAGACCACATCAGAGGCGACGAAACTCAGCAACCTCTTCAGAGTTCCTGGATTCAGCAGCTGCTTGATGGTGATAAAATTCGTAATCTGTGTACATTTTCGGAATATTGTAAATAGGAGTGGTGAGATAAGCCTACGAGATCTGAAAGCCTAAGAGCTTTTACAGATCAGGGGGAGTTGACAGAATTTGTACTCTTTTCCCTTAGCTATGGTTTTTCCCACTGGGTTTTCCATAGCCAAAGGTTTTAACGAGGCAAATCAAATCAACTCTGGATCCCGAAGTATCCACCTCTCTGTGACGCTCAGAATCCAGAAGTATTCATGAGCAGAGTCACTTGTATAAATCAGGGGGAGTTAAAGAGCGTTTGCACTCTTTTTCCTTAACTATGGTTTTTCCCACTGGGTTTTCCATAGCCAAAGGTTTTAACGAGGCAAATCTCACCAACTCAGGATCCTGAAGTATCCACCCCATGTGAGACCCATGCAGGCTCAGAATCCTGAAGTATTCATGCGCAGGGTCCACAACTATGGCTGGATAAGGGGGAGTGTTGTGAATGGGTATTTACTGGGTTGGATGAGTTATTGGGCCAACCCAAGTGTTTGGGCCCATATCTGTATAAGCCCACTTGTATTCTCCCCTTTGGCTATAAATATAAACCTGAGGGCTCTCCCCTCAGTAGTTGATTCATAACAATATTTTATTATTAGCTAGTTAATTAAATAATTTGTTTATTTCAATGACTCGTCCTCATCTAAACGGAGGGATACATAACATAATCGGGTGTGTTTAGCAATTTTAAAGCATTTTTGAAATTGTGAAAATGATTGACTTTCAAAAAAGAAAAAGTCAAAGGAAACCTTTCATGGAAATCTTTGTTTTAAATTATCTTATGTAATCCTTTATACAATCGGTGAAGTTGTTCTAGGTGGATGCTAAAATGTGACTAGGACAAAGGTAGGCCCCCCCTCCACATCACGCTTCACATAATCCCACACACAAAAACCACCCAAAAGCCTCCCTTTATTTACAAGCGTGTGCCATTTTCCCCCTTTGATCCCCCTATTATTTACATGATTGCCATTGGGATTTTTACCACTTTTACTCCTCGACGATACCGAGACACCCACTTCTCACTCCTTTGCGATTGCGCACGTGCACCGCATTGTGTTCGTGGGGTTTTTTTTGCGTCGTGTACCAGTTATTTCTAATATATTTTATAAAAGATGGATATACAAATGGTTGGTTGATAGAGCTGTGGCTTAGGTTGTGCGAACTTGGCACGGTGGCCCCACTTTGTGGAGGTTGGGAGTTTGGTTTCCCTTTGGGTTGTTGATGTGGGGAGTTGGGGTTAATGCCCCCCACAATCACCCTGAATTACATGCTTGTCATTGTGATTTATTCACTTTGCCCCCCATATTTTTTCTGTTTTACCACCACATCTGCCTCCCCTTTAGGTTCTTTAAATTTTATTTCGAAACTCAAATCTACGCATGATAGGAGATTTTTTCCAACCGGACTTTTCCAAAATATTCTATTTTGGTGAATCTGCTCTTATCAGAATTATGGATATTACAATAAGAAACCCAATACTCATTTTTTTCTTTATTTCCATTTTTGTTTACTTTTACATTTCTAAAAGCTAAAAAAAAAGTTTGCGCATGTGCAGTTTGTTCGTCCAAAGTTTTTGTTGTACTTCAACCCCTAATTTCTCTTATTTTACCCTCCGATGGTACCGACACACACCCAAACTTCTCGTTCCTTTTCGTTTGCGCACGTGCAGTGCACCCTTTTCATACCAAACTTCTCAGCCATTTTCGGTTACGCACGTGCGTGCCATCCTTTATGTGGTTTTTTTTGCTATCGTGCACTCTGCGAACGTGTTATTTCTCGTGCTTTTCTAATATTGCTTTTACAAGTTTCATTTAACTTGTGTGTGTACGCATTTATAATACAACAATAATCTTATGAAATTATAAAATAATTAATGGGCATCAAAATAGACAGAAAAGGAAGCATATGCGTTGTATTTTACTGTTTTTAAATAAAACCATCGTTTTTTTCCATTAATTGAAAATATGAATGCGAACGCGTTTAGTACGAAGGCGGTCTCCTGATCTCTATCCTATTTAACTCTAGTTAAATTATTTCTCTAACCCCAGTTAAACCTCCCTCTCTCTCTAATATTTTCTCTCTCTAAAAAACTCGGGTTGCTACTATTTTTACCTCGCGCTACTCGATACAAAGGCTTGTTACCTCTGCCAACCCCACAGCAGCGAGGAGGAAGAAGAAGAAGAAGAAGCAAGAGGAGAGAGAATAAGAAGAAGCAAAAAAAAAAACCCTACACCCAAAAAGGGAAAAAATCAGAAGAAAATTCGTCGCAGAAAAGAAAAGAAACCTCCCAATTTTTCTCCCCGCGCTCTCTCTCAATTTCTCTGTCTCTATCTTTCCTCTTTAATGGTGTGAGAGCAAGGAATACCCCAAAAAAAAGGTCAGCTCTTTTTTACCCAGTTTCAGTCTTTTTTTTTGTTTGATATGATGTGATTTGTTTGTGGATTTCGGCCACTATATTGAAAAATCTGTGTGCCGTGATTGGGGTTGTGACCCGGATCCGCTGTAAAGCTGCGATTTTTGCTCCAAAGTTGGATCCTTTTCTCTGAAACTTTTTTTTTGTTCTATGAGTCGAGTCTGTATCGTGCCGGTGTCGTTAGAGTTTCGGGACGGCGGTAGCGGATTATTAGCATAAAAAACGTTGTCTTGTCTTTTTGGATAGCTTCCATCTATGTCTGAATCTGCTAATTTTTTTGTTATTGTGGTCTTGTTGTTAATCATTAGATCTAATACCGCATATCTTTCAATTTTTTTTAATTTTCTTCTTTTTTCTGTGTGGATGAATCTGAAAAGGTGTTTATTTATTTAATTAAATCTTCAATTTTGTTGGCAATTATTTCTGTTCACTGGTTCTTCCCCCGTTCTTCTTATTAATATCTCCTCTCTGTCTATTTATTGATTTTTTAAAATTCATTATCATAATTTCATTTCAACTCCTCTGCTGAGCAGACGATAGGTTTTTTAAATTTTTATGGTAGCAAAATTTGTTTTAAGAAGAGATCTATGTATTTGCTGGAATTATATTGGGAAAAAAATTACGTTCAGAGAATAAAATTTCATTTAAAAGGAGGGAAATTTCTTGGATATGATCAAATTTAATTCCAATTAATAGCTTATCTTCAAGAAGAAGACACTTTCAAGTCGGAATCTTTCTGCAATTACAGTGTATATCTTGATATTAATGTTTATATTTCCAAATTTACGTTTTACTAACTTTAGAAAATGCATGATCACTTGTTTTTAATTCCTCCTGCATGCGTTTTTTTTCATTACTTAATTGCAAAAAGATATGATCTTGAAGACTAAATCTTTTCATTTGCAGGTACTGTTTATATTTCTGATAGCAATCCTGCAGCTTTTTATACCCAAATTGATAGCTTCTCCAAATGTTGGCTGGGTTGGCGATGGACAGCATGAGCTTCTCTCGAAACCTCGATTATCTCCATTTTGCTCCCAATTGCTATGACAAAAGCTCAAGCTCCCCCTTTGGATCATTCCAGCAGCCTGCATCTTTCCAACAATCCGCGGCCGCCGATGCCGCTCTGATTGAGGATCCAGCAGACGCCGTTGCTGACGACTTCACGGATACCCTTCCCGACGATGAAGAGAGCGATGATGACATTGGTGTCGAGGAACTTGAGCGCCGGATGTGGCGTGACCGGATGCTGCTGAAGCGCAAGAAGGAGCAAGAGCAGCAGCAGCAACAGCAGCAGATGCACCGGAGCGCAGAGCCGGTTGATGCTGCGAAGCAGCGCCAGTCTCTGGAGCAGGCTCGTAGGAAGAAGATGTCGAGGGCCCAGGATGGGATCCTCAAGTACATGCTTAAGATGATGGAAGTCTGCAAAGCCCAGGGCTTTGTTTACGGCATCATCCCTGAGAAGGGCAAGCCGGTGAGCGGTGCCTCTGATAACCTCCGCGGCTGGTGGAAGGAAAAGGTGAGGTTCGATCGCAATGGTCCTGCTGCGATCGCAAAGTACCAGGCCGATAATGGGATCCAAGGACCGGCTGATGAGTTGAGTTCTGGGCCGGTGAGCCCCCACTCGCTGCAAGAGCTTCAAGACACCACGCTTGGTTCGCTCCTTTCTGCGTTGATGCAGCACTGTGATCCGCCCCAGAGGAGGTTCCCGCTGGAGAAAGGGGTTCCACCTCCGTGGTGGCCGTCGGGCAAAGAGGTGTGGTGGAGCCAGCTGGGGTTCCCGAAGGATCAGAAACCACCGCCTTACAAGAAGCCGCACGATCTCAAGAAAGCATGGAAGGTTGGGGTTCTGACTGCTGTGATCAAACACATGTCACCCGATATTGAGAAAATCCGGAGGCTGGTCCGGCAGTCGAAGTGCCTGCAAGACAAGATGACCGCAAAGGAGAGCGCAACTTGGTTGGCTGTCGTCAAGCAGGAGGAGGACATGTACCGTGAGCTACACCCAGATGCTTGCCCCCCTCCGACTTCCAGGTGTCTGAGCCTAGGGACCATTTCCTTCAGCGGCAGCTGCAGCGAGTACGATGTTGAAGGCGTCGATGACGGCAAGGGCGACGACGAAGTGATGAACCAGAAGCCTGTTGTCGATGGAAACTCTGCCAGTTTGATGCTGCCTCAGATGAAGGAAGAGAACGACGTCGAGTTTATTAAGAAGAGGGCTGCAGCTGGTGAGCCCGATATGATGCTGAATCAGTGTGCGTACAGCTGCAAGAACTCCGACTGCCCCCATAACGACTTCCGCCTTGGGTTTCTTGACAGGGGTGCGAGGAACAATCATCAGTTCATGTGCAAGTATCAGAACAGTCGTCCTCCTCCTTTTGCTGTGACGACGGGCTTTCAGGTGAACGAGAACAAGCCTGTGGTGTTTAACATGCCATACAACCAGCCGAAGCCAACTCCACATGCTAGCCCGGCTCTGCTCCCTGGACCTAAGCTGACGCCTGGCTCTGCCAGCAATCCTGTGAACGTCTCCGATGTCTCAAACTTGGGGATTGCAGCAGATGATCAGAGGTCGATTGATGAGTTGATGAGCATGTACGACAGCAACATGAATTCTGGCGGCAACATGAACAACAAAGGAGGGGCAAATGCAAGGGAGGAGCAGAATCCTGTTCAGCCGAGGTTTGTGATGGAAGAGAGCAATGTGTTTGATCCAGTGATCGGGATGGGTAGCAACATCTTCGAGGAAGTAAACAGCTCGGTGCAGCAGCAGCAGCAGCAGCAGCAGTTCTTCTCTTATGGGGAAGATGTCGGTCAAATGGAGTCGCCGTACAGCAGCCAGCCGAACAACGTGAACTCTGATTTCAGATTCGGGTCCCCTTTCAACATGCCTGCCATGGACTTCTCCGATGCACTGCCCCGAGGGATGGGGGAGGCGCTGATGACGAACCAGAATAACTCCAGTTGGTTCTTCTGAACGGAGTACTTGTAGGGATTTGATGCTGAACATCCTTTGGTAGAAACCTTTCAAATCTGGGTTCAGGTGATGTTCAACATCTTCTCCCTGTGTTTAGCTATGTGGTTTTTCTTTTCTCCTTGTAGAAACCTGTTAAGACTCTGAATTAAGAAGTGATGCCGAGTTCTTCTCTTGGGAAGTCTGAGGCATCAGACTACTGTCCAAATTATACAGGGGGTTAGGGTTGCAGCCGCCTTCGCTTGTGTTGTAGAAGTTTGCAAAGATGATGGGATTTCATGATCGAATCCCTGCATTATGTTTATAAAATCTGCTGTTTGGAAACTCTGTTGTGTTGAAATCCTACTCTATGCATTTCTTAATGTATTTTCACAGGTTATGGTGTTTTTCGGCCAGCTTTTTTGGGCCTAGCATGCATGAACCTTTCTTCGATGCATCCAAAGATCTCATGTAGGGTTCCTTTTTCAATCACCTCCACTGTCATATAAGAGTTGGCGACTCAGATATTGAAACAGAGAAATCTCTTTCAAAGCCTAATCAGCTTTCTCTGTTTTGAACTCTTATGGTGTGTCACAAGAAAGATAATCTCTTTCAAAGCCCTGCCTCCCACCACCACGAGGCCTGTGACTCCTTTCACATGCCTAAACCTAAGCCTAGAAAGTTTTTTGCCTTGAGTGGCCAAAGTTTCAACAGAGGGTGATGCCTGATTCTAATCATGGGGGGAAGAAAATATCTTTCTAAAGCTCTTTAGAAGTGGTGAGCCTGTCTTTAGTTTGGCCAAGAAAGCGAGGTTGGGAACTTGGGACCCCACAATCACTTTCGCCATTGATGATGTGCTTTTTTGAGAGCCTTTGGATATCTATTTTGTTTTCTTAAATGTTCACGTGTTGATATTTTTCAAATTTCTTATGTATTTGCGTAATCGTAACGTATGCATACAATACTTGTATACGTATACATGCAGACGAGGCCGTCTGGGAGTGGTGGAGGAAGGAGGTAGGAAAGGAGGCAGATTCTCTTCAAAGTCGTTGGACATGGCTGGTCATGGTCTTTGAGAAGGGCATTGGTTTATGTTGACGACAATCCATATGGAGGAGGCAAGTCCCACACGTAAATGGGGGTAATGGCAAATTTTCAATAATGAGTTGTTTGTAGATGACAATGGCCGAAGGTGTAAAGTAAAGTGCAAAAACAGAAACATGATTTAGTGTTTAACAGTAACTCCGGCATGTTTTTGCATGCAAGAATTGAGCCAATTGGTTTAGTGGTATTCGTTCTCCATCCCTTTTGAGAGGTCGGGAGTTCAATTCATGATTTCTGACATATCAAAAAATAAAGTCACTCGTAGATCAAATCCGGCCTTGATGAGACTGGATATCCCAAAAGAAAACTTACCAATTACCTTAAATACGCAGCGGAAGGATTGATCACCAAGGTTTCTCTACACCGGTTGTTGTAGATGATCACACGATGGAAAATCTATGAATTTCCACAACCTAAAACTCTCTTTTTTGGTACCGAAATTTGGGTTGGAAAACTAAAGAGTCCACTCTCTCTTGGAAAACGAAGACTAAATGCAAACAGTTTCTCTCTGTTCAAAGTGTGTTAACTACCTTGTGTAGTTATATGACCACTCAATAGCCAATTAATTAATATAATTGTGACATTTCCTAAGTCCTCAACTTAGGTATCACATTAATGTGTGCAATTGCTTCATTTAGCCCTCAAATTCTGACATCTCCCACTCACACATGAATGAGATATATAAGGAAACTTATTTCTTTTATTTTGCGCCAATTCATACTAGAGAAATAGGTCGTGCAACCGGCATACTGCATGAGTTCGGTGCTATATAACGGGTAGGAGTATATATCCATATGAGTAGTTTAGAAGTATGCATCATCCTAGATCATTTAACCACATTAAGTATCATCCCTTGATCTCATTTACTTTGCATTCACAATTGAACTTCGTATAAGCTCAATTGGTCGACCGGTGAACACAAATCAATGTGATACTAGAAATTATCTTCCTCTTCTTGTGGTTCTCTTGAACCTGGCTTAACTCGCTTTTCCAAGTATGTCCTGCCAGACCGAATCTATCGCGATCTCTCGGCAACATCTCAAGATAGAAAACATCAAACCAAGTCTCAAGAACTCGATCGGAGTTTTGAGGGTACTAGATTAAGGCTCTCAAGCCCTCAGGGTCTCACACAACAGTAAGTTGAGATCAAAACCTACGTTTAAACTCTTTGGTTGCTTATGCATTCATGGTATGAAACATGTGTTACAACACTTTCTCCTTTCCCATGAATTGTATGTCTCAACATATAGTGTTGTACAGACGATAATTAGACATCACTATGCCTAACTTTGAATCCTCCAATCTACTCATATCAAACCACTAAGAATCACATCTGACATCTAAGACAGATGATGTGAATTCTTAAATTCACCTTTATAAACATAATGACTCCTTAGTCATTAGTCAACTTGTGATGTTAAGCCCGAACTCATAATTATCCGTCTGACAATTAACTTAAAATCTTGTCTCATCTCCACTCATTTCTTAAATGATGGAGGCGGTTCCCTGTGTGGAAGGCTAACCTTACATCTGTTCGACATACTTTTTAATCAAGAATGCTCCATATAACATTCACAATTTTTGTACGCTATCAAATATATTGACATTAATATATAAACATTGGGAAATACAAAAGAGAAGTACATCATATTCTATGCAATCCTTGAGATCTTGTGTGTTCCAAAAACACATTTCTAGGAATAGGCTTAGTAAGCGGATCTGCTATCATATCCCATATAGATATGTACTTCATGTTTATCTCCTTGCGTTCAACCATCTTCTTAGCAAATTTGTATTTGATATCTATGTGTTTAGTTTTGCAATGGTACTTTGGATCCTTTGTATATGCAATATCCGCCTGACTATCACAGTTAACCATAACTGGATCGAAATCATTTGCGGCAATTAAATGATCCATGAACCTTTTCAACCAAACAGCCTCTTGAGCTGCCGCAGAGAATGCTACAAACTCCGCTTCCATCGTGGATATGGCTATGCATGATTGTTTCTACTACTCCATGATATAACACCATTGTTAAGTAAGAGGACATATCCAAAGGTAGACTTCCTTTCATCAAGGTCTCCTCCCCAATTAGTATCAGTGTAACCCTTCAGTTGCAGATCAATTCCTTGATAGCAGGGTGTATAATCAGTAGTCCCCTTTAGATACCTCAAAATTCTCTTAACTGCCCTCTAATGTGCTTGGCCAGGGTTGGATTGGTATCTACTAACCATTCCAATTGCAAAGTAGATGTCTGGTCTTGTACACATCATAGCGTACATAAAAACCAACTGCACTAGCATAAGGAATCTTTCTCATTAAGTCCTTTTCTTCTTTAGTCTTAGGACATAAACTATTGGTAGTTCTTGGGTTCAAGACTAACGTTGTTTTGATGATGATCAATACATTATGTTAGTGTGCTAATCAATCTTATGTTTTAGTATCAGTTTATCTTAATGATTTGTTGATGAGACAAAGCATAATGCTTGGAGGATGATGCAATGGATATATTAAAGACCTTCAAGAGTGATGGAGTGCTCAAGCTTGGATGAATTTCATGACGATCATCTAATGAAGCCAAAGCTTGGAGCATGATGATGGATGGACATCTAGTGGAGCTTTGCCAAAGCTTGGAAGATGTTGGGGAGCATCAATGTATCATGTGCTTGAAGACTTAGACTCTAAGAGATGCAATATATAATCCATGTAATTTCAATTACTTGCATTTCTCTTTTTTGAGTTTTGGATTATTGTAATGCCTTGATAGATGGTCTACTCATTCATGCATATGCATTTTTCATCGTAGTGAGCCTTAGGATTATCATAGAAACCATCCTAATAGGTTCACCATGCCTTAAACTCAAATTGACGTTTTTGGCTCTCCAACAGGCGACTGATGAAGGCGACTGATGAAGGAAGGACATGCGACTGGATGATCTCCAGGTGTCTGGCCAGCCTTCTATAGTCGGCTGTTGTGTCTGGCCAGCCTTCTATAGTCGGCTGTTGTGCACTAGCTCAAGTCAATTTTTATTGACTCTATCTTTAGCTATTGGAGACAGACGATTGACGTTCATTTTTCAAGTGTCTGTATTCCATCAGGCGCCTACGATTTGTTCTCTAGTTGTCCGTGTGTCAAAGTGCGTAACTTGCATTTTCTGGGTTTCATCCTACTTTGCAAGTCAGTCAACTGATGACGAGATTTCAGTCTCCTGTCAAATTACATGTGCATGTGTTTTGGTCATATATTGCTGAAGGCACTGGTGCGAAAGTTACGTTTTTCTCAGTTCCTTTCCATCCTTTGTGACAGTCGTCTACTGAAGGATATTCAGGCACCTACACATTGTACATGAGCATGTGTAGTCTTCTATAGTCACCTGTCATGGCTCAGATTATAGTCGTTGGAATTTTTTTATAGCCGTTGATTAATCGACTGTCACTTGTTCATCAGTCGACTGTCTGTGCCGTAAATTTCCAGAATCTAGCCGTTGCAGATTTATTCTTTTTGGTTTTTTTACTTGGGTTTGAGGGTTCCTTTGGACTTCCTATATATAGGAGAGGGCTGAGTTCATTAGAGCTTCTTGGTCACTATTGCAAATCATTAGAGGTTGATTAATCCACTCTCAAACTCTCCCATTTACCTCTTATGCGTATTTCTCTCTTCAGGCATTGAAGCTTAGCTCAAGGGAAATCAACCAAGTGCAATCAAGATAAATCTGAATCACTTGGTCATCCTTTTCCATGACTTCTTCTTCATATGAGTAAGTCATCATCAAGGTATATGTAAGATTATTTATTTTACTTTTTTTTCATTGAAACCCTATCTTTCTGTGTGAGAGCTAGTTACTCTCTGTATGTGAGTATAATCTTCTGTGTGAGGGTTGGTTGAGATCTCTTTATGTGAGAGTTTGAGTCTCTCCGTGTGAGAGCAAAAGTCGCTCTGTATGAGAGAAAGGATATTTCTTTGTGGGGATCCAAATCCTTTGTGTGAGGTATATTTGTGTGAGATTGTATTCGCTCCTCTTTATGAGAATTATAGTGGATATTGGTGTGGCTGGACGTACCCAAGTTTGGGGAACCAGGGTAAAATCCTGTGTGTTTGCGATTGTTTTTGTTGAGCATACTCTTTAATTTCCGTTGCTTATTGTGCTTTAATTTTAGTAACTTTTAATTAATCACTTTGCTTGCCTTTACACTATTCACCCCTCTCTAGTGTGTGTGAAGCCCCGCAGGGTCCTAACAACTTTGACTTAAGGCCTCACCTTTACTGATAGGAGTGTCAAAAGGCTTGCTATTTTGCATATTGAATCGTTCAAGTACTTTTTTATATAAGTCTCTTGTGAAAGAGATAAAAGTTTCTTTGAACGATCTCTTGAGATCTTAACCCCAAGAATATATGCGGCTTCACCCATATCTTTCTCTTCAAAGTTGGATGAAAGCCAAGCTTTGACTTCAAACAAATACTCCTTATCATTTCCAGCTATAAGTCTGTCATTTATGTATAGTGACATAATTACCACACTTATCATTAGACCGTTTGATATAAATGCAATGATCTTCATTAATCATAATGAACTTATTTGACGTGATTACATTATAAAAGTGAATATACCATTGCCTTGATGATTGTTTAAGGCCATAGATAGACTTCAAAAGTCTACCAACCTTATGCTCGTGGCCTTCTTTAACAAAACCCACATGTTGATCCATATAGATCTCCTCATCTAATTCTCAATTGAGAAATACAGTTTTTACATCCATTTGATGTAATTCTAGGTCTAAGCTTGCAATTAATGCTAAAATTATGCGAATCGAGGTAAAGCGTATAACAGGTGAGAAAGTCTCTTTATAGTCAATCCCTTCTTGTTGTATGTACCCCTTCACAACAAGTCGAGCCTTATATCTTTCTATTGATCCATCAGCCTTATGCTTTATTTTGAGAAACCATTTCTTCCCAATGGCTCTTCATCCTTTTGGGAGATCAACCAGTTCCCAAGCTTTATTGCATCTCATAAACTCAAGCTCCTCTTCCATTGCCTTAGCCCATTCTCCTTTAGCAGGACAAGAGAGAGCCTTTTTCAAATTTCCTGGCTCATCCTCTTTTAGTAGACTAGTCATGAAAGCTTCTCCACCTTCGATCTCAAATCGTCGATGTGGAATACTTACACGACCGCTACGTCTTCTTTGAGATTCATCGAGTCTCATTTGACTTTTATTTAGGTTAGTCCTTAATTGACTTGGGTCAATTCTTACTTGACTCCCACTTAGATCAAGATCTAATTGACTTGCTTAACTACCACTTGGGTTAAGTCTCAATGGACTCCCACTTGGACAGGATCATTTTCATTCGCACTTTCATTCAGATGAGGTGGTGGAATATGATCATTATTGGGATGAAGAATTAATTCCTCATCCAAATCCCTCACACTCGAATGAGGTGATCCTCTTTGATCCACAATCTCAAATAGGGATTGGTCTTGCCTTATCTCTCACTGCTTAGGAAAATCATCCTCTAAGAATGTATCATCCATCGATTCAAACTCAGTTGTATTCCCACCATCGTCCTGACCTATGAAAACATATCCCTTTGAGGTTTCTGAGTATCTTATGTAGATATGTGTCCTCCCCATTGGACCTATTTTTCCATACTTATGAAAGGAAACATGTGCATAGGCTGCACAATCACAACGTCTTAAGATATTTAGGTTTGGCTTGCGACCTGTCCATAACTCGTATGGAGTGGTTTCAACTGACTTGGTAGGCAATCTATTGAGAATGTAGGTTGCAGTCAATAATGCACCCTCCTCCCAAAAAAAATTGATAGGCAAGTTAAGTTGTGCCATCATTCGCCTATTTATCTCAAGTAGTGTTCTATTCATTCTCTCTGCAACACCATTTTGTTGCGGAGTATATAGAATACTCAACTGATGAATGATTCCAATTTCATCACATAACTCCTTGAATTGAGTTGATATGTATTCTCTATCTCAGTCAGTTCTTAAGAGTTTAATCTTTCGGTCTAATTGATTCTCAACTAAAGTCATATAGTTTTTGAAACAACTTATTGCTTCATACTTGTGATAAATCAAGTAGACGTATCCGAACGGAGTGGAGTCGTCTATGAATGTGATGAAGTAGGACGCTCCATGCCTAGCCCTTATATTCATGGGACCACATATATCGGAGTGGATTAAGTGAAAAGGATATTTGCCTCTCGTTCCCGTACCAAATGACTTCCTTGACGTCTTTCCTACTAAATGCTCACAAGTTGACATTTCAACTTTACCAATGTCGGCTAATAAACCTTCCTTGGCTAGCCTACTCATTCTAGTTAGACCAATGTGACCAAGTCTAGAGTGCCATAAATTCACTTACTCGTATAGCCATGCGAAGTAGACATCATTGAAAAACTAATATTACAATTAGAATCATAGATTGTATTGAACACAAAGAATCCATTTATTACATTGGCTGAGCCGAAATAAGAAGTACCAAGACAAAGGTCTACATTATTATAATGAAAGTTCCAATTGAAACTAAATTTAAGCAATAACTATACAGAAATGATATTCCGATGATTATCAGGAGCAAACAGTACATCATGCAGCAGTAAAGTTCGACCATCACGCAAGACTAACTTGCACGTGCCAATTACATTCACTTCAACCCTTGAGTTGTTCTCTACATAGATCCACTTTGCACCGCGTGAAATCTGTCGAAAATCTACGAAGGCTTCACAATCCCTCGCTATGTGGTCGGTGGCACCTGAGTCTACAATACACAAAGGATGAGATTCTGCCAAAAACACAGAGCTAAACACATAAAGTTCAGCAAAATCATAACATGATACCTGCTCAGTACAATTACGAGCAATATGGCCAAACTTGTTGCACTTGAAGCACTTTATTTTGGCCATATTTCTCTTCTTGTTATACCTTTTCTGACCAATTTGGTAATGCTTAAGTTTCTTGGGAGGCTCTATATGTTCCTTTCCCTTGTGACCACGATGCTTGCGCGTGGATCCTTTATGAGAACCGGATCCTGCAACGTACACTTCTATAATAGGCTTGGAGGCCTCTTGCCTCTCTACCCCTAATTCGAGGTGGCGCGAAACATCTTCAAGGGTCCTGATGCTCTCATTGTGAGTGAGATGCATCTTCATTTGCTCCCACGTACTGGGCAAGGAACAGATGACCGCTTGAACCTGTTGTTCATCGGTCAAAGTATGATCGGCGTCCTTCAACTCTTTAATCAAGTTTGACATGTGCCTCAGATGTTTCTTCATTGAATGATCTGGGCGCTTCTTGTATGTATCAAACTTAATGGTGAGGGTCCTTAGTTTAGTGACCGAAGTGTCTCCAAAATTAGCCTTAAGCGAGGACCATATGTCCTTCGCAAGGTAATACTTACGAAACTCATGCATGATATCATCATCCATGCTTCTCAGCAACGTTATGCGAGCGATTGAGTTTTTCCTCTTCCAAGAGTCATAGGCCTCACGGTCCCTCTTATGTTAGGCCGTGGTACCTATTTTAGGCTCTTCCATTATAACGTTTAAGACCTCAAGGACCTCTTGTTTATCGAGCACATACTGGAGTTTCATGCTCCATATCTTATAATTGTCACCGTTTAACTTTTCTCCTTTGTTAAGTTCAGCGACAATATTCTTAGCAGCAAGAGACATTTTGATTACAAATTTCTACAAATAAGGAAACATGACCGACATTAATGTCCAGCATACAAAAAATGAATGCTTCAACACTTGTCAAATGGATTAATGGGACATATTAATAAGTATTAGAATCGAAAAGTTCACTATGTTCCCAATACTATCTAAGATCAAATTAATATGTTTCTAATCCAAATAACTTATGTAAAGTATACTCAAACATCAAATTAATATATTTGAAATAGGTATGGTAATTGCAAAGACACTTGACCACGCCATGCATCCACAGGTTAGTTGACTGTGGGCAGAGCGGCGGTAGGATCTTTGAATTTAATACCATACAACTTAATCTATATGCATGAATGTCAACATCACACAGCGTAGATTACAATTAAGGCTAGTCTCTATAGAGTTGAGCATTTACGCTAATCTCGTATAGAGTATAGCCGTAAATAAAAATTCTAATATCTATAGAGTAGAGCCATAAGGCCAATCTCATATAGAGTAGAGCATATTATTAAGGCTAGTCTCTATCGAGTAGAGCATTAAAGCCAATATCGTATAGAGTAGAGCATATTATTAAGGCTAGTCTCTATCAAGTAGAGCATTAAAGCCCGTCTCGTATAGAGTAGAGCCACAAACTAAACTTAAAATTACATGAAATTATAAATATAAATTATGGTTGACCAACATTTTTTATTAGTCTACTAATCACAGTCTTAAAATAAAATTTTCAGGAAGAACTAGTCTGAAAAAAATTAATCGACTTACATTTTTTCGTTACCCTACTAATCGGCGACTGGGCAGTTTTCAGGCCAGATTTTAGGAAGTTTTTATCAAACAGCCATAACTTGACCGTTTAAGACGGTTTTAATGATTCTTTTTGCATTTTATCACTTGTTGAGAGGGCTATCAACATAGCCACATATCATAATAATCACATATGGTTAAAATGACTTAAAAGAATCAAATAAACTAACACTCAATCTTCTCTCATATAGTAAGAGAATGATTGCAACCAGAGAAGAAACCCAATGACTCTGATACCAATGATGGGATTGGATATCCCAAAGGAGAACTTGCCGATTACCTTAAATACGCAGCGGAAGGATCGATCTCCAAGGTTTCTCTACACCGGTTGTTGTAGATGATCACACGATAGAAAATCTACGGATTTCCACAACCTAAAACTCTCTTGTTTGATGCAGAAATTTGGGTTGGAAAACTCACTCTTTTTGTGCACACTCTCTTGGAAAATGAAGCCTGAATGCACGTAGTTTCTCTCTACTTAAAGTGTGCTTTTCTCGGGGGGCTATTTATAGCCTTCCCACACGGTGGGAGTTTCAATTTCTGCACATAACTATCTTGTGTAGTTATAGAACCACCCAATAACCAATTAATTAATAAAATTGTGACATTTCCTAAATCCTCAACTTAGGTATCACATTAATGGATGTAATTGCTTCATTTTGCCCTCAATTCCAACATGCCTAAAAAAGAAAGCCTTCGTTCCCAAGGGACATATATGCCAGAGATGGTATTTCCACGATGCCACGTTGCACTTAACATTGAAAGGGGGCATTTACATTGAGGAAAAAAAACGAAAATGAAATTCATGAGCCCGAATTTGTCCCAAAAAAATGCTTCCTGTTGTGAAGGGAATTTAGGGAGAAATAGGTGTAAGGGGTTAAGAGCCCCTTACCCGTGTATTTATAACTTTCAATAGTGGGTTGGATACCCAATTGGCCCAATGGGCCTATTCATAACACTTCCCCTTATCCAATCAACATTGAAATAAGAGGTGGATTCTTCAGGATCCGAGTTAGGGTAACTGTCTTGTTAAAGAAAGAACAGTTAACCCATAACTTCCCCTGTTTTGGGGATGTGTCTAGGGGTGGATACTTCAGGATCCAGATTCAACGAGGTTGCCTCGTCAAAACCTTGACTACGGAAAACCCAGTGGGAAAAAACCTGTAGCCAAGGGAAAAGAGTACAACTCTGCAGTTGACTCCCCCTTATCTGACTAAGCTTCAGGCTTGCAGATTTCCTATGAATCTATACATCAGTCTCCTATGTATCTATGAGTTCATAGTTCTCTCATCCTGACCCAGTTTACATTTACTCACTCTCCTCATCCCAATCCCATATACAAGTTTCTCAAAGATACTAGTAGGCAGGGATTTGGTAAGCAAATCCGCCAAGTTATTACATGATTGGATCTTCTGTACCTCAATCTGCTTTTGCTTCTGAAGGTCGTGCGTCCAGAAGAACTTGGGGGAGATATGCTTCGTCTTGTCACCTTTGATGTAGCCGTCCTGTAGCTGGGCTATACATGCTGCATTGTCTTCATAGAGTGTAGTGGGTGCAAGAACGCCGGTCATCAGGCCGGTGGAGGTGAGTATGTGCTGGATCACCGAGCATAGCCAAAAGCATTCCTTGCTTGCTTCGAAGATCGCAAGTAGCTCTGAGTGGGTGGATGAGACGGTCGTCATGGTCTGCTTCACAGATCTCCAGGATATGGCAGTGCCGCCATATGTGAACATGTATCCGGTCTGAGACTTCTCTGTATGAGGATCGGACCTGTAACCTGCGTCAGCATAACCAACTAAACTAGTTGATGCCCCTTTCCTGTAGAATAGACCTAAGTCTATGGACCCTTGGAGGTAGCGCAGAAGATGCTTAACTCCAGCCCAGTTCCGCTGTGTAGGTGCAGCACTATATCTGGCTAGTAAGTTTACTGCAAACGCTATGTCGGGGCGAGTGCAATTAGCCAGGTAAAGGAGTGCACCGATAGCACTTAAATAAGGCACTTCGGGGCCTAGTACTTCCTCCCCCTCTTCCAGCGGCCGGAAGGGGTCTTTGTGTACATCCAATGATCTGACGACCATCGGAGTGCTGAGGGGGTGGCACTTATCCATCTGAAACTTTTTCAATAAGTTCGATGTGTAAGTTGACTGGTGTAACAGGATCCCATCTTTAAGATGCTCTATCTGAAGGCCTAAACAGAATTTTGATTTTCCGAGGTCTTTCATCTCGAAAGTTTCTGTCAGGCTTCTAGAAATCTTTGCGATCTCTTCAGGAGATCCGATGAGGTTTAAGTCGTCTACGTAGACGGCTATAATTACAAATTCTGTTGCCTTTGCTCTTATAAAGATGCAAGGACAGACTGGGTCGTTTTTAAATCCTTGCTGTGCAAGGAAGTCGCTCAGTCTGTTATACCACATCCTTCCAGATTGTTTTAGACCATATAATGATCTTTGCAGTTTCACTGAGTAGATGTCACGTTCTCTCTCTTTTAGTGCTGCAGGCAAAGAATAACCGTCAGGCAATCTCATATAGATGTCTCGGTCTAGGTTGCCATATAGGTATGCAGTAACCACGTCCATGAGTTGCATATCTAAACCCTCTTGTGCTGTTATGCCAATGAGGAATCGGAAGGTGATCGCGTCCATGACCGGGGAGTATGTGGCTTCAAAATCTACCCCAGGACGTTGGGTAAAACCCTGCGCTACAAGCCTTGCTTTGTAGCGTACGATCTCATTCTGTTCATTTCGTTTTCTAACAAATACCCATTTATAACCCACAGGTTTTACACCTTTTGGTGTCTGGACTATTGGTCCGAAGACCTTGCGTTTGGTGAGTGAATCCAACTCCACTCCTATTGCCGCTTTCCACTTTGGCCAATCATCTCTGCTTTGACATTCTGTCAGAGAGCGTGGTTCAATATCATCGTCGCAGTACGCGACGTTGATGGCAATATTACACGCAAATGTGTCATCTATTGTTGTGCTTTTTCTGTCCCAATACTCCCCAGTTCGTACATAGTGTATCGATACTTCATTTTCTCCCGGTTTTTCCTCTTCATGAGAGTTTGGGAGAGATGGGGTAGCAGGGCATAAATTAGCATCCTGTGGTGGTATTTGTTTACCATTGCCAAGGGTCCTACTCTTTCGAGGGACTTGGTCCTTGGATCCCGGTGGTCGTCCTCTCTTTTTGAGAGGTCCAACCATTTCTGCTGCAGGCGGATTGCATCCATTTTGCGGTATGTCAATCCTAGCTGGAGTGTTAGCAGCAGGGACGTGTGATTTGACAATCTTCTGGTTGTCAGTAAATTTGTCCGGCAAGAGATGGACAGTGTTTTGGATGTGGAGAATCTTCAGGACCTCCTCCTCACACTGGCTTGTTGGCGGATCAAAGTGACATAAAGTTTTTGTATCCCAAGTGATACTTTCTGAAGCTTCGGGCTTCTTTGTCTGTGAGCCTAGTCTTGGGAATGATGTTTCATCGAATTCACAGTCTTCTAGACGTGCCTTAAAGACGTCCCCCGTAAGGGGTTCTAGGAATCTAATTATGGAGGGGGTGTCAAACCCAACATAAATGCCTAGGCGACGTTGTGGACCCATCTTTGTCCTTTGTGGTGGTGCTATGGGGACGTATACTGCACAACCAAATATTCTCAAATGTGAGACAATTGGTGGGGCTCCAAGTGCTAGTTGCATTGGAGAAGATGACTGACCTCCAGAGGGTCTTAATTCTATTAAAGATGCAGCATGCAAAATTGCATGACCCCACGCATTCACTGGCATCTGGGATTGAAGTAATAATGGACGAGCGATCCATTGCAGTCTCTTAATTAGAGATTCTGCTAACCCATTTTGGGTGTGAACATGCGCTACAGGATGTTCAACTTCAATTCCCTGAGCTTGGCAATAGTCTAGAAAGACTTGTGACGTAAACTCCCCCGCATTGTCCAGACGAAGTTTCTTAATCTGGTGGTCGGGGAAGTGGGCCCGTAACTTTATTATCTGAGCTAAAAGCTAGATAGTGCTAGGTTACGGGTGGACAGTAGGCACACATGTGACCACTTAGTTGATGCGTCTATCAGGACCATAAAGTACCTGAACGGACCACTTGATGGGTGAATCGGCCCACAAATGTCTCCGTGGATTCTTTCCAGAAAGCTGGGAGACTCCACATCCACTTTCAGTGGAGAGGGTCTCGTGATCAGTTTCCCCTTGTAACAGGGTGGACATGGGAATTTGCCTTTTTGAAGAATCTTCAGGTTCTTCAGGTCAATGCCCCTGGAGTTCTTTATGATGCGGTACATCATAACCGAACCAGGGTGTCCCAGTCGACTGTGCCAGAGTTGGAATTCTGGTGTTTGGGGGCACTGCAGGTGCTCCACCATGGATGTTTCTGGAGTTTGTATACTTGTTTGGTAGAGTCCCGAGGGGAGTCCCTTGAAACGTTCCACAATGGGTTTTGAACCATTTGTAAGAGCCGTTACAAGCAAGTATTCCCTTTTATCTTCCTCGACCGTCTCTAAGTGATATCCGTTTAAACGGATGTCTTTAAAACTTAGGAGGTTTCGGATGGATTTAGGGGAGTATAACACATTTTTAAGTGTTATTTGTGTGTTGCCGGGGAGCAATATAATTGCTTCCCCTGATCCTTCGATTATGTTTGCTGGTCCTGAGATTGTTCTCAGTGGGCCAGAATAGCTACTTACGCTCGTGAAGTAGTCTATGTTTTGAAGGATCGAGTGCGTCGATGCACTGTCCACTAGGCAGATAAGTTCCATATCTAAAAAAAGGGAAAGACATTCAAGCAATAAATGAAGAGAAAAGATCTACTTTCATAAAGGTAAATGCTCAAAAAATATTGTTCTGACATGGAAAAAACTAGATACGATGCATAAAATAGAAGATACATTGCTAGTTGCATAAAAGTGGTCCAGATCTAGAGAGTGTCATCTCCCATGAAATCTTCAGGAGTCCATGAGGTCTCTGCCAATGCTGCGCTCTCCATCAGGTTTGTCTCAGCTCGAGGCTTGAGGCTTGCCTGGTAGAGGTCCTGGAGGTGTTTTGCTGTGCGGCAGATTCTGGACCAGTGGCCCGTCATCCCGCATTTTGAGCATTTGTCCTCCCAGTCTTTCTTGAGAGTGCCTCCTTTGTTGGGAATCCTCTTTTGCTTCTTGTCCACGAACTTCTGGTTCTGGGGAGGAGCTGGGTGAGTGGCCTTCTTCCGCTGCTTCTGTTCTTTCCATTTCTGGAATTTTGCCTTTTTGTCCGTCTTCTTCTTCTGGGAAGACTGGAAGTGGGCCTCTGCAGGAGGTGGCAATGGAGCGGAGCCAGGAGGGCGCAGGTTGTGGGTGGCAACCAACAGGTCTCTGTTCTGTTCAGCCATAAGCAGGCATGAAAGAAGGTCAGAGTATTTTGTGAACTTCCTCTCTCGATATTGTTGCATAAGGATCATGTCCTTTTCGTGGAAAGACGTAAACGTCTTTTCCAGCAACATCTTCTCCGTCACTGGTTCACCACACAACTTCAGGCGTGAGGTGATGCGGAAGAGAGCTGAGTTGTACTCCGCTACGGATTTGAAATCATGTATGCGGAGGTGAGTCCACTCGTACTGTGCACGGGGGAGTATGACATCCCTCTGATGTCTGTACCTCTCCTCGAGTGCATCCCACAGCTCGTAAGGGTCCTCTACAGTGAGGTACTCGTCCTTTAAGGTCGAGTCTAAGTGTTTCCTGATATATATAATGGCTTTAGCCTTTAATATATCGGAAACTTCCTCTGTATGAGGTGCTTCCACTGAAGCCTCCTTGTTAGATGGGGCAGTACTAGTTGTTGCCTTTTCAGTCTGTGTGAGACTGAAACCATGAGAGCGCAGATGGAACTTCAGGTCCAACTGCCAACTCAGGTAGTTTGACCCATCAGCCTTCAGGACTGAGAAGTCTACATTTGCGAGTCTGGCCATTTTATGATCTAGCATGTAAAGAAAAGTAGCATGTATCATTAAGACTGAATAAAACAGACATCCACGCATGTGATGTAGTCATTTTCATGGCATAAATTTTAATTAGTGTGATTTTAACATACATGCTTTTTTCAGGTAATGTGAATAATTAATTACTAAAAATTAACAATCACGCATGCTGTTAAGGGATTTCATTGTGACATTAAAACATGGTATTTAAGCTAATTAATCAACCACGCAGTTTAATGCATAAACAATGAAAACAGAAATAATGACCTTAGGATATGGGGATCAGCCAGCCGACACCGAAAAAATAAAAGAGTCCAGTCCGAAGTTACATCAAAAATGCATGAAAATTAAAGTACAACTCGGGAACTTCAGAGAGAAGCCCCTATCTTCATTGTGCGAACGCCTTCAGCTTCTTCTTGGTGTCCTTCGGTCTTCTTTTTTACATATTCATCCTCACATACAAAATTTCTCTTAAAAAGGAAGAAAAATTGCAGGAATTTAAAACGGTGTCGGAAACCTGGCTGATCCCTAAAAACATAGCCTAATATTTGCACATCCACGCAGATAATATATTTGCGACATACAACCACGCAGATAATCAAAGACACATGCATTTAAAGTAATTAAAATTGTGTGTGTCGTGCAAAAAACATTTTTTTTTGAAAAACTTTTTGCCTTTTTTTTGATCCATAATTTACTGTTTTATTTTACCGCTTTAAACCCTTTCGAAAATTTCTTTTTAAATATTTTGGGCTTTTTAGGGCCAAAAATAAATAAAATAATTTATGTGAATGGGCTAATTTTCTGGCCTTTTGGGCCATGAAAACAACCCATTAGGGTTAATATTTGGGCCTCCCCCGAAAAATAGCCCGTTAGGGTTAGGGTTTCGGGAAACCCTAGGGGGGGCCCGCGGCGTGTCGCCGCGACGGCAGGCCGCATAGGGCGCGGCCGCCGTGGCGGCGGCGGGCCGCGGCGGCGGGCCGCGGCGGCGGGCCGCGGCGGCGGGCCGCGGCGGCGGGCCGCGGCCGCCGCGGCCTGAGGCCGCGGCGTTCGTTCTCCGCCGGCGGCGCAAAGAGCGCGACGCCGTTCCGCCCTACGGGCGTGTGGATTTTTATTTTTGGATCAAAGGCGGGGGGTAAAAATCGGATTTTTCAACAAATTTGATCGCTAAAAAACAAGTTTTTATTGTTTTAAACATGCAGATCTTATTAAAAGTGTTGAATTTTACCGAGTTTATCAACTTTTTGATCCTAAAACATGCAGATCTAATGAGAAAAACAAGTTTAGATCTAAAAAGTTTGGATTTTTACCTCTAGATTCGACGAGGAATCTAGGCGACGGTTGGTGAAGGATGCCCTTTTCGCTCCCCGTTGAGAAGATTACGATCTTCTTGAATCTGAGCGATTTGTGGATCTCCTTTTCCGCGAGCCGCCGTCTCCTCCAACGAGCGTGATCGTGCTGATAACGTGTTGTGAAGGGAATTTAGGGAGAAATATGTGTAAGGGGTTAAGAGCCCCCTACCCGTGTATTTATAACTTTCAATAGTGGGTTGGATACCCAATTGGTCCAATGGGCCTATTCATAACACTTCCATCAATTTGTTGTCAATAATATTACTATTGTTGGATTAGTAGTTAAATTACGTTGAAACCACGTGCTTAAAACGATTGATGGCGACGTTTCTCTTTTGTTAATGGTGGGCATCACGATCTCTACTCCTCTCCTTTCTTTTGTTTTAGATTAAAACAATATTATACATCATATTTAACAGAGGTAGTTTTTTCCCCAAGATATTATATTGAGCTAGAGTTGGGTGCGATGTGACTGCGGTTGGCTTTATTGTACTACTTTCCAAGTGAAGCACCCTTCATGCGAGGGAAGCTTATGATTTATTAATTTTGGCAAATTTTCATCAAAATAGCTTTTAATGTATGTTTCTAAACATTGCCAGAAACATTGAATTAGTTTCAGGGATTGTTTTGTTTAAGTTTGGCATAGTTTTATGAAATCAGGCAGCGGTTTATTGTAGTTTTATGAACTCTGTTAGCATTAAGGAATTTGTTGATTTCTTAGTTTGTTTTAGAGATCAAGAGTTTCTTAAGCTCAAGGTTTCTGAATCCATCTGAATGATTTAGGATGCATCGTGATTCATCAGGCAAGGTTCTCAGTTGCATCTTTCATTAGAATGGTCATGTGCAAAGCTTTTGCATCCAGGAAATCGAAGGTTCACGAGAAGAATCACCTATACATGAATTAAAGCTGGCTGCAGTAATTTTCAAACTTAAGCTTCAGAGGCCACTTTCTCTGGAGGGAGTGTGTAATGATATGCATAGATCATAAAAGTTTGAAGTATGTCTTTACTTAGAAAGAACTAAACGTGTAGTAGCAAAATGGTTGGAGCTCGTTACTGACTATGATATTGATTTGTAGAACCAATCGAGGAAGGCATATGTAGCTCTCGACGCCTTGAGTCGTCTCCCAATGGTTATGTTTCTTGCAGTATCGTTAAGGTTGCATCAAGAATTGCATGAGTTGGAGCTAATGATTCTACTAGAAACCACTGCCTCATTGATAAACTTGTAAGTTTGGTTGACTTTTGTAAAGTAGAATAAGACAACTCAAGCAAACAATATTAAGATACAGAAGATTAGAGAGCAAGTGGAAGTAGGTTTTCTGTAAAATGTCTTAATTTATAATGACGGATCCGTGAGATATGATAACCAAGTTTGTATGCCCTTATGTAAGGTTAGAGAGGAGCCGTTGAGGGAGGCTCTTAGTTCTTCATATTCTATTTACCTTGATCGTACCAAGATATAGACGAATCCCTATCAAAATCTCTAGTGGCTTAGCATGAAGAGAGATGTTATGCAAAGTATGAATCTTAGTTCTTCATATTCTATTTACTTAGTGGTACTAAGATGTACACGAGTGTTTATCAAATTTTTTGGATGTATAGCATAAACACATGTGTTTCTTAATGTGTGGCTAAGTGTTTGGTGTGTCAGTAATTGAAAGCCTAGAGCAACATCACATTATAGGTTAGTTACCACCTTTACTCATTTGTATTAAAAATAGAAGAATATCACCATGAATTTCGCAAATGAAATACCATGGAGTTTGATGCAAAATGATGCCATTTGGGTTATCATGGATCACTGCACCGAGTTAGCTTATTTCATCTTTTTTTGAGTTGGGCAGTCAAGGTGAGAATCATCTTTTTACCTTCTATAAATTCTTCTTTCAAGGTTGTTGTAAGTGTAGGTTGTATTTGTGTAGAAAATCATGAGACTACATGGTGTACATATATGAATAGTCTTTGATTGAGACACAAAATTCACATCTAATTTTTAAAAGAGTTTTCAAATGAGCTTAAGATTAGCATTGCATACTACTCTTAGACAAATAGCCAATCAGAATGCACTATCTAACTTATCAAGGACATGTTGAGAGCAAGTATGCTAGATTTCAAATGTTCTTGGAAGAAACATCTGTTGTGTGCTACTGCGGAAACTCGGACCATCGGAAAACCTCGGAACTAGGACGAGCGATCAAATAACTAATACAGTACTACGAGAATTGTTTTTAGGCCATAGACCGGCCAAGGGCGAACACCGATAAGCTTTATTATAAAAGGAGAGAACAAACAAATCTTCTCTTCAGAAATGAAGAAGAAGCACATAAGATTTCTCCAAAAGCTCACAATACAATCTCTCAATGTTCGCTCTCGCAATAGTGGCTACAAATTCTCTCATTGTGTTCCACACGAAACCCTAACCTAAAACCCTCTATTTATAACCCTAGGTTACAATAGGTGTCACCATTGGCTAGGAATTCCCAAAAGATATGGATCCCGACTTTAATGGCATCCTATCCAATAGCAGCTCAACACAATTAATGCGCTGTACCTAGTGGGCCTTCCTCGAATCCTAGTGGGCCGCATCCTAATGGGCTCCCTTCGACCGATCGATCTTCTTTCTGTATCGAACGACCGAAGTGCCGAGCCAGGTGTACGGGCTATCGACCAACGAGCCACAGCTACGGTCGAACGACCAAACACAGACGTCAACCGGGTTACAACCGAACGACCCAATGCCGAACGATCGATTATCAGACCCAGGCTAACGACCAATCGACCAACTACACTGTAGAAGACCAAATGCTCAACATCCTCCTATCTGACTGGTGCAGAGTCAGATAGGTCGGACCCAAGCATAGTCGAGTTATCTCTGCACAAGATAACTCATTTGTTCAACCAATGCTCCTCTAGTGCCGAATCGAGCCAATTTCCACAAATCTCCACCTTGACGAGATTCTAGCCTTCGAATATCGAACGATCCTTACTGCATCACCTTGGTAAATCATTAACTGGTGTTCCCCCACCTTTTTGCTCCGAAGAGCCCAATGCTCTTTCCAGCCACAATACCCCCAGCTGGGGCCTCTACGACATCATCTCAGAACTACATTAAGCAAGTCCAAACAGTGCTTGAACTTGACTCCCGATACAACCTTCGTGAGCATGTCCGTCGGGTTATCATTTGTTTCGATCTTCAGCAAGATGATGTCGTCATCTTCTTCTCCTACATAGTCCCTGAAAAAGTGGAATCTCACATCGATATGCTTGGTGTGAGCATGGAAGATCTGATTCTTAGCCAAGTGCACTGCACTCTGGCTATCACAATGGACATCGTACTGCTCTTGGTAGACTCCCAGATCATCCATCAAGCCCATCAGCCATATCGCCTCTTTCATCACTTCAGTCAATGCCATATACTCTGCCTACGTAGTAGACATGGCCACCGTAGACTGAAGGATACTCCGCCAACATATTGGAGCGCCAGACAGTGTGAAGACGTATCATGTCATCGACTGCCTTCCATCCAAGTTGCCTGCATAGTCGGAATCAACATAATCGACAGTGTGTGGACTATGAACACTTCGGCTATAGGTCAGTTCGATGTCGACTGTGCCATTGATGTACCACAAGATCCACTGCACCGCTCGCCAGTGCTCCTTCCTGGGTTGTGCATGTATTTACTCACCATGCTGACCGCATGTGATGGATCGGGTCTGGTACATACCATTGCGTACATCAAGGCCCCTACCACATTGGCATACAGTACGCTCTTCGTGAGCTTTTTTCTTCTTCGTTCTTCGGACAATGCTTGGCATTGAGTTTGAAGTGAGATGCAAGCGGAGTAGCTACGTACTTCATCTTCTCACAACCAAATCTCTATATAACAGACTTCAAATAACGAGTTTGTAAAAGATGAACAGCACCTCTACTTTGATCTCTTGTGATTTCTATCCCAAGAAATATCCTCAGTGCCTCGCCTAGATCATTCATCTCACATGCACAACTCAATTGAAATACAAGTTTCTAAAGTTTACAAAATTCTCCCTAAATAATCTTCCATCAGTAACAAAAATACGTTTTCTTAAACAAGATTAAAAAATAGTTTTAGCACTTATTTTATTTTATTTTTATCTTTACGACTGACTCGACATTCTTAGAAGGGGGTTTCTGCTTTTATTTTGTTAATTTTTTGTGGGGCCTATGAATCTGTCTTATGCATTAAGGTAAAAATGTCATTTTAATAGCATTATTTAGTATGTTAAGGAGTTTAGGGAGAGCTAGAAAGTTGAAAAGGCTTTAGAAGAATTTAGAAAATTCTTGGTTATCTAGAAATAATCAAGTGAAATTTTTGATAGTTTATAGGAATTTAGCCCGTAAAAAAAGAACGGAGACAATGTAATTGCTTTTGGGGTAAAATATTGGCATGTATGTGAAGCTTAAGATAAAATATGGCAGAGATGTCTCCTTCAAAGATGAAATATCAGCATATGTGGTCAAAATCAGCATGTTGATGGGGTTATATGCATGCCTGGCCCAAGGCCGGGGGCCCATTTTTTAAATGTATATATATGTGAGGTTGTCATGCTATGTTTGTCTAAACATATTAAACCCGCAGCGGAAGCGGAAATTTAAAATTTCTACACTAGCATACAATCCTAGCCATAAGATCTAATGCTACACTACAACGTTAATACTACGTTTAGAACCTCGCACCTTTTTGGTGCGTATTCCCAAGTGAAAGGTGAAACGCTCAAAGATCCTTCTGGAGATGATGCAAGCCTCGCACGTCCACCAGTGCCTTAGTTGAATCACATTGATCTTTAACTCCTCGCAATTCCTCGAGTCCTCCGGGAACTCAAACTGATCTCCACCGATTTGCTAGAACGAATGAGAGGGAGACGGAAAACTTTTCTTTTAGGGAATTCTCTACATGCAAGGAGAGGTTCACTACAATAGTGCAATTCCTTGCAACGTGTAAAGATCGTGTGTGAGGAAGAGAGAACTCTCCCCTTTTTATAGCCTAAGGGGAAGGAAATAGCCAAATTAGGCATGAAACATATGTGAAGAAAGAGCCAAACTAGGCATGAAACACAAGTGAAGGCATGAAACACATGTTCTCTTTCTTTGTGCACATCCCTTCTAGAAGGCTTTTTCTTTGCAGACAACATATGTCCTCTTTCTAATGATCACACAACCCTTTGTGATTGATTACGTACTCGTAACTCTTTGCGACCGTTTATTTATCACAACACTATGTGATTAATTACCTCATATATCATACATATATATACACTAAGTTTATTCCTTCGCTTTTCATGATGAGCCATCATCTATATGAGACTCTAAAAGCCCGATTCTTACTTCAGGAGTGACATGATCATATCGTGTCTCAAATCGGTAGCAGTACTAGCTGCATGTGCCGACCCCCGTTTTAGAATCGTTATTATCTGGTTAGCAAGAGACTTGAAGCTTCCCTGAACAAATATGGGCATATCAGTAATAGTTATCGTGCAGTCCAGTCCCTTCGTCAAGACTATATCACTACGATGTCTAGGGTGCAGATATTGTCAAACCTGCTACACCTTAAGGCTTCGAGTCATATGCGATCCTATAGTAAACCATTGGATGACATTTGTTAACTTCTAACAAGTTCATCATTAACCATGGCTAGGGATTTCACTATGGATCCATCGACTCTTTGCGGTACTAACCTCCCCTACTGGAGGAGACATATCCCATCAAGATGGCCACTCCCTTCGCACGCTTTGAATTATATCCAGCAAGTATCTACGTATTGGGCGCAATGCCAATGTTTGGTAAAAGCCTATGTATAGCTTCCCACGTGCAAGGTCCTTTAGCTCATTTCTTGTTATAAGGACTACCTTGCACCTACTATCACCTGAGAGCTTCTGTTGACAGTTAGATTATATCTCTCCGTACAAAAGCATCTCGGCAAGTCGTTCTGTGAACTTGTTCTCTAACAAGCACATGTGTATCATCGAGTGGCGATGAGACCAGCCACTACCATCTAATGGTATAGATCAATACACACTAGTCTATCCAGAATATCGATGTCCCGTCTTGATATTCCCATGACCAGGAACATTTAGGACATATGCTTAAGCTGACGCATTGGGCCTCATTATCATGATCTCATTATGATCCCAATGTCCCTCACATACATCCAAGGACTTTACTCATGCAATATCAACACATCACACCTAGTGGTGGAAAACAAAGACGCATAAATAAAGTGTACCGTGTATTATATCGAACAAGATGTTTATTACAATTACAATAATTGTCTAAAGGGCATTCATATCCCAACAATATATAATACATTAATACATTAATATAGTATATAATAAATTAATAATAATACAAAAAAACGGTTCCGTCGGTGCGTTATCTCTTCGCAGACGGTTCAGATTCTCTGAGATGATTCCTATTCTCCGAGAGACGTTCCCTTTCTTCTCTGAGAAACGTTCTCGTATGCTGATTCTTGTATTTGTTTTATTTTAGGGGGTATTGGTTTTATGTCCCCCCTATTTTCGACCATCTTTTAGCATATCAATAAAAATTTCAGGCGTGGGGATGAGCCTCCTAGCATTGCACTTGGTTAGGTTCCAAATCCCAAAAAAATTTAGTATTTCATTTTTTTAAAAAAATTATATTTAAAGGGTCCAAATTTTTTAACTCGTCATGGGCCCCAATTTCTTCGGGACCTGCCCTGTTTATATGAATCTTAATTACAGTTTGTGTGGAGCACGGAGCAAACATCCCTATCTTAAAGAGCTAAATCGTAAACACACGTGGAAGTTGCTATACACACCCAGATCTGGATGCTTTTCACGCTGACCACTTATTTACAAGTTTGCCATTAAAAAATTTGTCGCATGTAAGCCTGATCGAGAAATAAGATTCTATGTTGCAACTATTTAGAACAATGAATATAGATAGTTATACGACTACTATAGGGAAATCTCTATTCTTGAGCAATAATCGAAACTCGAACTATAGAGCAAAAGAGCATCGTCGTTGACCAGAACAATGTAGACAATGTAAATACTAAAAATTATAATTACGGATATCCGTGATAAGGATTATATTTCGGATATCATTTAGCGTGTTCGGGCCGGGTTCTTTTTCGGGTGCGGGCCGGGTCCAACCCGGCAAACCGGGGCCCATTTGAGAAGGATAGATTCCTCACGCAAAGACTTGGATTATGGAAGCGCCCCACTTCCGTCCTTTCTTGATGACCCCCCCCCCCCCCCCCCCCCCCCCCCCCCCCCCCCCCCCCCCCCATGGTGTGAAGGTGATGTGCAGCACCTCACTTTGTTGGCAGGCTGTTCTCCTCCCACCACCGTGAGCTGGAATCCCAAAGCCAGCTAGAATTTGGCCCTGACCTCAACCATCACCATCAACACTGGGAGAAAAATTAGTGCATAGATTATCTCAACAAGAGCCTCAATTTCCAAGTTAAATGAGGAGGCTGTGACAATGTGTGGTGGCCTGGAAATATCCTCAGACTGGGCTCCATTTTATCCCAATCTGAGCTCGGCTTGCTTCTCATGTGCCCCAAGGATTGGATACAGAAATTTTGCATAGAAATACCTTTTGTTAATTATCAGTATGTGCATTCTTGAAGAAATACAAAGTGAGTACTAATTCACAGTTTCTCCTAATCAATACAAATACCAAGCGGGTGGGGCTTCTCAGGTTGCTTTTGGCATGTGTATAATCTGCGAACAAAATATCTAATAACGGAATCTTACCCCTGGAGAGCTTGCCCATCAAACAACTGTTTCTCGTCCTTTGATGACCAGCATCGTTCCAAGGACACTGTGCAACGTTTTAATCAGAAACACAAACACACACAAGGTATGATGCACAACGATACATAGAAGCAGTGAATACTTAACACTGTTCTTTTACTCAAAGTTCTTGGATGACTGTATCAATCCGATGCACACGTTCAGTTGAAACGAATGCACTAAAATGATGATGTGCTGTCATTTTATTAAAAGTTCGATTATACTTGCAATTTTGTTATTTCCATATTCAAACCCCCAGTATGCTTCAACCATGCCCTAAATAAAAGATTAAACTTAATGTACATAAAGTAAATCACAGAGATGCCATAAGAGAACCAATAGAAAACATATATAAAGGGGAAAGAAACATATTCAAACACCCAGTATGCTTCAACCAAGCCCTTAAATACAACCCAAAACACTAGCGGGTTCGCCAGAAAATTTGACCCGACCCGACCGTGTCGAGCGATCGACACGGTCGTGTCGATTCTGATCGGAAGATGGCATTCGTTCATCCTCAGAAAGTGTGGTCCGACACGGTCGTGTAGGAGCCCTACACGACCGTGTAACTAGAGCATGAAAATCAACCTTCTGTCTCGTCTGTCTCCTGCAGTGACACAGTCGTGTGCCATATGTACATGACCATGTCAATCTCGCTTCAGGCCTTTCACAAAACGGCCCAGGGTTCTTGTGCGTCCCCTACACGGTGTGAGATATCTCACACGACCGTGTAAGACTCTCTTTTCCTTGGCTTGGAGCTTCTCTCTTTCACACACGACCATGTGTGACATTACACCCGGTCGTGTAGGACCTTACTCTTCTTCAAATCAACTTCTTTCAATTCCCTCTCTTCGCTCTGCTTCTTCGATTCATTCCTTGACCCCATTTAGCCCGAATTGCATGATATTAACTTGAAACACACATAAACACCCAGAGAGTGAAACAGAATGGAAATATTGTGAAACAATATATAGAGTGTGGTTTTATGTGATGAAATGCACGAGTAACTCCCACTAAGAATGAGTAAAATATTCACTTATCAAAATCCCCCAAGCTAAACTCTTCCTTGTCCTCAAGGAAGACAAAGAGAGAGTAGAAGTTAGAGACATGCATGCATCCAAGGGAATGATATCAAGAATTCCAAAACATCGGGTATCATATACATGGATTAGTGAAAATTTCAGATTTTAAGAATTATGAACATGTCAATTCCTCTCTATCGATCAAGACATAGCCCAGAGCAATATTTCTAGCACCAATCAACAGACAATTTACATAATCATGGTCATGCTCAAATCCTATGATATTTCCTCTATCCCGCACTAGGCTATTAGAATGTGAATCGAAATTATGCGATGATCAAGGGAAGAGTTAATCTCGCATAATGGTTTATGAATCTATCAAGGAAATGGCTCTCACAACACGATATTTATCCTTGATTTGTGGAGTTTCTAGCTTCATTCATGCTTTTATTTTCAATCATTTTTAGAATCTTGGTTCGTGTAAGGAGCATTGGGTTAATGACTCCTAGATCAGGCGACCTTAGGGCATTGGGCCAAGAGGGACCCCTCGGACCTACTAGCTCAAACCAACTATAGATCCTTATTCTATGCACTCCCCCAAGCTAGACCTTTCAGCACGAATCCTCAATGCTGTTGGATATTGGACTCCCCGGATTTGGTTTTGGATGATGAACAAACATAAATATATCGTGAACTAACTCTTTGTGAGCGCAATTATGGAGATCGTCGCCAAATTCATATGAACATCCAAAGCGACGTCTTGAGACTTCTCAAAGCACGTGATCGAATGCCTAAAGCTTCGTTGAAGCTTTTGGACCACTTTAGAAGTCATGAAGATTCGGATCGAAGCTTTCAAAGACGGTTCGTCAAGTTTTATTTATAGTCTTTTAGCTTCGTTCCGTAGAATGTTAAGCCTTGAGTAGGTCTTACGTTTTAAATCTTCATAATGCTCATAATCTTAGATCTAGGATCTTAGTAGAAGTCCATACAAACTTTCTCGAAGCTTCGCGCTTCGATTCGCGACTTCTTGTGCATGTTAGTTGGTTCAAGAAGAAGAACCAACCGACTAGATGGTGATCTAGTCGGTCGGCAATCCTTCTTGGACCGACTAGTTTGCGTCAGTCAATTCCAAGCTCTTTACTGTTTACAGTTAGTCGGTCTACGTTGACTCACCGACCGACTAGTTTGTGAACTAGTCGGTCAGTGATGCTTCTTAGACCGACTAGTTGAGCTTTCCATGTACATGCCAATTTGAGCCTGAGCTACTGTTTATAATTAGTCGGTCTGTGTTCATTTATCGACCGACTAGTTGATGAACTAGTCTGTCAACTTTTCTTCTTGGACCGACTAGTTTAGCTTCTACTGTACATGCCAACTTACTGTTTATCGTTAGTCGGTCTATGCACATTTGACGACCGACTAGTTGATGAACTAGTCGATCAACATTTATTCTTGGACCGACTAAATCAATTTGTGCTCAGACTTCCAGTTTCATCTCTTAGTCGGTCTCAGTTGAGTAACCGACCGACTAGTTGTGAAACTAGTCGGTCAGCTACTCTTCTTTGACCGACTAGTTCCTTAAGTCTGAACTTCGACTTCTTGGCTGTTCTTCCATTAGTCGGTCTATGTTGATTGACCGACCGACTAGTTGATGAACTAGTCGGTCGATAGTTGTTCTTTGACCGACTAGTTGGGTTCAGAATAGAGCCGTTGGAGCTTTAATTGAAACGTTTTTCTCTCTCTCTCTCTCTCTCTCCTCTAACTTATAAATACTTGTTGAGCTGCATTCATTGCAGTCAAGGCTGATATTAAGACAAGTTTAGAGTTCAAAGAGAAAGCATTCATTCCACATTCAAGCTCATTCATTTCTAATCTTGAATCTCTCCTCACTCTTATTTCAAAAGAGAGATTCATTGATTGTGAGCCTTCCCAGCCAAGTGCTTGATCCTAGGTCACCATCAACCTCATAGCTCTCCATCGCTGATCTACATCTTGGAGCTAGGGTTTGGTGCCTCTTCTTCTTCCTCAAAATCATCTTTGCCCTAATTCGTAAGTATTACTCAAGGCATAGGTATTTTGTCGGTAAGAAGTTTTATTTCATTTACTTTCTTATTGTAATTGGTTCACTCTCGGTTGTGAGAGTGGTTGTGATCCCGGGTTGTGGGAGTCACAAATTTCTTTGTGTATGATTTGACTTGTGAAGGTTTTTTCACAAGTATTTCATAGTGGAAATCTTGAGTTAGGGTTTCTAACTCAAGTATCCGGAGGGGATCCGGGTGGTTGGGACGTAGGATCACCGGGAACAAGTCGGGGAGACTTGGGTGGATCCGAACCCAGTAATATCGTTTGTTTGCGATTGTTTCTTTGTTGTCTAACATTTACTATTCCGCATTTTCCGCATTGTTTGGTAGAGTTTGCAAGGTAATTAGGAATTAGCCTCTTAATTATTTTAAAGTACTATTCACCCCCCTCTAGTACTTGTGCTGTAGCTTAGCAGGGCCTTACATTTGGTATCAGAGCCAAGTCTATAGCTATGTCTACCAACGACAACACGACCATTCGTCCACCTCCCGACTATAGCACCTTCAAGAACCGTGAAGGAGCGTCTTCGGTAATGGAAGGACACTCCTCAACGAGGCCTCCCTTCTTCAACGGTACGAACTACGGGTACTGGAAATGTCGGATGGAAAATTTCCTCCGGAGTGCTTCACTATGGAGGACCACAATGAAGAAGTATGTCGAGCCCGCTGAAGAAGATTTCGAGAAGTGGACTCCCGCGGAGGTCACCGCGGAGGTAAGCAATGCCAAGGCAATGAACGCCTTGCAATGTGCTTTGGAGCCCGAGGATTTCAACAAGATATGCACATATAAGAGTGCATATCAAATATGGAACTCCCTCCTCATATTGCATGAAGGGACTAGTAGGGTAAGAGACTCTAAACTCGTTGTAGTTAATAAAGATTACGAGTTATTTCATATGCTACAGGGTGAGAAGATGAAGGAGTACTATGCTCGCTTCGTCGACATCACAAACGAGTTGGAGGCTCTCGGTAAAACCTACACCCAAAAGGAGAAAGTCTCGAAGATTATCGATGGACTTCCTTCTTGTTGGGAGAAACGGACCTTCGCCATCGAGGAAGGTAATGACATGAAAACCTATACCGTTGTTCAACTAATGGGTACCTTAATGTCATACGAGGTACGCAAAGATAGCAAGTTGAAGTTGCAGGACAAGATGAAGTCCTACTTAAAGCAAGACGAGCCAAAGAAGAAGGCTATTGCTTTCAAGGCCGCTCCATCCACAACCACATCGACCGATGATGAAAACTCAGAAGACGAGTTTGACTTGGAGTCCATGGCACTCATGGCAAAGAAGTTCAACCGGTTCTTCCGGAAAGGTAACTTCAAAAACAAATCGAAGTTTAATTCTTCTAACGACTCCTCTCCTTTGTGTTTTCAATGCAACAAGCCCGGACACATAAAAGCGGAGTGTCCTCAAAACAAGCACAAGGAGAAGTGGAAGGCGCCGAAGTTCGACAAGTCCAAGAAGTACAAGAAAGGGTACAAAAAGGGGCTTGTCGGGACTTTCACCGACTCCGATGATTCCTCAAGCGGAGAGTCGGATGATGAGCAAGTGGAGCAAGCACACATGTGCTTCATGGCACGTGAGGAGTAATATAAAGACTCCTCTTCCGATGATAGCGACAACGAAGGCGATGAGGTAACCATGGATGACCTTAGAAATGCTAATGAGCAATTATGGTCTAAATACTCTAAATTAGTAAATATGTATACTAAAGTAAAAGATGATTTAGCTAGCATCCAAACCTCGCCTAAAACTATCATCACCAACAACGACACCGTTGTTGAAGAGTTGAAGAATGAGATTCTAAATCTCAAGACTCAACTTGAACATGTTAGCATTGAGGATCCGGAAGAACACAAGATAGAGGATTTGACTTCTCAAAACTCGACTTTGATTATTGAGAATGAAAATCTCAAATCTCGTGTTTATGTGCTCACATCGCAAGTATCCACTTTGGATGCTTCGTTACGTTCTCTCACCGAGAAATATGAGAACACATTAGGCCGAATCAATGAATTCAATAAGGGTAAAGGCCATTTGGATAATATCCTAAGTGTCTTACCTCCGGCCAATCACCACATTGGCTTGTGGTATAAGTTGGGAAGTTCATCCAAATCGGCCACTACCTTTGTTAGGCCAACTTCCGATGCCTCAACGAGTGGGAGCAAACACTCTATTGGTAGTTCATCTACCAATGGTGCTTCCACCTCGTTCACACCCTCTTTCGGAAAGAAACCCACTTTGGGTGGACCTCCAAAGAAGGGTCATGCTTATATGTACACAAATACTATGCCACGTAGGAACACACGTCCTACTCCACCGGCTCACACATATGATGATTTTTATGCACCACATCCACGGGCACGTGCACACCATGTGAGACACCCTCACGCACGTGTTCCCCCACATGCATATGTTCACCCACATCATCATATGAATAATTATCGTCGTGCACCATTCCATCATGTTCCTTATGCCTATCCACGTTATGCATCACGTAGAAATCAACAACGCATGCATGCACCCAATAGGATGAGGGCTCCCAAAATCTTCACAATTTGGAGCCCAAAGGACACAAGCATGGATGAAAAACAAGTTTACATGAATGCTTATTTTTCGAATGTTGTGCATAGTAGTAATTATGTGGGGAAGTCTAAGTCCAATTGGACTTGGCTTCCAAAGGTCTAATCTTTTGGACCCAATGACCTTGGGTACCATGATACGATATTTTCTATCTATAGGTACTCAAGAAAAAGAAATGGAGCAACAAATTTAAATTTAGCTCCAAGGGAAATTGGATACTCGATAGCGGGTGTTCAAAACACATGACGGGTGACGCTCAATTGCTCTCCGGAGTGGTGCCCATTGCAAATGGAAACCACGTCGTCTTTGGAGACAACGAGAGCGGAACCATCATTGGTGTTGGTAAAGTGGGTAATCCTTCTAAACCACTTATATGTGATGTTTACCTTGTTAAAGGATTAAACCACAATCTTATTTCAATAAGCCAACTTTGTGACAAAGGTTACAAAGTTAGCTTTGCGAAAGGAATGTGCCATATTTTAAGAAAAGATAATAATGAATTATTGTTTTCCAGCACACGCCATAAGGATATATACATCCTAGATCTTCCGAGATCACATGAACAATGTCTCATTGCCAACACAAGTGAACAACACTTATGGCATCGACGTTTTGGCCATGTGAACTTTGAAACACTATTTAAGCTTTCCAAGTTAAATTCTATTAGAGGCTTCCCTAAGCTTGTCTTTCAAAAGAAAAGCTTTTGTGACTCGTGTCAACGAGGCAAGCTTCCAAAATCTTCATTTAAACCTAAGAAAAGCATTTCATCTAAGCGGCCACTAGAGCTATTACATCTAGATTTATTTGAGCCAACTAGAGTTGCTTCATTAGGTAATGCTAGATATGGACTTGTCATCGTTGATGACTTCACTAGGTTTACTTGGGTATTTTCATTGTGTAATAAAAATGAAGCTTTTGAAAACTTCACAATTTTTGTCAAGAAAGTACAAAATCTCATTGGAACCACCATTGTCACTATTCGTAGTGATCATGGAGGGAAATTTGAGAATGAGTCTTTTGAGACATTTTGTGATGAAGTTGGTATTACACACACCTTCTCTTTCCCTCGTGCACCTCCTCAAACTGGTGTAGTTGAGAGAAAGAATAGGACGCTAGTGGAGTGTGCTCGCACTATACTTGATGATAGCCAACTTGGCCATCAATTTTGGGCGGAATCGGTACACACCGCTTGCTATGTGTTTAATAGAATACTTTTGAGGCCCGACACTAAACAAACTTGTTATGAATTGTTGTTTGGTAGGTTGCCTCAAGTTAAACATTTTCATGTTTTCGGTTCGAAATGTTTTATTAAAAACACGTATGGTAGTTTGGACAAATTCGATCCAAGATCCGATGAGGGGATTTTTGTTGGATATTCCTCACGTAGCAAAGCCTACCGGATATACAACAAACGAACCTCAACGATCGAGGAACCGTTTCATGTCTCATTTAATGAAGGATTTGTTCCAACTAGAATTACTAATGATGATGACTCTATGGATGTCTTATGTGATGCAATTGGTAATTCTAACTCTATTGATTCTATTGATTCTATTGAGACTAACTCAACTAATGAAGTTTTTGAGAATGTTCCTAGTGATCAAGGAATTCCCAAACGGCTTCATAGCGTTCGTGACCATCCTCATGAGCAAGTCATTGGCAATATCCATGATAGTGTCAAGACGAGATCACAAGTCAACCACTTCGCTCATTGTGCCTTTGCCTCCTCGATAGAGCCAAAGAATATTAATGAAGCATGCGAAGATAGCGCTTGGATCCTTGCCATGGAAGAGGAACTCATTCAATTCGAGAGGAATGAGGTTTGGGAGCTTGTTCCTTTACCATCGAAGAACCACACCGTTATAGGGACAAAGTGGATCTTCAAGAACAAGACCGACGAAAACCAAGTCGTCGTCCAGAACAAAGCTCGGTTAGTAGCTCAAGGCTATCGGTAAAAGGAAGGTATTGATTTCGAAGAATCCTTTGCTCTGGTAGCTAGATTAGAATCAATTAGATTATTATTGTCTTTTGCATGCCATAAGGATTTTAAATTATTTCAAATGGATGTAAAAAGTGCATTTTTAAACGGAGATGTTGTTGAGGAAGTTTACGTTTCTCAACCTCCGGGTTTTATAAATGAAAAATTTCCAAATCATGTTTTTAAACTTAAGAAAGCACTTTACGGTTTGAGACAAGCTCCACGAGCTTGGTATGACCGTTTAAAGAATTTTCTTTTGGATTTGGGTTTTAAAATGGGAGAAGTTGATTCCACATTATTTGTTAAGTATTCGAATAATGATATAATTTTAGTTCAAATATATGTTGATGATATCATTTTCGGTGCTACTAACTTTGCTCTTTGCGAAGAGTTTTCTAATGTGATGAAGGATCAATTTGAGATGAGCCACATGGGTGAGCTCAAATATTTCTTAGGTCTCCAAATTCGCCAAATGAACGATGCAATCTTCATCCACCAAACCAAGTACACGGTGGAGTTGCTAAAGCGATTTGGAATGGAGAATGCCTCCGGGAAAAAGACTCCAGTGAGCACGACTACGCATCTTGATAAGGATACGGGCGGTAAAGATGTAGACATTCGTCTATATCGAGGTATGATAGGTAGTTTACTTTATCTTACCGCAAGTAGGCCCGATATAATGTTTGACATATGTGTATGTGCTCGTTATCAGTCTCAACCTAAGGAGTCACACTTAGTAGCGGTAAAACGTATTTTCCGTTATCTAAGTTACACACTTGATTTTGGATTACTTTATCCAAAATCTAGCACGTATGAGTTAATCTCATATAGTGACGCAGATTATGCGGGATGCAAATCCGACAGGAAAAGTACTAGTGGCACTTGCCATTTTATAGGAAATTCTCTTGTCTCTTGGTTTTCCAAGAAGCAGAATTCCGTATCACTTTCAACCACCGAGGCGGAATATATTACCGCCGGTGCCGCGTGTGCTCAGTTCTTTGGATGAGACACACACTTAAAGACTTTGGTATAAACTGTGATACTTGCCTTATCATGGTGGACAACCAAAGTGCAATATGTCTCTCCAAGAACCCGGTACTCCATTTCCGTTCGAAACACATAGATGTCCGACACCATTTCTTAGATGATCATGTTGCTAAAAAGGACATCATATTAGTGTACGTTGAAACCCAGAAGCAAATCGCTGATATTTTCACGAAACCCCTAAAGGAAGACTCCTTTGTGCGGTTACGTCGAGAATTGGGGATTATGGGTGAATCCGAGATTTAGGATTCATATGTTTTCAATAATCTTGCATGCTATTCAATTCTTTATATTTGCTCATGCTAGATTAATTGAAATTTTCTGGATTTTTGTTGAATTTTCGGAATTTTCGGAATTTTCGCTCGATTTGTTCATATACGTCAAATTTCAGATTTTCGATGTTTAATGGGGTAGTGTAATGATTAATGAGAGTATTTTGATGTTTCGTCGAAGTGCGATTAGGAGAGAAATCATATTTTCAAATTCTAAATTTTTTGGACCTCTTTAGTTGGTTCATGTTCATTGACCGACCGACTAGATTGAGATCTAGTCGGTCAGTAAATGAACTCAGACCGACTAATTCTTGTCAGTTATTTTGGCTTCGGTTACTGTTTGCAACTATTCGGTTCAAGCTCATTGACCGACCGACTAGATCGTGATCTAGTCGGTCAGTGCTTGAATTGTGACCGACTAATTGCCTCAGGGACAGTTGCGTCTTTTCGACTTCCGACCGACTTAAAACTCACTTTAACCGACTAATATCATTTCTAGTCGGTTCTTCTTTCTCTCTCTGCCAAAATTTCCCCCGTGCCCGTTTGACTCCCACCTCCCTCTTCGTCGTTGCCGGCCATCTCTCTGACCTTTTTCCGTCTCCGTCCGTCGATCTCCCCTAGGTGACTTCTCTCCCTCCTTCTCCGAGCTTCCAGGGTTAGTTTTTCAGTGTCTAGGGTTAGGTTTTAGCTCTTTTCGGCTAAGGTTTCAGTTTCTTAGGGTTTGTAGTTTAGGGTTTCGATATCTCGATTTCTCGTACGTGTCTTGCCGCGCTTTTGGCTCGCACACGTATTCCGATCACTCCCTCTGGCCCTTCGCCTATGACTGTCGATTCGCCACCCTCGGACCCCCCGCAACCTACGCGAACCCCTCCGAAACGCCGTTCTAAACCCACCCAACCCTCTTCGTCTTCACCTCCTCTTAAGCGTAAGAGGACGACGACAGCGAAGCCCCGAGCTCAATCTCAGCCCAAGACCAAGCCTGTGTCGTTTCGTGCTCCCATTCCACCCGGTGCTTTGGATTCCGACACCGAGTATATACCCGAGACCGAGACCCATAAGGAACCCTCACCTCCTCCTAGGCAACCTGAGTCTAGCTCTCGACCTCGTACTTCTACCCGTAAGCCTAAGGGAAAGGCTCTGATGCCGGTTGGCGGTGTCGATATTTTGTTGTGTCGCGACGACCCTATGTGTCTCGCGGCTTACAACCGTATCGAACACTGCCCGCTGCTTCTGGAGCATTTCGTTCAGTTTAGTGACTTCCTTGGCCTCGCAGATCTTCTGTCGTCTTCCGGTCTTCTCAATTACCTTCGATATGACCCGAAGGCGAACCCTCGCACTTACCCTTGCCTCGTGAAACTTTTCTATGCCAACCGTGTCCGGGGTCAGTACGACGAGACCCACTCGATTGAGACGACTGTTTTGGGGACTCCGATAGTCCTCACGGCAGAAATCTTAGGAGAGGTTTTGGGTATCTCCTCGTCTGGCCTCCTTCCTTCAGATATCTCCGTCGATGACATATCCTCCCTCGATCAAGTCGTACATTCTGAGATCTTCCATGAGATTCCTCCCGCCATGATTGGCGTTCCCTCGAAGTCCTTCAAGCCGAATGCTTGGGTGCTTAACTTGATCTTGAAGTCGTGCTTACTTCCTAAGTACGGCTCCTCCTCTTTGCCATCCCAGCCATTCTTGAAGTTGATCTATGCCATCTTTATGGGGAGCTCGATTAACTGGGCTCGGATTATACTCGATAAGATGGATTCTTTCGAGTGTATCCGCAAGTCCACGAAGTCGGCTCATATCCCATTCCCGTGCCTTTTGACGTTGGTTTTCCATCACTTTCGTGTCACACTTCCACCTGATGATGAGCGTCATCTCGGTCCCCCTCTAAACGCGACGACCGTCAAGAAGTCTCTTGCGGCGCTCCGTCACGTTCAGAGGTCGACCCCCTCTGCTTCAGCGTCTGCTTCTGCCTCAGCTACTCCCTCTTCCACTCTTGCTGAGCTCTCACGTTCAGTGAGACGTTTGGAGTCTCGGTATGCTTGTACCGAGGAGATTCTTGCTAGCATCGCTCGTCACCTTGGTATTGAGATCCCTCCATCATTTTCTGACGATGAGGAGTTGGATGAGGAGGATATTGAGGAGCTTGTTCGTGTTTCTACTCGTGACCCTGAGGGCACCTCTGGTGCTGCTGCTGTCTCTTCTGCTGGTGATCCTGAGAGTACTCCTGTTGCCACCGCTCCTGCAGTGGATGCTACGACTGGTGCTCCCGAGGCCACTATCGTTGCTGCTCCAGAGATTTCCACTACCGTCGCTCCCGTGGACACTTCAGCTGATCCCGTGACCACCTTCACTCATGCAGAGCCTGCTGCTGCTGCAGATCCTCCAGCTACCTCCTAAGCTTCTTTGAGGACTCTCCTGTGCACTTTAGATGAGATATCTTTTAGTGAGAGAGTTTGGGTTAGGATATTTTGGGTGGTTTTGTGGTTATGATTTTTTTGATACTTTTGGATTTATGATGATGTATCTCTGATGATGGTGATGTATGCTTTGTGCTACTATGATATATGTGTGATATTTTGTTGTATTTTGTGCCCCGATCGTTGGATCGATGTTATGTATGTTGACAATGTATCATTTTTGATGTACTCATGCTTTATATATATATATATATATATATATATATATCGTTGTTGACATTTCATTCTCTTGTGCACATTATATGTTCTATATGTCTCTGATGTTTTGATTTCGTCGCTCGACGATAATAACTTGGTTAAATAGAAATTAGTTCTATGGAAACATAGAATTGTTTTCCATGCACTAAATTAACCAAGAATGTTGATATTGGAGAGTATATTCCATAACTCAATCCGTATGATTTGATTTGAGTTTTGATGATTTTTATTTATCGATTTTCGACTATGTTTTCATTGGCACGCTTTGATTCTTTTCGTATTTTCCTTTGGTGCCATTTGAACCGTGGTCGTATTCTTCGACTCCCGTGCTTTTATTTGAAGCCATTGTTGTTGTCGTTAATCTCCTCCTGCACTTTTTGCTAATGCCAAAGGGGGAGAGATATAATAATGACGATGTGCTAAATGATAATTTAAAGCATTTTCCAAGAATCTAATTTGATATGTTAGATTCAGGGGGAGTTAAGATTTAAAAATGGATTTTCAAATCCGATATTTCTATAATCGATTCACATTTTATACTTTACTAGTCTGCTTGATGCTTATGATTATTATTGAATATGGAATTAACATGTCATCAATGCAGGGGGAGTAAGTAAATTTCATTTGAATTATTATTTTTGAATATTATTTATGTTGGTTTGTCATCACCAAAAAAGGGGGATAATGTTGGATATTGGACTCCCCGGATTTGGTTTAGGATGATGAACAAACATAAATATATCGTGAACTAACTCTTTGTGAGCGCAGTTATGGAGATCGTCGCCAAATTCATATGAACATCCAAAGCGACGTCTCGAGACTTCTCAAAGCACGTGATCGAATGTCTAAAGCTTCGTTGAAGCTTTTGGACCACTTTAGAAGTCATGAAGATTCGGATCGAAGCTTTCAAAGACGGTTCGTCAAGTTTTATTTATAGTCTTTTAGCTTCGTTCCATAGAATGTTAAGCCTTGAGTAGGTCTTACGTTTTAAATCTTCATAACGCTCATATCTTAGATCTAGGATCTTAGTAGAAGTCCATACAAACTTTCTCGAAGCTTCGCGCTTCGATTCGCGACTTCTTGTGCATGTTAGTTGGTTCAAGAAGAAGAACCAACCGACTAGATGGTGATCTAGTCGGTCGGCAATCCTTCTTGGACCGACTAGTTTGCGTCAGTCAATTCCAAGCTCTTTACTGTTTACAGTTAGTCGGTCTACGTTGACTCACCGACCGACTAGTTTGTGAACTAGTCGGTCAGTGATGCTTCTTAGACCGACTAGTTGAGCTTTCCATGTACATGCCAATTTGAGCCTGAGCTACTGTTTATAATTAGTCGGTCTGTGTTCATTTATCGACCGACTAGTTGATGAACTAGTCTGTCAACTTTCCTTCTTGGACCGACTAGTTTAGCTTCTACTGTACATGCCAACTTACTGTGTATCGTTAGTCGGTCTATGCACATTTGACGACCAACTAGTTGATGAACTAGTCGGTCAACATTTGTTCTTGGACCGACTAAATCAATTTGTGCTCAGACTTCCAGTTTCATCTCTTAGTTGGTCTTAGTTGAGTAACCGACCGACTAGTTGTGAAACTAGTCGGTCAGCTACTCTTCTTTGACCGACTAGTTCCTTAAGTCTGAACTTCGACTTCTTGGTTGTTCTTCCATTAGTCGGTCTATGTTGATTGACCGACCGACTAGTTGATGAACTAGTCGGTCGATAGTTGTTCTTTGACCGACTAGTTGGGTTCAGAATAGAGCCGTTGGAGCTTTAATTGAAACGTTTTTTTCTCTCTCTCTCCTCTAACTTATAAATACTTGTTGAGCTGCATTCATTGCAGTCAAGGCTGATATTAAGACAAGTTTAGAGTTCAAAGAGAAAGCATTCATTCCACATTCAAGCTCATTCATTTCCAATCTTGAATCTCTCCTCACTCTTATTTCAAAAGAGAGATTCATTGATTGTGAGCCTTCCCAGCCAAGTGCTTGATCCTAGGTCACCATCAACCTCATAGCTCTCCATCGCTGATCTACATCTTGGAGCTAGGGTTTGGTGCCTCTTCTTCTTCCTCAAAATCATCTTTGCCCTAATTCGTAAGTATTACTCAAGGCATATGTATTTTTTCGGCAAGAAGTTTTATTTCATTTACTTTCTTATTGTAATTGGTTCACTCTCGGTTGTGAGAGTGGTTGTGATCCCGGGTTGTGGGAGTCACAAATTTCTTTGTGTATGATTTGACTTGTGAAGGTTTTTTCACAAGTATTTCATAGTGGAAATCTTGAGTTAGGGTTTCTAACTCAAGTATCCGGAGGGGATCCGGGTGGTTGGGACGTAGGATCACCGGGAACAAGTCGGGGAGACTTGGGTGGATCCGAACCCAGTAATATCGTTTGTTTGCGATTGTTTCTCTGTTGTCTAACATTTACTATTCCGCATTTTCCGCATTGTTTGGTAGAGTTTGCAAGGTAATTAGGAATTAGCCTCTTAATTATTTTAAAGTACTATTCACCCCCCTCTAGTACTTGTGTAGTAGCTTAGCAGGGCATTACAAATGCTTCCTGAGGCACAAGGACCCGGCTACTTAATGTAACTGGAAGAAAAATGCATATTTTTTTCTATGAACCTTTTTCTATTTTTTTTCAAACATGAATAGGGTATGCATCATCACTCCTCGGTACTGAATATACACGTCGTTATCCAAATCATATCAGATTACTGGCTATCATACTCAACTAAAACTTTCAAGATGCATGCATAAGATGGATTCACAAGAAAAAATATAACCTAAGCCATTTTGAGTACTTCTATTCTAGATATTATGAGCTTAAGCATAAAAAGCATATTATATGAGATGTAGCACTAAAACACACCATATGCATATATCATGATCGACATTGAGAAATTGAATGAATAAATATAAATCTAAAAAATTTCACTAAAATGTCCATATGTATAAAAACTTGGCATCTTGGAATTCTTAATATTACACACACACACACACAAATGATGCATGAAATGCACCTCCCCCAAGCTAGAATTAAGCATTGTCCCTAATGCTTAAAAGAGTGGAAAATATCGGGACCATGATGATAAGCATGGAAATGCCTCCCCCAAGCTAGAATGAAACGTATCCTAATTATGATAGAGAGGGGAAAGTGAGGGTTTATATTTAGGGGGTCTCTATGGTGTATGAGTCATATTTAAATGAAGCGAAGGTTTAGCGAGGATAATATAGAGTATAATGGGTTTTTGGAAAAAAATGAATATGTGTGTGCACCGCGTGAGAGGTGAGGGGTTATTCAAAATTGTTTTTATTTTTATTTTTATTTTTCAAATCTAAGAAAAACAAATAATCCTAATCTGCTCTCCTTGCTAATGAGAGGAGACAAGTATATTCAAACAACTACACAAGAAAGCGAATAAAAAACTACACTACTGGATTGAGTACACTTGTTCCAAAAGGTAGATATCTGATTTGAAGTTGAGCAGGCAGCTTTCAGCAAGTTGCTTCCCACGTACTCCATCGGGTCCCAGTAACAAGCCTCCGAGCATCTCTCGAGGATATCCACCTAAATCCTGCGAGAAATGATGAGTGTCAACCCGATGAGAAAAAATTCTCTCCGCGATAAAATTATCCCAAAGAGAATCATCAAAATTAATTGGAAAAAGTGAAATATGGTGACAAATACTCCATAAGAATGATGTGCTACTCTCCGAGGATGATGCGATTAACTTCTCACTCTTCTCCTATATGCACTGATCTCCAAATGGTGGCACGACTAAGGAAACCTTTCATCTAAACTTGTGTCCTGCGAGAGATACGTCATGTCAAAAACATCTGAATCTTAAAGATTAGAAAATAAAATATGAGATTCAGAGATAGCATGTATGATCTAGAAAATCTCCCAGAATAGTATCATGCTCTGGTGGACGCTTTGCCTCTGACTAAATGGGGAGAGGCTGTGGAGACATGGGTGGAGGTGAAAGTGTATCGGGCTCTCTGAAATGAATCATAGATCAATGCCCTCATGCACATCCACCTCGTCGATGTGCACATGCTCCGTGGATTCCTCAGTGCTCTCACAGGTCTCATAGTGGCAAAACTAGTCAGAGGGCAAAGGTGGCTCTGGCTCATCGAAGGTGGAAATATTAGTTGTGCCCTCGCATGCCACATACTTGTTATCATCCCTATTGAAATGTATTGTTTCCCTCCTTGGTCCTACGCATAGTCCATCATCCATCTCATCATGAACAGAGGTGTGGTGTTGGATGTTGTCGTCGGCAACATATGTCTCAATGATTGTACTTATAAGAGGGGAGGAAACTATATAAGAATGTATAAAGTGTTGTGTAGACGAAGTACCTCTCGTAGTGTAGGTGGCCGATGACACGTTAGTCACAGCAGTAGCCTCCAGGTATTTCCAGGCTGCTTAGGCGGCATGGCAAAGTGTTGGACACCATTTATCCTTACCATGAACTCCTGCAAGTGTACTTGCAGTTCTCCACTGAAGTAAAACATGAGCCAAAATGTGCTGATCCCATGTTGCGATAGTCCATCCACCAGTTTGTTGAACCTCCCACAAGCTTGCCAGATAGTCTCTCCGTCAAGTTGGGTGAAGCTAGCGATCTGATCCTCATGTGTTTGGTGCCGCTTCGCCTGATCCCCATTTGTAGATGTAGCGTCTCCTCCATTATGCTGTGAAAGGACTGTCAGAGATGTGTTCTATGCTACTTGGGACCTTCAGCTGCTCCCCAATATTTGGTGTAGGCTCAATGATTTGATCCTAACCATGTTGCTCTGATTGCTCTTCAGGTTGGGAGATGTGGCTCAAGTTTTGGGCAATCGTCGTTATAGTGTGGGAGGGTGAAGTCGTTTGCCTTTGGGTCACAAGATAGTTTTCCAGTATGGTTTCAAGGCTTGATTTTGGTGGAGGTGGGGGCATAGATGTTTGGGGATATGGGTTGGAGGGGCTATGGTAGAGGTTGTGGTCATATGAGTGTGGGTAGTAGGAGTGGGCATTTATTGGCATTGGGTGGCCATGTGCCCATGCATCCCACAGGTCTTACAGCTCACTACAACATGCAGAAATTATTATAATCTCCCATTTGAGCACCCTGTGGTACAGAGAAATAAAAATTTCCAGTGCATAATCCATTGGGCATCCACATTACACTCCAAATGTTCCTAGTAAAAAAGAACTAGGAGAAACGCGTCAATGGTACAAGAAAATAGCAAAAATGTTGTGTGGTGGGGGAAAATTTTCTTTATTTATTTATTTTTATATATACGTAGTCTAACAAACCTAATATTAAGCTAATATCAATCAATAAAACCTCTCCAACAATGGCACCAAAAACTTGATGTGTCAGTTTTAATATTCATAACTGCAAGCGCACGGTGTTGGTGTAACACTTAAAGTCGATCCACAGGGAGGTTGTCTGCGGAGTAATAGCCAATCCTAGGCTATGCTTAGCTACATGGGTATTTTTTACACGAAGAGAACGAGGACAAAAGAAAGCTCTAGGGCTAGGTATCCCTCTAAGGTGGGTTAAACATGGAAGCGAAATCCTTACCTACCTATCGAATTAATCTTAGGGTGAAGTTGTAACACCTAATATTTTCATCTACCCCTCACTATCACGATGCTATGATTGGACTACCCCTCGTATGATAAAGCCAACTATCGTTGGTCATCATCACACGACGGGTGCATGATGCTTGACAATATTCCCTAATAATCGTTTACGCTACTATCATGGATAGAACTCTGGCCATCGTATTGAGGCTCAAATCAATGCCCAACTATCATTGGCGACATAGATAGTGAATGATTCTAGTAAAACATCCATGGCAAAATCCTAATTCGATATTCGAAAACTAAACAATTAATTCAATCCTTATTCAAACCCCCAATAGGGTTTAACAATGCCTTCGATAAAAGATTATTCAATGAACATAAAGGAAATCATAGAGATACTACAAGAGAACCAATAGAAAACATATAAAAAGGAAAGAAAACTTATCTAATAGAAATCACAATTCAAAAGCTTCAAAGATACAAGCTTGCTCTAAGAAAAACACCAAATAAATCTTCCCTAGCCTTACTCCTACTCCTATACTATTTTCAGAGGAAGAAGATGGAAGAAACACTAGAGAAAGGTCGGCTTCCCCCTCTCAAACGAGCACAAAGCCCTTAAATACAACCCAAAACCCTAGCGGGTTCGCCAAAAAATCCGACCGAACCCGACCCTGTCGAGTGATCGACATGGTCGTGTCGATTCTGATTGGAAGATGGCTTTCGTTCATCCTCAGAAAGTGTGGTCTGACATGATTGTGTAGGATACCTACATGACCGTGTAACTGTAGCGTGAAAATCAGCCTTCTATCTCTTCTGTTTCCTGCAGTGACACAGTTGTGTGCCATATGTACACGACCATGTCAATCTCGCTTCAGCCCTTTTATAAAACGGCCCACACGGCCGTTTACACGGTCTTGTGGGGTTCTGCAGTGTGCGTCCCCTACACGGTTCTCACACGATCATGTATGTCTCTCTTTTTATGGCCTGGAGCTGCTCTCTTGAACACACTGCCATGTAAGCCATTACACACAATTGCGTAGGAGCTTACTCTTCTTCAAATCAACTTCTTTCAATTCCTTCGTTTCGCTCCGCTTCTTCTCTTCATTCCTTGACTCCATTTAGCTCAGAGTAGCCTGATATTAACCTGAAACGCACACAAACTCCCAAAGAATGAAACAGAACGGAAATAATATGAAACGATATATATAGTGGGGCTTTATGTGATGAAATGCACGAGTAACTCCCACTAAGAACATGTAAAACATTCACTCATGACTCATCATCATAAAAATGCTCCATAGTGAAAACTACTTACAACACATCCTTCATTTTCTTTAAGAACCTCTATGCTTGATTATGCAACAACTACAACTGCAATTTTTGAAGCAACCTTCCTTGTAATTTCCATAAGAGTAGACTCACCAATAATCAAAACAAATCCCTTATTGATGATCAATAATAACCTCTTCATCAATTTCTCTAGTAAAACTATTAACTTTCTTACCGCTAATAAACTTAAAACAATGGCAAAGATGGTGGTGTAGTTGAAGCTGAAGGGAAATGGAATAAACTCAACTTTGGTGTGAGAAACCATGAAAGGAGTAAAGTAGAAGAAAATCACATACAACATTGGTATATGAGGTTACAACTCCACATAAGAATGAACTTGAAAATGATCTTTGTCTAATAGAGGAAAGGAAATGCTAGATGAACTATGAAGGGGTAGTAAATGACAGGAGGTGAACCCAAAAAACGAATTGCGGGACCCTATATTCAACCATAAGATACTAAAGACACCCTTTTCTCGTGACTCTTAGAGGCTAAATTTTGGTAATCCATGTCATTATGTCACCAGTTATCGTGATGTCATACAGATACATGGCCTTAGTAATACCATTCAATATCTTGCATTACCATAACAACATTGATCTTAACGGTGCCACACTTTTCCAAGAATGCATTCAGATGATCATTAGGGCTCTCTTAGTGTGACCCACTGAACTAGTCTTATTAAACGAATAACATAAGTCCGGTCTTTAGTTCAAAATTTGTAGCTTGGACCGTTGGACGAGATATACTGTACATATGACCATTGTAAGGCTTGGAGAAGTCCATGAGGGACTTCATAGCTTCTCTCTCTTCCGCCATTGTTTCTTGCCTTAAATTCTTTCTCCACTTAGCGTTAAATCTTCTTGTGGTAGCCTCAATCTCAAGATCGAAGGGAACTAACTCTTTGGCACTTCAAGTTTGCCTGCTCATACAAGAGGAAGAAAAACTGGGAGAAGATCGTCAGTAAAGCAAGAGTAATAATGGAAGAAAAATAAAAGTGTAGTCTAGCAAATCCAAAATTAGACTAATATTAATCAGATATTAATAAAAACTTAATCTATCTATCGAAAAGCATCAAATCAAAACCCCAACTCTGATAGGTGATTAGGGCTTGATAACAAATCAATGAATAAATTATTATTAAGTGCGTCCAAGACTAAACCCTAGCAATTAATTCAATAAATCGATATATGGAGATCGATCCATATAATAATTCACAATATGGTTCAACTCAACCCCAGACAAGAAGAACTGCTCACAATTCATGGTTATAACAATCAAATAATTCATTATGAAAATCATAAAAATGAAGGAGAAAAAGAAGAGAATATAGTTACTAAATTGATGAACACAATGGAATCCACAAGCACCAATCTTTGATCACAAAAGAAATCCAACAAAAGGTCTTCAAAAACAATGGAGTAGCCGTCAAAATACAAGAGCAAAGACCTACGAAAAACATGTTCTAATAAATTACAAGAATGTGCTTAAATACCCCCTCAAAAATCCCTAGCAAATTCGTGTCTAAAAAGAACAATAAGTAGGCATACCTTGCTGCACGGCCGTGTTGCAACTGTGAAGAAAATTGTCATTTCTTTTGTGTGTTTTGCACAACCGTATTAGTTGGGCGACCGGCCGTGTCAACTCCTACTGGAAAATCTTCAAACTTATTGTTGCATTTGCATGGCTGTGTTAGATCCCACACGACCGTGTTGATTACTGCAAGAAATTCCCCAGACTTATTGTTGACATTACACGGCTGTGCTATAGGCTGCACGACCATTCCACTTTGGTGCATGCATGGCTAATACTCAGATATGCCTGCATGGCCAATACTCTGATATGCCTGCATGGCCATGCAAAGTTTTGGCACGGCCATGTTGTCCTATTTTGGCTCATTTTCTTCAGATTTTGCATTGCTTGCTTCCGATTTTCTTCATCCTCTCCATTCCCATCGCTCCTTTGTCCCGATTTGTGTGATTTGGCCCTGAAATACACAAAATACACCTCGAGAGTGAATTACGAAAAAATAGCTAAGAATGCATGACGAATCGAAGTAAAGTTGAAGAATTCTTAACTACTGCTTGATATAACTGATGCATGCATGTCCGTAACTTCTATTTCTTGTAACTGCTATATGCATGTCTTAATATTGTTACTGCCTTTGCTTGAGTATCTGTAGTTGCTTATTTCCTAGTACTTGCTTTCTTTTCATGATTGTACATTGTTTTAATTCCAAGTCTAGAATTACTGTAATTTACTGGTGGCTCTTCATTTTTATGGTGCCAACAGGTGCCAACTAAGTAGACGAAGAGGCCTTTGAGTTTGAGGAGTCCGAGTTTGCTATGGAGACCAAGGATTTCTGATTCTTGAGGTGGTAGCAGTATTTTTTTGTACCTTTTGTGTAGTTTGACAGTATATTTGTATTGTATCAGACTTGTATTTCTAAGTATTGTAATAACAAGGATTCATGTATGAGTATTTTGGTACGTCTCTGCATCATGGCATATATTGTTTTCACTAGTAAGCAGCATGATATGCAATTCTCGAAAAATGTAATGGCCCCAAAAAGCGGGTCATAACAATGGAATCCAGGTTAAGTTGGATTGGCGGTCAAATCCATACATAACCCAAATTTTATCTGGGTCTGTCATGTCGACTCGAATCATACTTGACCTAGATTGACTCTTAACCATATCTGGCCTAAGAGCCTGGGTTTAGGCCGGTTCTTTTTGCCACCCTCACTAGCAGGCATGTGTTTAGTGCATGATTTTGCTTGCCAGAAATAAAACAATGCCCTAGCCTAACAAACAAACCGGTGACACATGAGCAAGAAGAAAATGCTTACAAAATAGGCTGGCCCACACTAAGTTCATAGTAAAATTTATCAACACTCTTTTTAAGATACAAACTATTATAAGATCGAAATAAGACTAGATGGGGGTGAATATGTTTATTAAAATTTATTGTCGATAAAAAAATTTTACCGCGGTAATTATTTCTAATTTACTGTATGCAATAATAAATAATTTTATCATGGCAATTAACTCTAATCTACCACTGATCATAGTGAATTATATATGAAAATACATAAAGTAAATACTACTAGATTTACTGAGGTTCAACCCCTTTGCCCACTCATGCAATCAGAATTACAACTAGAATAAAAAAGCAAACCCCTTACAACACTGTAAGATTAGTTGCCTACCATTATTGCTCAACCCCCAAATAATATGATGGTTTACCGCCACTATGTTACCTTGATTCTATAAAGAATTTAAACACTGAATTACTCGTCCCAGTAATCCACACAACCACCCAAAGACTATACACAACAAGTATAGTTTAGAATTTCTCAAGATTGATGCATATGGTGTTGATTTATTGACTGTAATTTTCTTATTAAAAGACTATACACCTCTTGTGGTCAGAATTGAAAATCTATGTGCATTCTTGAACTTTGAAAATTAGTACCACTTTTCTCATAGAAGTATCCTCTCTTTGAAAATATGCATAATGTTTACTAAGATCTTTTTTATTTTGACACTGTTTATAACATTCTATATATAGCTAAAAATTGAGAATATGTTGCTTTCAAGCCTTGTCTGTGAACAAGCCGCCTCATGTTCAAATCTCTTGTTGTTTAGTCTGTCAACGAGATTAAGAAGTGTTTGGTCCTCCTCCTTTCTCTTCTTAGATTTTTTGCTTTGGACGACACATTCTCTTTTTTCTTTGTTTTGGCTGCCACAAATTAAGAACGAAATGAAGCCCAACCTTTTGTTTTCATTGTTGGCAAGAAAAGTGCCATTGGACTTCTCTTCTTTCTTTTCTTTGATTTTTAAATTAAATCCATGGCCCCACAAAAAAATGCAGCAGTAGCTGAGCTGCTACTGCACAGAAATCCTAGTAGTAAAATGAATGCCGCTAGTTGAATTATGAATTTTTCTAAACATGCATTTTTATTTACAAATTTGCCACTCTCTTATGAATGACGTAATAAGTGTAGCAAAATGTATGATGTGATTAGCTATACTAATAAATCTATGTATGATGGTACTGTGCACAGAACAATGTCACAGTTGTTATCAAGCGTCTTCCTGGGAAAAGACCACGTGCCTTTATTTATAGTGGATGGGAGATTCATTCATGGATGAGATACAATATGTACAATATTATCCATACATACCCATTCTTATCTATTTACATCGCTCTCCATTATCCAGGCATAAGTTTGAACTCTGCCCAAGAATACTTCGGGATTCTGAGCATCAAATGAGTCTCACAAGGGGTGGATACTTTAGGATCCTGAGTTAATGGGATTTGCCTCATTAAAACCTTTGGCTATGGAAAACCCTGTGGAAAAAAAACCATAGTTAAGAAAAAAGAGTACAAATTCCCTCTAACTCCCCCTGATATGTACAAGCACTTAGGCCAGATCTCTTAGGCATTTTTCATCACTCCTATTTACAACATTCCAAACGTATACACAAATTACAAATATCACCATCATTAAGTAGCTACTGAATCCAAAAACTCTGGAGAGGTGTGTTGGGAAATCTAGTCCCACCCTAAGTGGTTTGATGATGATCACACCAAATGTTGTTTGTACTAATCATATTGCTTAAGTGTGTAGGTTGTGCAACAAGCTAATCGAAGCTCAAAACATATTCCGAGAAGAAGAATTGTAACTACACACATAGAAGATGAAGATGGATTGAGCTCACATTCCACGTCTACATTCTGAAGCTTTAGTTCAAGTACAAGAGAAGCTGAAGCTCTAGCTCAAGAGGAGCCTGAAGCTGAAGCTTGGAGCTCGAAGATGAAGCTCAAAGACTGTCCTCAAGCTCAAGCTAAAGTGGAGCTCAAACTCAAGTGGAGCCTATGAAACAAGCTCAAGCTCAACCATAGATTCAAGTTCTTCTTAGTGACTAGTGTGTAAGATGTTATTCTTTTTCTTAGAATTATGTCAAAGCTAAGGTAGACTAAGCACACACACAAAATGATTTTCAAAATGATTTTTAAAACTTGTTTTAAACTTATTTGAGAGCAAATTTCCATAGAAAGCTAAGTTTCAACTTGTAGTCAACTACCATAATTTTTTGCTTTCTACCTGGAAATGCCCTGGGAGTAGACTACCACCTTGGGAGTCGACTGCTAGCTGTGTGTGACCAGATTTTCTCAAATTGATTATCTCATTGATTCACATCGGATTTTGTGGGCTGAAGTCAACTCAATTTGAATTATTTTGAATCACTCCTAAGCCCTATAAATAGTGAGTCATTGAGACCCTTTAGCACACCAATTTGCTTGAGCAAATTCTCTCATAATTCTTCAAGATCAAAGCTCTCTAAGTTCTTGCTCTCCAGGTTTTTAGCCAAAGTGGTTTTAATTTCAGATCTTATTTTTGCGTTTAAATTTCTAATTCTTGTTTTAAGATCTCTTTTCTTTTGGCTATTAAAAGTGTTTTCAAATCTTATATTCTCAATCTTTATATTTCTTCAAAGGATTTTTGAAAACATCTCTTCTTGATCACACTGAATTAATTCAATATTCTTTGTGTGATCAAAGGAGAATTTCCTATAAGCCACTTAGAACACTAATGGCAATATTCATACTTGGCTATATGTTTTGTGGGTGTAAAAACCAATCTCCATAATTTCATAGTGGTGTATTGGATCTGATCTTATTTTGAGTCCCTTAGAGATAAGGGTATTGAAAATCCTAGATAAGGCTAGGTGGTGGTGTTGGAAATCCTAGTTGAGACTAGGTGGTTGGAAATCCTAGTGGAGGAGCTAGGTCGTTGGAAATCCTAGCAAGTGAAGTTAGGTAATTGTATTACTAAGGCAATAGTGGAGTTAATCTCGATCTGTGATGGTCGGGGGTTGGATGTATGATGTGTCCATATTTTCTGTACTTTTACTTCATGATTTCATAGCATTTTCATCGTCCAAAGTTCGCAGTTCTATAATTTATCGTGCATTTCCCGATATATTTGATTCTCGTGAAGATTTGTGGATTGTCATGAACTTTGGAGCGATTTGAAGCAAATCGTAGACATGGACACCTCCGAGCTTACCAGAGCATCAATGTCGAGGTCTATTTGGTGCTTGACGAGGTGAAGAAAGAGATTGGAGGAGAAGAGGAGGAAGGAAGAAGGAGAGGGAGCAATTGAGAGCTTCAAAGGCATATCAACCTTTTCCAGGTACTTAGCCGAGTGGACTTGTTCCACTCAGGCGAGCAAACACAGCCAAGGAAGTGCAGCAGCACTGCACAACAAGCTGCAGCTCGTACCGAGTAGCTCCTATACTCGGTCGATCAAGGACGCAAGAGAAGAGTCTCCAAGGACTTAACCGCATTTTGAAGAGCCTAAAGCCACTCGACCGAGCAGCTTCACTGCTCGACCGAGCTAATCCAGCAACAGAACCATATCTTTGATGGCTTTCCAACCCCCTACAGCTCGCCCGAGCAAACAAGCCACGTGACTGAGTAGCTTCACTACTCGGTCGAGTTAACCAAGAGGCAGAGCGAAGATATTGAGCCAAGCGTTGGCCCCGGTAGCTCGACTGAGTGGGACATCCACTCGGTCCGAGCACCTTAACCACCCAGCCAAAGATATGAAGCAATAGTGAGCCGACGGTGCCCTACTCGGACAGAGCGGCATCACCGCTAGGTCGAGTAGGACGACGTAGAAGAATTACTTGGGCTGGAATTTGGGCCTTTTACTGATTTTTGTAGGGTCCACCCCCTTTGTATAAAAACCAATTTCTATTCCTAGGTTTAGATAGCTTGATTATTATTCTAGTTTTAGATTTTTAGTGAGTTTTTGAGAGCCGTCATTATTTCTCGAAGACAAAGTTTGGATTTGTATTATTGCTATCGTTTGGAATCGTTGTATCTTAATTCTCTGCAGTTAGTCCTTCGTCTTCATTAGTTTGATAACGATTTCTCGTCTCTATCTCATTGTTTTGATGGTTTATAGTGCTATGATGTCTTGTGCAATTGATATTATTGTTTTTGTTATCTTTTCTATGAATCATGAGTATTTCTTTCTAGGGCTAATGGATGAGCCCTAAGATCTTAGGATTTAGATGTAAAGTTGTGATTTTTATGTTGGTTTGGTAATTAAGGGGTGTGATTTGATTGGTCCAGCGAAGTTTGTAGTAAATCTTATTTAGGGTTTGTGATCCACGATAATGACACACATCCTAGATACTATCTTATAAACTTAATTAGGTTCGTTATTGAATTCAATTAGAGTTCGTGATCCATGATAGTGGCACCCACTTTGATGGTTTTCACCGACGTCCTACAAAACTAATTGGTGAATGATGTGTCCATATTTTCCATATATTTACTGCATCATTTCATATCATATTAGCATCCAAAGTTCATATTTTCATATATTATCACGCTTCTAATGCTATACTCGAGTTTCATATAGATTTGTGGATTTTCACGAACTTTGGAGTGAATAGAGCAATTATAGGACACAGACACATCCGAGACATCTGGAGCATCATTGGCTAGGTTTCATAGATGTTCAACAAGGCAAGGAAGAAGATTGGAGGAGAGGATGAGAAGAGATCGAGAGTAGAGAGCTCTAGAGGCAATTGGAGTCTTTTTCCTATGCTACTCGGTCGAGTCGATCAGCACTCGACCGAGCTGACACGAAGAAACTCCAGCGAGAACGGACACGCCCCACTCGATCGAGCAAACAGCCAAATTGACCGAGCTGCATCCAAACAGAGCGACTAGTCTGAGCCATTCTCCAACCTATGTAGCTCGACCGAGCAACCAAGCGTACTCGACCGAGCAGATCATCTACTCGACCCGAGTTGCCTCCAAAAAGAACAGTGTTTTAAGGAGTGTTCAGGCTTACTGTAGCTCGACCGAGTGGAGGGGCTACTCGACCAAGTAGCCCGAATCAACCCAGAGCCGAAGAAGCAGCAAAGCGGTGCCGTATGTCAAATCGACTGAGTGGCACCGCCACTCGACCGAGTAGGGCACGGTCAAACTAGTTAGTGGGCCCAAGTGCCCATATTTCCTAATTTTTGTGGGGTCCATACCCCTTGAATATAAGCACAATTTTAACCCTATTTTAGTGAGGAGATTATTTTCTTTAGTTTAGTTTTCTTGAAGAGAGTTCTTAGCCATTGCTATTTTGAAGAAGACAAAGTTCATATTTTTATTAGTCGCCTTTGCTTGGAATCTTTTGCCCCTAATTCTCTGCATTTGCTTGTTGATCTACACCGTTTTGGTAACGGACTTCTCTCTTTATATGCTTTATTTAATGTCTTCAATTGCGATGTTGATCTCTTTAGTCTTTATCGAATTTCTATTGTCATCTCTATGATCCATGAGTAGTCTTATCTAGGGCTAATGGATTAGCCCTAGGATTTTAGGAATTAGATGTAAAGTTAGGATTTTTAGGTTGTTTTGGAGTAAAAAGGGTGTGATTTGGTTGATCTAGCCAAGTTTGTAGGAGATTCCATATAGTGTTTGTGATCCAGGAGGTGGCGCATATCTTGCAAGGATATCCTATGCACTTAATTAGTATGCTAGTGAATCCAATTAAGGTTCGTGACCACGATAGTGACGCGCACTTGACGGGATCTACCGACATCCTATATTACTGATTAATGACTACGATAGTAGCATCAATGAAGAGCCACCAATTCACAGATCGAAGCTCTAATCCACGAGGTGGCGTGAGCAAATATGGAGTATAGTTGTCGTCCTTAATACGTGCATCGTGTGAAGTCATCCATGAGGTGGGACTACATAGGATACGTTAGACAAGTGATACAACGAGAGTTGGTCATGAGTTCTACATCTTAGATGCGACAATCTCCCCTTAATAAAGTCAATCAAATGTAAGAATCCTAATCTAGCATCGACATCTGACGATCCTAATGGTGAGTCTTATTACCCTAGTCTTTTTATATTGTTGATAATCTTGATAAGATATATTTTGTGGCAACCAATTTGAATACACCTGCTGACATTGTTCTGAGATTTGGAAAATATCCAAGTTAATTAACATCACCTCCCCGTGGGTTCGACATCTTTCTATACTTCAAAGCCTGACACCGTGCACTTGAGGTAATTTCTAGGATTAATTTAGGAACACATCTAGCCCTGGGTATTAGCGGGTATTTATCTCCGTGTGATTCGTGTCATAACTAAGTAGGTTTTAAGGTTAATTCTAGGTGCACCAGTGATCTACGATATTAGCATCAACGAGAGCCATTAAATCACAGATCGAAGCTCTAACCCATGAGAGTGACATGAGTAGATATTGAGAATAATTGTCGATCATAATGCACGGATCACGTGTAAGGCCATCCATGATAGTGGGACTAAGTACGGGATACGTTAGATGAGTGGTACAATGATATTTGGCAACGAATTCTACATTTAAGATGCGAAAATCTCTTCCTGTAAAACCAATCCAACCTAGAAATTATAACGTAGCATCGATGTCCGACGATCTTAGTGGTGACTCCTATTACCCTAGCTTTCATCATATTGTTAAGCTGTGATAAGAAATACCAGTGACAACCTTCAGAATATGCCTATAACTGACATTGTTCCACGACCTTGATTAGACCCAAGATCTTAAACCAATCACATCCCTGTGGGATCGATATCTTTCTATATTACAAAGCTTTGACACCGTGCACTTGCGAACTCTTTCCAGAGTTAAATTTCGGAGCGATCAATGTGCCCAAGTAGGGAACAATGATAAAATCTCGTGTCTCTGTATGTGAATTTTCTATGATTGTCTCTTGTTATTTACTTTATGCTAACTTGTTTATTGTTTAAGTATTTTTTATTTGTAATCTCTTGTTAATCTATTCTTGCTTATCTTCTTGCTTATTATCTTTGTAATAGCAAGTCTATATTAAATTTCGCTGTGAGATCTATTCTATTGTTGTTGCTCTTTTGATCTTCATTGTTGGTATACCATCTTATCTTTATTTCAAGATCATCGTGTTGATTAAGGGCCAAGTGTAGATCACTCTACTTGGTTCCTTAGGCAACATTGGAAGGGAAGTTATTCTTTGTGTCGTTCATTCGTGAAAAGTTTTTATTCAAACAGCACTATTCAACCCCCACTTCTAATGTTATTTGCCATCCACATGATCCAATAATGTGTGCTATGTTTCGTTGCATATGATGTGGTCTCCTCAAAAGTGGGGCAAGCATGTTGCATGGTCTTCAGATTACGTGGTCAGCTCCAAAAGACTAGCCTCTGTCTCTGTCTTTACTGGGATGTAATGTACCACCAGGTGCTCTCAAAAACACCATTGGTTTGTTTCTGGAATGGTGAGAATCTCGAAATGATAGGATGATGTTGCCTTCACTGTTTGCTTTGCAGATCTGTAGTAGATGGCCGTCCCACTATGGGTACATAGTCTATGATTTCTTATTATAGGGGTCGGGCCTATAAACTACATCTACATAAGCATGTAGGATAATTCTTTATAAAGTAAGCCCAAATATATCGACCCTTGGAGGAAGCGCAGAAGATACTTAACTCCGGTTTAATGGCACTTTTAGGTGCATTACTGTATCTAGCTAGTGATTTTACAGCAATTGTTAGATCGAGACGCATGTAGTTAGCCAGAAGTGCTAAGATTGCACTTTGATAAGGGACTTAAGGACCAAGTATATCATCCCCCTCTTCCAACTGACGGAAGGGGCTCTTATGTACATCCAAAGAGCGAACAACCAAATGTGTACTTAATGGATGACATTGGTCCTTGTTGTAATTTCTTCAAAACACTCTGTGTGTATGAATTTTAATGTAACATGATTTTATCTACTTAGATAAATCCGTAAGCCATGACTTATTTTATTTTGCCTAGGTCTTTCATATCGTGTTTGATAGTCAGGCTTGAACAGATATTTCGATTTTCTCTTCAGGAGATCCGATGAGATTTAAGTTGTTTACACTATGATCTCAAATCCTGTTCTTTACTCTTTATAAAGATGCAAAGACAACCCTTAGTAGGAAACATTACTTTGTCAAATGATTCTCTTGGTTGTACAATATTTTATATTATTATTATTCTTCTCCATAAATAGAATAGACGTCTCGAAGTCTATTCAGGCATTTAAGGAAATGTTGAATTTATCTTTATCAAGATTTTTATAAAGGTATGTCGTCACACCATCCAATAACAGCATATCCAAAATTTCCTTTGCCAAATCGTAAGGTATTCACAATTTATAACTGGGGCAATCTGATGCATCATTCATATAAGTAAGTGTAGCTCATCTTAGTTTGTTTATTCCCCTAGTATCATTGAAAAATCCTTGAGCTATAGGTTGTACCTTATAGCATACGATTTTGTACTTATATTTTTATGTTCTTATTTATACAATACTTATTGTACCCACAAGTTTGATTCCTTTTGGTGTCTGGACTTCTGGTCTGAACACTTCACGTTTCATAAGCAAGTCCAGCTCATCTTTTATTGCATCGATCCATATTTGGCCAATCTCTACGTTTGCACTTTAGTAACAGAGTATGGAACGATATTATATAATTATCATCGCTTTTACGATGTATATGGCAATAAGATACGTGAATATATTGTCGACAATTGTGTTCTTTCTGTCCAACACCTCCCAAGTACGTACAACATTTAATTTCATTTTAGTTTCTCCTAGATTTTCCACTTCAAGGGATTCCGAAAGAGGTAAGGATATGGACATGAGCTCATTGTCATGTGGTAGTATTGTCTCAAGGCCTCCGGTAGTTTTTCTTTTTCTAGGATTTTTGTCCTTGGAGCCTGGTGGTCTGCCTCTTTTTAGTTGAGTAACAGCCACTTCTACTGCTGGTGGATTGCATCCATTCTTGAGGATGTCCATCCTAGCTGGAGTATTCACATCAGGGATGTGTGATCTGACAATCTTCTGGTTGTCAGTAAATGAGTCCGATAACTGGTGAACAATGTTCAATATTTGTAGAATCTTCACGATCTCATCTTCACATTTCTTTATTACCGGAACATAGTGGGTCAATGATTCCGTTATACACGATATTATTTATGTAGCTCCAGATTATTCAGTTTCTGGGCCCAATTTGGGGAAATTTTTCTTATCAAATTCACAGTATTCAAGACATCCCTTGAATGCATCTCCCGTTTGGGGTTCTAGGTATCTTATTATTGAGGGTGAGTCAAACTGTACATAGATACCTAGATGACGTTGAGGCCCCATTTTTGTCATATGCGGTAGTGCTATGGGGATATAAACTGCACAACCGAAAATTCTCAAGTGAGAAATGTTCGGTGGTATTCCATATGCAAGTTACATTGGAGAGAGACTCTGACCTCCAGAGGGTCTTATTTTATTAAAGATGCAGCATGCGATATTGCATGTTCCCATACAGTCACCGGCAACTGGGATTTCATAAGTAATGGACGTGTAATCATTGGAGTCTTTTTATTAATGATTCTGCCAACCCATTTTAGGTATGATTATGTTTCACTGGATGTTCAATTTTTATCCCAGTTGCTTGGCAATATTCTTGAAATGACGAGGAGGTAAATTGCCTAGCATTAACAAGACGTATTTTCTTTATTTGAAAGTCTGGAAAATGTGCCCGTAATTTTATTATTTGTACCAATAGCTTTGGAAAAGCTATGTTGTAGGTCGATAGTAGACACACATACGAATATTTTGAGGATTCATCTATCAGTACCATAAAGTACCGAAATGACCCACCAGGGGGTGGATTTGTCCACATATATCTCCTTGTATTCTTTCGAGGAGGCATGTAGATTATTTGACAACTTTTAGTAGAGATGGCCTTATGATTAGTTTTCCCTTATAGCAAGGGATTCAATGGAATTCTCTCTTCTGAAAAATCTTTTGGTTCTTCATGTCATGCCCATAGGATTGGAATAAGATACGGTGCATTATAACCGAACCAGGATGGCCAAATCTTTCATGCCAAAGTAGAAACTTGACTAATATCGGACACTTCAAGTGCTCCGTCAAATTTGCTTCCTCTCTCTGAATCTTTGTATGATAGAGGCCTGATTAAAGGCTCTCGAAACGCTCAAGGATGGTTTTATTTACTTTTTCTTGAGAAAAAATATGCTTTTTTGTTCACATTTGCATTTTCTAAATGGAATCTATTTAAACGGATGTCCTTAAAACTTAATAAGTTTCTTTTTGAATTTGGAGAGAATACTGCATCATTTATTTAATTTTTGTGTCATTTGGGAGCAACAGTGTTGCGTTCTCAGACCATTCAATTATGTTTTATGGCCCTGCTATTATATTTATTGGGCTTTCATATGGTATAATGCTATGAAAATACCATTTGTAGTAAATGATCGTATGTGTTTATGTCATGTCTACTAAGTAGTCATGAGAGCATTTCATCGTATTAAAATATGAATCATATAAGCACATTTGATTTCAGAAAAACATTTTCATATTTATTCTTACTTTATGTAAACATTCAGATAACATTGTTTTTCAATAAAGATAAAAATGGCTAATTAAACAAGTCGTCTTTTTCGAAGTCATTAGCAGTGAACTGGACTGGAGTATGGGTGGTCACTAGATTTGTTTCAGATTTCTTTTGCAAGCTTTCTTTGTACAAATCTTGTAGGTGCCACAGAGTTCTACACACTCTAGACCAGTGCCCTTTCAAGCCACAGCTATGGCACTGATCTTCCCATTCCCTTCTAGGTGTGTGTGCATCATTTCTGTTGTTGTCATTTCTGCGCCAAGTGAACTTCTGCCTCCATTCATTTCTTCGCTGGTGGACTTGTCCTCTGGCTTTTTTATTTGGTTCCCCTCTGTGATTTACCTTTTCTTTTATTATCTTTCTTCTTTTTAGAAGAAGATGCATTGTGAGCTTCTGGGAGGGGGCGGTGCCAAGGGGCATATGTTATAAGTGTCAAGTAGAATATCTCTATTTTGTTCAGCCATGATTAAGCATGAAAACATCTCAGAATACTTAGTGAACTTTCGTTCATTAGTATCAGATCTTTTTTATAGAAAGACGTGTACGTATTTTCCAGCATGCGATCTTTTGATACTTTCTCACTACACAACTTCAGTGTAATACTGAAAAGAGCTGAGTTGTACTCAGCTATGGTCTTAAAGTCCTGAAGTCTCAGGTTCTCCCACTTATAACATGCCCTTGGGAGTATAACATCTTTTTGATGTTTATATCTATCCTCAAGGGCAGTCCACAGCTCCAGTGGATCCTCGGCTATAAGGTATTCAGCCTTTAATGTCTTATCCATGTGGCGATGAATGTAGATGATGGCTTGTGCCTTATCAATGTCTGTCTCCTTTCAATCTTTTGTAATTGCAGAAACAAGCGATTTAGCTCGCAAATGAAATTTAACATCAAGCTACCAACTTAGATAATTTCTCCCTGATGCATCCAGTAATTCGAAATCAACGCTATCGATTTTTGCCATTTTATCTAGAAGAGCACAATTTTGCATGAATTAATAATACTGTAAACATTTTCATGCATAGGAAATTTTATACGAATAAGCTAATTGTGTGGATCCGCCAATCACCACATAAAAAATAATGTCTCAAAGTCCATATTATAGTCCATTTTACACAATGAAAGAGAAAATTACAACTTTGGAAACCTCTTGGGTCCCAATGAAAATCTTCATTTTCAAGAGTGGCCTCCGCCTCTATGGATATGGTCATCAGTCTTGGGCATTACATATATTTTCTCACTACAATTTCTCTCAAAAGAAAAAGAAAAGTACATGAAAAGTACAGTGTGGGACTAAATAGCCGATCCAAAACCACAATTAGCCATCCATACAGAAATTGTGCTCATTAAACAAGTTCATAATGCATCATAAGTACAGATTCAGAATAAGAAAAATACATCAATTTTAACACTTAATAATTATTCAGACCACAGCACGATGTCTTACACCGTTATGTTAGATAACTAACGGCAGAGCAGTCATGTGATCTACATAATTATTAAGTTAATGCCGCAAAACATAACATAAATTTATCCCAGTAAATGTGACAGAAAAGTGTGATGCAATGCATATAAATATGATCCAAAATAGGCAACATATATTAAAATATGATATTAATCAGTTGTGCATATATGGACAAATTCAAATAAATTTGAATGGTGCCCTATTATATTTTATTTTGTAAAAGAAAATATGTTTCCTTTTTATGCCCCCAAAAGATCCACAAAAATCCACATTTCCCCCATAAAAAATCCACATATTATCCCCCTATTTTATCATTTTTTTTGTTTATTGTTAGGCCCGTTAGATCCCCCTTGTTCAATTTTATTTCTTTGGAAAATGTTGTCTGTGGGCTAAAGGCCCACAAACATTTCCCTTTTATAGATCCCCATTTCATTTCCTTTTTATTTTTCCCTTTTTTCTTCTTAGCATCATTGGTCTGCGGGCTTGAGGCTCGCAGCGTGGGCTGCAGGTTCAGGCCCACATCCATTCATTATCTTTTTTGTAAGACAAATGATGTGTCCATATTTTCTATACTTTTACTGCATGATTTCATAGCATTTTCATCGTCTAAGGTTCACTTTTCCATACATTATTGCGCCTTTCATGATATATTTGATTCTCGTGGAGATTTGTGAATTTTGAGGAACTTTGGAGCGATTCGGAGCAAATCTTAGACATGGACACATCCAAGCTAGCCGAAGCATCAATGGCAAGGCCCGCTAGGTGCTTGACGAGGTGGAAAAGAAGATTGGAAGAGAAGAAGGGAGAAGAATGAGAAAAAGAGCTTGAAGATGGAGCCTTCATATAGCTTATCATACTTCCCAGCCAACTCAACCAAGTGGACTTGTCCACTCGGACCGAGCAGTTGCACCCAAAAGAAGGAGCTCCAGCACTTAAAGAATTGTGTCACTCAGACCGAGTAGCCACGCTACTCGGTCAGACGAACTCGACGGCAACACTCGATCTCTCAAGTCAACATTGAGTCCAATACTCGACTGAGCAAGGATGCCATTCGATCGAGCTGAATATGAGACAGAACGACAATTCCAAGGCCCTCTACAACATCTACCGCTCGACCGAGCAAACACGACAGCTCGACCGAGTAGTTGAGCTACTTGACTGATCTGAATGGTGGACATAATGAAGATTTAGATACTAGCATTGGCTCCCTATCGCTCGACCGAGTGGGACATCCACTCGGTCGAGTAGGGCGACGCAGCAGCCAAAGATTGGGCCGCGTTAGGCCTTTTTGCGGAAATTTTTGGTGGGACCCATCCCACTTGTATATAAACGTATTTTAATTCCTAGGTTTAAAAAGCTTACTTTATTATTCTAGTTTTAGTTTTAGAGAGAGTTGTGAGCCGTCGTTATTGCTTTGAAGACGAAAGATTGGATTTTTATTATTATGTTTGCTTTGGAATCTTTGAATCTTCATTCTTTCAGTTTTTGGTTCTTCGGCTCTATTGGTTTGATAACGATTTCTCATCTCTCTTTATCAGTTTTGATGTCTATTATTGTAATGTTGACTATTATTGCTATTGGTATTGCATTTGTTGATATTTCCATGAATTTCAAGTAGTCGTGGCTAATGGATGAGCCCTGGGATCTTAGGATTTAGATGTAAGGTTACAATTTTTATGTTCTTTTGGTATAAAGGGGACGTGATTTGGTTGATCCAGCCAAGTTTGTAGGAGATCCTAATTAGGGTTTGTGATACACTATAGTCGCACACATCCTAGATATATTATCCTATGGACTTAATTAGGCTCGTTAGTGAATTCAATTGGAGTTCGTGATCCATGATAGTGGCATGCGCTTTGACGGTTTCCACCGGCGTCCTATATTACTAATTGGTGACCTAAGATAGTAGCATCAATGAGAGCCATCAAATCACAGATCGAAGCTCTAACCCACGATGGTAGCGTGAGTAGAGATTGAGAATAGTTGTCGTTCGTAATGCACGGATCGAATGCAAGGCCATCCACGATGGTGGCGCTAAGCACGGGATATGTTAGATGAGTGGTACAACGATAGTTGGCCATGAATTCCACATTTTAGATGCGAAAATCTCTCCCAATAAAACCAATTCAACATAGAAATTATAACCTAGCATCGACATCCGACGATCCTAGTGGTGACTCATATTGCCCTAGCTTTCATCATATTGTTAATTTGAGATAGGGAATACTTGTGACAACCTTCAGAACATGCCTATAACTGGCACTATTTGACGACTTCAAATAGACCCAAGATCTTAAACCAATTGACTCCATATGGGATCGATATCTTTCTATATTACAAAGCTTTGACACTGTGCACTTATGGTATATTTCCAGAGTTAAAATCCGAAGCGATCAAGAAATGGCCTACAGGCCTGAAGCCCGCAGCATAGGCTTCACTGCTGCAGGCTTCAAGCCTGCATCCAATATTATTATTTAATAAAACAAAAGGCCTGCAGGCCTGAAGCCTGCAGCGTAGGCTACAGGCTTCAAGCCTGCAGCCAATAAATTTTTTTAAACAAAAAGGCATGTGGACTTGAAGACTGCAGCGTGGGCTGTGGGATGAAGCCCTCGGCCAAATTTTTTTTATTTTGACAATGTGGGCCGAGCCCGTAGCAGGGCTGCGGGCTACGGCCCACGGGCCTTTTGAATTTTTTTTCTCGTTAGGGATTGGGCCAAAGTCCCAAGCGAATTAGGTTTAGGGGGGCTAGGGTTTGCCGCCATCCTCCCGGTTAGGGTTTAGGGGTGGCAGAAGGGGGTTGCCACCGCTCCCTACACGACGGTTTACCGCTGTGTAGGAGAGAGGTTGGGGTCAGTGGTCACCAGCGGCAAGGAAATATTTTTTCATGGGGTTTCTGTCACGCCCCGCTTCCCATTCTATCGGAAGCGAGGACACGAGCGGGTCCACGGTGTGCTTAAAACAAGGAGGAGTATTTTCTTTCTTTTCTTTTATTTTTTCCTCCTTGGCTTAAACACACTAATCGTTTGTGTAAACTGCATGTCCTTGCATGCAAATTTAAGAAGCAGCTCAAACAACATTATTACATATCTAGCAAACAGAATTTTAAGATACATTTTGGGCCTAGCATGGCCACTACAAACAAAGTACACAAATTAGATTATTTCAAATATAAAGGTTCAGTCGCGAAGGTGATCATCTAATCTTCAGCGGGTAGGTACTCTGCGTATTCTTTGAGCACTGGCTCAACTCCTGCGGTAGTGTCTTCAGAGAACTTACTATCGATACATGACGGATATTTCGTAAAACAACAAAGTGAAATGTCCGTCAGCGAGGTTTACTCGGTAAGATAATCTCCAAAACAAAAACGTTAGGTATTTAAAATTGAACCTAGCTGAACTTTAAAGACAAGCAATAAGTTTAATTTAAAAGAGGTATAGCAGTTAAACATTCGCAGCAATTTGCAACCTGTAGCAATTTAATCATTTGATAGCAATTTGCAATACTATTGGCAACCTGTAACAATTTAACATTTGATAGAAAATCTGTAACGTTGTCAGCAACCCGTAGAAGAAGAGGTTAGAACAATAATTAATAACCATTCTATTCAGTGCTAAGTCCATGTCCAAGAGTACGAGAAATGACCAACATACATCCTGTTACGGAGGCCAATCCGAAACGCTGCTCATCGACCCTATATTGCGACGGTCAAGCTCTAACCTCCTTAAGTGTGAAGGTATTCGGTTGGGGCATCCAGTCACTTCGTAACACTTGTGAATATAGACTATACCAATCCCACGGGTCAAGTCAAGTGCTGGGTCAAAAGTACGTGTCATATCTATTTATATTGAAGTTCAATCTTCCATTCATTTGTATTGAAGTTCCATCTTACATTCAGTCTATTCAGTTTATTTGCATCATATTAGATGTGTATGATGTCTCATCAGTCCATTCAATAATATCAACCAATTCCATCGTGTGTGATTTAGTTACCCAATTATATGAAGTATAGAAATGCACAATAATTTAAAGAAATGAGCATATAAAACTATTTTGACTAAGAAAATGAGCATAAATAATTTTAAAATATTTTTAAGGCTAGTAAACGTCTTTCAAGATCTTAAAATAATTAATAGGGATTTTTCTTAATTTATACGACTCAAAAAACTAATTAAAACGAGAAAACGATTTTTCATTTCAATTTTTCAAAGATTTCTATAGGGCAAACCATACGTCGGAATTCTTCCAACAAGGGGTCAAAACTACCGTATTAACTAGTACGACAACATATATTTTTCTCGTACGTCAGTGTACGTGAAAATCTCATGATATGAATTTTAAAGCAAAATCAGCTTTATTGAGTTTTTCCTTTGAAAAATCATTGTGGGAGATATACTTATCTTTTGGCAATGAAACCAGTGCCAATGAGTCTGTTTCGTCTTTTCTGATTTTCTGGGTCTTCCCGTGTATTTTTCTGAGGCATGTACAATTTATTATGAATTAAATCCAATAATATCATTTTATAAATATTCGTAAATACGTAAATACGTACACATTTACATATTAAATAAGTTTCACCGTATCTCATCTTCCCTCTCTCCTCTTTCTCTTTTCGTTGCAGACACGCGCGCGCTTGCTGCTGTTGAGGTCGACGGCAGCCAGAGGGAGGGCGGATGGTGGTAGAGAACGACAAGGCGGCGGCGGCGGCAGGTCAGGGGCGACGGGCGGCAGAGGTGCGACAATGAGCGGTGAGCAAAGGCAGGGAGCTAGGAAAGTGGCAGGGCTCGTGGGGTTTTGCAGTGGTAGAGCGCTCGGAGGCGGGGGCGCTGGGAGGTGGCAGGCAGGGACGTTGAGCGAGGGAGAGGCACGGTGGCGGAGCTCGACGAAGCGGGTTGAGGCGGCGACGAAGAGTTCATGGCAGTCAAAGGAAGCAGGCAGAGGGGTCAAACAGGGGTGGCTCCTGGGGTTTCAGTCGAAGGGAGGGCGGAGATGGGGGTTCGCCGGCGATAGGAGGAGTAGAGCTAGCGGTGGGGTTGGCGGCGTTTGCTGCTATGCGTGGGGAGGTCGAGAGTGGGTGCTCGGGCTTGGGAGGTGTCAAAGGGAGGCTGGATTCGGAGTAGGGGAGGATGAGAGGTGGTGGCGGTGTGATGCATATCAGAGGAGGGCGGACGGAGAACTAGGCGGTAGTCGGAGGGATGGCGAATGGAGAGAACAGGGGAGGCGCTGGCTATGACTAGGGTGGGGAGTGAAGTCGATGAGAGAGAGAGAGAGAGAGAGAGAGAGAGAGAGAGAGAGAGAGAGAGAGAGAGAACGTGGGTTCGGGCTGCTGCTTGAGTTTCGGGCTGCTGCTTGAGTTTGAAGAGAGGAGAGAGTTTTGGGGTTTAAATAGGCTTAGTATTGATTATTTAGTCAAGGGTGTAATTAAGAGGTGGGTGGGGATTAATTGGGGGGATGTATGTGTTAAGGAGGGGAAAACGTGGGTTTCTACGTCTAAGAAATGGTTTACGGTTTAGGGGGTAGGTAATTTAATTAGAATAGTAATTATGGTAAGATTAGTAAGGGCATTAGTAAATAATATTATTATCATTATTACAAAATACACATTTATCATATATGACTTCGAAAAATTACAAAAACATAGCCACGAGTTCATATCGTCGTGAGAATCGCGATTACGAGGTCCATTTCGAAGTTTGAGCTACGGAGGTACGAGTTTTGGGCCAAAACGTTTGGGATGCGGGTTTGTGGGTTCTAGGTCGATTTGACTCCAGAAAATTACAAAATTAATATGGGAAGCACTAAATGGTCATAGGATCACACCGTAAAAGTTTGAAATTGTTTTGATAACGTTTTTATGGAAAAATAATTGATACGGCTATATCGATAATAATTAAATATTAAATATTATATAAAGCATTTAGAGGTATTGGATGTCATTTGAAGTCACCAACGCAAAAGTAATGAATGCTCTTTATTATGCGTTGGACCCGAATGAGTTCAACAAGATATGCACATGTAAGAGTGCATATCAAATTTGGAACCATCTCGTCGTTACCCATGAGGGAACAAACAAGGTAAAACTTTCTAAACTATATGGTGTCGAGCCAAATTTCGATATGTTTCACATGCAGGAAAATGAAAGCATAGCATCGATATATGGACGTTTTAACGACATCCCAATGAACTGGAAGCGCTTGGGCAAACATACACCCAACCAGAGAAGGTGAGAAAGATCATAATGGGGATGAACTCCTACTGGGAACGAAGAGCTATCAACATTGAGGAGGTCAACGATTTGAAGACTTACACAGTTGTGAACCTTATCAGCACTCTCATGTCTTACGAAGTAAGACGGGAGAACCGATTAAAGATTCGAGCTATGATGAACCCTTCGGAGGCCAAGAAGAAAGCTTTGGCATTCAAAGCCAATTCATCATCCTCTGATAGTGAAGAATCGGAAAATGAGATGGACTTGGATGGAAATGGCTCAAATGGCAAAGAAGTTCCAACGCTTCTTTCGCAAAGGTAAATTTTCCTCTAAGAATAGATTTGATTCTACTAATAACACTTCCTCTCTTTGCTTTAAGTGTAATACGTCAAGGAACATCAAGAAGGATTACCCAATGCTACGAAACAAAGAGAAGTGGAAGGCTCCGAAGTACCATAAGTCCGACAAGAATAAGAAAGATAAGAAGAAAGGACTAGTCGGTACATTCGATGACTCAAGTGGAAACTCATCAAGTAAATCTGATGATGAGAAGGATGAAGTGCTCATTTGTGTTTCATGACCCGGGAAGATTCAGTCTCCGATAAAAGTGATTCCGACATAGATGAAACCGAGGTAACTATGGATGAACTGCGGATTGCTAATGAAGAATTATTTGCTAAGTATCAATCTTTAATGCTTAGATATACCAGTTTAAAGAAATTGAATGTTAGCAATCCATCCATACCATGCATCATCAACAATGACACCATTGTTGATACATTAACCCTTGAGAAAGCGAATCTAGCTTCTCAAAATGTCACTTTGAGAAATGAGGTGAATACCCTCAAATCTCAACTAGATCAAACACATCCTAAGGATAATAGTGATCTAGCTTCACAAAACACACAATTGGGTTTAGAAAAACACTCTTAAAACCCAAGTGCACGAGCTCAAAGTAGGGGTGTCCACCTTGGATACCAACATTTCTTCTATTAAGGAGAAATATGAGCTTATGTCCTCCCGTATTATGAGATTTAATAAGGGGAAATGACAATTGGACGATTTGGTAGCAAACCAATTTCCAGCCACACATCGTGTTGGCCTTGGTTTTGTGAAAGCAAATGCATCCAATACTCGCACTACCTAGAGTAATGTTAATATAGACTTTGTGAGGCCATCCTCCAGTGCATCCACAAGTGGTGTCAAAGACACTATAGGTAGCAAACCTACCAAGAAAGTCACCACTTCACAATCTCTTCTTTTTGGCAAGAAACCCACTAAGGGTGGAAACCAAAAGAGAAGCCATGCTTACATATACACCAACCTTCATCCACGTAGGAAATATCCTACTTCAAAAGTGGATACTCATGACACTTTCTATGCTCCACACCCATGGACACGTACAGATACACACATGAGAAATAGTCATGTACGTGCTCCTACACACTCATATGCTCATACACATCATTCTTAGATGTATGCACATCCTCCACATGTCATGCATGCCCCATATGTTTCATTCAATCCTCATATGACTAATGCATATACCCCTCCTCATTTTTATGCTAAAACTCATGTTCCTAGGATGCACACACATCATAGAAATCAAACTATTGTGCATGCAACTAGAAAAAGGAATCCCAAAACGTACACTATTTGGGGTCCTAAGAACACTAGCTTAAATGATCAGAATGCATATGTTGATTCATACTTCCATGATATTATCAATAGTGGTAATTATGTTGGGAAGCGGAAGTCCACTTGGACTTGGCTTTCAAAGGGCTAATCCCCTTAGATCCAACAAAAATTGGGTACCATGAGCTTATGGTATAATATGTAGGTACCCAAGAGAAAGAAAGAGAGCAATAAAGGTCAAATTAGCTCTAAAAGGAAAGGATGGATTCTCGACAGTGGTTGCTCCAAACACATGACGGGAGATCCCTCATTGCTCTCCGAAGTGATTAGCATCAAGAATGGTGCAACGATCACTTTTGGAGGTAACCAAAAGGGAACCATCATTGGAGTAGGTATAGTCGGAAACTCCTCCAAACTTTAATTACTAATGTATTTCTAGTTAGTGGTTTATGTCATAATCTTATCTCCATTAGCCAACTTTGTGACAAAGGTTACAAGGTTAATTTTGGAGAGCGTATGTGTGAAATTATTGATTTTGATTCTCTTGTTTTATTTACCGGTATTAGGCACAAGAATATTTATTATTTGAGCTTGCCTAAAACAGTAGAACATTACTTAGTTGCTAATACAAATGAACAACTTTTATGGCATCGTCGTTTTGGTCATGTTCATTTTAAGCACTTATATAAGTTAGCTAAGCATGATCTTGTCAAAGGTTTTCCAAAAATTGTCTTTAATAAGAAAAACTTTTGTGATTCTTGTCAAAGAGGTAAACTTAGTAAATCATCGTTCACACTTAAAGAAGGCATAACTTCTAAGAGGCCCCTAGAATTACTTCATCTAGATTTGTTTGGGCCAACTACAACCGCTTCTTTAGGTAATGCTCATTATGGATTAGTTGTCATTGACGACTTCTCTAAATTTACTTGGGTTTCATTTTTAACTAATAAAAATAAAGCATTTGAAGAGTTTACCATATTTGCAAAGAAGATTCAAAATTTCGTAGGATCCACCATTATCATTATTTGTAGTGACCATGGAGGAGAATTTGAGAATGAATCTTTTACAAAGTTTTGTGATGACACCGGAATAAATCACAACTTTTCTTTTCCTCGGGCACCACCACAAATGGTGTTATAAAGAGAAAGAATAGAACTCTTATTGAGTGTGCTCGTACCATGCTCCATGATAGTCATATTGGACTACAATTTTGGTTAGAAGCGGTGCATACTGCATGTTATGTGCTCAATAGGATCCTAGTGAGACCCCGAACGAACAAAACTTTTTTTGAGTTATTTTATGACAAAAAGCCTCAAGTTAAATATTTTCGAGTTTTTGGTTCAAAATGTTTTATCAAGAACACCTTTGGTAACTTAGATAAATTTGAGCCAAGATCTGATGAAAGAATTTTTGTTGGATATTCCAAACGTAGCAAAGCATACCGGATATACAACAAAACCTCTTCAACGATCGAGGAATCACTACACGTATCATTCTATGAAGATTTTGATTTTCCTCATATTGTTGATGATAGTGTAGATGCTATATGTAATTCTCTTAGTAATGTCAAGATTAATGATTCAATTATTGAGACTAACACAAATAATGAGATTGTTGAAGATGTTCCAAGTGATGCAGGTATTTCCAAAGCTTATCCAACCATTCATAATCACCCTCATGACCAAATTATTGGAGATATTGGTGTGGGTGTTCGAACAAGGTCTAGAATTGAAGAATTCTCTCATTGCGCATTTGTCTCTACCATTGAGCCAAAGAACATCCAAGAAGCATGTGAGGATACCTCTTGGATAGTGGCAATGGAAGAAGAACTCATGCAATTCGAGAGAAATGAAGTTTGGGAGCTCGTTCCTCTTCCAAGTGGTCACCAAGTGATTGGTACCAAGTAGATCTTCAAGAATAAGACCGATGAGAATGAGGTCATCACAAGGAACAAAGCAAGGTTAGTAGCTCAAGGCTACCGGCAAGAGGAAGGTATCGATTTTGAAGAATCATTTGCCTCCATAGCTAGATTAGAAGCTATTAGATTGCTTTTATATTTTGCATCACATAAGAATTTCAAATTATTTCAAATGGATGTTAAAAGTGCATTTTTAAATGGTATTGTTAATAAAGAAGTGTACATTTCTCAACCACCCGGTTTCATTCATGAAAAATTTCCAAACCATGTTTCCAAACTTAGAAAAGCGTTGTATGGGTTGAGACAATCTCCTAGAGCTTGGTATGATCGACTCAAAACCATTCTTTTGGATTTAAGTTTTAAAATGGGTGAAGTTGATTCAACACTTTTTATTAAGGATTATGAAAATGACATCCTATTATTCAAGTTTATGTAAATGATATTATATTTGGTTCTACTAACTTTAATCTTTGTCAAGAATTTTCTAAGTGTATGAAGGATGAATTCGAGATGAGCCATATGGGTGAGCTCAATTATTTCCTTGGATTGCAAATTCAACAATTGAAGGATGTGACTTTCATACATCAAACTAAGTACACCGTGGAGCTTATCAAGCGATTCGGGATGGAATCGTCCTCAAGTAAAAGGACTCCCATGAGTACGACAACCCATCTATATAAGGATGAGAACGGAAAAGACGTAGACGTTCGTCTATATCGAGGTATGATCGGTAGCTTACTCTATTTAACTGCCAGTAGGCCCGATAACATGTTTTCCGTATGCTTGTGTGCTAGATATCAAGCTAGACCTAAGGAGTCACACTTGATTGCGGTTAAACGAATCTTTCGTTATCTCAATCATTCACTAGATTATGGGTTACTTTACCCTAAATCTAGCACATATGAGTTAATCTCATATAGTGATGCCGAAATTACCGGATGCAAATCCGATAGGAAGAGTACTAGTGGTACTTGCCATTTTCTAGGAAATTCCCTAGTTTCTTGGTTCTCCAAGAAACAGAACTCGGTATCATTGTCCATAACTGAAGCGGAATATATTGGCATGGGTCTTGTATGTGCCCAAGTTATTTGGATGAGACACACTTTTAAGGACTATGGTGTCAATTATGATACTTGCCCTATCATGGTTGATAACCAAAATGCTATATGTCTTTCTAAGAATCCGGTACATCACTCCTGTACTAAACACATAGATGTGAGACACCACTTTATCAATGATCATGTAGCTAAGAAGGGCATCATCATAGAGTACATTGAAACCTAAAAACAAATCGCCGACATCTTTACTAAACCTCTTAAAGAAGATTCTTTTGTGAGGTTGCGTGGAGAATTAGGGATTATGGGGTGAATCTGAGATTTAGGAGTTCAACTTTCATGATATATCACCTTATGAACTCATATCATCTTTATTCTTCTCTTCTCTTGTTAGATCATATGTTTCTCATGTATTTGGCTTAAGAGAAGTCTATAGAGATTGTGTTGATTTCGCAAGTTTTCGGATTGTTTTAAGAGATGTGTGTAATAAATGATTTGTCTTTTGATATTGATTTTGTGATGAGTTTTGTGTTAGAGTATAGATCCTAGGGTGAGTTGTGCATATCCTCTGGATTTTAACCTCACTGTGTATTTTTGGACCAGGACAGACGACTGTCATTCTTTCGACAGTAGACTGCCCTACTATATTTTCTCTTTCAGCAGAGTGTATCTTTCAGCCAGGAGACTGAAGACGACTTTACAGTCAACTGTTGGATCAACAGGCGAATGCATTTTGGTCATCATGCGCCTGTCCATTTCGTCAGTAGTCTCTGTTTGTATCATCATTTTATTGATTCTCAGTCAGTCGACTACTAAGTAAAATATAGTCGACTGTCTCACTGACAGGTGACTGTAAGTTACCCAACAGTCGACTGTCTGTCAACCTAAGCTCATATTTTACCATACCATTCGGTCGACTGACAATTGTTCACAGTCGACTGTCTCCTGATTGTGACGGTTTGTTAATTTGATCTGAGCCGTCGATTTTTCGATCTAACGGCCCAGATTCATTTGCCCCTTCAATATATGACCGAGATCCTTCGATTCGATCGAACGGTTTCTCTCTCATCCGATTGATAAATCCTTTCGTCTCCCCCGTTCGAACTCACAGTCAATCACTCCGCCAACGTTTTCCATCCTCTCGTCGATCTGTTGATTGCGTCTCTTTAGTGCTTTGTCGACTATCTCTCCTCCATCTCGAATTAGGTTTGCCTCATCTCGTTGTCTCTTTCGTGCGTTACCTTTCAATTCCATCGGTTGATTGTGCAATGGCTCCCAAAACCAAGAATAAGGGGAAAGCGTTGCTCCTAAGCGTGCTAGGGTTTCCAAGACAACTATTACAAAAAACAAACAACCTTACAAGGCCCGCACCAAGAAACCTGCGTCTCCCTCTCGCTCTTCTTCACGAGGTTATTCTCCTTATCCTGCTTCTTCCTCATCTGAAGCTGAGCGCCTCTTAAAGCGTATGCGCAAGCCTGTTGGTGTTCGCATCAATGAGCCGTACGCTGAGGCGTCTCCTTCACCTTCTGTGTCGAGCTCCGATGAAGATAGCCCTGTCGTGTCTCTTTCTGATCCCCACATTCCTATTTGCCGAGACGACCTGTGCTTGGCAAAATTTCATTCTCTCCTCGGGATCAAACTTCTTAGAGAGCGATTCATTGTCTATCTTGCTTTCACCGCTGAGAGATTATCAGAGATCCTCTCCGCTACTCGCTTGGCCGACCTCTTTCGCTTCTTTCACAGCGAATCCCCTCTTGCTTACCCATTTTTGGTTAAGCTTTTCTATGCTAACCGCATTCTTGGTGAGTATGCGACCACTGGCGTTATTGACACTATCATCCAGGGAACCCCCATTCGCATTGATCCTACTCTTTTAGGGACCATTCTTAGGATTCCCTCATCTGGATCCCTTCCTGCTGACATTTCCATTTCAGATGTTAGTGAGCTTGATTAGACTGTCCTCCGGGACATGTTTCGTGAGATACACTCTGCTCTTTCTTCTGGTGTTCGGTCATCCATGTTCTCGGCGAGGGGTGTTGAGTATTGATTCCCCGGATTTGGTTTTGATGATGAGCAAACATAAATATTGTGAACTAACTCTTTGTGAGCGCAGTTATGGAGATCGTCGCCAAATTACTTCGTACATCAAAAACGACGTCTCAAGACTTCTCAAAACGCGTGATCGTGTGCCTGAAGCTTCGTAGAAGCTCTAGGAGCAGTATTAAAGTCAAGAGATCTGGATTGAAGCTTTGAAGACGGTTCGTCAAGTTTTATTTATAGTCTTCTAGTTTCTTTCCGTAGAATGTTAAGCCTTGAGTAGGTCTTACATTATTAGAGCTAGGATTATCATAGAAGCCCATAGAAACTTTCCCGAAGCTTCGCGCTTCATTTCGCGGCTTCTAGTGCATCTTAGTTGGTTCAAGAAGAAGAACCAACCGACTAGATGGCAATCTAGTCGGTCAACAATTCTTCTTGAACCGACTAGATCTCCTTGCTCATTTCAGCTCATTCACTGTTGACCAATTAGTCGGTCCAAGAAGGTTCACCGACCGACTAGTTGTCAAACTAGTCGGATTGGAATCCTTCATGGACCGACTAGTTATATCTTCTTTTTCACAGCCTGAGCTACTGTTTATCGTTAGTCGGTCCAAGAACAATCATCGACCGACTAGTTGAGAAACTAATCGGTTAGGATTTGTTCTTAGACCGACTAGTTCTCTTGTGTTCAGCCAATCATATTTCATCTGCTTAGTCGGTCAAAGAACACTCACCGACCGACTAGTTGTGAAACTAGTCGGTTGGCAAGTCTTCTTAGACCGACTAGTTCTTTATATCTGAACTTTCTCTTTTGGCTGTTCTTTAGTTAGTCGGTTCATGTAAAATCACCGACCGACTAGTTGATAAACTAGTCGGTCAGTGATCCTTCTTTGACTGACTAGTCTGCTTCAGAATAGAGCCGTTGGAGCATTAAATGCCACGATTTTTGCTCTCTTTCCTCTATCCTGTATATACTTGGAGAGGTTCTTTCCTAGTATTCAAGGCTGATATTCTAGAGGTTTAGAGAAATCAAAGAGGAGCCATTCAACTCTATTCCAAAGCTCTCTCTTCTCACAAGAATCTCTCCCTCAACTTCTTGAGCCCTAATTTCTCAAGAGAGATTCTCTCCATTGTGAGCCTCTCAAGCTAAGAGCTTGATCCAAGGTCACCAACTCCTCCCTAGGCTCCCATTGCTGGTCAACTCCCTGGAGCTAGGGTTTGGTGCCTTCTTCTTCCCCAAAAATCCATTCTTGCCCTAATTTGGTAAGTATACTCAAGGCATAGGATTTTGTGGTAAGTGTTTCATTATTTCATCTCATTTGTTATTTGAGTCGTTACTCTCGGTTTGTGAGAGTTTGCTTAGTCCCAGGTTGTGGGATTAAGGTTTTGCGTGTTCCCGGGTTGTGGGATACACGGACATCGATTGTAGGTCGATTGCACTTGTGGGGTTTCCGCAAGTGGGCATAGTGGAAATCTTGGGTTAATGGTTTCTAACTCAAGTATCCGGAGGGGATCCGGGTGGTTGGGAAGTAGGATCACCGGGAACAAGTCGGGGAGACTTGGGTGGATCCAAACCCGTTACATACTTTGTTTGCATTGTCTATTCTTGTTGTTTGTAGTCTATTCAGCATTGTTGTTTGTGTGTTTGCACAATAATTAGGAATACCACTCTTGATTATTTAAAAGTACTATTCACCCCCCTCTAGTACGTGTGCAGTAGCTACCCAGGGCACTACAATTGGTATCAGAGCCAAGGTTCATAGCTATGACGAACAACGACTACAGCGTTTTCAAGAATCGTGAAGGAGCTTCTTCGGTGATGGAAGGACACTCCTCAACTAGGCCTCCCTTCTTCAACGGTACCAATTACGGGTACTGGAAATGCCGGATGGAAACGTTCCTCCGGAGCACTTCACTATGCAGAGCCACGTTGACGGAATATGCCGAGCCCACCGAACAAGATTTCGCGAAGTGGACTACCGCGGAGGTCGCCGCGAGGTAAACTATGCCAAGGCCATGAATGCCTTGCAATGTGTGTTGGAGCCCGAAGACTTCAACAAGATATGCACATGTAAGAGTGCATATCAAATATGGAACCAACTCCTCATCTTGCATGAAGAAACGAGTACGGTAAAGGACTCTAAACTTGTTGTTGCTAACAAAGAGTTCGAATTATTTCACATGGAACAGGTTGAAAGTATGAAGGAGTACTATGCTCGCTTTGTGGACATATCCAATGAATTGGAAGCTCTTGGGAAGAACTATACCCAAAAGGAGAAAGTCACGAAGATTATTGAGGGACATCCTTCTTGTTGGGAAAAGCGTACCTTCGCCATCGAGGAAGGTAACGATATGAATAAGTATACTGTCGTACAACTAATGGGTACCTTGTTGTCTTATGAGGTATGCAAGGACAGTAAGATCAAGATGCTAGAAAAGATGAAGTCTTACTTGGAGCAAGATGTGCCAAAGAAAAAGACGATTACATTCAAGGCTGCTCCATCTACATCTACCGATGATGAAGAATCGGAAGACGAGTTGGACATAGAAGCTTTGGCCGATTTGACAAAGAAGTTCGACCGATTCTTCCAAAAAGGTAAGTTCAAGAATAATTCTAAATTTAGTTCGACTAATGCCTTCGCTCCTGTATGTTATAAATGCAACAAGCCAGGACACATCAAGCCGGATTGTCCTCTCAACAAACACAAGGAGAAGTGGAAGGCATCCAAGTACGACAAGTCAAGAAAGTACAAGAAAGGGTACAAGAAAGGACTTGTCGGCTCATTCACTGACTCCGAAGAGGACTCCTCAAGTGGAGAGTCGGATGATGGACAAATGGAGAAAGCACACATGTGCTTCATGGAGAGAGAGGAACATGATCAAGGATCTTCCTCCGATGATAGCAAGGATGAAGGCGATGAGGTAACTATGGATGAACTTAGATTAGCCAACGAACAACTTTGGTATAAGTTTTCTAAATTGGCTAATAGATTTATTAAGACTAAAAATGAGCTAACTAATCTTCAAACCTCGCCTAAGCCTATCATCGTCAACAACGACACCGTTGTTGAAGGGTTGAGAAATGAGATTGTAAATCTCAAATCTCAACTTGAGCATGTTCATATTGAGGATTCGGATGAACGCGAGATTGCGGATTTGACTTCTTAAAACTCAACTTTGAGTATTGAGAATGAGAATCTCAAATCTCGTGTTTATGTACTCACATCGCAAGTATCCACTTTGGATACTTCTATGCATTCTCTCACCGAGAAGTATGGGTACACATTAGGCCGAATTAATAAATTCAATAAAGGTAAGGGCCATTTGGATAATATCCTAAATAACTTACTTCCGGCCAACCATCACATTGGCTTGGGGTGTAAGATGGGAGACTCATCCAAATCGGTCACGACCTTTGTTAGGCCATCTTCCGAAGCCTCAACTAGTGGGAGTAAATACTCCATGGGTAATTCATCTACAAATGGTACTCCGCTAGGTACATACCCCCATTTGGAAAGAAACCCACTTTGGGTGGACCTCCAAAGAAGGTCATGCTTTCATGTATACCATGCCACGTAGGAACACACCTCCTACTCCACGTGTTCACATGTATGATGATTTTTATGCTCCACATCCACGAGCACGTGCACACCATGTGAGACACACTCATGCACGTGTTCCTCCACATGCATATGTTCATCCTCACTATCATATGAACAATTATCATCATGCACCATTTCATCATGTGCCATATGCTTATCCACGTCATGCATATGCCTATCCACGACATGCATCACGTAGAAATCAACAACATGTGCATGCTCCCAATAGGAATAGGGCTCCCAAAATCTTCACTATTTGGAGTCCGAAGGACACAAGCATGCATGAAAAACAAGCTTACATGAATTCCTATTTTATGAATGTCGTGCATAATGATGATTTCGTTGGGAAGTCTAAGTCCAATTGGACTTGGCTTCCAAAGGTCTGATCTCTTAGGACCCAATGTCCTTGGGTACCATGAAATGATATTTTATCTTCGGGTACTCAAGAAATAGAGAAGGAGCAACAAATCTAAATTTAGCTCCAAGAATTGTGTTTTCTAGGTTCAATCCACCATTGGATACCAACCCTACCAACTTCTTGATTTGCAAGGATTTTCATCCTAATGGAGTTGATGGTGCTTAAGTGATGCACCAAAGTAGGGAGAGCTTAATGTTGTAAGTATACTCTTACATATGGTATCCATGTATGTTGAATGCATGTAGATGTCTCTTTATGTTTTAGACTATCTCTTGCATATTTTGATGCTAGTTTTGAGCTTATGATTATGTACTTATCTTTCTCATGCTCATGGCATTCCATGCTTAATATTGACTCATTTAGTTAGTATTTTTTTGAATGCATGCTAGTATTAGAATTGTGTATGCCATATGTTGTATGAAGTTTCTATCTCTATTTTTGGCATAACAATTTTTAATGATGTGTACATCATATTGCCATTTGTTTCTTGTACACATTATATTTATGTCTCTGATATTACTTCGTCGCTCGACGATTATTTTGGTTAAATAGATTTACTTTTATGAAAACATAGAATTGTTTTCCATGCACTAAATTAACCAAGAATGTTGATATTGGAGAGTATGTTCCATAACACAATATGTGAAATTGATTTGAGTTTTGAAGATTTCGTTTTTCAATTTTCGACTATGGTCTCATTGGCACGCTTTGATTTTATTCGGTATTTTACATTTGGTATTTTACATAGGTGTCATTTGGACCGTGTTCGTATTCTTAGACTCTCGTGCTTTTATTTCTTAGCCTTTGTTGTTGTCGTTGATCTCCTCCCGCTCTTTTTGCTAATGCCAAAGGGGGAGAGAATTAATAATGACAATATGCTAAATGATAATTTAAAGCATTTTACCATGAATCTAATTTGATATGTTAGATTCAGGGGGAGTTAAGATATAAAAATGGATTTAGATCCTAAACTGCAATAATTGAGTTCACATTTTATACTTTCCTCGTCTGCTTGATGCGTATGACTATTATTGAATACGGAACTAACGTGTCATCAATGCAGGGGGAGTAAGTAAATTTCATTTCAATCATTATTATTGATTATTATTAATGTTGGTTTGTCATCACCAAAAAGGGGGAGAATGTTGAGTATTGATTCGCTGGATTTGGTTTTGATGATGAGCAAACATAAATATTGTGAACTAACTCTTTGTGAGCGCAGTTATGGAGATCGTCGCCAAATTACTTCGTACATCAAAAGCGACGTCTCAAGACTTCTCAAAATGCGTGATCATGTGCCTGAAGCTTCGTTGAAGCTCTAGGAGCAGTACTGAAGTCAAGAGATCCGGATTGAAGCTTTGAAGACGGTTCGTCAAGTTTTATTTATAGTCTTCTAGTTTCTTTCCATAGAATGTTAAGCCTTGAGTAGGTCTTACATTATTAGAGCTAGGATTATCATAGAAGCCCATAGAAACTTTCCCGAAGCTTCGCGCTTCATTTCGCGGCTTCTAGTGCATCTTAGTTGGTTCAAGAAGAAGAACCAACCGACTAGATGGCAATCTAGTCGGTCAACAATTCTTCTTGAACCGACTAGATCTCCTTACTCATTTCAGCTCATTCACAGTTGACCAATTAGTCGGTCCAAGAAGGTTCACCGACCGACTAGTTGTCAAACTAGTCGGATTGGAATCCTTCATGGACCGACTAGTTATATCTTCTTTTTCACAGCCTGAGCTACTGTTTATCGTTAGTCGGTCCAAGAACAATCATCGACCGACTAGTTGAGAAACTAATCGGTTAGGATTTGTTCTTAGACCGACTAGTTCTCTTGTGTTCAGCCAATCATATTTCATCTGCTTAGTCGGTCAAAGAACACTCACCGACCGACTAGTTGTGAAACTAGTCGGTTGGCAAGTCTTCTTAGACCGACTAGTTCTTTATATCTGAACTTTCTCTTTTGGATGTTCTTTAGTTAGTCGGTTCATGTTGAATCACCGACCGACTAGTTGATAAACTAGTCGGTCAGTGATCCTTCTTTGACCGACTAGTCTGCTTCAGAATAGAGCCGTTGGAGCATTAAATGCCACGATTTTTGCTCTCTCTTTCCTCTATCCTATATATACTTGGAGAGGTTCTTTCCTAGTATTCAAGGCTGATATTCTAGAGGTTTAGAGAAATCAAAGAGGAGCCATTCAACTCTATTCCAAAGCTCTCTCTTCTCACAAGAATCTCTCCCTCAACTACTTGAGCCCTAATTCCTCCAGAGAGATTCTCTCCATTGTGAGCCTCTCAAGCTAAGAGCTTGATCCAAGGTCACCAACTCCTCCCTAGGCTCCCATTGCTGGTCAACTCCTTGGAGCTAGGGTTTGGTGCCTTCTTCTTTCCCAAAATCCATTCTTGCCCTAATTTTGCATAGGATTTTGTGGTAAGTGTTTCATTATTTCATCTCATTTGTTATTTGAGTTGTTACTCTCGGTTTGTGAGAGTTTGCTTAGTCCCAGGTTGTGGTATTAAGGTTTTGCGTATTCCCAGGTTGTGGGATATACAGACATCGATTGTAGGTCGATTGCACTTGTGGGGTTTCCGCAAGTGGGCATAGTGGAAATCTTGGGTTAGTGGTTTCTAACTCAAGTATCCGGAGGGGATCCGGGTGGTTGGGACGTAGGATCACCGGGAACAAGTCGGGGAGACTTGGGTGGATCCGAACCCGTTACATACTTTGTTTGCATTGTCTATTCTTGTTATTTGTAGTCTATTCCGCATTGTTATTTGTGTGTTTACACAATAATTAGGAATAACACTCTTGATTATTTAAAAGTACTATTCACCCCCCCTCTAGTACGTGTGCAGTAGCTACCCAGGGCACTACAAGGGGTTGGGCTGTTCACCTTATGGTGAAGTCCAACATCCTGCCGAAGTATGGATCTTCAGACCATCCATCCCAGGAGATCCTTTGGTGTATGTACGCAATCTTTTCTGGCATGTCTGTAAACTGGGCCGGTGTCCTCCTTGATAGGATGGACAATGTCGAGTTTACTACTTCTTCTTCCCACATTCCTTACGGTGGTCTTCTTACGCTTGTTTTTTTCATTTTGGGATTGATTTGACTCCGTTTGAGCCTTTGCATTTTGGTCCTCTTCTCGATGCTTCTGTAAAGTCGAAGTCCTCTTCTGCTCTGCAGCCTGCATCTAAGAAGAGGCAATCCACATCTGCTCCGTATTCCTCCACTGTTCCTCTTGCTGACCAGCCATCTACCTCTGCTCCTTCCTCTCATGACATTCTATTTGAGATGGTTTCTGGTCTTTATGAGTTGGCTTTCTTGTCGTTCCAGCATCAGGGTATGCCCTTCCCTGAGCACCTCAGACGTTTTGTTCCACCTCTGCCTCGTCAGCCTCCACCGCTTATCATCAATGAGATTATTTTGCATCCTGTTGTATCTGCTACTCAGGGTGTTGCTACTACTGCTCCTCCTCCAGAGGATGTCCCCGTTGACCCAGAGACAGCTTCCTCCTCTGCTGCACCTTGAGACACTCACTCTTAGATTTTTTTAGTCTAGAATGTATGATGATTATTTTGTGTAGTGATGGTATATGGATCATGATGTATTTTGTTTGTTTTGATGCACATGGTGTTATTCATGTACTTTGTACCCATGTGATCTTATATATATATATATATGTATGAACTTGCAGTTTCTTCGTTCAGTTTCACACATAGTATAATTGTTGATCTTGTCTGTGTGCATTATGTGGAATTGTATATTCTCTATGTGACGTGATTTGAGATGATAATTTTCCTTCGTGTTTTCTCAAAGTTGATATTGGACTCTCATTCCTCTAATCACCTAAGTTTATAATGTGTTAGTATGAGTTTTTGATTTATATATCTTTAGACTCTTGTAATTGTTGTTAGTTCTTATTTAGCACGCTTGTTGCTGTTATTTTACTCCCACCTTTTGGATAATGCCATAGGGGGAGAGAAATAAACAGATTCATAAGTTATGTGCTAAGTAAATTCTAATTACACTTGAATCTAAGATTGAAGTTGCCTTAGATTCAAGGGGAGTAAGATATAGTGTATATGGATTATAAAATCCCAGATTTCATGGATCATTTCATTCATACATATCTTACTCAGTTGCTTCCTTTGATCTATAAATGCCCTTATATTTATTGACTAACTTGATTGGCATCTATGTAGGGGGAGTAAGTTTCCTTAAGAACAATTATTTATCTTTTTGTTTATGTTTGTTTGTCATCATCAAAAAGGGGGAGAATGTTGAGTATTGGACTTCTCCCTACTTGGTGTTAATGATGAGCAAACATAAATACTTGTGACTAATCCCCTATTTGCAGTTAATCCATTGCTCATGGATGTCATGAAGATCTATTAGCAATGGATGATACTTAAAGATCATTGAAAGCAAAGGAAATGGATTGGATGATCGTAGATGGTGATTGAAGCTCCTAGAAGACTTCAAGCTCATTCGTTAGATAGAAGAGAGAGTTTGTCAAATGTAACTTTCTTGTTTCTCTTCTAGTATGTAGCTTAGAAGTAGAACTTTGTTGGAGCACACACACATCTTCATTTCAGTCTTAGGATATCATTAGATCAACCTTCCTTAGACTCCAATTCAATTCTATCTAGATTGTGCATGTCATGATTTTAACAGTCGACGGCTGAACGATTTACAGTCGCATGTCTCAAAACAGTCGACTGTGTTTTGTTCTACAGTCACCTATTATGCACAAACGTTTTCAGTCTAGTTTTGGGCTTCTCAGCTTTAACTCTCACAGGCGACTTATGAACGATTCATATGCGCCTGTCCAATTGACAGTAGACTGTGTTTTGTTATTCAGTCGCATGTCTATCTTTAGCCCAAATTCTATCTCTCTGTTTAATCTGGCCAGTCGACTATTGTTAGTTTTACAGTCGTATGTCCAATGGAACAGTCGTCTGTCTCTGAGTCTATTTGATCACTCGACTCTCTGGAAAATCTCAGGGTCTTGACAGTCGCCTGTAGAAGGAATTACAGTCTCCTGTTTAATTTAACAATCGACTGTCTTTTTCTTATCAGTCATCTGTCTTGTTCTCCCAGACTTTTCTCAGATTTCCTCAACTTACCCAGCTTACGGCCAGTCGCCTGTAGTAGGATTTATAGTCGCTTGTTGGTTTAACAATCGACTGTATATGCCTCATTAATCGACTGTCCACGTGGTAAGTTACCGTTATGAATTCTCACCTACCCTCTGTCACTGTGTAGCAGTCGACTGTGAGTTATTCAACAATCAACTGTCGCCAGCGCAAATTCTATCCGTTGAGTTTTTCCTCACGGATTTCAAAGGGGTTTTTGGTGATTCAGTTTGAAGGGTTTGAGAAACATATAAAAAATCATCTACTGTTCCATTGAGAGGTTACTCGTTAATTCAAGGTTCATTTGCTAAATCACTACAGCTTTCTTTCTCTCAATAAAAGCTCTCAAATCCAAAAGCCCTCGAATTTCTATCATTCATCTCTTGCTCTCCAACCTAGAACCAAAGAGAAATCTTCTAGGCATTTGGTGCAATCAAGAAAAAGGGCTTTCCTCTCTTCCAAGAGAGTCTTTCAACACACAACACACTTCTCTTTCAAGTTCTACTTCAAGGCATAGATGATTGTAAGTGTTGTTCAATTTCATATTTCATAACTTTAGTTATTTGATTTACTCTCGGTTTGTGAGAGTGGTTTGCTTGCTCCCAAGTTGTGGGAGTCAAGGTCAATCGATTGTATTTCGATTTCACTTGTAGGGTTGCTACAAGTGTGTTTTAAGGGAATCTCAAGTTAGGGTTCTAACTTGAGTATCCGGCGGTTACCGGGTGGAAGGGACGTAGGATTACCGGGAACAAGTCGGGAAGTGACTTGGGTAATCCGAACCCTTGAAACATCCTTGCGTTTGCATTTTTTCATTTTGGGGTTCTCTTTTATTCCGCATTTATTGTTTGTTAGGAATTTAATTTGGTGTAACTATCTTTTTAAATTGCATTAACACTATTCAACCCACCTTCTAGTGTTTTTGCCATAGCCAGGGTCCTTACAACCTTGTTCAGCTCTAGATAGTCCACGCACATCCTTCTCGGGCCATCCTGCTTCTTGACCATTAGGACTGGTGCACCCTAGGGAGATATGCTGGGATGTATCCATCTCTTCTACATTAGGTCATCCAATTGAGTGCGAAGCTCCTCCAATTCTGCCGGTGCCATGTGATAAGGAGCTTTGGAGATAGGTTGAGTGTTAGGCATCAGATCAATGGTGAACTCGAGAGCTCGATTGGGTGGTAATCATGAAATTTCATCAGGGAATACGTTGTCGAATTCTCAAACTACTATGGGCTTCTCAGGTTCAGCTAGCATAGATGCCAAAATCATCTCCATAGGCTTGGCCCAAAATTAAATAGGTCCAAGCGAACAGCTTCCGCTCGTAAATTCGAACACTGGATGGTCGGGAATTTCGAAAACTACCTTCTTTTTGCGACAATCAATGGTAGCGTAAAAAGTTCCAAACCAATCCATTCCGAATACAACATCAAAGTTTGGCATGTCGATTATTATGAAGTCAGCAAAAAGCTCACGTCCACATATCACCAGAGGGCAAGATTAACAGCCACCGAAAGTCTTCACTATGCCATTCCCGGTGTTGATGTTCCAACGATTAGGAATGGGGTCAACATGAATGGAATGTGTTGTAGCGATTTTTGTGATAAGAAGCAATGAGATGCTCCAGAATCAAAGATGGATAAGGCTGGTGTAGATGCTACTAAGACGATACCTAGAGTATGATAAGGTATACTTAGCAGTCTATAGTAAAGCGATGAGCATCTAGTTAAGGTAAGGGAGGAATGTCTTAAATGTTACCGGTGATTACTGGTTCAGTCGCCGCAGCTTCCTCAGCCGTCATGGTGAATGCTTGACGTTTAGGCTGGTTCGTCTGGTTCGTCCTGGCCTTTGAAAGACCTTCTGTTGTGGAAGCAAGAGTGGTTCACGAGATGTCAATCAAGGAGCTCCCGCACTCGAAGTTACTTGTTTGTTGATGCGCTAAGGGCAGTCTTTGATAAAGAGTTCCGATGATCCACAGGCCATTCATTTGTTCAGTAGCAGGAGATAGTCCTTCTTAACATGCCCTGGTCGATTGCAGTGGTAGCACATCACGTAGGTTTGATTATTGTTTGGAGGAGCAGCGATCCGGTTGTTGGCTGGAGCAGCAGGCATGTAGTTGTTGGGAGCAGTAGGCCTCTTGAAAGTAGTAGTCTGCATCGGTCGAAGGTTGTTACTCAGTGGTTCCATCAGATGCTTTCCTAGGGCTGCTTTATGTTGTTTGTCAATAGCCTCATGGTTACGGGCAGTCTCCAGTATCTTCTTATAGCTGGTCAAATCGACAGAGTTCATTGAAGCTTGGATATTGAAATTCAGGCCTTGGCAGAACTGAAAGGCTTGATCTTCTGGATTCTCGACCATGTGAGGGGCGAATCGACTTAGCATGGAGAAGTCAGCATCATATTCGTCAACCGTCATTGATTCTTACTTTAAGTTGGTGAAACGTTGTTGAAGTTCTCTTTTTGCTGTCTTAGGGAAATACTTCGTGTCGAACCGTTCGCCAAATGTGGCACATGCAATAGGCCTCATTATATGCTTTTCCTCGGTGTCCCACCAGTTTCGGGCGTTGTCTGTTAATTGGAGCCTGGCTACCTCTACCCATCCTGCCTGGGGGATGCAGGCAGTGCTCAAATTATCTTTAGTGTTTCGTGCACATTCTTCAGCTTCCAATGGACCTTCCATCCTAGAGAACTTCTTAGGACGCATCTCACTGAATTTTTTAACTCATGCATCTCCTCGGGGAACATGTTGAGGTTCACGCTCGAGGATGTGATGTTGGATTTCCAACATCTGTCTGATGATTCCCATAATGTCATTTTCAGTTATGCCGTTGGTGTTTTTGGTGTTGGGTCGACCTGCCATGCTGCAAAACAAACCACAAGGTAAGTTCGGTAAGAATTTTATAGATACTTTGATATCAATGTCGTCTAAACTATTTCTTAAAGTATTTGCATAAGCAAGAACTGCATGGGCCACTGTTGGATCATGTGGATGGCAAACAACACTAGAAGGGGGGTTGAATAGTGTTGTACAAATAGTAAACTTTTTCGATCGTTAATTAAAACCCTTCTAATGTTGCCTAAGAAACCAAGTAGAGCGATTTATGCTTGGTTCTTAATCAACAAAATAATCTTAAAATACACAGAGTAATTTCACAGCAGGTAGTCGACTCCCTATGAACAGTAGTCGACTCCCAGAGTATTTATAAGCACAGATAATATTGCAAGTAAGATAAATATTATATTCACAGAGGATAAAAGTAAGTTGATCTTTGCAACAAATGAATAACAATTAGCGAATAATAAAGTAAGAGCAAAGATAAACAAACACAGATAAGCAATCGCAGACACAAGGATTTTTATCCTGGTTTCCCACAACTTTTGGGTACATCCAGTCCCCGACCAATCCGGTACGAGATTTTCCACTATCTGCCTTGGCAAATACAAGCACCTAACTCCACTCGTTAGGATTTCCAACGACCTAGTCTTGACCAGGATTTCCGACTGGCAACACCTAGACTTGTCTAGTGTTCCAACAACAACACAATAAAAAAGATATCCAATTCACCACAATAAATTGGTGGAGATTGGTTTTACACCCAGATTCTATAGCCAAACAATAATAGACAAAATTGTGTGTAGTGGCTTGATAGAATGAGATTCTAGATCACACAAAGATACGAATAAATTCTTTGTGATCTAGATCTATTGTTTTTCAAAAATCCTTTTAAACAAAAATCAAGAAAAGTAATACGGATTTGAAAAACAGTTAGCCAATAAAATGAGAATATGATCTTTAAAAAATAATGACAGAATTTTGCAAGATCACAAATAAAATCGAATTGGCTAGAGAAAGAATGAGAGCTTAGAACTTTAGAGCGTTTGCACGAGAGATTTTGAATTCGATAGTTGTTGTATATTTCTCAATGAAAATGGACCTCTATTTATAGGACAAAACTGAGAATTCGAATTTCAAAATACTTTGACTTTTGACCCAAAAATCATGGAGAAAATCGCTCAACGATATTTCAAAATTCAAGTCAAAAACGTCAAACTTTTACAGCTGGTAGTCGACTCCCTAGGAGTGGTAGTCGACTCCCAGTGTGTTTCAGGAAATCTTGATTCTCAGCTGGTAGTCGACTCCCTACCATTGGTAGTCGACTCCCAGATGAGTTTTTCCTGCGACACAGCTAGTCAGACAGGTAGCTAACTCCAGGGTGTGTGGAGTTTCACTACGGAATTTATAAGATGACTAGAGAAAGCTCTCAAAAACATTTTTGAAGATGTTTTAAAATATATTAAAAAATATTTTCAAATCGTTTTGTGTGTGTGTGTTTGTCTATATGATTTGGCTTTAACAATACCCTAAAGAGACACAACACACTCACTATAGACTTAGGACACGTCTTCGGAAGTTTGATCAATTTGATGAAGTAAATATGAGCTTCACTTGAGCTTCTTGTTCTATTTGAGCTTTGAACTTCATTATTTGATCTTAGCCACATTCGTCATAGTCTTTGAGCGTAGATTGCGCTTCTTTGAGTATGAGTAAAGCTTCGCATATCCTACACACTTAATTGTAGTGTAGTTAGTACACTAAGTTTCATTTGGTGTGCTCATCATTAAAATCATTTGGGGTGGAATTCAATTTCCATCAGCCACCACAGAAACTTGTCACGCCCCGCTTCCCATTCTACTGGAGCGAGGACGCGAGCGGGTCCGCGGTGTGCTTAAAACAAGGAGGAGTATTTTCTTTCTTTCTTTTCTGTCTTCTTCCTTGGCTTAAACACACTAAGTTTCTGTGTAAACTGTAAGTCCTTGCATGCAAATTTAAGAGGCAGCTCAAACAACATTATTACATATCCAGCGTACAGAATTTTAAGATTCATTTTTGGCCTAGCATGGCCAATACAAACAAAGTATACACATTACATTATTTCAAATATAAAGGTGCATTTGCGAAGGTTATCGTCTAATCTTCAGTAGGTAGGTACTCCACGGATTCTTTGAGCACTGGCTCAACTCCTGTGGTAGTGTCTTCAGAGAACTTACTATCGATACCTGACGGACATTTCGTAAAACAAAAAGGTGAAATGTCTGTCGGCGAGGTTTACTCGGCAAGATAATCTCCAAAACAAAAACATTAGGTATTTAAAACTGAACCAAGCTGTATTTTACAGACAATCAATAAGTTTAATTTAAAAGAGTTATAGTAGTTAAACATTTGCAACAATTTGCAACCTGCAGCAGTTTAATCATTTGATAGCAATTTGCAATACTATTGGCAACCTGTAACAATTTAACATTTGATAACAAATCTGTAACATTGTCAGCAACCTGTAGAAGAATAGGTTAGAACAATAATTAATAACCATTCTATTCTAGTGCGAAGTACATGTCCAAGAGTACGAGAAATGACCAACATACACCCTGTTACGGGGGGCCAATCCGAAACGCTGCTCAACGACACTATATGGATATGGTCAAGCTCTAACCTCCTTAAGTGTGAAGGTATTCGGTCGGGGCATCCAGTCACTCCGTAACACTTGTGACCTTAGACTACCTCAATCCAACGGGTCAAGTCAAGTGCCGGGTCAAAAGTACGTGTCATATCTATTTATATTGAAGTTCCATCTTCCATTCATTTATATTGAAGTTCCATCTTCCATTCAGTCTATTCAGTTTATTTGCATCATATTAGATGTGTATAATGTCTCATCAGTCCATTCAATAATCTCAACCAATTCCACCGTTTATAATTTAGTTACGCAATTATACGAAGTATAGAAATGCACAATAATTTAAAGAAATGAGCATAGAAAACTATTTTGACTAAGCAAATGAGGATAAATAAGTTTAAAATATTTTTCTAAGGCTAGTAAACGTCTTTCAAGATCTTAAAATAATTAATGGGGATTTTTCTTAATATATACGACCCAAAAACTAATTAAAAATGAGAAAACGATTTTTCATTGTATTTTTTCAAAGATTTCTCTAGGGAAACCATACGTCGGAATTCTTCCAACAAGGGGTCAAAACGACAGTATTAACTAATACTACAACATATATTTTTCTCGTATGTCATTGTACTGAAAATATTATGATATGAATTTTAAAGCGAAATCAGCTTTATTGAGTTTTGCCTTTGAAAAATCATTATGGGAGATGTACTTGCTTTTTTGTGAAGAAACCAGTGATAATGAGTCCGTTTCGTCGTTTTTGATTTTCTAGGCCTTCCAGTGGTTTTTCTAAGGCCTGTACAATTTACTATGAATTAAATCCAATAATATCATTTTATAAATATTCGTAAATACATAAATACATACACATATACGTATTAAATTCGTTTCATCGTATCTCACCTTCCCTCTCTCACCTTTCTATTTTCATTGCAGCTACGCGCGTGCTTGCTGCTGTTGAGGTCGACGGCAGCCAGAGGGATGGCGGACGGCGACAGAGAATGGCGAGGTGGCGACAAGGGGGTTAGGGGCGGCGAGCCGTAGATGTGTGGCTGGGAGCGACGAGCGTAGGTGGGGAGCTAGGGAAGTGGCAGGGCTCTTAGGGGTTTGCAGTGGCGGAGCGCTCGAAGGCGGGGGCGCTAGGCGGTGGCAGACAGGGACGTCGAGCAAGGGAGAGGCACGGTGGCGGAGCTCGATGAAGTGGGTTGAGATGTCAACGACAACTTTGTGGCAGTCGGATGAATCGGCCAGAGGGGTCGAACGGGGGTGGCTCCGGGGGTTTCAGTCGAAGGTAGGGTGGAGATGGAGGTTCACCGGTGATAGGAGGAGCGGAGCTAGCGGTGGGGTTGGCGGTGCTTGCTGCTATGCGTGGGGAGGTTGACGGTGGGTGCTCGGGCTTGGGAGGTGTCAAAGGGAGGCTGGATTCGGAGTGGGGGAGGTCTAGCGGTGGTGGCAGTGTGATGCATGTTGGATGAGGGTAGACAGAGAGCTGGGCGGTAGTCGGAGGGATGGCGATGGGAGAGAACGGGGGAGAAGCTGGCGACGACTAGGGAGGGGAGTGAAGTCGATGAGAGAGAGAGAGGGGAGTGAAGTCGATGAGAGAGAGAGAGAGAGAGAGAGAGAGAGAGAGAGAGAGAGAGAGAGAGAGAGAGAGAGAGGGGTTCGGGCTGCTGCTTGAGTTTGAAGAGAGGACAGGGTTTATGGGTTTAAATAGGCTTAGTATTGATTATTTAGTCAAGGGTGTAATTAATAGGTGGGTGGGGATTAATTAGGGGGGATGAATGCGTTAAGGAGGGGAAAACATGGGTTTCCACGTTTAAGAAATGGGTTACGCTTTAGGGGGTAAGTAAGTTAATTAGAATAGTAATTAGGGTAAGATTATTAAGGTCATTAGTAAATAATATTATTACCATTCTTACCAAAATACCCATTTATCACATATGACTTCGAAAAATTACGAAAACATAGCCACGGGTTTGTATCGTCGTGAGGATCGCGAATACGAGGTCCATTTAGAAGTTTGAGCTTCATAGATAAGAGTTTTGGGCCAAAACGTTTGGGATGCGGGTTTGCGTGTTCTAGGTCGAATTGACTCCAGAAAATTATGAATTTAATATAGGAAGCACTAAATGGTCATAGGATTACATCATAGAAATTTGAAATCGTTATGAAACATTTATATGGAAAAATAATTGATACGGCTATATTGGTAATAATTAAATATAAAATGTTATATAAATAATTTAGAGATATTGGATGTCATTCGAATTTACTAAAATAGGCTATAATTATATTGATACTACAAAACATTTTTTTATAAAATGATTTTGAAACTAATTTTGATATTAAACTCCTGACCAACCATTTTAAAATACTTTCAATATATAAAAACACGTAGAATACGATTATACGCGTACTGATGGATACAGTCTGTCACAGTTTTGAAGAACCCTAGGGCTATACGCTACCGTCTAGCGGCGGCGTTCCTCCTCCGTAGGGGTGGGGGGTGGCGGAGCGCCGCTGGGGTGGTGGGGGCAGGGCATGGCTGCTTGTGACGAGGGTGCCACCAGCGGGGCCGTTAGTAGGGTTTTTAATTTTTTTTCTTTTCAGTTATTAGTACAAACCCTAAAAATAGGGTTTTATGATGTTCCCCTAGGATCGACGGTAAAAATCCGTCGTCTTTGATCTAAGGTAAATAAAAATCGATTTGTCTAGTCCGATCTTACAAGATCAACGATGATGCATTATGATCATGATAAAAATAGGATTTGATGGATTTTGGAGTAATACCTCTAGATTTGTCCCCCAAGATCTAACGACGTTTGATGACGTCTATGCGTGGAGGTTGATGAAGCTTGCGTGTGATGGATCTACTGTCTCCTCCGAATTTCGCAATGAACGGATTTATGGAACTCAGAAAGGACATGTTGATAACGTGTTATGAAGTGTCTTCCTAGGAGAAGACCCTAGGCCTTTATTTATAGTGGATGGAAGAGTCATACATGGATGAGATACAATATTATACATACACACCCATTCTTATCTATTTACAACAACAGTTCTTTGTTTAATTTTTATTTTAAGAATAGTTTTATTTTAAATCTATATTAAAAATAAATATAAATAAAATTCAAATAATTATGAAAAAATATGTAACAATTAGAAATATATTTTGGAACTTATTTGTTTAAAAATAATAGCTTTTCTTAAATGTTTCTTCAAAAATAAATTTTCTCTTGTACTCAAGTATTCATTAGCACACAATTCGTTTTTTAAAAGAAAATTTCAGTAAATTTCAAAAAAATAGAAATATTCTATTATAAAAATAAGTCTTTTACTCTCATTAAAATTAAAATTTTGAATTTTTGAAGTTAGATTTACATGTTTGGTTGAATTTGTTGAATTGGCTAAATTTGAATTTTCACCCATCATCCCATAATCGAACCACTTCAACAAACATGTCAGAAATATTCTTGTGGATTTGTTATTATCAAACATGGAATATGGATTATTAGACTCAATAATTATTACATCATTTGCTTGAAAAAAAGAAAACAGTTGCGTCAACAAAAAACTATAACACCAGAGGAGAAAGGTTCTTAGGAGCAGTTTATGAAGTAATAGCTTCCTACGGAAGTTCTTGACGTCACTCCACCGAGCGGTCTAGCATGGTGATGTCATCCTGGGTCTAAATTTGCTCCAAATTAGGGATAATCGGTGTAAATCCATATAAAACCTATAAAATAAATGAGAATCATGTAGAAATGGTGTCACCTGATCTAATAGATCAGGTGGCAAGAAACATAAAGTTGGAAAGTACAATCCCCAGATGGGCTTGTACTTTTCATGTGGCCCACCTTTTTGTGTCTGGCATTCGATCTATTAGATCAGGTGCCACCTGATCTACATAATTCCCAAAATAAATAGACCCTTACGGTCTTCATATATGCATAATCCACCTTTAAAATATACCCACATTAACTTTCAGATTTGAATTTGAACATCGGAATGGCTTATGGTAGGAGCCACGTAACCTCCCCTAATATGTTGTTTCTCTGTGTAGGCATCTCAATATGAGGCATGTAGATCCTTCTCTCCGTCCTCCTTAGGTAACTGGGTTTGATAAGTTAGTGAACTATGATTTTCCTCTTCAAAAATCTCGTTATGTGTGGTGCACATAGAAAGCATGATGAATCAATATATAAAGACATAGACATATGTCATATGACAAATGAGCACAAGCTTCATATAATGCATATGCATTCTGTTAGACGTGATCTAACAAATTCGAACAATCAAAATAAATTCTGAAACAATTTGGATATATTTTGCACATGCATCAAGAAAGTGATAACGTAGACACTTTTAATAAAATTCTGGATCGTCAACTGTTTCATCACTTGAGTCATGGAAACTATTGACAATTGGGTTCCGGTCAACAGTAATTTGGGCTGACGTGGACTCCTTTGATGAGGTGGAGCCTCGTCAACTATTGAGGTGGGACCCTCGGTTGGTAGAAGCAGGGTCGAAGAAGGCTGAGCAGTTAGCGTTGGGCTGGAGCTTAATCAATCACACGGTCGAATGCTACGACCGTTCGACCTTTTCTGTTGGGTTGTGCCCCGAACGACCTGCAACACAGATGGTCGTTAGGGGGGTCTGATCTTGGTTCCGACCCTAATCCCATCTGATGCTTAAGTTAGTAAGGACTTAAGATGGGCCTGGGGCTGTCAAGATCGACCAAAGGATATCTTCCTTATTCAGTCACCTTAAGCCTTTGGAGGAAGAAATTTAAGAGTGGAAGAAGTTGATTTTGTCAGAGTACCTAGTATTCTGTACCTCTAAAGTCTGAACCTTCTTTTGTTGTCCTTCCTACTATTTATAGTAGATGATTTCCTGGGCTAATACATAATGGCTTTCATTCTTGACGGCGGGATCTTCTCTGGGAATGTTGATAACGACAGCCCATTTATTCGGCCCTCATTAACCACTCCCACGTATTTATGGGACCCCAACGGGCGGATGAGCTGTCACTTTGACTAAGTAATAGTTCACCTTCATGGAAAGGCCTTTTGAGTTATTGGGTCGGGGCACACCACTTTAAGTGGGTTTCACTTTCCTGGCTGCACTGATATATACCCGCTTCGTGGGCCGAACCCATGTATCAACAATGGCCCCCATCATTCATGCTTAAGAAAGGCATTGATTGAGATTGAATGATGTGAGATGAGATCTCATTAAATGGGCATGACAGTCGAAGCGGACATATTTGATTTCTGCCGCCAAAACCCTTTATCTCTTGTTTTGAGATTTGAATTCTTCATTGCATTAGATTTGGGCACATGCCTCTTATCGAACGGCCAAATTTGGTTTGATATTTTCTTTTCGATATAAGTGGGGAGAAAGAAACCAAGAGGCAAAGATGTTTAGTTTCCCTACTTTGGAAAGCCTGCTTTTACTTTTGCCCCCTTTGACGATCATCAGACCTTGCTAAGGTAGTCTCCCTTTCCTATTAGTGCTCTTTTTAGTTCTTTTGATCATGTGGCCTCCTTTGAGGATCAGAGATCCATCTTCGTCTGAAGTTTTGCGGCGTCTTTGACCTTCCCAGTATATCTTGGTTCCTAGAAAAGGGAACGAACTCCTCATGGAACCCCAATTTCCTATCTTCAGGTTGACGTTCGCCTACCGTTTCTCGAAAGATTCTGGACAAGGTGTCGGAGCTATCTTTCGATCTGATCACCAAAATCCGATCAGATTATCTTTCTCCTCCTTATAAACTCAAGATTCCAGAATTAAATGAATGAATTTGTTTTCCTCAGAGACAACAAGTTAGAGTATATTTGAGATCTATCCTTTTTTGTCTTCGTTGTCCTCTCCATCCCTTTATCTTAGAGATTTTGTGTTTTTTGGAACTTCCTCTTTGCCAGCTTGCACCTTGTGCTATTTTCCCTACGATCTATTTCACCATGCTTTGTGAGCTTTGCAGAATAAAACCATCCATTTAGCTATTTCAGTACTTCTTTTAAGTAAAGTTTGACTCTCGTACGATATGGTATCACATTATCGCTCATAAGAATATAAAAATCATTTACGACCTCCCTAGCTCTAACCACAATTGGGAAGTTAGCTTTGCATTCATTTTCCTTCCGAGTGTGGGTTCGCTCCTCCTCAATGGAATCCCCAAAATTCTCATATTTTCATAGAATTACGATTATCTCTTGATGAGATAAGGGCCACCAAAATTTTGTTGAGGCGTCCATTGGAGGAGAGGTCGATAGTATTTTTGTTAGATGACGATCGGATGAAGATCCTCCTGTGGAATCCTGGTAACATATACTGCTTCATTGATCCCTTTACGACCACTCACATTAATTGCATTTCTCATTTGTAGAAATGGCTGGAAGAACTCCCGAGAGTTTGCCCCTACATGTGTGTAAGCTTTGCCATGAACAACGAACAAAGAAATAGGCAGGCATTTCCTCTATTAGACCTTCATCAGTCCTCACTCAAAGCTCGTCCGACGAAGGAACAAAAATTGAGACGACCTCAGGGTCGTTGCCCCAAACTTCTCTGCCATCGACTATCAGCCCGAACGTTATTCGCATGGGTCGATCCTCGTTTCTGGCCCGTACTTCAGACGTTCCTGTTTCGAACGTTCCTCCTCCAGCCATGGACCCGAAACTTGTAGAATCTATACTCAAGAAGAGGAGTCTCTCCTTGGTGGATAAGGAGAATGTTGGAAAGAAAAGCAGGGTTGAAAACGTAACCTTTCTGACCTCTGCTCTGGACAAGAGCATTACTCCCTCGTCTTCTATTGTTCAAACATAATCGACTGATCGTGAAGGTTCTCAAACACCGATCATGACCCCTTCGATCCATCCCAAGGATATGTGGCCATGTGGTGGAATTGATCCACCGGTTCCCTTGGTGGGTCCAATACCCTTGGAATACAATGGAGCTTTACTTCTGAATCGACATTCTTCTTCTTCACAAGAAGTGATTAAAGGAGATCACTACGAACCTCCATTCATCATATGGAGAGACGAATCAGCCTTTCTGAATTATGGGATGATTGCTCGTCTTGTGGAGAACTACATCCTTCCTCGTGATCGTGAAGTCCTTCAAGGAATGGATTATGAGAAATTAGTCAATTTCGTGGTGGGCTATAGCTATCAGGTTAGTCCCCAATTCTTCCATTTTGTCTTCATGCCATCTATCTGTCTGACTCGGGTTTTGCTCAGCTGTCTACATTCGGAACGGAGCTTTGTCATCGGGCCGTGGAGGCAACCGACATAAAAAGGCTCGGTTCACTTATGAATGCCGAAGAGCGGATGTAGCTGAGAAAAGAGCCTCAAAAATTGAATGTCAAAATAAGAAGTTGGAGGAAGACTTAAATAAAGCATTGGATTCCAAAGCAAAAGTTGTGTGGGAATTGTCTGAGTTACAAACTCGCATATCAGATTTGGAACACTTGGCAGTTTCGACCGAAGCCCTAAGGACCGAGGCCGCTAAACTCTCCCATGTTTTGAAGAATTTCCTCACTCCAAGGGGCTACAGTTCCTCTTAATTGAGTTTGTAAATATTTAATACCTAATAAAAATTTTGGCACGATGTTTCACGTTGATCGCCCTGGCTTAAGATAGCTATTCGCTTTCACCAAAACTTGATCTGGTAAATTCTGTTAGAAAACTGAGCTTCTGTTATTTCCCGTACATATTCCCCATCAACGATTCGAGATTATGCATGAAAGAATGGCTAATATGGAATCGTTGAATCATTAAGTATGGAATGATATATTCAATCTTGTCGCAACAATCCCTTATAGCATAGCGTAGGATTCGCTTATGATGGTGAAAAGTTCGATAGCTTAGCTTCTCGACTCTTGTTCGACTGCAAGGGTCATTCGATGGAGAGGGGCGCGGCCCCTTGGCTTATGGTCGACATGGAGGGTCGTTTGATTGCGAGGGACGTGGGCCCTTCGGTTGACAGCCGACGAGGAGGGTCGTTCGGTGGTGAGTGGCATGGTCTCTTCAACTTACGGCCGATGCGAGGGGCGTGGCCACTTCGGCTTACGGTCAAAGATGAGGGTCGTTCGGTGGCGAGGGATATGGCCCCTTCGACTTACGACCGACGAGGAGGGTCGTTCGGTGGTGAGGGGCATGGCCTCTTCAGCTTACGGCAGATGATGAGGGTCGTTCGGTGAGGGGCGTGGCCCCTTCGACTTACGACTGACGACGAGTCATATCCATAATTTAGGCCAGACATATCCAAACTTGTATTTGCGACGGATCTATTAGCTTAACAAAATACAAAGGAAAATAATAATTGATACAACTCACTCTTTTCGCCTGCATATTTATTGATAGTACTTTTGCAAGTGCTCCGCATTCCAGGAATGAGTGAGCTCATTATCCTCCATTGTCGAGAGTCGATAGGTGGCTGGGCTGAGGACATCGGTCACTGTGTAGGGGACATCCCACTTTGCGGTGAGATTTCCTTGTCTAGCAATCTCTGGGGAGAAAACAGCCTTTCGTAGCACGAGATCGCCTATCTGGAAATTCTGCCCTCGAACTTTGGAATTGTAATAGTGGACAAACCGACCCTTTTGCCTGATGAGGGCGATAAGGGCTCGATCTCTGACCTCATCGATCAATTGTAAGTTGAGATCGAGTCCTTCTGAGCTCTTTCTTCATCGAAGTATTTGAGACTCGACTATCTCAACAGGAACGACCGCTTCACTCCCATAAGCAAGCATAAAAGGGGTCTCTCCTGTTAAGACTTTACGAGTCATTTTGTACGACCTTAATATGCCGGGAGCTCTTCTGGCCACGTGACTTTAGCTTCTCTTACTTTCTTCTGCAATGGCTCCATGATACGCTTGTTAGCCACCTCTGCTAGTCCATTAGATTGAGGATGGGTCACAGAAGCGAAGTGTAACTTGATTTTCAGCTCAGAACAAAATTCCTTGAACATGGCACTATCGAATTGTGTTCCATTATCTGTTACAATGGCACGAGGAATGCCAAATCGACAGACAATCCACTTCCACACAAAACTTTTACATCCTTCCAAGTGATGCAAGCTAAAGGCTCTGCTCCGACCCACTTGGTGAAATAGTATATTGCTACGATCAAGAATTTTCGATGTTCGCTTATTGGTGTGAACGGACCTAGGATATCTAATCCCTATTTTGCAAAAGGAATTGGGTTGATTATTGGGATTAGATCCGTCGGGGGGCTGAGTTGTGCTTTGCAAACTTCTGGCATGCGGGGCACCTCCGCACATATTCGGTCGCCTCTTCAAACATGGTCGGCCAATAATAGCCTTGCTTCAGGGATTTTAAGGTTAACGCCTTCCCTCCACAATGGTTTCCACAGTCACCTTCGTGGATCTCTCGGATCGCATAATCTGCTTCCTGCAGAGTTAAACACTTACTGTAGGAAAGTGCATCATACCTGGTCCATCGCCTCTTATACAACGAGCCTTTGTGCAAGAAAACTGGTAAGACCTCTGCTCCGACTTTCATGCCTCTGCTGGGTCGGTCGGTCGACATCTCCCCAGTTTTGAGATACTTAATCAAGGGATCCATCCATGAAGTTCCTTGGTCGACACAGAGAAGTTCCTTTTCTAGCACACTAGGTGTTGAAGATGCTGCACGTACACAGCTCGTCCTAACCCTGCCGGTGTTGATGACTCAAGCTTTAATAAAGCACCAGCTCAGAGATTCTGTATCATTTCCACTTGTTTGAACTTGGCCAACTCAGCTTTGGCAATCTGCATGTAGTTCTGTATCATTTCCTCTATGGCCTTATACTTTCTGTTCAATTGGTGGACTACCAAGTTCGAGTCGCTATGGAGGTGAACAACTCGTGCCCCCAATGCTCGAGCCAATCTGAGTCCATTGATGGTAGCTTCATACTCCGCCTAATTGTTCGTGGTTTAGAAGTCGAACCGAAGAGCATACTCGAGTATATTTCCCTTTGGTGTTTGGATGATTATACTCGCTCTGCTCCCAGTCCTAGTTGTTGACCCATCTACTTGCATGATCCACGTTCCTTCCTCTCCCTATGCGGCTGCTAACGAGTCAGTACATGTCAAGGAAGTAGAAAGAGGATTGAGATTTGAATTAACGTGTACCTTTGCTGGTGGGTTGTCATCGCAGCTGAGTTCAATGATGAAGTCAGCTATGGATTGTCCTTTGATTGCAATCATTGGCTTGTATTGAATGTCAAACTCACTTAGTTCGACCCGTCATTTCGTCATTCTCCCTGACCGATCAAACCTCTTAAGGGTCTGCTCCAAAGGAGTGTCAGTGAGGACCAGAATGGTGTGCGCTTGAAAATAGGGTCATAGCATCCTCGCTAATTGGACCAGAGCAAATGTCAACTTCTATATACTTGAGTAGTTAACTTCTACCCCTGTAGGACTTGACTTACATAATAGACCGGTCATTGTACTCCTGAGTCTTCCTTGACGAGTGCTGAGCTTATAGCCTCCAGGGTGGCAGCTAAATAAATGATCAGCTGGTCACCTTCATCGGGCTTAGTCAAAAGTGGTGGACTGCAAAGATATTCCTTTAATTTAGAGAAGGCCTTCTTACAGTCTGCATCCCAGTCGATGGACTTTTTGTCCTTCGAAGAGGATGCTATTGCTTTACTTAAAACCTTAAAGAAAGGAAGTGACCGCTCGGTCAATTTTGACAGAAAATGACCAAGGGCCGCTATCCTTCCATTCAATCTTTGAAGCTCACTGATGGTGGTAGGCTCCTTCATTCCTACAATAGCCGCGACCTTGTTGTGGTTGGCCTTGTTGGTAGCAAGGATCTGTGAACTTCGTGTTTGATGATAACAAACGTGTATGAACATTTTAACGTGTGTGTTAAGTGTTTCAGGAACGGCGAACGTGCAATTAATTCACAGAAGGATTTGGCGAATGTGCAATGGAGAAAGAGGAGAACCTAGCTTGTGCTGACTTATATATTTACCATAGTCTCTAATAACAAAAGAGAGAGCCTCTCTTTTTTTGGTATTATTAATACCCAGCCGAAATCTGGAGAGCCTTTAAAAATATATATATATATATATATTAATAAATCCCTTTGAACTGTAAAGAGCCGGCCCTGTGCTTGAAACAAAAATTAAGAGAGAGCCTGAGCTGTTTTTGTTGAGAGAAACCCGAGGAGCCGAAGGCTACTTTGAGAGTCCACATCTTCCTCTTGATAAAAAAACCCTAGGGCCAAGAAATAAAAAAAAAGGCATCTCCTCATTTTTTTTCAGCCGAAATCCTTAGGGTAGTTGACAGCCGCACCTCTTGAAGGAAAGCAAAAAAAATTTAATTAGAGCACTTCCCCTTTGAAATATCTCAAAGCATAAAAAGAAGGGCACCAATTGATTTTGTTTGGTGTGGCAGCCGAAATTCTTTGTGAGCCTCAACCTTCAAGATCAAAGAGCCAATCAATAGAAAGGAGAGCTCTTCATTAAAACAAATTCACATTTTGATTTCAATCTAAAAAGGCATAGCCGCCCCTTGCTCCGACATTGCCGAAAGTCTCTCAGGTGCCCAACAACGTTTTTTATTTGGCCTCTTTGAATACTTGTAATTTTTGTTGCAGGTGGAACCGAAATCTGAAGGAGCCGCACAAATTGAGAGGGCACGAAAATTATAAAAAGTGCAGCACATCTCGTTGACACAGCCTAATCCTTTTTTTGCTCCTCTCTTTGTTTATTTGATTTCTCCCAGATTTTCTTTGGTTGTTGTTTTTGCAGGGGAATCAAATGGCTACCTGACACATGCAAAGTTTGAGAGTTCATTTAATTAATCCACTCACAATTTTCTTTGTCTTGTGGATGAGTGCCTTTTAAATTCAGATGCATGCAATTAAATCATGAGGTTAATTAAGTTTGGGGTTTCTCTTTTGTTACTTAAACCTTAACATTTTTTCTTTGCCTCTCCTTTTTGACAGGCCGAAGCATTTGTTTTTTTCTTTCTCTGAGAATCTCCGAGCACAAGAATTTGTGCATCCAAGCCGTGACTTTGTGCATCCAGGCCGTGACTTGTGCATGCCGCAACATTCAAGTGCAAGGCTACAATTTTCAGAGAGCTCAATTGCAGCAACTTGAGTTGCCATTGTCGAGAGACTACTACTACTTGCCAGACGACATCTGGCCCGTGCTGATTGACGAAGACGACACCGCTACACAATCTGAGCATTCTAAACTCTTTTGTTTATTATACTGTGTAGTATTTGTGTTAGTTCTTCGTATGGGAAACTTTACCTTCTGTGTTACTTTTGGGGACCTGACGACTGTGGGAGTCGTCACGGAGGGAGAGCATCTGACTAGATTGATAGTGTAGAGCATGTGGTGTGCGTACGAGCTAGGTGAGAGTAGATTTGGGATCTTGACTCATTGTAGCTGTACTTGATTACATATCTATCTAGTAGTTGCTTTCGGGGGCTGGAGTAGGTCGTGGGGACGACCGAACCAGGGTATATCTGTGCGTATTCTGTGATTGCTATTTTATTGCTCTGTCTGTGCCTATAACTACGTGGGATTGCTCGTGGGTTGCACGAATATTTTTATTAGCCTATTCACCCCCCTCTAGGCTACGATCCAGATCCAACAAGTGGTATCAGAGCAGGTTTAGAGGATCTAGTCTAGATTTTTAGATGACCATGAATATATCTGATTGTGCTTTTACTGAAGGTCAGTCTATAGCCCGTCCCCCCAAGTTTAACGGTGTAGACTTTGCATATTGGAAGGCTAGGATGAAAGTCTATCTAGTGTCTGTAGATTATGATGTGTGGGATATTGTTGAAAATGGTTATAGCCTACCCACTATTAAAATTGAAGACACTATTATGATTAAGCCTAAAGACAGGTGGGATTTAGCTGATAAAAAACTTTATACTCTTAACGGTAAAGCTATGAATGCGCTTATATGCTCTCTTGATAAATCTGAGTTTAATCGTATCTCACATTGTCTAACTGCGCAGGAAATTTGGCATACTCTGGAGGTGACACACGAGGGAACATCGCAAGTGAAGGAATCCAGACTTACGTTGCTTAGCACAGAATATGAGAGCTTCCGCATGCTACCAACAGAATCTGTGAAAGAGATGTTTGCGAGGTTCACGGACATTATCTACAAATCCAGTTCCCTCGGTAAGCCATACTCTAGCCATGAACAGGTACGAAAGATCTTAAGGGCACTACCAAGCTGGTTCAGGCCTAAAGTCACCGCTATTCAAGAAGCTAAGGACTTGTCAACAATGAAAGTGGAGGACTTGATAGGCAACCTAATGTCACACGAGCTTGAGTTGCAGAGTATAGAAGCCAGAGAGAAACCTGAAGAGAAGACAAAAGCTTCCACACCATTAGCTCTTCAAGCTAATGACGACGATCTTGATGAAGAGCAAGCCCTAATGGTCAGAAACTTCAGGAGATACATTCAGACTGATCAAGGAAGAGCTGAGATGGGAAAAAGGTTCATTCGTTCTAATAATTTTAATTTTGGTAGAAATTCCTCTGATCAGAAAGCTATTAATAGAAGTGAATGTTTTAAATGCAGGAAGAAAGGGCACCACATAAAAGATTGCCCACAACAACACACAGCTCAAGTTGCAAAAGGAAAAACGAAAGTGCTGACGTGGGACATGGATAGCGACGCTGAGGAGGATGATGAGGAACATGAAGCCCACTCCTGCATGGCATTAATGGCCAAACATAATGAGGTAGGATCTCCCACTAAAGCTGAATTATTAGAAATCTTGAAAGGAATGCAAAATACTATTAATGAGCTAGAAGCTGATGTGGATAGTTATAGGAATGATAACTTTGATATGCAACAATCTGAGTATGACATGTCTAAGGAAATTGAAAAACTGAAAACTGAAATTGTTGCATGTAACGCTACAATTGACATGTTAAATAAGGAGAAAGCTAGCTTGCCTGAAAAAATTGATTGTCTTTCATGTCCCTCTTTATTAAAGGATATTAGCATGTATAAGCTAGATAAGACAAAGCTTGAAGTTGAAAATGAATAGCTTTCTGAAAAGATTAACATGCTAAATCTTGAACTTAAAGAAAAAGTGAGGGATTTTGAAAAGAAAGAAGATGAAAACAAGCGAGCTTTCGTTAGTAAATGCACTTTGCTTGTGAACGAAAATGATCATTTGAAATCCAAAGTTGCTAGTTTAGAATTGTCATTAAAGAGATTTTCCATTGGTAAACAAAATTTGGACATTATTCTTGGAAATCAATTGTATGGCAATAATAGGCGTGGCCTTGGATTTAGCGCTAAAAATGTTGAAAAATCAAAATATAGAAAAGTTCACATTGAATCAACAAAGGTTGGAAATTTTCATGCTAAGTGCTTTACATGTGGATGCGTTGGTCATACTTCATATCATTGCAAATATAGGAACAAAAACATTAAGTTCAAACAAATATGGGTTCCTAAATCTTTGATGACTAACGTAAGTGGACCTTGTTGGATTCCAAGGTCACACACGACACCTCTTTTGTAGGTGGATGGAAATTTGACGAGGAGCGATAAATTGAATGTCTCATTACTTTTTAGCTCCTTAGTCAAACGGCGACGCGAAGTTATATCTCATTCTTTGAACTTAATGAATATCTTCATAGACTTTTTGTGTGCGTGACTTTTTCTTTGTTTGTGTGCTAGTAGTTGCATTGCTATGTGTGCATGATTTTTTTTTCTTTGTTTGTGTGATTGCATCTCATGTTTGCTTTAGTAATTCATGCATATTATAAAAAAAATGAAAAAACTGAAAATATAAAACAAAAAAAAATTGGTGCTTAAATGTGTATCTTTCTCTTTGATTCATTAAAAGAAGTATTCATGAAAGATTTTCATATCTATGTAGAAATTGGTGTATTATTTCTTTTGCCACTTGTGCATGTTCATCTTTATAAATATTCATGGCATGTTCAATGATTAAAAACAACTTGATTTCTACACCTACCACTTCACTTCCACATGTATTATTATTGTTGCACATTTGGAGATATCGTTTATGAAGTATGGAAAGTGAATGTAGGAGGAAAACTTAACTGAAAATCTAAGGGATATGATATACCTTGCCATGGATAAAAATTGAGCAAAAGAAATTGTTGGTATAAGTATTTTAAAAAAAAAATGTGAAAACAAAAGATAATTGCTCCGTATGGAAAATGGATACAATTCTTGGCAACGGTATTACCCACGAGTATCCAACATAAGCTTTATGGGTAAACTTTAGCGTTGGTGTATTTACTCGTCAAGCAATGCCATCCCCACATCTAAGAGTCCTTATAGGCTATGTTTTGGGATGTGGTACCTTGAACTCATTTTTAATGAGGTGGGAAAAATCAATCCTAGGTGATAGAATGTTATATGGAAAATGCGGATTGGTTCCGGTTGACTTTCTTAATGATTCTCCATATGTGCTTCAATTTTAATCATCACACTTTACACGTTGGTGTTGAAATCTTAGTTGTTTCATTTCATTGGATTTTGACTTGATTATTCTATGATTGTATGCATGCAATTGTTGGTGATGGTTACTAATAATCTCTTTTTGCGTGCTATATGCTTTTGACTTCGTGTTATAACTTTTGATGATAACAAAGGGGGAGAAAAATTGGGAGAAGATTTGGTATTGGTAGTATTTGTGCTTAATGCTCGTGAACATACATGATTATTGGTTCAAGGGTGAGCATGAAAATAGGGGGAGCATGCCATCATACCATGGTCGTATTATTTGCATGCCTATATGTTGCACATCCTCTATCACACTTTCACACACACTATTTGGAACTTTAATGTTCAAATCTTCTACGTAGTTTGTTATCATCAAAAGGGGGAGATTGTTGGTAGCAACGATCTGTGAACTTTGTGTTTGATGATAACAAACGTGTGTGAACGTTTTAACGTGTGTGTTAAGTGTTTCAGGAACGGCGAACGTGCAATTAATTCACAGAAGGATTTGGCGAATGTGCAATGGAGAAAGGGGAGAACCTAGCTTGTGCTGACTTATATATTTACCATAGTCTCTAATAACAAAAGAGAGAGCCTCTCTTTTTTTGGTATTATTAATACCCAGCCGAAATCTGGAGAGCCTTTAAAAAAATATATATATTAATAAATCCCTTTGAACTGTTAAGAGCCGGCCCTGTGCTTGAAACAAAAATTAAGAGAGAGCCTGAGCCGTTTTTGTTGAAAGAAACCCTAGGAGCCGAAGGCTACTTTGAGACTCCACATCTTCCTCTTGATAAAAAAACCCTAGGGCCAAGAAATAAAAAAAAGGCATCTCCTCTTTTTTTTCAGCCGAAATCCTTAAGGTAGTTGACAGCCGCACCTCTTGAAGGAAAGCAAAAAAAATTTAATTAGAGCCCTTCCCCTTTGAAATATCTCAAAGCATAAAAAGAAGGGCACCAATTGATTTTGTTTGGTGTGGCAGCCGAAATTCTTTGTGAGCCTCAACCTTCAAGATCAAAGAGCCAATCAACAGAAAGGAGAGCTCTTCATTAAAACAAATTCACATTTTGATTTCAATCTAAAAAGGCATAGCCGCCCCTTGCTCCGACATTGCCGAAAGTCTCTCAGGTGCCCAGCAACGTTTTTTATTTGGCCTCTTTGAATACTTGTAATTTTTGTTGCAGGTGGAACCGAAATCTGAAGGAGCCGCACAAATTGAGAGGGCATGAAAATTATAAACAGAGCAGCACATCTCGTTGACACAGACTAATCCTTTTTTTGCTCCTCTCTTTGTTTATTTGATTTCTCCCAGATTTTCTTTGGTTGTTGTTTTTGCAGGGGAATCAAATGGCTACCTGACACATGCAAAGTTTGAGAGTTCATTTAATTAATCCACTCACAATTTTCTTTGTCCTGTGGATGAGTGCCTTTTAAATTCAGATGCATGCAATTAAATCATGAGGTTAATTAAGTTTGGGGTTTCTCTTTTGTTAATTAAACCTTAACATTTTTTCTTTGCCTCTCCTTTTTGACAGGCCGAAGCATTTGATTTTTTCTTTCTCTGAGAATCTCCGAGCACAAGAATTTGTGCATCCAAGCCGTGACTTTGTGCATCCAGGCCGTGACTTGTGCATGCCGCAACATTCAAGTGCAAGGCTACAACTTTCAGAGAGCTCAATTGCAGCAACTTGAGTTGCCACTGTCGAGAGACTACTACTACTTGCCAGACGACATCTGGCCCGTGCTGATTGACGAAGACGACACCGCTACACAATCTGAGCGTTCTAAACTCTCTTGTTTATTATACTGTGTAGTATTTGTGTTAGTTCTTCGTAGGAGAAACTTTACCTTCTGTGTTACTTTTGGGGACCTGACGACTGTGGGAGTCGTCACGGAGGGAGAGCATCTGACTAGATTGATAGTGTAGAGCACGTGGTGTGCGTACGAGCTAGGTGAGAGTAGATTTGGGATCTTGACTCGTTGTAGTTGTACTTGATTACATATCTATCTAGTAGTTGCTTTCGGGGGTTGGAGTAGGTCGTGGGGACGACCGAACCAGGGTATATCTGTGCGTATTCTGTGATTGCTATTTTATTGCTCTGTCTGTGCCTATAACTGCGTGGGATTGTTCGTGGGTTGCACGAATATTTTTATTAGCCTATTCACCCCCCCTCTAGGCTACGATCCAGATCCAACGGGCCTCAATTCCTCGACTTGTCAACATGAATCCGAGGAACTTTCCAGATCGAACCCAAAAAGTACATTTGGCAGGGTTCAATCGAAGGTTAGTGTCATGCCATGTTTTGAAGTATACGTGTATTCTACTGTGTACACGTGGTATTTCTACTTATAATGCATACGTAGGCATGAAGTAAACGTAGATATTGATGTATGTACTATAGTGCAAGGGGTTTGGGCCGTAATGGGTGGCCAAGAGACGAGGAAGCGAGATTGGGTACGGGAGAAGTGCGAGGGACGTCGTTGGTGCAAAACAACATGGATGTGTTAGATGTGAGTGTGTAATGCATGAAGGCACGTGTGGATGTACATGGATGTGTGTAAGGGGAGCCTTACTAGTGTAAAAAGGGGTTAGGGGTCAATGGAAACCCCCGTAAATTTTTAGAAAGGTCAGGGGCAAAACGGTCTTTTTGACTAAAACTGCTGTGCGTACATACTAATGTTGTATGTACATAAAGTAATGGCAAACTTGTAAATACTTGAAACTTGAGGGGTATTTTTTGGAAGGGTATTATGGTCATTTCAAGTGATGCATGGCTTATGGGAGAAGCTAGGAGTGTGTAGATTTTTCTTTAGGAAAATCTTATCTTCTTTCTTGAATCTTCTCCCTTCTTCTCTCTTTTTCTTTTCTTTTCTTCCCCTAGCTAGGCCGGCCACCCCTCCCTTCTTTTGCCCCTCAATTGACAAATAAAACACCTAATTTCCATGCCCTAAAAGAAAGAAGCCATGCTTGCTTGAAGAGGGAAGAAGATGGAGAAGAAAGAAGAGAAGGAGAAGAGGAAAATAAAGCTTTTGAGGTAGGAATTCACTTGGATTTGGAATTCCAATAATTTGTTCTTGTATTCAAGTTTTTGTAGCATGATTTCTTTAATATATAATAGGGATAGCCAAAATTTCAGGTATCATGTTTCAATTTTACAAATTTCCTTTGAAATTCTTAGTAAAAACATCTCCTTTAAAATCCTGAATTTCTGTTTTGTGTTTTTGATGTAACTAATGTTACAGTAGCTCGAATTTGGTTTCGAAAAAAATATGAGCATGTAGATCTTGAAGTTCTACCCCAAAATCATATAAATTTTGATATAGTTTCAATTCAGAAATTAGGAGCAATAAATCCATCTTCACAACATGTCTGTTTGATTTTCAGTGTTGACACTGTTTAGTAAAATTGGCCTAGACACTTGCACACATTATGGAAATTTGTGTTCTTGGTCTTGTTGGAAAGTTAAACAAGTTTTTATAAAAATTCACTAGAGTTCTTATATGTCGAATTTCTGGCTCCAACATGCCCAAAATTGGATTTCAATACATGCTCTGAAATCTGTCTGAAAAACAGATTTTGCAAACTTCACCAAATAATTCACCATACATCACATAATTAATATTTTTGTCTGAAATGTTTCCTGTAAGTCCAAAACACCCATATCTACAAATTTGTAGTTTTAAGTTTTTCCAAATGCCAACTGCAATTGCCTCAAAAACCACCCTCAATCTGACTGTTCTGAAATTTCAGCAAGCTGAATTCATTAAGTAGTGTTCTTATTCATTAATTGTGGATAATTGGCCATCATTATTCTTGTTTATTATGGTTATGTGGTGGAATGAATGTTCATGCCCTTGGCACATGTAAATTATAGTGTGTTGTTTTGATATGAAAGACGCCCGTCATGTGTTCGATGAAATGCCTCAACGAAGGCAATATCTGAAAATTTGAGTAATGTGCACATGTTAGTGTTGGCCTTGAGCCATGGTGATGATTGGTGAAATTAGAGGCTTGAATGGCATGGGAATATCGTGTTTGTGAGTGGATGATGTGTGGTGATAGAGGGCATGTCACGTGAGTGCATGACCCTATGTTTAATGATGGACAGCTGACGTGACATGTGCACATCCATGCCATTGAGACCCCTAACGTGTCACTTATGATGTTAACTTATAAAATTGGATATATCTCAGTCCTCTCTAATGAGGGTGAGTTAGTAAAGCCGAGGTTTTAGGTGGGATTTGAGTAAATTGTGGATATGAGGCCTGGACTGTGAAGTTGGGAGATGATTATGTGATGTGTGGAGTTTACACCCACTCGCCTTTACCGGGAGTGGATGGGATTTTTACACACACTTGCCTTTACCGGGAGTAGATGGGTAAGGAGGTGGAGAGCCTCACTCTTGCCAGGGACGGGGGAGCTGAGAGGCCCGGCGTACATTGCCCGTGTCCACTGCGCCGTGTGCTATATTCACCCCAAATTTGGGGTGAAGTCCAGGTCCTGGTATCACACAGTTTACCCAAGTTCCAATTAATTCAATTATAAAATTATAAAATAAGAATTTGCGTGTTACTCCTTCTACTGGCAGCACTTCCCCTTCCCTTTGCCTACTTTTTGTGACTCTGTGTCTTACCATAGGCACTTGTACTTGTCTTATCAGATAGTGCTTGCCTGAATACTTGTGTTGTTATCATTATTATTATTATTCGTGCTAACCCTTTTCTTGCAGTAACTCGACACTAAACCACAGGTATGATTCCCTTATTTTAATTATTTAATTTTCATTATATCACTTAGTTACATACTCCATTTCTCTTGCTTGCTTTGTGATTTGATAACCTTAGAACGGAGTTCCAAACCCAAGTTGGTTCCTACTGGGGCACACATTGATGTGCTTCTCTTTATTTTTCAGGTAGCAGGGATATCATTGTTGGAGGTAACTTGGAGTTGGTTTCAGGGGTAACACTTGGTGTGAGCTGTAATTGTGGTTTGGTATGGTTGTCTTGGGACGTGGAGAATGAATGTGTATATGTAGTGGTGTACCTGGATGATGTATAAAAATGGAAGTTGTTATAAATATGTGATATATTGTTGTTATTCTTTGTTATTTATGAATTGTATGATATTATAGTGAAGCTTCACATGTACTATCCCAGCACGTGCGTAGTGGCCTGCCTACTCAACTCTTCTTCCTCTCTCTTTTCCTCTCTCTACCCTCACTCTTCAGGATACCTGGAAAAAAATTTAAAATGCAGGGTATTCTAGAGAACGGGGCGTGACTGTTTTTGGCGGCCCATGCAGGTCACCGCACTGCGATATGCGTAAGGATAGTACATGTAATGCTTCGATAGGTGATTGGGATACATTAGCCCTAAGGTGGGTAGAGACCTTAGAGCCTTAAGTGATCCACCCTTAAACCCCTATCTTAGGGAGTCAGATGATGAACTCCCTACAGTGTAGTATACCATAGATGTATATTAGTTGGTATCAGTGTATACAGATATAATAATGAGAATAAGTGTATATAAATGAAGTTGTTGTACTTGGATATTTGAATTATATGCCTCGCATTGTAAATTAGTATCCATTATATATACATATTTGTATTTGAATAGCATAAAAGTTGCATCTATGGATAGGTGTGGGAGTATATACTAGGTGTGCGGGTGCTTGAGTATATGTATATGCTAAATCTCTATATAGATACATGATATGGATATGTGTGTAGGTATGTGTTATACTTGTGTGACTCTGAGACATAGGTGATATATACATGTTTATTCGTGGATGTATACATGTGGGTACGTATAAGCTAGTGTGGATATATACCTTGTAGAGGTGTGAGTGGGGATATATACGTATGTGTTATAAGTGTATGTATGCAGTTTACTACCTATTAAATTATATTGTGATTCATGTAGAGAATGCACCGATGTGTGTACATCTATCCTTGTATGGATAGAGTAGTGGAATATCTATGTTGTCTTTGGACATGGGGGAAAGTGTATGTATGTGAATATATGTGTATTTGTTTGGGCAGATGGTGTAGATATAGTATGGAATACTGGTGCAGGTATATTACTAGTATTGCATTGCTAAGGTATGAATTCTTGATGTGTTAAAATTTTGAATAACTGTAAGTGTGTGTATGTGCTACCTATGTGTTCATATGAACTGGTATATTGTCTTAATTTGGTATATGGATGTGGGTTGTACTATTGCGTGAAATTAGGTAATGTGCTATGGCTATATATGGTGTGTGTGTGTGTAGCGATGTAGATAAGTGATGGACGCACGGGTAGTATCTGCTTCAGGGTGTTTGAAGTAGATATATCCTAAGGAGGGTAGGGATGCTTTAAACCCGTCCACCCTAAGTTTATGTCTTTATATCTATACCATGCCTATTAACGGATAGGGATATAAGTGCGACATGTATCATATGTGGAATATGATGAATGTGAAGATTTGAGATTATACAGTGTATATATATGGGATGGCTATGGGTTTACACAGTTGAGTGGAGTTGTGATATGTGTGTGTGTGTGTGTGTGTGTGTGTGTGTGTGTGTGTGTGTGTTATATGTGTGTGTATACGCTTACCTGTAGAATGGTGCTTGTAGGACCATTTGGATGTATATGTAGTGCATGTACCCCTCCGTATATAGTGGCATGAGGGGGATTGTGTATTGGTGTATGGGGTACTTATATGTATGTAGGTGTATGGTAGGAAGTATGGTGATATGCGTTGTTGTTATTGAATGTGTACTTTATGAGTGGTTATATGTATATGTATGTGAATGACCCCTATTCTGATATGCATGTATCAATATATGAATGCATACATATATGGGGTGTGACTATCTACTGAATGTGTATGAATATTGAAATACACTTACTTGAGTGTGTACTAGTATACTAGTAAAAGTGCAGATATATCGGATGTTATGAATATAATGGTATGGGTAGCCACCGACTACCTGTTAGTATAGTGGAATAGCTTGACTGTATAGGTGTGTGATAGCAGGATATGTATGGTATGTGTGAATGTGTGTATGTGCCCATACATGGAAATCTATGTGCATGGTGCATGGGTTCTAGTACATACATATATGCATGTCGGTGTGCATATCTACTATCAGTATAATAGTTATGTGTGCATGCGTGTACATGTATTTGGATTCAGAAATCTATATATGGCATTAATGCTTATGCATCTGTGGGTGTATAATGAGTATGTACTCATGGAATATCTACTTGGGGTATTGCTTGTTGCAAATATGTGAATTTGTATCATATTTGTATGAATTTCTATTATGCGAGTGATGTGTTCATGTATATGTGGTGTGCATGGAATATATGTAATGATGTGTATCTTGGATGAATGAATATGTATATAACTACTTATACATATCTTCGTTTGTTTACCCGCCAGACTATCCTATAGGGTTGTTTATTCAAGTGTATCTCGATGTGCCTTGGATAAGTGTATTTATGTTTGTATACGTGTATATATATAGGACCGTAACAGAGTATGTATGTAGGTATATAAATATGCAATGTGGATGTAAATGTGATGGATATGGAATATAGGTGTATATATATAATAAATGTAAGTGAATGATACTGTTTGATATGTAGGTATTGGAATGTTTGTATTTGTGTGTATATTAATGTGTATACGTGTGTATGGAGTGTAGATGGATGTTTATAATTATTTGACTATTATGGCAATATGTACATAGGATGAGCAAGGGTAATTATATATATAGCATATGGCGGGAAATGTAGTATGTTTGTGCACTCTTGTGTGTATGTGTGTAGTGTATGTGCCTATCTGTGTGAGGCAGTAGGTGCATCGCTACGAATGTGAAATTATATGTACATTTGTCTATAGTTATGGTTACTGACCTAAGTGACGTAATCATGCATGCATTAGTGTGTGCACGTCGATGTATGTTGAATGTGACTAATTCTCGTGTGTATGTAGATATTCATGTGACTATAAGTGTGAATGAACTCATATGATTAAGTATTGGGTGTATAAGGATCCGGTGTACCTACAGTGTAACACCGTGATGGTGACCATGATGTCAAGTTATGTATGTAGATTAGTGTGTATAGTGGTGAGTCTATGCTTAGATATAGATGTATGTGTGTGTGTGTGTGTGTGTGTGTGTGTGTGTGTGTAAGCAGGTAGAATATTAGTCGATATACTTGAAGGTATCATGATGTGGATATGATGTGATGTCGTATGCACACGGATGTGAGTATTGATCTAAATACGTGTAATAATACGTATAGAGACTTAATTGTGATGTGTGATGTATATGTTAATGTGTGAATATGTGTGCCTAGATATTTATGTGAAAGACATATGTGTATGTATATGTAGTGATGAAAATAGTAGTATGGGTGTGCTACTAGATGAGAAATAGGATATATCTGTGACACATGTGCGATACGGACGTGTATGGAAGATAGCGAAGCATATAGAGTATATAAGTGTGGTGTAGATACTTATTCTTATTTGTACTTCATGAGTAGTGAGACCATCATCCCTAGCTGACCTCGGCAAGGTTCACACCCTAGGAAGTCCGAGGACGGACTTTATTTTAAGGTGGGTAGGATGTCATGCCCTGTTTTGAAGTATACAATATTCAACTGTGTACACGTGGTATTTCTACTTATAATGCATACGTAGGCATGAAGTAAACGCAGATATTGATGTATGTAACGTAGTGCAAGGGGGTTGGGCCGTAATGGGTGGCCAAGAGATGAGGAAGCGAGGTTGGATACGGGAGAAGTGCGAGGACGTCGTTGGTGCAAAACAACATGGATGTGTTAGATGTGAGTGTGGAATGCATGAAGGCACGTATGGATGTGCATGGATGTGTGTAAGGGGAACCATGCTAGTGTGAAAAGTGGTTAGAGGTCAATGGCAACCCCCGAAAATTTTTAGAAAGGTCAGGGGCAAAACGGTCTTTTTGACTAAAACTGCTGTGCGTACATACTAATGTTGTATGTACATAAAGTAATGGCAAACTTGTAAATACTTGAAACTTGAGGGGTATTTTTTGGAAGGGTATTATGGTCATTTCAAGTGATGCATGGCTTATGGGAGAAGCTAGGAGTGTGTAGATTTTTCTTTAGGAAAATCTTATCTTCTTTCTTGAATCTTCTCCCTTCTTCTCTCTTTTTATTTTCTTTTCTTCCTCTAGCTAGGCCGGCCACCCCTCCCTTCTTTTCCCCCTCAATTAACAAATAAAAACCCTAATTTCCATGCCCTAAAAGAAAGAAGCCATGCTTGCTTGAAGAGGGAAGAAGATGGAGAAGAAAGAAGAGAAGGAGAAGAGGAAAATAAAGCTTTTGAGGTAGGAATTCACTTGGATTTGGAATTCCAATAATTTGTTATTGTAATCAAATTTTTGTCGCATGATTTCTTTAATATATAATATGGATAGCCAAAATTTCATGTATCATGTTTCAATTTTACAAATTTCCTTTGAAATTCTTAGTAAAAACATCTCCTTTAAAATCCTGAATATCTGTTTTATGTTTTTGATGTAACTACTGTTACAGTAGCTCGAATTTGGTTTCGAAACAAATATGAGCATGTAGATCTTGAAGTTCTACCCCAAAATCATATAAATTTTGATATAGTTTCAATTCAGAAATTAGGAGCAATAAATCCATCTTCACAACATGTCTGTTTGATTTTCAGTGTTGACACTGTTTAGTAAAATTGGCCTAGACACTTGCACACATCATGGAAATTTGTGTTCTTGGTCTTGTTGGAAAGTTAACAAGTTTTTATAAAAATTCACTAGAGTTCTTATATGTCGAATTTCTGGCTCCAACATGCCCAAAATTGGATTTCAATACAAGCTCTGAAATCTGTCTGAAAAACAGATTTTGCAAACTTCACCAAATAATTCACCATACATCACATAATTAATATTTTTGTCTGAAATTTTTTCTGTAAGTCCAAAACACCCATATCTACAAATTTGTAGTTTTAAGTTTTTCCAAATGCCAACTGCAATTGCCTCAAAAACCACCCTCAATCTGACTGTTCTGAAATTTCAGCAAGCTGAATTCATTAAGTAGTGTTCTTATTCATTAATTGTGGATAATTAGCCATCATTATTCTTACTTATTATGGTTATGTGGTGGAATGAATGTTCATGCCCTTGGCACATGTAAATTATAGTGTGTTGTTTTGATATGAATGACGCCCGCCATGTGTTCGATGAAATGCCTCAACGAATGCAATATCTGAAAATTTGAGTAACGTGCATATGTTAGTGTTGGCCTTGAGCCACGGTGATGATTGGTGAAATTAGAGACTTGAATGGCATGGGAACATCGTGTTTGTGAGTGGATGATGTGTGGTGATAGAGGGCTTGTCACGTGAGTGCATGACCCTATGTTTAATGATGGACAGCTGACGTGACATGTGCACATCCATGCCATTGAGACCCCTAATGTGTCACTTATGATGTTAACTTATAAAATTGGATATATCTCAGTCCTCTCTAATGAGGGTGAGTTAGTAAAGCCCGGGTTTTAGGTGGGATTTGAATAAATTGTGGATATGAGGCCTGGACTGTGAAGTTGGGAGATGATTATATGATGTGTGGATTTACACCCACTTGCCTTTACCGGGAGTGGATGGGATTTTTACACCCACTCGCCTTTACCGGGAGTGGATGGGATTTTTACACCCACTCGCCTTTACCGGGAGTGGATGGGATTTTTACACCCACTCGCCTTTACCGGGAGTGAAGGGGTAAGGAGGTGGAGTTCCTCACTCCTGCCAGGGACGGAGCAGTGCCCGTGTCCACTGCGACTTGTGCTATATTCACCCCAAATTTGGAGTGAAGTCCAGGTCCTGGTATCACACAGTTTACCCAAGTTCCAATTAATTCAATTATAAAATTATAAAATAAGAATTTACGTGTTACTCCTTCTACTGGCAGCACTTCCCCTTCCCTTTGCCTACTTTTTGTGACTCTGTGTCTTACCATAGGCACTTGTACTTGTCTTATCAGATAGTGCTTGCCTGAATACTTGTGTTGTTATCATTATTATTATTATTCGTGCTAACCCTTTTCTTGCAGTAACTCGACACTGGACCACAGGTATGATTCCCTTATTTTAACTATTTAATTTTCATTATATCACTTAGTTACATACTCCATTTCTCTTGCTTGCTTTGTGATTTGATAACCTTAGAACGGAGTTCCAAACCCAAGTTGGTTCCTACTGGGGCACACATTGATGTGCTTCTCTTTATTTTTCAGGTAGCAGGGATATCATTGTTGGAGGTAACTTGGAGTTGGTTTCAGGGGTAACACTTGGTGTGAGCTGTAGTTGTGGTTTGGTATGGTTGTCTTGGGACGTGGAGAATGAATGTGTATATGTAGTGGTTTACCTGGATGATGTATAAAAATGGAAGTTGTTATAAATATGTGATATATTGTTGTTATTCTTTGTTATTTATGAATTGTATGATATTATAGTGAAGCTTCACATGTACTATCCCAGAACGTGCGTAGTGTCCTGCCTACTCAGCTCTTCTTCCTCTCTCTTTTCCTCTCTCTACCCTCACTCTTTAGGATACTTGGAAAAAAAATTAAAATGCCGGGTATTCTGGAGAACGGGGCGTGACAGTTAGACCAGTGAATCTCTGCAAAAGTTCCTTGGAGATCTGCGATATGATATGTAAGCTTCCTTGATTTGGCCAACATGTTGTCGACGTAGACCTCCATGTTTCGCTCAATCTGAGCCTTGAAGACCTTGTTCATCATCCGTTGATAGTTTTCCCAGCATTCTTTAAACCAAACGGCATCTTCATATAGTAGAAAATCCCTCGATCGGTAATGAAAGAAGCATTTTCTTCATCTTTTGGTACCATTTGGATCTGGTCGTAGCCTGAGAATGCATCCATGAAACTTAGAAGCTCATAACCGGAGGCATTATCAACAAGATGGTCAATCCTAGGTAAATTGTAACGACTGCTTTTCATGTATCTGGATTTCATATATTATAATATATGTTTTGGTGGATTTTCTCCTCTTGTGTGGTTTTCGTCTCCGTAGTTTTCATTTTCGATCGATTCGTCGTATTTTCTCGCTTCTTTCTTAGGATTGTCGATTTCGAAGTTTGTCACTCGTGACGGGCTTCATAACGGTCGTATCTAACTATTAGATCAAGCCTAGGAGTCTTAGGAATCGATCCCGGGGCCCCGCGCTCCGTATCGGTACTTTCTGTGCTCATTAGCTGGTGTAAGAAGGGCCACCGACCGACTAGATGACGATCCAGTCGGTTGGCAATCCTTCTTGGACCGACTAGTTAGCTTTCTAAATTTCTCAGGAGTTACTGTTTATCGTTAGTCGGTCTAAGAACGTTGGTTGACCGACTAGGTTGCAAACTAGTCGGTCAGCAATGCTTCTTGAACCGACTAACTCATCAAATTATTTTTGTATCAGTTACTGTTTACTCTTAGTCGGTCTAAGAACGTTCATCGACCGACTAGTTGCCAAACTAGTCGGTCAGTATTTGTTCATGGACCGACTAACTCTAAAATCCTAATTTCACCTGTAGCTACTGTTTACACTTAGTCGGTCTGCGTTGGTCGACCGACCGACTAGTTGTCAAACTAGTCGGTCAGTGGTTGTTCTTTGACCGACTAACTAGTGCTGTAAACCCTAGTTTTGCCCTAGCCGCCAGCCTAGCCTATAAATACCCAACCCAAACGTTTTCTTCCCCTCCAACTCGACCATAAACCCTAAAATCGCCCACATTGATCCCCCACCTTCCTCCAAGCTCCATTGCTTCATTCCAAGCCCTAAATCCATCATCCAAACCATCCATCTACCCTATCTACCTCTCATCTTCCCCAAAATCTCACCAAAACCCATCAAATCCCCCAAAACCCTAGTTTCCCCAATCTTCTCCAATCTTCTCCAGATTTGATCCTAGGGTTCCCCGGAGTGTTCCTTCCGTCTCCTCTCGGTAAGAAATCGATCTACCGTTGTTTTTATAACTTATTTATAATTTTGGTGAAACCCTAATTAATTTCATGTGTTTGGTGTTTGTTTCCCCCTAAACAGCGATTTCCTCGTAGATAGCATCCGTGTGACAAAGTTGAACGTCATCCCCGGTGCTAGGCAAGTGAAACTTGCCACTTAGGGTTTAGGCCATGTTTTAGGCCATTTGCATGTTGTAGGCGTAAAAGAGGCTAGGCGACGAAATGATACTCGCCTAGGCGCAAATTGGGGAATTAGCTTGACAACGAAGCTAATTCCGACTTTTAGCATGTTGCACAATTACCATGTCATGTTTACTTTCAATTAACGGTACGCGAATATGTTCATGTCATTGCATTTTGCCTGTCACGTTTAATTTAAATTAACTGTACGCAAATATCTGTTCATGTCTTTGCATAGTGATTATTCATCGTGATTGCGTAGCGCACGCTACAATATTATATTCCTGGCTCGTGTTCCAGAAGCGAGCTTAGTGAGTTGGAAACCCCAACGCTCGACACATATGGGTGGGGTAAGAGATAAGCGGCCTGAGCCCCGAGTTGGCCTGATCCGCCACTCCGGCCAGCAGGTGGACTCTCTAGTGCACAAGTGATTAATAGTGATAGAGATAAGCGGCCTGAGCCACGAGCTGGCCAGCAGGTGGACTCTCTATGCACTAAGTGTTTACCAGTGACAAGTGATTAATAGTGGTAGAGATAAGCGGCCTGAGCCACGAGCTGGCCAGCAGGTGGACTCTCTATGCACTAAGTGATAAGTGATAAGTGATAAGTGATAAGTGATAAGTGTTAAATGATAAGTGATTAGTGATTTGGTAGCTTTTGCTACATTGTGCATGCTTGCCTCTCTTTTTAAACTGTTGCATCATGCTTAACTGCCATGTCATTACTTAATACTATAACTGCTAGGTTGCTAGATGCCTCACCTTCAGTTTCCTTGCCCAAGTCTTTTAGACTTGCTGACATGTGCCCCTTTACTCTTTTGGGTGACACATGTTAGATCCTGAGCCTGAGTACCTTGTTGAGGACGAGGTGTTTGCTGACGCCGAGCCCGAGCTTGTGTTCGACGGGGAGTACGTGGACACTGGGGACCAGTCCTAGTGTCTCCGTTGCGTTTTATTTTTGTTAGGCAGTTGTTTGTTATTGGTGCGTGGCACCCATACTTTGTTATGTCATTGCTTTTGTTGGCCTTGTTCTGGGCCTTTAGACTCTTTTCTTTTAGCCTGGTGGCTTTTCTGGATGTTGAACATATTTGTGATGTTGGACAATATTTGTGAGATGTGAATTTTATTTCAGTCTCTCCTTGTGTTATTATTGCTATTCTGTTGTGGTTACAGGGACCTGTTTATGTATTGTGGACGCTTATCGGGTTTGGGGCTTCACAGCTCCACTCTCGTGCGGACCTTTTCACGTCTCGCCTCCATTTTAGGGAAGCGGGTCGTGACAGGTTTTAGTGGTGGCCCATGCAGGTCCTCTTCTGTAACTGCGATTCTTGGAATAGCGATAATAACATTAGAATGTCCAATAAACTAAGTTCGACGTTCGAGTCATAAGCTATGAGTCTAATCTGATTTGTTTTCCGTGTCATTAGATGGCAGGAAGACGTTTCACCCGTGGTGGGGGCAGTGGTGCGCTCCCTCATGATGAGGAGCCTGAGCGGGAACCCACCAGCGGTGAGATGATGCGGATGATGATCCAGATGATGCAAGTGCAGCAGGGCGTGCTTTTGCAAGTCCAGAATGCTCCACCTGCTCGAGCTGCCCGGGTTCTTCCGGATGCCCCTCGCTCTGAGCCAGGAGCGAAGCAATTTCGGGAGCTGGGTCCCGCATATTTTGATGGTTCTGAGGGTCCTCTGGCGGCCGATGAGTGGATTCGGAACGTCGAGGACAATCTGAAGATGGCCAAGATCACCCCAGCTGGATGGGTTGATTTGGCGAAGAGGCAGCTGAAGGATAACGCCAGGAATTGGTGGGATGCGGAAGAGAAGTTGTTGGTGGAGCCGATAGCTTGGGCTACCTTCAAGGCCAGATTTGAGGGTGAGTTCTTCCCGAAGGCTGCCAAGGAGGAGATGCTGCAGCGTTTTATCGATTTGAAGCAGGGGAACTCGTCGGTGGACATGTACCACCAGGAGTTCATGAGGCTGAGTCGGTTTGCACCAAAGATGGTGCAGGACGCTGAGGAGAGAGCTCAGAGGTTCCTGCAGGGGCTTGCTTCGGAGCTCCAGAGTTTTGTGACCTCTTCTGACCGGGAATCTTATCAGAAGGTTCTGGTAGCAGCTAAGAGGCAGGAGCTGCTCGTGAATCAGAGGAAGGGGTCTGTTGTTGGTGCTGTGAGGAGGCCTGTGGAACAGGCGAGAGCTGTGGTTCGACCTGGATTCAGGCCGAACCAGCCTGTTCAGTTTAAGAGGCCAGTAGGGCCTGCTCGGAGGACTTGCCATTTTTGTGGCAAGGAGGGCCATGTCAAGGAATCGTGTAGGAGGTTCTTGGGGCAATGTATCGCCTGCGGAGATCCCGCCCATGCTCTCAGGGAGTGCCCGAGGTTGAAGCAGCCTTGGAAGGCACCTATTGCTGCCCAGCCGTTGCAGCAGCGAGCGTCTGTTCCTGCTGGACGTGGAGCAGCTCTTGTTCCGCAGAGGCAGGCTTTTCAGCAGGCTGCTCCGCCGAGGAGGCAGGCTTTTCTGATGACCGCTGCGGAGAGCGAAGCTGTGGATGAGGTTATCGCAGGTAATCCTCATTCTAGCTATTACTTTCCTATTTGGTCTTGATTGCTAGATTATGTTGTTTGCTTGAACTTGCTTGTTTGCTAGACTAGGGTTTGATTGTTAATTGATTGATTAGGTGTGATTTTGGTGTGCACATTTCCTGCACGAGTCCTCTTTGACTCTGGTGCATCGATGTGCATTATTTCTCGGAGCTTCGTGGAGAGGCATTCCTTGTCGACGTCCCCTCTCCCCAAGAGTTGGAATATCGTTACAGGGAATGGTGTGGTCTCGGTGCATCGTGGTAGCAATTCTTGCTCGTTGGTGGTCTGTGGACATGAGCTTTTTGCTGATTTCATTGTCCACGACATCATCAACTATGATGCAGTTCTTGGGATGGACTGGCTTGCGAGCTTCTATGCTACGATCGACTGTCGGAGGAAGAAGGTGGTGTTCGAGATTCCCGGACATCCAGTATTTGAGTTCAGTCGTGGTAGCAGTTCGCTTGGTCCTGTCAGATTTCGGGCCAGGCCGGTGGAGGCTGTGGCTATGCAGATGGAGCTGGAGTGGCCAGCTGTGGTGCGAGATTTTGGCGACGTCTTCCCCGAGGAGATGTCTGGTTTGCCGCCTGATCGAGCTTTGGAATTTTCTATCGATCTTGTTCCAGGTGCGCAGCCGATTTCGAAGGCGCCGTATCGTATGGCACCTGCAGAGTTGGAAGAGTTGCGGAAGCAGTTGGATGAGCTTTTGCAGAAGGGTTATATTAATCCTAGTGTGTCTCCGTGGGGAGCACCGGTGTTGTTGGTTAAGAAGAAGGATGGTTCGCGTCGCATGTGCGTGGACTATCGGGAGTTGAATGCGGTGACCATTAAGAATAAATACCCGTTGCCTCGCATCGATGATATCTTTGATCAGCTTGGAGGTTCGAGGGTGTTTTCTAAGTTGGATTTGAGGAGTGGTTACCATCAGTTGAAGGTGAAGAAGGATGACGTTCCGAAGACAGCGTTCAGGACGAAGTATGGACACTATGAGTTTGTGGTTATGCCTTTCGGCGTAACTAACGCGCCCGCAGTTTTCATGAATCTGATGAACCTGATTTTCTACGACTTTTTGGATAAGTTTGTCGTTATCTTTATTGACGACATTCTGATCTATTCGAAGTCGGAGGAAGAGCATGCCTCGCACTTGAGGACGGTGTTGGAGATTTTGAGGAAGCATCGTTTGTATGCTAAGTTTTCGAAGTGCGAGTTTTGGCTGGATCGAGTTGCTTTTCTGGGGCATGTGGTGACTGGAGATGGTATTTCAGTGGATCCCGAGAAGATTAGGGCCATCAGGGAGTGGCCTGTTCCGTCGTCTGCGTCTGAGATTCGGAGTTTTCTCGGACTTGCTGGTTATTATCGGCGATTCATTAAGGACTTTTCTCGTATTGCTGAGCCGATGACCAGGTTGACGCGGAAGGATGTTGCTTATGTTTGGTCGGGTGATTGTGGGAGTGCTTTTGGTATTTTGAAGGAGAGGTTGACGACTGCCCCTATTCTTGTTGTGCCTGATCGCAGCGGTGGATTTGAGATCTTTTGCGATGCTTCTGGCAAGGGTCTCGGTTGTGTGTTGCATCAGCATGGGCATGTGGTGGCGTATGCGTCTCGTCAGCTTAAGGTTCATGAGAAGAATTATCCGACGCATGATTTGGAGTTGGCTGCCGTTGTGTTTGCTCTTAAGATTTGGAGGCACTTCTTGCTGAGTGAGAAAGTGAAGATTTTCACCGATCACAAAAGCTTGAAGTATATTTTCACTCAGAAGGAGCTCAACATGCGACAGCGTCGATGGTTGGAGCTTATGGCGGATTATGAAATTGATTTGCAGTATCACCCTGGCAAGGTGAATGTGGTTCCAGATGCTTTGAGTAGGCTGCCAGCGGTGATGATTTTGACCTCGCAGTGGAGATTGCAGCAGGATTTTTGCGAGTCTGGAGTGGAAATTGTTCTTCCTGGGGAGGCTTCTTCGTTGATGTACATGCAGGTACAGTCGACGATCGTGGATCGGATTAAGGCTGGCCAGGCTGAGGATCCGAAGCTGGTGAGGATTCGGGAGATGGTGGAAGCCGGTCTGCGGACTGACTTTTTGATTCATGAGGATGGCTCGCTGAGGTTTGGAGCCAGGTTGTGTGTGCCTGCTGGGGATATCAGAGAGGAGCTGATGGTGGAGGCACACAGTTCGCCGTATTCTGTGCATCCTGGTGGCACCAAGATGTACCAGGATCTTCGTCTGAATTATTGGTGGCATGGTATGAAGAGGAGCGTGGCTCGGAGTGTAGCCAAGTGCTTGGTTTGCCAGCAAGTGAAGGCGGAGCATCAGCGTTCGGCCGGGTTGCTACAACCGCTTCCGATTCCGGGGTGGAAGTGGCAGCACATCACTATGGATTTCGTGACTGGACTACCTCGGAGTCCGAAGCAGAATGACGCGATTTGGGTGATCGTGGATCGATTGACCAAATCTGCGCACTTTATTCCGTTCCGAGTGGGACAGTCCACTGAGGCGCTAGCAAGGAGATATATGGAGGTAAAATTCTTTTACTCTCCGTCTTTAATTCCTTTTCCTAGTTTGGATAGTGATGTAACGTGAATCGTGCAGGAAGTTGTGCGACTTCACGGAGTCCCCGTGAGTATCGTGTCTGACAGAGACACGAGGTTCACATCTCAGTTCTGGCAGAGTTTGCAGAAGAGCTTGGGTACGCGTCTGAGTTTCAGCACGGCGTACCATCCGCAGACGGATGGCCAGTCCGAGAGGACGATTCAGATTTTGGAAGACATGCTGAGGGCGTGCATGTTGGATTTCAAGGGTTCGTGGGAGGACCATCTACATTTGGTGGAGTTCTCTTACAACAACAGCTTCCAGGCGAGTATTGGCATGGCGCCATTCGCCGCTCTTTATGGGAGGAAATGTCGATCGCCATTGAGTTGGGATGACGTTGGTGATCGGGAGTTGTTGGGACCTGAGATGATCGTGGAGGCCGTGGATATCGTCAGGAATATTCGGGAGAGGTTGAGGATTGCTCAGGACCGTTTTAAGCATTGGGCGGATGCTAAACGTCGTCCTTTGGAGTTTCAGCCGGGTGACCATGTGTTCTTGAAGATTTCCCCGAATCGTGGTGTGATTCGTTTTGGGAAGCGTGGAAAGTTGAGCCCGCGATACATTGGACCGTTTGACGTTTTGGAGAGGGTTGGCGAGGTAGCTTATCGCTTGGCCTTGCCGCCGTCTTTGGAAGGAGTTCACAATGTTTTCCATGTGTCGCAGCTTCGTCGATACATTAGCGATCCGTCTCATGCGGTGGATTTTTCGGAGATTACCGTTCGCCCCGATATGACGTATGACCAGCATCCAGTGCAGATTCTGGACAGGCGTCAGAAATCGCTTCGGAACAAGATTGTTAATCTTGTGAGGGTGATGTGGCGACACGGTTCACCTGGAGAGTCTACTTGGGAGAATGAGGATGAGATGCGAGAGCGTTTTCCACTTTTGTTTCCGGACTCGTGAGTTTTGGAAATTCCGAGGACGGAATTTTTCTTAAGTTGGGGAGGATGTAACGACTGCTTTTCATGTATCTGGATTTCATATATTATAATATATGTTTTGGTGGATTTTCTCCTCTTGTGTGGTTTTCGTCTCCGTAGTTTTCATTTTCGATCGATTCGTCGTATTTTCTCGCTTCTTTCTTAGGATTGTCGATTTCGAAGTTTGTCACTCGTGACGGGCTTCATAACGGTCGTATCTAACTATTAGATCAAGCCTAGGAGTCTTAGGAATCGATCCCGGGGCCCCGCGCTCCGTATCGGTACTTTCTGTGCTCATTAGCCGGTGTAAGAAGGGCCACCGACCGACTAGATGACGATCCAGTCGGTCGGCAATCCTTCTTGGACCGACTAGTTAGCTTTCTAAATTTCTCAGGAGTTACTGTTTATCGTTAGTCGGTCTAAGAACGTTGGTTGACCGACTAGGTTGCAAACTAGTCGGTCAGCAATGCTTCTTGAACCGACTAACTCATCAAATTATTTTTGTATCAGTTACTGTTTACTCTTAGTCGGTCTAAGAACGTTCATCGACCGACTAGTTGCCAAACTAGTCGGTCAGTATTTGTTCATGGACCGACTAACTCTAAAATCCTAATTTCACCTGTAGCTACTGTTTACACTTAGTCGGTCTGCGTTGGTCGACCGACCGACTAGTTGTCAAACTAGTCGGTCAGTGGTTGTTCTTTGACCGACTAACTAGTGCTGTAAACCCTAGTTTTGCCCTAGCCGCCAGCCTAGCCTATAAATACCCAACCCAAACGTTTTCTTCCCCTCCAACTCGACCCTAAACCCTAAAATCGCCCCCATTGATCCCCCACCTTCCTCCAAGCTCCATTGCTTCATTCCAAGCCCTAAATCCATCATCCAAACCATCCATCTACCCTATCTACCTCTCATCTTCCCCAAAATCTCACCAAAACCCATCAAATCCCCAAATCCCCCAAAACCCTAGTTTCCCCAATCTTCTCCAATCTTCTCCAGATTTGATCCTAGGGTTCCCCGGAGTGTTCCTTCCGTCTCCTCTCGGTAAGAAATCGATCTACCGTTGTTTTCTTAACTTATCTATATCTTTATGAAACCCTAATTAATTTCATGTGTTTGGTGTTTGTTTCCCCCTAAACAGCGATTTCCTCGTAGATAGCATCCGTGTGACGAGGTTGATCGTCATCCCCGGTGCTAGGCAAGTGAAACTTGCCACTTAGGGTTTAGGCCATGTTTTAGGCCATTTGCATGTTGTAGGCGTAAAAGAGGCTAGGCGACGAAATGATACTCGCCTAGGCGCAAATTGGGGAATTAGCTTGACAACGAAGCTAATTCCGACTTTTAGCATGTTGCACAATTACCATGTCATGTTTACTTTCAATTAACGGTACGCGAATATGTTCATGTCATTGCATTTTGCCTGTCACGTTTAATTTAAATTAACTGTACGCAAATATCTGTTCATGTCTTTGCATAGTGATTATTCATCGTGATTGCGTAGCGCACGCTACAATATTATATTCCTGGCTCGTGTTCCAGAAGCGAGCTTAGTGAGTTGGAAACCCCAACGCTCGACACATATGGGTGGGATAAGAGATAAGCGGCCTGAGCCCCGAGTTGGCCTGATCCGCCACTCCGGCCAGCAGGTGGACTCTCTAGTGCACAAGTGATTAATAGTGATAGAGATAAGCGGCCTGAGCCACGAGCTGGCCAGCAGGTGGACTCTCTATGCACTAAGTGTTTACCAGTGACAAGTGATTAATAGTGGTAGAGATAAGCGGCCTGAGCCACGAGCTGGCCAGCAGGTGGACTCTCTATGCACTAAGTGATAAGTGATAAGTGATAAGTGATAAGTGATAAGTATTAAATGATAAGTGATTAGTGATTTGGTAGCTTTTGCTACATTGTGCATGCTTGCCTCTCTTTTTAAACTGTTGCATCATGCTTAACGGCCATGTCATTACTTAATACTATAACTGCTAGGTTGCTAGATGCCTCACCTTCAGTTTCCTTGCCCAAGTCTTTTAGACTTGCTGACATGTGCCCCTTTACTCTTTTGGGTGACACATGTTAGATCCTGAGCCTGAGTACCTTGTTGAGGACGAGGTGTTTGCTGACGCCGAGCCCGAGCTTGTGTTCGACGGGGAGTACGTGGACACTGGGGACCAGTCCTAGTGTCTCCGTTGCGTTTTATTTTTGTTAGGCAGTTGTTTGTTATTGGTGCGTGGCACCCATACTTTGTTATGTCGTTGCTTTTGTTGGCCTTGTTCTGGGCCTTTAGACTCTTTTCTTTTAGCCTGGTGGCTTTTCTGGATGTTGAACATATTTGTGATGTTGGACAATATTTGTGAGATGTGAATTTTATTTCAGTCTCTCCTTGTGTTATTATTGCTATTCTGTTGTGGTTACAGGGACCTGTTTATGTATTGTGGACGCTTATCGGGTTTGGGGCTTCACAGCTCCACTCTCGTGCGGACCTTCTCACGTCTCGCCTCCATTTTAGGGAAGCGGGTCGTGACATAAATGGTAGCTGTCCTTTGGGCATGCCTTGTTGTGGTTAGTGAAGTCAACGCACATCCTCCACTTGTCGTTGGCCTTCTTCACTATTACCATGTTGGACAGCCACTCAGGGTAGGGAACTCCCGAATGAAATTAACCATCATCTAGAAGTCGATCTACTTCTTCAACAACAACTTTGATCTTATGACCCCGAATATTCCTCTTCTTTTGTTTCACAGGTTTGAAAGTCGAGTCGATATTCAACTCGTGAGAGATCATCCAAGGGTCGATACCAGGCATGTCTTCTGGGGACCAGGCAATCACGTTGGCATTTTCTCTTAGGAGAGTAATTAACTGCTCCTTTAGGTCAGAAGGGAGCATCGACCCAATGGAAACATTTCTCCCTTCTCCTTCAGAGACTCGAATGCTCTCTGTCTCTTCGACCGCTACAGGTCTTTAGTCTTCCTGATTGCCATTATCACTGCTGAGGCTACTGGATCGGCTCGTTCTGCCTTCCTCAATGAAGTGGACAAGAGGTAACAAGATCGAGAATGCATCTGGTTCCTGTTCACCTTTTCGACTCCATGAGGAGTCTGAAACTTGATCATCTGGTGGAAAGTTGAGACCACCGCCTCCACTGAGTTGAGAAGCGGTCTGCCGATAATCCCGTTGTAAGCAGAATTGATCTTTACCATGATGAAGTTGGTTAATTGGGTGACTTGCCGTGGTGACGTTCCGTGGGTCACAGGTAGGGTGATCATGCCTGCAATCGGAGCTGAGTGTCCCGTGAAACCAACAAGTGGGCCCGGATACTCTCTCAACTCAAATTAAGCTAAAGCCATCTTCTCCAATGTAGTGAAGAAAAACATGTCGCACGAACTCCCCAAGTCAACAAGTAATCTCTTCACTTCCACCATGTCGATGATGGCGCAGATGTCGAAGGCATCATCATGCGGCAGTTCCACACCCTCCAAATCTTCATCAGAAAACGATATGTGGGTGTGTAGTCCCTCGGACGCTTCCTTCCCACTGCAATAGTCATCAACCTTCCAGTGTATGAACTTTGAAGAGAGGTCGATAAATCTGGATGTGATGGCCCTCCCAGTATCATGTCAAGGACATCGGTATTGGGAGATGCCGATATGTTCTCATCAGGTGTTGTTGGACGAGTCGACATCGTCAGAATAAGTTGATGACGGGGATGTCGACTCTTGTTTCCAACAGACGGTGCCAATTGTTGACAATTGGGTTCCTGTCAACAGTAATTGGGGCTGACGTGGACTCCTTTGATGAAGTTGATCATCATCAACTGTTGAGGTAGGACCCTCGGTTGGTAGAACCAGTGTCGAAGAAGACTGAGCAGTGAGCACTAGGTTGGAGCTTGATCAATCACATGGTCGAACGCTACGACCGTTCGACCTTTTCTATTGGGTCGTGCCTCGAACGACCTACACCACAGATGGTCATTAGGGGGGTCTGATCTAGGTTCCGACCCAAATCTCATCTGATGCTTAAGTTAATAAGGACTTTAGAAGGGCATGAGGCTGTCAAGATAGACCCAAGGGAGATTGTCATGATTCAGTCACCTCAAGTCTTTGGAGGAAGAAATTTAAGAGGGGAAGAAGTTGAGTTTGTTAGAGTACCTAGTAGTATTCTGTACCTCTAGAGTCTGAACCCTTCTTTCGTTGTCCTTCCTGCTATTTATAGTAGATGATTTCCTGGGCTAATACATAATGGCTTTCATTCATTATGGCGGGATCTTCTCCGGGAATATTGATAACGACAGCACATTTATTCAGCCCTCATTAACCAACTCCCACCTAATCAGCGGGACCCCAACAGGCGGATGAGCTGTCACTTTGACTAAGTAATAGTTCATCTTCATGGAAGGGCTTTTGAGTTATTGGGCCGGGGCTTACCACTTTAAGCGGGCTTCACTTTCCTGGCTTCATTGATATACCCCCGCTTCCTGGGCCGAACCCATGTATCAACAGTTCAATCCATGCCACTCGCGCATGAATTCTCTCTAAGAGAAGAACCATGGGAAATGAAACACGGCATATGGGACTAACAATCATTAGTGGGGGTCATGGATATCCACCATGAAAAAGGGCAATCCATGCTTAAAATCGTATCTCACTGAACTTTGCTTTGCTTGAAGGTTGTTTGGATCCTCGGAAACCAGCTAGGAAATGAGTTTTTGCGTGGGCCAAGGCATTTCAATAAAATTTTCAAGAAATTTTTACTATATATTCTGCTGATTGGTTGGTTCGGAAAAGGGTTCAGAAAAGAAAGACTTTTAGAAATTACTTCAGCTTTTTTAAAACAATGCTTTCGGAGCTTTTTGACCGGAAAACACTTGAAAATCTATGTGATTATTTAAAATGGAATCTGTTTACGGGTGTTTTCTCACCACAGTTCGTTGACCGTCGGCTGTGTGGTCAACGTGGTCAAGGGGCCGACTTGGGGGCCCCATGGGATCGCCGAGCCCGCTTGCTCTCGGCGTGGGAGGAAGGAGGGTCGGACGCAGACGGGGGAGTCCCCGGGTTGCGTCAGTCCTCTGCCTTCGGGGAGCTGAGGAGAAGCCTCGGCTCGGTGGATCGCGCTCGGCCTCAGCTGGGTCGCGCTCGGCCTCGGTCGGATCCGCGTCGAGGGGTAGCCTCGACGCCTTGCAAGAGGGTTGGTGCTTGAGCAGCCGTCCACCTGACAACTACGATGGGGGTAGCCGACCGGCGCTGAGGGGTAGCCTCGGCGCCTCGGATATCTTCTTCCTGGACAGATGAGGAAACTCGTCAGGGAGGCCGGACCAAGGTTCCGGCTAAATCCCCTCCGATGCCTAAGTCAGATCAAGGTCTGAAGGGATACTCGGCGGGGGAGATCCGGCTTGTAAGTAAGCCGGAACGTCAACCCAGGCGGCGCGAGTTTGGGGGAGGGAGGAAATGGAGTGGCGAATGCCTAGGTCGTTGATGGAGTACCTCCCTGTTGATTACCTGAGTCTCGATCCCCTTCTCCGTCGTCTTGGCCTTCCCCTTATAGGGTCCTTCGCCATTGCCCCACGTCCCGCCTCCTTTCACGTCCCCACGATCCGCCTCCGCCTCCTCCCACTCGCGCGTCGTGGAGGGGTGGCCCATTAACGGGTCCGTTAATGGCCATTATGGGATCGCAGATTCCGAGGGGCGGTTAATCCGGCCGAATGGGGGCTAGTCGGGTCCCCCCGAGGGTGGAGTGGCTAGGCCTTCACCCCCGTCCATGGGCCCTTCCGGGCGGGCCCGTCTTCTCTAGTTGACATCCCCTTTGAGGCTGGGCCATGGGCCGTTATGATTCGGGCTGGTCCAAATTAGTCGTAACAATTGCCCCCATCGCCCGGGCCGTTCGGCTTCCGTCGATTCGGCTCGGGTGATGTGAATCTTTCATGATCTGATGGGTGCGTCAGTCGAGGCTCCGCCATTAAATGAATGTCATTATTACCGCTCCGTTTGAACTTCCGTTGGTGCGGTTTTCGAAGCATCGCCGCCGTCTTGATGTCGCCACGTGCTCTCCCTTGGCGGTTCAGATCCAACCATCGTCCTCTATATATACGTTCCAATCCCTCGAGCTTCAACTCTTTCACGCTCATTCCTTCTTGATCTCCGTTCTGCCAGCTTCTTCTTCCCGACATCTGCCTTCTTCCCAGCTCTTATTAAGGTAATTCTCCCACTCTTTAACTCGGGCTATGGCCATGCTTAGAATAGGTGATACACGTCCTGGCGGACCGACGCCTGGTCCCGATCGTGCCCATTCCTCGGGGCTCAATGCTCCTTCGCCGCCCCCGGATAAAGGGAAAGGAAAACTTTTTCCGGATCTCGTTGGGGACGAGTGGCCTCGTCTTCCGAGCGATTAGGCATCCCTCCATCGATACTCCGGTCGTCATCTATGGCCCCTTTCTTAGTCACTAGGGAAATACGAGAGAGGTACTTATGTCATCCCTATGACGTCCGGATTCCCTTTGGAGACGAGCGGATCTGCTTCCCGCAGAGTAACGAGGTTGGCGTCTACGTCGAGATGTTCCATCTGGGGCTCCGCTTCCCCCTCCACCCCTTTATCATTCAATTCACGGATTCCTTGAAAGTCGCCATGTGCCAGCTAACGCCATCCTCTGTCGCGGTGCTGACCGGGTTCATTACGCTTTGTATCACTCACGGCCTGGAGCCGTCTCTCCCCCTCCTCTTTCACTTTTACCGGATCCAGACGGTTGGCCTCGGATCTTGGCTGCACCTCCGAGCCCGTACGGGGCGGGTGTGCCTGCTCGGTCTGCCCCCTTGGTCGGGGAACTGGGACTCTAGCTTTGTTTTCGTTGTCTTTCCCCAGGTCTCGGTGATCTTGACAGGTTGGGGGAGTTCGCAACAAACCGACAGGGCGGTAACCTTGTCCGAGGCCGAGCGGGCCGCGGTCCGCCTCCTGTCGTCACTTTCTCTTGAGGAGAGGTCGGTCTGGCACTTGCTGGATGACCTGCTTCTTAAGTGCACTCTGTGGTCCCCCGGTAAGTTGTCTCCCTTCCTTCTGTTTAACCTCTGGCTCACCCTGATTTCGCTTCCTCTCGCAGGGATGGCTGGCCACGAATTCACCCACGATGTTGACGAGCTTATTCGGCTGGGATCTCGCCGGGGCCGTGGGAGTTCTTCCGGACGGGCACCTCGTCGCTCTGTAGATGAAGAGTTACACCGGTCCGAGCCTCCTTCGGGGAGGATTGAGGCCAAGTCTCCCCCACGGGTTGCATCAGGTCCCCCCGGAGGAGAAGTCATTGGGATCGACCCCCTCCTTGTTGAGGGTTCCGGATTGGCTCCTCGGCCGTCCGCGGGTGGGAGTCGCAAGCGCTCTCCCCCAGTTACCGCTGGCCCCAACGGGAAGAAGTCGCGGAAGAATGGCGGGCGCGCCGCTTCTCTGGCTCCCTCCATTGCGCCGATGGATCCCGACCAGGCAACCGTGCTGACCGTTGCGGCCGACCCTGCCACTCACGCCGTCGTCACTCCCTTGGCTACCCCTTCGGTCTTGGGGGCAGGCTGCGTCCTGTCGGGCGCCTTAACGGGGCCCGCTAATCCCCCCGGGGACTCGGTGCCCCTCGATATGGCCTTGGTGAATCGGCCGGCGGCGGCCTCCGTCCTTCCGAGGGACCATTCCCTCTTGGAGTTGTCCCCCGTGGACATATTGTCGGACTCTCTGGTCGGTCATCTCCGACAGGTTCGAATTCCTGTCATTTTCAGACAGTTGCCTTGCCCCTCGATCTTCCTTGATATAATCCACCTCTCTTTCGTTTGTAGGCCACCGCGATGGCTATTGAGGTGCAATGCCGGGCGACCCGATTGATAAACCTCGAGGATTCCCTAAATCGGGAGCGCGCTCGGGCTGGGGAGGCTGATGTAGCCCTTCAAAGTGCCCGCATGGAAGCTCGGCAGCAACGCCGTCGTGCCGACGAGCTCGAGTCTCAAGTACATGATCTCAAACGAGATCTTGTGGATGTCCATGACTTGAGCCGAGAAGCGGAAGAAAAGTTCGGGCGGGAGAGGGAGGATCTCTGGGGCCAACTCGCCGAGCTGCGTCGGAGGCTCCTTTTCGCCGAGGAGGCTGAGAAGGGCGTCGACACGGCCATAAGGCCGAGGATTGCGTCGGTCCTGAGGGAGGTCTTCGGGACTTATGAGGACCTCCTTGCCCCTCGCATAGTGGAGGTCGTCAGGGAGTCATTCCGGCAGTTCGCGGAGCTCGCTAGGGAGCCGATCCCCCCTCCACCAGGACACGCCGATCCCTGCTGCTCGGAGCAAGGCGAGGCCCCGAATGACGCTATCGCTCGCGCTCCGGACCCCTGAAGAGCCCTTGCACCCTGTCCCCCCTTTTCTTTTCTTGGGTGACAAATTTTGTTGTCAACAATAGTGCTTGAGAGGATGTTGCTGAGTGATATGTAACCCATACCATTAATGAAAACGATTTCTTCTAGTAGTTCTTCTTGCGCTATTGGTCTCTTCTTCGGGGGTTCTCCCCTTTGGAATAGCCTTCAATGTTCCTAAACCGGACGGGCATCGTCGCCCTCGTCTAGGGGTGTTGTCCCGGGCTTGTCTTGCTTGGGATGTCGTTCTTCCCGCCGATTCTGTCTGTCGGGATGATTGTCCTCAGCCTGGAGAGCGAGTGGGTCACTCGGTCCATGAGGGAAGTCATCCCTCGGCTTGCGGCCGGTCGTCATGCTCGTTGGCTGGGGGAGTTGCCCCCCGCCTTACGAGCGGGTGGTTTTGCTCGGTCCGCGGGGGTGAGTACCCCTCGGCTTATGACCGGCCGTCGTGCTCGCTGGCTAGGGGAGTTGCCCCCAGCCTTACGAGCGGGTGGTTTTGCTCGGTCTGCGGGGGTGAGTACCCCTCGGCTTATGACCGGCCGTCGTGCTCGTTGGCTGGGGGAGTTGCCCCCAGCCTTACGAGCGGGCGGTTTCGCTCGGTCCACGGGGGTGAGTACCCCTCGGCATATGACCGGCCATCGTGCCCGTCTGCTGGGGGAGTTGCCCCCAGCCTTACGAGCGGGTGGTTCTGCTCGGTCCGCGGGGGTGAGTACCCCTCGGCATATGACCGGCCATCGTGCTCCTTGGCTGGGGGAGTTGCCCCCAGCCTTACGAGAGTATGGTTTTGCTCGGTCCGCAGGGGTGAGTACCCCTCGGCTTATGACCGTCCGTCGTGCTCCTTGGCTGGGGGAGTTGCCCCCAGCCTTACGAGCGGGCGGTTTTGCTCGGTCCGCGGGGGTGAGTACCCCTCGGCTTATGACCGACCGTCATGCTCCTTGGCTGGGGGAGTTGCCCCCAGCCTTACGAGCGGGCGGTTTTGCTCGGTCTGCGGGGGTGAGTACCCCTCGGCTTATGACCGGCCGTCGTGCTCCTTGGCTGGGGGAGTTGCCCCCAACCTTACGAGCGGACAGTTTTGCTCGGTCCGCGGGGGTGAGTACCCCTCGGCTTATAACAGACCGTCGTGCCCGTCTGCTGGGGGAGTTGCCCCCAGCCTTACGAGCGGGCGGTCCGCTTCGGTCCTCGGGGGTGAGTACCCCTCGGCTTATGACCGGTCGTCGTGGCCGTCTGTTGGGGGAGTTACCCCCAGCCTTATGAGCGGGCGGTCCGCTTCGGTCCTCGGGCTCGACTGGCAAATTCTTTGGGGGGCGACATTCCTCCCACTTAATGGTTAACTGTGGTTGCATTGATTGAGTCCTCATATGTGTCCCGAATCGTCTGCTCAAAACAGGTGATTGAATCTGCACTGACTGTGTATGCCTTCATTTCCATGAGACAGTACATTTGGAGTAATGAAAAAAGGAAAAGGCGACAAAAGACAGGGGAGGTTCTGGCAGGGTAGCCCTCCCCTGGCGAAGCGGCGGCTGTTTACTCTATCCCCTCACTCGATGATACGCGTAACCGTCTGGACCGCGTTCACCCTTTTTCCCTTGCCCTGCTGTTTGGACGTTCCTTCTCCTGAGGCGGGGTCGTTGGCAGAGTTCTTCAGGTGCCCCGGCTCACAAGCTTCTCGATGTCTTTCTTCAGGTGCCAACAGTCGTCGGTATCGTGGCCGTTGTCTTTGTGGTACTTGCAGTACTTCTCTTCATCCCTCCCGCCTTTCTTCATCCTTCGGGGAGGTCGGCTCATATGTCCCTTCTTCTGGGCTTGCGCTAGGATCACGTCCGGGGCGGTGATCACCGAGGAGTGCCGGGGCTCTTCCCTCCGTGGTCTTCCTCTGGCCCTCTTCTCTTGTCGATTCTCCTCCGTGCCGCGACGCTCGTTCTCATCGCGCTTGGTCCCGTGCCTGGTCTTACCCTCATCCACGGCCAGGGCCTCTTCTGTCAGTATGAAGCGTTCTGCTCGGGCCATAATTCCGGCGAGGTCCTTCGGTAGGTCGCTGTGTAGCGATTTCTTCAAGCCCCTATGTCGTAGGCCCTTTTTCAGGGCCGCCTTCACAACCAGCTCGGGGCAGCTATCCATGCTCAATCGCTCCACGTTGAAGCGACGCATGAAGTGTCTCAGAGATTCGGCCGGTCCCTGTACCACATTGAACAAGTGTTCCGAATCAGGTTTTACCTGCCGCCCGGCCATAAATTGCTTGCAGAACAACTGGGTGAGCTCCTCGAAGCTGTCTATCAACCGACCGGGCAGGCTGAGGTACCAGGTCCGCGCGGCCCCCGTATGGTGGAGTAGAAGCCCCTGCAGAGCAGGGTGTCATCGGCCCCCTGGAACGCCATGACCCCTGATTCGGGTTCAATATTACATATTTAACCCCCCATTTAGCCCTATTTTGTGTTCATGCGATGCTACATTGTTCTCTAATTCATACGTATTTTCTACACATTTATTTATTAGAGAAAACACACTATTTGAGCACAAAACAGCAATTAACGAAGTATTTCTGCACTTTTTATATTTTTCCTAGCATCGTGTCGATCTCACGATTCCAACGACTATTTATTTGTATTTTTTTGAGATCTGTGCTAATTACTGTGTATTTTTGAATGCAGAATACCATTTAATTGGGGAAATACACAAATAAATACGAATATACGGTCGCGGACCAATGACAGAGTGACACGTGTCCACCATCCAGCTAAATCCCGTCGCATCCAACCGCCGAGATTCATCCCGCACTCGAAATATACGGGTCGATGTGGCGTATTCGGATCCGTTCGATCTTAATCTGACGGTCCATAAAACGAAGCCAAGGCAGCGAGGCCCTCGTTATTCAATGGGACACGCGGCGTCCATCCGCTCATGTCCGCTCGAATCCAACGGCTCCTGTTAACACTAAACGCAGCGAACGAGCGGGCGACGCGGCTGAATACGGTCCGTCGATCGCTCATCCAACGGCGCACAGATGATGTACGGGAATGGATCGGAGAGCAGTTCATCACGGCGACGCGGCACGTTCTAGTCTGTTCGATCAAGATCCAGAGGTGGAAATTCAAAGCCAAACTCGAATCGGATTCACGCGAAGGAAGCGGGCGCGGATCCACAACGTTGCCACGTGGCGCGTCCTAGTTTAATCCCGCCCAGATCGACGGATATCATTTGCGACGGCTGTGAAGCGGGTTTTGGACGGAATTTTGATGCGGTTTTAGATCCAATAGCACGACCCAAACCTGCAATGCCTCTATTTAAGGTATTCCTAGGGGTTTTTTGAGCATATACAAGCAGATTGGGGGCGTATTTTGGGCGTATTGGAGGTTCTAGGAGCCGTATTTCCCCTCTGTAAAATTCTGTAAAATTCCAGATGCTATTTTTATTATTTCCACAGAGTTTGAAGTCGAAACTAGGAGATTTGGTGATATATTTCTAAACTTCTACTCCGTATTTTGGTGTTTTCTAGCGTATTTTGCTATAAAGTTGATGTATTTTGCTATGGAAGTTGTTTATTATTGCTTGATGAGTAGCTAAATCTTATTTGTGCATGGTATGGAGGAGTTAGGGGATGTGATTTTTGTTAGTTTGGTTGAATATCCTTGTGCTAAATCGTTAAACGTCGTTAAAATTGTAATTTTTGTTCGTAAATCGACTTTTTCATATTCCAAAAGAATTGATTTAGTTGATGATCGCCCCAAAAGGGTGAGTTTTGATCTCCCCAAAAGGGAGTTTCATATTGTAGTTTTGATCTCTCCAAAAGAGAGTTTCATATCGTATTATAACTTTAGCGACGATCTTATTGAATATTGTGATTTAACCCCCAAAAGGGCACCTTCCGATGAATTGCTCCCAAAAGGAGAATTCATTGAGTTATATTGAGTATTTTCAGGTGAATTGCTCCCAAAAGGAGAATTCATTGTATTATATTCATCAACCAAATTAATACGAATTATTGATCCTAACGAACCCATACCATGTGCATCCTTTTTATAGATATTTTCATACACGAATTTCGTTGTTCGCATTGTTCACTACCATTAAAATCATCTTATCGCCATCATTGTTGAAGTGGTTAGTTTCTTTTCGTAGGCTTTCTATTTGATTTGAATTGTGGTTGCAACAGATTTCCTCCTGAGGATTCGACATCTGGACTCCCAGATTATATTACTTGTACGGACTCTTGCGCTTGAGAGATAGCACCTTTCCGGTCCCACCAAGTTTTTGGCGCCGTTGCCGGGGAGGAATGGTTTGTGACTACGGTTTATTTCATTCAGAAGACCTTCGGTGAGATCTTTCCACTTTATTGTACATAAACTTTTTATTCATTTATTTATTTTTTTTATAAAATGGAGTATATGAATTTCTATTGCACAAACAATCTGTATGATGCAAGATATGCTAATGCACACACACATAGGATGGAGAAGCTCAAAATCGTTAATTTTAATCAAACTGACAGTGAAACTTTCTTTCAGGCCTGGAGGAGGTTCACAGACATAGTATCGAGCTATCCGCAGCATGGGTACACAAATGAAGAGCTTATGGCGTCCTTCTTAGATGGACTACGACCACAGCTGCAGGAATTCTTGGGAGTCATGACGCCGACAGAGGCGTGAGAATACATGGAGTCTCTGCAAGAAAATGAAGAAATCATGGAAGAGACTTCAGAGAGCGATTCAACTGAGCCTTCGTGCCTCGATCAAGGGGAGCAAAGCGTAGACGTACCTTTGCAATCCTTGAAAGAGGAAGTTTACTTGACTATTCAGACACAGGAGGCTACATCACATCAATTCCAGGAAAATTTCCTTGCTCGGAGTCGGCAGATTCAGAAATCCATTGAAAATCTTACTCTGATTGCCACTTGCTTAGAAGAAAATAATTCTTTTGAAATTCAACTTCAAGAACCTAATACGAGTTTATCTTCTATTGCAGGTATATCGAGCGAACCATGTCACGTTGAGGGCACGAATAAACATATCCACATGGCAGAAAGTGTGTGCAAAAGAGAGGACGAGCTAGCAATTTTGGATGAACGAGAGGAGGAGTCAGCTAGGGACAAGGGTTTTGAGATTATCGCCATGGAGTCAGAACCATGCCCTCCTCCAGTTTTGTCCCAAAATCACTTATCCCTCTCCCCAATGACGGAGCATCGTACCGAGAGTAGTGCATATCTTTCAGGGAGTAGTCGTCAACTTGCTTTAATTTCTTTCACTTATTTTGATGACTACGTTTGGAATAATTTTATTGCGAAGAATTGTAAACTAATTTGGACTGACATAACTCATCTCTTGCAGGACATTGGTAAACAGCTTATATAGATGCTTGGAGTTGTGTTGCTGGGGTCCAAATTAGTTTTTGGAGGAAGAATAATCGTCGAGGACCGCAAGGAGCAAATTGAACAACTTCATCCACCATTAAAGATTCGGGATCCGCCATATGATCACGGTGTGTTCTTTCCAGTAGTGTAGATTTTTATATGCTTTCTAGGTTGCTTGCTTGAATAAACTCGTACCCCTTTCGACATTGAGGACAATGTCCATCTTTAGTTGGGGGGTGTGTATGAGACCTTAGGATTTTTTTTGAGAAGAATAAATCACCAAATCTCATCTTTTTAAAACTCCTTCACATGCCTCAAATGCGGATGATTATACATTGATTGTGTTCTAAAAAATTGTTTGTGGCTTAAGTTAATTATTTTCCTTCAGAAAATTACCGTTAATATGCTATTCATGAAAATTTTCAATTTCCATGATTAATATCTCGAAATAGTTTGAATTTATTTCATGCATGCTAATGTGATGAAAAAGCTTAAGTATACACGATTTATTGGAATAGTCTTCAAGTTGAAGAGGAATGTGGCCATGGTTATTAATGTTTATGTTTGAAAATATGGGTGTTGAGTTGCTTACAAAGAAAAAAAAGAAAAGAAACGAAGAAAAAAAAATGAATGAAATGAATGAAGGAAAATGAATGAATAAGTATGTCACTAATAAATAACTTGGTTGGCTCGAGTAGTACAGTCCGAGGGGTCCTTTTTGGCCTAATGCCCTATTATCGTCTGATTTGGGAGCCATTGACAGGAAACTCACTCATTTGACGGAGCGATCCAAGTTATACTTTTTTCTGCGAATGTTGCTTGATGCGCGTTACGTGGAACGAATAAAAGAAAAGAAATGGTGAATATACTAAGCAACTTCAATACCCATGTCTTGAATGATTGTTTTGATAGGCCAATTCCTTGGAAACAAGAAAACTAGGATAAAACGACGTGTTATACTTTCGCTTGTGTAAAACGATGCTTGTATGTTATTTATTCATACTAAATTAGAGAAAATATCATGTGATTGATTTTGTTCATGGATGTGTATATTGATGGTCAAGATCATGTTGGAATGCGTTTTATTGAGCCATGACATGAGCAATTTGAAAGAACTTATTGTTTTATTACTCATCCGTATTTATCGCTCTTTTTGCTAGAGACTAGCAAATCGCTAGTTGGGGGGTGTGATTCGGGTTTAATATTACATATTTAACCCCCCATTTAGCCCTATTTTGTGTTCATGCGATGCTACATTGTTCTCTAATTCATACGTATTTTCTACACATTTATTTATTAGAGAAAACACACTATTTGAGCACAAAACAGCAATAACGAAGTATTTCTGCACTTTTTATATTTTTCCTAGCATCGTCTCGATCTCACGATTCCAACGACTATTTATTTGTATTTTTCTGAGATCTGTGCTAATTGCTGTGTATTTTTGAATGCAGGATACCATTTAATTGGGGAAATACACAAATAAATACGAATATACGGTCGCGGACCAATGACAGAGTGACACGTGTCCACCATCCAGCTAAATCCCGCCGCATCCAACCGCCGAGATTCATCCCGCACTCGAAATATACGGGTCGATGTGGCGTATTCGGATCCGTTCGATCTTAATCTGACGGTCCAGAAAACGAAGCCAAGGCAGCGAGGCCCTCGTTATTCAATGGGACACACGGCGTCCATCCGCTCATGTCCGCTCGAATCCAACGGCTCCTGTTAACACCAAACGCAGCGAACGAGCGGGCGACGCGGCTGAATACGGTCCGTCGATCGCTCATCCAATGGCGCACAGATGATGTACGTGAATGGATCGGAGAGCAGTTCATCACGGCGACGCGGCACGTTCTAGTCCGTTCGATCAAGATCCAGCGGTGGAAATTCAAAGCCAAACTCGAATCGGATTCACGCGAAGGAAGCGGGCGCGGATCCACAACGTTGCCACGTGGCGCGTCCTAGTTTAATCCCGCCCAGATCGACGGATATCATTTGCGGCGGCTGTGAAGCAGGTTTTGGGCGGAATTTTGATGCGGGTTTAGATCCAATAGCACGACCCAAACCCACAATGCCTCCTAGGGTTTTTTGAGCGTATACAAGCAGATTGGGGCGTATTTTGGGCGTATTGGAGGCTCTAGGAGCCGTATTTCCACTCTGTAAAATTCTGTAAAATTTCAGAGGCTATTTTTATTATTTCCAGAGAGTTTGAAGTCGAAACTTGGAGATTTGGTGATATATTTCTAAACTTCTACTCCGTATTTTGGTGTTTTCTAGCGTATTTTGCTATAAAGTTGATGTATTTTGCTATGGAAGTTGTTTATTATTGCATGATGAGTAGCTAAATCTTATTTGTGCATGGTATGGAGTAGTTAGGGGATGTGATTTTTGTTAGTTTGGTTGAATATCCTTGTGCTAAATCGTTAAACGTCGTTAAAATTGTAATTTTTGTTCGTAAATCGACTTTTTCATATTCCAAAAGAATTGATTTAGTTGATGATCGCCCCAAAAGGGTGAGTTTTGATCTCCCCAAAAGGGAGTTTCATATTGTAGTTTTGATCTCTCCAAAAGAGTGTTTCATATCGTATTATAACTTTAGCGATGATCTTATTGAATATTGTGATTTAACCCCCAAAAGGGCACCTTCCGATGAATTGCTCCCAAAAGGAGAATTCATTGAGTTATATTGAGTATTTTCCGGTGAATTGCTCCCAAACGGAGAATTCATTGCATTATATTCATCAACCAAATTAATACGAATTATTGATCCTAACAAACTCATACCATGTGCATCCTTTTTATAGATATTTTCATACACGAATTTCGTTGTTCGCATTGTTCACTACCATTAAAATCATCTTATCGCCATCATTATTGAAGTGGTTAGTTTCTTTTCGTAGGCTTTCTATTTGATTTGAATTGTGGTTGCAACAGATTTCCTCCTGAGGATTCGACATCTGGACTCCCAGATTATATTACTTGTACGGACTCTTGCGCTTGAGAGAGAGCACCTTTCCGGTCCCACCAACCCCCTCGTAGTCCATCACATGATCCGCGGGGTCGCTGACGCCGTTGTATTTCTCCAGTGTCGGTACCTTGAAGTTCGAGGGTATCCGCGCCTCTGTTATCCTCCGAGTCAGGGGGCATCGTTCTCCGCTGATGCACCCGGGTCGCTCCCCTTCGCCCGCCTCCTTGCCGTTCGGCCCCAACGGGGGGGGGGGGGGGGGGGCGATGGAAGCCTGACCTCCTCTTGGGTCTTCGCCATCTTGGGTGCCGGACTCGATCGGCGCGAACATTCTTTCTGGCTCTTCTGGTGGTGGGTCCTTGCTCGTCGGCTGCATCCGTTCTGGTAAGACCGGACGCTTGCTGACCGGTGATCATCCTGCCTACGTTTGTACGATCCCGGACATGCGGACGAGGCCGTCCTCGAGACGTCGTCCGTCTGCTCCGAGTCCCCCCCATTTCCTTCTCTGAATGAGGTGGGAGTGGGAGACCGCGCCGGGGAAAAACTGGGCATGGTGAACCTCCTCTCCATATTGTGCACTCCTTTTCCTTGGTCGGCAACCACGACGGAGCGAAGAGGTCGGCGATCCTCTTCCTGGCGGTAGGCCTGTCCCTCCCTGCCCTCGGGGGGGGGGAGTGCTGCTGACGAGTTGTTGAATCATCGCGACTAAGGTTTGGATGTTGGTGTTGGTCTCCTGCGCGTATGCTCGGAGTTTCCCCTGCGTGGCCAGCCGGGTGTCGTCGGTCTCTCCGGCGGCGTGACCGTTCGGGTTCTCGGCGGGGGCGTGGTATGCGCCCTCCTCCGGGATGGGTGGCATGCGCCCCAGGCCATTGCCGATGGGTTCCATCTTGGTGGTTTGACGTGGGTGTTAGTTTGTTCCCACAGACGGCGCCAGATGCTTACGGGTGTTTTCTCACCACAGTTCGTTGACCGTCGGCTGTGTGGTCAACGTGGTCAAGGGGCCGACTTGGGGGTCCCTTGGGATCGCCGAGCCCGCTTGCTCTCAGCGTGGGAGGAAGGAGGGTCGGGCGCAGACAGGGGAAGTCCCCGGGTTGCGTCGGTCCTCTGCCTTCGGGGAGCTGAGGAGAAGCCTCGGCTCGGTGGATCGCGCTTGGCCTCGGCTGGGTCGCGCTCGGCATCGGTCGGATCCGCGTCGAGGGGTAGCCTCGGCACCTTGCAAGAGGGTTGGTGCTTGAGCAGCCGTCCACCTGACGACTGTGATGGGGGTAGTCGACCGGCGCTGAGGGGTAGCCTCGGCGCCTCGGATATCTTCTTCCTGGACAGATGAGAAAACTCGTCAGGGAGGCCGGACCTAGGTTCCGACCAAATCCCCTCCAATGCCTAAGTCAGATCAAGGTCTGAAGGGATACTCGGCGGGGGAGATCCGGCTTGTAAGTAAGCCGGAACGTCAACCCAGGCGGCGCGAGTTTGGGGGAGGGAGGAAATGGAGTGGCGAATGCCTAGGTCGTTGATGGAGTACCTCCCTGTTGATTACCTGAGTCTCGATCCCCTTCTCCGTCGTCTTGGCCTTCCCCTTATAGGGTCCTTCGCCATTGCCCCACGTCCTGCCTCCTTTCACGTCCCCACGATCCGCCTCCGCCTCCTCCCACTCGCGCGTCGTGGAGGGGTGGCCCATTAACGGGTCCATTAATGGCCATTATGGGATCGCGGATTCCGAGGGGCGGTTAATCCGGCCGAATGGGGGCTAGTCGGGTCCCCCCGAGGGTGGAGTGGCTAGGCCTACAGCCCCGTCCGTGGGCCCTTCCGGGCGGGCCCGTCTTCTCTAGTTGGCGTCCCCTTTGAGGCTGGGCTGTGGACCGTTGTGATTTGGGCTGGTCCAAATTAGTCGTAACATAATCTTTATTCTCTTTTAAAAGTAATAATTTGGTCTAATTAATAATAAAACGCAATAATTTCATGTGTTTTTCATAAAGTTAATCTTTTTTTCATGCGAAACAAACAAATTTTATCACAGTGCAAATGCTGCTATGAAATGATCATAAGCTGGATAAAAAATAAAGCTAATATGGCACATGGTGTTGATACTCAGATCTTGGGTTTGCTCGCCCGAGATAATGTGGAAATATTTATCGCCTCTTAACGCTTACCATATATTTATCGCCTTATACATGCTTCAAGTAAGCTCGTGGAACTTCGAATTATAAACTGAAAATGGTTATCTTGAAGCTCGGTTCTTTATAAATTGCCATGAGATATGATCATTTCGTATTTGTTATGAATATTTGATATAAATTGTAAGTTGATCTACCCCATAATCTTTTCGCGATCAAGGAAATAATAAACAATTGATCATATCTGATTGGTTTTTTTCATTTTACGTATGCCTATTACATCATGTGACCTTCCAAGCGTTTGAGGGCCTAGACCAAAATTGCACACATGAGGAGCAATTCACTTCCCATTGCTTCAGTTGTCTAAGATTATCTGATATCAAACTACCTGCTGCAGAGAAGAAAAAATCATTTGAATGAAGGGGGGAAAAAGAAACTATGATTTGTGTTTTTTTTTTGTTTTTGTTTTGTAAAAAAGAGCACTATTACAAAATGGAGCACACTACATACCAATTTAAAATCGTTAGGGAAACGAATGTATCAGCATTATGGTCTCCTACCAACATCCTATATACATTGCCAAGTTGTTAGTCCCTGCATCATGTAAAACACAACTAAGAAAACCATTGGATTAAGCATTCATAGAATTTATGAACTCGGCTATTGGTTGTTATGAGTAAATATCAAACTAAAGCAAATCACAAATCTCAGTTCCATTTTTAGTGTTGATGACCGATACATGGCATTCAGCAGAACTGCCTATCTCTCAAAGAAAATATCGAAATAATAGTGGTCGTGACTCGTGTTGAGATGCCGGTAGGGAAGTGCATAGAGAGGGAGCAATCACTTTACAACCCTAATTGTAAGGAAACGGATGCAATTCTTGTACAAACCAGAGTATAGACGATTCTATAACATTGATAGCAAAACCCAGAAGGTACGTCCATAGTTTTCTTATTACCTACTGGATGATTGGGAGCCTTCGGTATATTTTCCAACAATTTCCTTTAAATCCGAGAAAAAGAAAAAAAGATATAAATGCCGTGTTTCTACTAACGAACTTCCCATGGAATGAAGTTTGTTACTGTTAAGTATGAGTTATATTTAATATTTTCTGCTGGGTTTGTCATAAACACTAATCCCTTTTAATCAGTATCTTTTTGTAGCTGAAGCCGAGAGGAGCAAAGCGACGTTTCATGCGGAGGAAAGATTCCACACTCATAATCCTACATTGTGTGGATCAGTCTAGGGGTTAGGGGGCCAAATTTTTGGGTGCAATTTTGCTTTTAGTTTTTCTCTTATCCTCGTGGTATGACCCCTCTGTCACCCCAGAATGAAAGGGGCGATCTATTTGTTGAAGGGTATTTTGAGGATTCTATTTTGAAAAATAACTCTAGAGAATAAAGGTTTTATTTCTAGCCGTCACAGTAGTACACTTCTGGATCTGATTATTCTAGTTGCCAGAGAGAGTTATGATAACGGACGATCTCTTCTTTATTCAGTATGCCCGAGGTTGCATGACTTGATCTGAACGGCGTAAATCTGTGTGTTTGTATTGTTGATCTCAATTGCTATTTTTTTTAATTCCCAAACATTTTCCATTTTTTGACATTTCTATTTTTTAGATGTTTTACATTTTTAGGTCTAATACATTCCATATTACATCGATCGTGTGTGCCCATATCAGGGTCTTGCTATAATCAATAACAAGCCTTAATATTCTAATCATTGTTAATGGTAAACGAGCTAGATGATCATATTAGATCTAGATGTATACTCCATGGTGATCTAATCTCAACATACCTTTTCATCATAGCCATTGATAAGATTTTCCTACATTATTATCAAGGAAAGTCCATACAAAGTACATTTAGGACAACCATTACGAATTTCAATTGTTTGCAATGTGTTGATACTTCAATATTATCATATGCAGATGGATGCTCTCACATTATTCTCTGCACCACCCTCTCATGTTTTGCATTACTACCCCGTCTACACATCAACATCTTCAAATCCTTTATTTGTACCTAAGATGGAGACTCTTGCCATAACCTAAGAGCAAGATTCACAAATTCTCCCTTGGAAACTTGACCCATTTTCATTTTTGTTATTTGGGTGTCCCATAAATGTCTACCACCCTTTCACGTCACAATCAATTGCCTCTTATTGATCAGATTGAGAGAAGATTGGATTAGAAGAGATCGTGGTTTCCTAGGTGCAAGCTAGGGGTGGCAAACGGTTCCAGTTCGGGTCGGGTCACCCGACCCAAAGAGGGGTAAGCCCTAACCTGACCCGGATTGAATTTGGGTCGGGTTCGGGTGACCCGTAAAATACCCGGGTCGGGTTCGGATTAACTCGTCGGGTTAAGATTTGAATTACCCGCAACTACTCCTTTTTCGATGTCCGGCTATTTATTAATAGCCACCGACAATTTATTAAGTGTTGCATAATTTCCAGGAGCTTGTCGCTTAAACCTTACCCATGACAGCGGAAAAGTATAATTAACTATATCATTTTATTAATAAAAGTAATAAAATTAACTAAAAAGTTATAGGTAAAGGAAATTGAATCCAAGACCTCTTAAAAAAGAGGACAACAATTCAAACCGTATAAGCACAACTCCACTTGCAATTGTGTGTTGAAGTTATTATATAAATTTTTATATATATAAAGAAAATAAAACAGGTTGAATTCAGGTCATTCGGGTTGATAGGCCAAACCCATACCCAACCCGGATTTTATCTAGGTCGGGTCGGGTCGGGTCAACCCGGATCCTACCTAACCCGGAATGGCCCCTACCCACACCTGGTTAAGGCGGCCGGGTTCGTGTCGTGTCGGGTCGGGCTCATTTTTCCACCCCTAGTGTAAGCTACTTTTTCTTATGAACTCCATTACAAATTTGCCAATCCCATGTTATGTTATGTTACCATCTCCCTTAGTAGTTGAACGATTATACTGATTGCATAGGTGGGCTTTTTTTGAAATGATGGCATAGAAGTTGTGTAAAGAAATTGTCTTATGGCTGGGGAACATATATGTACTCCAAAGAAATAAGGGGCTTACCTTCAATCTCTCCCTCCTCGCCAAGTAGTGGTGTTGAATTATAAAGGACCCAACTGGTGGGGGGAAATGCAATTTTTTAATCCCTATCAAGATCATTTAGAGTGTGCATTACAAATCTAAACAAGAAAACAAAGAACAAACACACCACATATTTTGCATTCTTTAGAAAAATTGTATAATATTAATGAGAATTACATTGACGAGACATTTTTTCTCAACTCCACCAAATGTGCATAATGCATCAACAATCCTTCAAGACCTAGGAGCAAATTCAGACGTAATTACCACTTGGTAAGGAACACCCTCTGCCTCTCTTAAGGACATGGTCTTTCTTTCTTTTTTCGGCATGAGGTGCCTTCTTTATATCACTTTTGATGTTTAGTTTCAAGTCACAAGAATCCTAATTATTTTAAAAATTAGAATTCATATTCCGTATTCGAATTCCAACCCAATTCTAACTCTTATTGGAAATCCAACTAAACTTTAACTACTGTATAGAAAAGTGATGGCCTTCTCACTTCACCTCTTCGTCCCAAGACCATATTACAAACACCCTATTACGATCTCAATTAGTCCCACATCAGAAAAGAACAAAAGAAATGAAAGGTTTAAGTATTAGAGGGCATCTTCACCTAACACCAATTGGTTTTGAGTTGAATGCTAGCTAATACTTAACAATTCTGGTGTGAGCCCAATGTTAGGGGCCCAGTATGGGATGAGTCCTTAGCTAGGCTAGTATTAGAGACCTAGTATGTGATGTGTTTCTAACAAATGGACTAGATTAGGGCCTAGTATGGGCTGGATCTCTAATAAATGGTATCAGATCAAGCCACATGCTACGACTCACATTACAGAATGGGCGACCTGGGAAAGTGGCGACCTAAGAGGAGGCGACTTAGTAAAGGCCACAGTGGGCCACTTAGAGTGGGCACTTCAGAGTGGGCCATCGTGGACGATGGTTGTCGAAAGCGGAAGGAACGACCTGGAAAAGGAGAGATCTAAGAAGGAGCGACCTGGTAAAGATCAGAGTAAGCAACTTAGAGTAGGCACTACAGAGTGGGCCGCTGTTGACGGCGGTTGTCGAAAGCGCGGTGGTATGTTACGATCTTAATTAGGCCCACATCGAAAAAGAACAAAAGAAATGAAAGGTTTAATTATAAGAGGGCCTCCCCACCTAATACATATTGGTTTTGGGTTGGATGCTAGCTAATACTTACCAATTATGGTGTGAGCCCAATGTTAGGGGCCCAGTATGGGATGGTTTCTTAGCTATGCTAGTGTTAGAGGCCTAGTATATGCTCGGTTTCTAACAAATGGACTAGGTTAGGAGCCTAGTATAGGCTGGGTCTCTAACACATCCCTAAATCTAAATTCAAGGCGCTACACATATAATCTATACTTCAGCTCAAATTCCCTTTGTCTTTGGCTTCAGTGACCCATACTTGTCCATTCATTACCTTTTTCTCCTGGTTGTCACCACCCCTACAGCTACCATACTGCTACTATTTGATGCTTAATTTTGCTAAACATACTTATTGGCCTACATAGAGACTCCCACCAAATAACAACTGTTTATTGATATCCTTTGCCTTTCTATCATGATCTACACCCCTACACAAATCCTCATTGCTCCTTGCAGCTTGATAAATCCAAGGTTCTTTCGATTAAGCCTATCAAGGAAGATGAGATTCATCATTACTATCTACTCTACATTTTATAATGGGATTCATGTAGATCAGGTGGCACCTGATCTAATAGATCAGGTGCCAAGACACAAAAAGGTAGGCTCCACAGCAAATACAAGCACATGTGCGACTTGTACTTTTCACTTTTTTGTATCTTGACACCTGATCTATTGATCAGGTGCCATCTTTCCTACATTAAATCCTTTTATAATATGGAAAATTTTAACTTATAACACCAAAAAACATTCTAAATAGTTAATTGAGTGTAGCCAAAGCATCATGAGATACATTCTCCATTATTGGTGGTTTTGGGTTTGAAACTCCCTACCAATAGTGCATGAGAGGATTTTTGAATTGGAGGTGCTCTTGGGGAGATTGATTATTAAAAAACAACATTTTCACACATCAAAATAGCATGAAAGTTTAAATAAAAGAAAAGTAAATCTACAATTTATAATAATGCTTAACTAATTTTGTGATCATATCAAATCTATTTTTACTCTAATTTTGAAAAAGCATGCCAACATATTTTTAAGCTCTTAAAAGTGGTGAACATGGACCATACCATTTGGGCTATAAAAGAAATACAGCTAGTATGCTTCAATTTAGTAGCTCAAATACAAAATTATTAACCCAAATTGAATCAAACAAAATTTGAAACAAAATCAAATCATACAAATTTTGAACGATTTGGTTGGATTATACAGGTTGAACTAAAATATGCTCTCCTACCACAAATGGATATGTGTATGCTTGAAACCTATATTACCTTAAATTGATTAACCATATTCGAGTTATGAGTTCTCATTGTAAGGTTTTGATGCTCACTTTATAGGAAACCTGGGTGAATCTTTATCAAGTAGACAACCGCCCATGGATATTTCAAAAATCGTTCAACCAACGAGCAAAACTAATTTCAATCTCTACTAAACTGGAAACACAAGCAATTTAATCATATAAATACAAAAAAATTGCATATCTAACATCAATATTTATACTGGTTCCATCCAATTTATGATGTATGTCTAATTTGAGAGATCATAATGCTTTAATAATCTTGGACTATAATGTACAATACTTGGTTCATGGAAACCCAAACCTGATATAAATTTACAGAAGAAAATCGAAACTATGAAACTAACTTTGACTCTCAAATAACCCTCAAACCAATTTATTTTTACCCTTTGTAGATACCACATGATTCATAAAAATAATCTTCAGTGATAGGCTTTCACACCATGGAAAAACATAGCCGAAACATCCTTAAATAACCTTTAACTGCAACCCAAAACCCACATCACATTAACTAATCCAAGTCAGATTTGGATTCCATGCGCTCGTCACCTCAGCCACTCAACATCTGACTTCTCCACGGTCATTGGATTTGAGCTGAACTAAATCTCTTGCCATCACACATCAGCTCAAGATTTAATTATGCCTCACGCGTGATGCTCCATGCGCTTGTTACGTGGCCTATGCATCACACATCATGCATGCACATGCGCTGTGCATCCATGGGCCGTACCTGAATGACAGAGGCCATACTGTGTGCGCGCGCTATTGTAGGCTGTCAAAAATTATCAAAAATGTTGACGAAAACAGACTGTGTGGGGTTGCATTGTAGCAATAGGTGGTTGGTATAAAATTATTACTAGGCTGATATAAATGTGATGTTTTGGGCTTCAAAAAACCTTCAAAAATCATGACTAATCTTTGGTTTATCTTGGATTACGTTTTGTATCACATTGTTCAATACTCCACCTTGTCACAAACATGCCTCAAAGTCTGAACCAAACTAAATCTTAAAAATCTTCACCTTCAAAATTAACCATCACACTGTAAGATAAGGCACGTGGTTAGTGAGCTTCGTATTAAGCATCACCAACTAACCGAGTGTCCAATTAATCCCCTTACCAAGGTGAATCTTTAAATTCACTACATCTCCTAAATCCACATACCTGAAGCAATTTAAAGTGTTTCTTCATATCATCTTATGGCACCTAACACCATTTAAGAAAAACCTAGTTTGAACCCTACACAAACTTTGCCTTCAGCCTATCAACTGCCAAAATTTTCTTATTAATTTTCTTGAGTTGCACTACCATGCCAACATCTTTCTTAACACAGCTCAACCCTGAGTTTGCATCCAAACTCAATACATTCATCGCATCCCTATTAACCATAAGATCTATGTATGCATGCAATGCTTATACAAAATTCATGTAGTTCTCATAGTGAGCTGGGGTCTTCAAGATGCATCAGCCCACTCTACTAGCAATCAAATCATCCACATTAAATTTAGAACCTCCACCTTGACTAAAACTTCAACTATCATCTTCAATATAACTACCTATAGTAGTAATCTTATGTGAACTCTTCCTATCAATCGTCACTCCTTTATCAAAACCTATGTCAAACATGTGATTTGGAATAATCATCTTAACCTCATTTGGCATTTCCCAGCTTTTGCCTGTTTTGGTACTTTTTAAAAGCATCGCCTATCAACATTATCGACTCGTCAAACATCACACATCAACTAACCAAGAATATCTTTATATTTGGATTCCAAACTATGTAACCTTCGATACTATTCATGTATCCTAACATGACACACTTATTTTTCTTAATATCAAACTTGTCATTCCTTATGAATATAAACTAGACGTCCAATCATACAAAAATAGTTGGGTTCCACTGGCTTCCCTATCCAAACATTCTCTGAAATTTTCCTACCGATGGCTAATGATGGAATTTTTTTCAGTACGTAAGTTTTTGTTGATATAGCTTCGGTTCAAAATCTTTTTGATACTCCAAGTGTAAATCTCAAATAACTCACCTTCTCTAGAAATGTTCTATTTATCATTTTTTGTAACTCCATTTGACTACAAATCTTCTGATATAGTGAAGTATCTTTTTACTCTTGCATCCGGTAAAATTCCTTAAACTCGATAGAGTAAACTCCGTTGGGTATTGCATTTTTCAATATAGGTTTTGATGATAAGCAAACATTATGCTTGGACTAACGTTTTGTTGATAGTGTTAAATGACCAAAAAGACCAAGCGTTGATATCAAAGTGAGATCACATAGCAAGCTTAACGTATTTACGTAATGGTGTGACAAGCCAAGGAATCAAGACGACGTAAAGACTTATATGACAAGAAGGTGGACTCGTGGCTATATTAATCAAGTGTTTGAAGATAATTTATATATTTAATGTAATATATATTTCTTGTCTTAGATTTAATATTAAATATTTGAAGATATTACACACATAAAACCCTAGGAAATAACTTAGAATTAATACGGAATTAATTCATATCAATTCCACTGGATTTATAGCCAAATCATGCATTTAAATCAATATTAGTCTACTAATGTAGATCCCCTAGTCAACTAATAGTAGTTTGGCTTATCAGAATTAGTCGACCAAAGAGTATTTACTAGTCGACTAACATTTATACTCTAGTCATCTAATATGAAACAGAGACTTTACATATGCCTGATATGTCTGGTTAGTCGACCAAAGAAGAAGTATTAGTCGACTAACTAGTTATTAGTCGACCAATGACTTAACATTAGTGGACTAATACCTGACACAAAACTGATTGTGTCTTCTGGCTTATAGATTAATGACAAGAGCTATTCTATTAATCGACTAATGGTCATTATTCGACTAATAGATATACTCAATTCAACTAATAAACTATCCATTGCACAAAATAGGATTTGTGCAAACTAGCCATTTTCTAACCATTTTAAAGGCTTTTTGATTATTCTCTTTTGTGGGGGTTTATGCCTATAAATTGAGGATTTCTAAGGAATTTTATAATAAGAAAAATAGCAGAGAATAACAACAGATAATACATTATTGCACTCTAGTGCTTGTGATTCAACTTTCTAACTTCTTGAGCCAATAGATTTCTATTATGCATTGTCATTACTAAAATCTCTAGAATAGCAATCTTATTCCCTTAGCTGTATATTTAATTACAAGCTTCATCTCCAATGCTATATACATTGTTATAATCTGCTCTGTAATGTTTTTCTCAGTGTAAGGAGTAAGCCTCGAGTGTTGAGGTAGTTGTTACTCTTAGGTTCGAGAGTGTTAACAATCTTAGGTTTACTGGGCTGGGTTTGCAATTGGTAAGATTTGCTTGTCAAGTTGTACGGCTATACTTCAGTTAACAAGTTATAATAAAAATCTTGGGTTGTATTGGCTTAGGGACCGGACGTAGGTCCGGAGTTAATCAAACCAGGATAAAATTGTGTTTGTGCTTTAATATCTAGTTTTAGTGTCCTGCACTTATTTGCTTATCTTATTTTATATTGTGAATCTGTTAATTCTCATTATTTATTATTCCGCTGCAACTATAATTTAAGAATATCTGTTGTGAGCTTATCACTAACTGTAATTATTTAGTGTTAAGCATCTCATGCACTGTTACGGACCCTGTCAAACTTGATGTTATTATCAGATCTACATACCTTTATTTTCTTTCATGTTGGGCTTTCAATAAGAGTCTTCTATATCTTGAATTTCTCAAACACATCTGACTTTTCTTTCATCATGTACACCTAAATTTTTTTGAAGAAATTATCAATAAATGATATGGAGTAATGAACTTTACCCAGAGAGTGAACTAGCACAAGACTCCAAACATCGATGTATACATACTCAAGAATCTATCATGTAAAATGTTTTTCCCACCGAAATTGACCTTCATCTACTTTCCATAGACATAAGTTCATATTTTTGATGAAACCGTACTTTCTTAAAGCTTCAAAGCTCTTTTCCGTACATGTCTAAGTCTAAGATGCCACAGTCCGGTCAAATCAATTTTCTGCGAACTCGCAACTTCAATACTGAAATCTTCCATAATGGTCGCCCCTTAATCAGCTATAAGTTTCTAACCTTTTCTCTTCCAGTGATTGGTCCTTTCGATATCTTCAGAATATTCTTCTTTATTATTGCCTTGCAACTTATAGAATCTAATGCTCCCAAAAAAACCAAAGAATCTAATGCTCCCAAAAAAACCAAAGACTTCCTCAGAAATGTGACATATGTTAGTGAGTGCACACATCATGATATCAAATATCTTGCTTCTTACTTAACCAACATCAATAGCTTTGCATGTGTCATTATTACCTATAAAAACCGAACCATCATCTTTTCTTTCATAGGTGAAGAGACACTCTTTATTTGGCATCACGTTGAACAACATCTCAAAATCCATGACTAGTGCATGACTCTTAACATCTGGCAAGCATGATATCAGTTGATTGTAGGCCTTCTCACTTCTAACTACTTCTATCTTCATGATTACAATTGACAAAATTACGGTTACTTCCTCAATGTCTCTATTCATCCTCGTTTGGTAGTCTCGCTTCTAATATATAGGTTTCTTGCAAATATAGCACAACTTGCTTCTAGTCCTTGCTCTCAATCTTATTATATCTCCACCTCTTTAACTCATTCATCCCAAAGAAAATAGGTCATGATTGTCAGATTATCTTCCCCTCAAACCAACTCCTACCATCTAATCTCTTCACTCCTAAATTTAGAGCTCCACCTTCATAACCTTAAGACTCAAAGTATATTAACCGTAAATTATGATATTGATGAATATTATATATCCTTCTAGTAACAATATTTTTAGAATCGTCCTCCCATGCTCTGACTTCAAAGTTAATCCAATGGTTCATATCTTCATTAGTAAGCCATTGAAGGTATCAATGTGATCTTTCAATAAGGTATCATCTTACATCTGAAAGCGAAGAAAATCTTTAGCAAGATTATTCTATTGATGAGTGATTTTTTAGATACAAATTCTCTGGATTGTCTCATAGTCTCTTGACTTGACTTAAGTCTCATATGGTACTTGATAAATCACCTTATCTGATAAAGTTAAGCTGAATGGTTATTATAGCCAAATCCTTTATCTCCATCTTTTCCCTCTTCAAGATATCTACATATTTTATATCGTACAACCCTCTATGGATATGATCTTTCCTCAAGAGTACATTCATCTTACACTGACATATCTCGAAATTTTTCTTACGATCGAACTTTTTAATTTCATATCACGCTTCTCCAATAGTCACATACGAACTGTTTGTATATAAAATTGAACCAAATGCTCATATAATAATACTGTTCTTTGGAGAACTCTTCACTATTGTATTAATCTAGATTGATAGACCTTTCTCTGATACTAATTGTTAGGCTCCGATATCACTTAATAATAAGACTTTATGAATCCACATCAAGTAGATTAATTACCAATAAAAATTTCAAGAATTGTTGAACCAATGAGTGATGCTAATGGTAATCTCTATAAAACCCACAACACAAGCAATATAATCATATAAACGTATTACAAAAGGAAATCACATACATTATACCAAGAGTTGTATTAGTTCTACTTAATTCTTAATATACATCCAATTAGAGAGATCACTAATACTTCAATAATCTTAAATTATAAAGTTTGTTACTTGGTTCAAGGAAAAATCAAGCCCGATATAAATTTGAAGAAGAAAATTTAAAGGAGAAAACTAACATTAGGTCTTAAACAACCCTTAAATCTTTCTATGTTTATCTTCTGTAGATGCCATATGATCTGTAAAATAGCATCCAAGGATGGGCTTTAATACCTTAGAAACCCCTAGTCAAAACACCCTTAAATAGCTTTCAAATATTACCGAAAACCCGCAAAAGGGTCCGAGTTGGATTCAAATTCTATACGGTAATGCCTCAGCTACTCTGCATCCGACTTCTCCTAGGTCACTGGATCTAAGCAAGAGTAAATCTCCTAATGCCATGCATTAGCTTCTGATTTAATCTCACTACAGGAAAAACGAATATTACCGACGGCATTTGACATCAGTGAAGGTCAAAAAGACGTCAGCGAATATAATCGATGACGATAGCTTTCCGTCAGTAGTTCCGTCAGCGGCCGGTGTAAGTAATATCATTACTGACAGCACCCATCAGTGAAACACCCCTTACGGCATACATTACCTGTCAAAGATAAAGCTTTACTGACGGCAGCGAAAGTACGAACTTTTACTGATAGCGATACAGAATCGTCAGTAACAAGATGGACTATAACTAATAGAGCCGTCAGCGCGATGGCATTTTATGCTGATGGAGCCGTCAATAATATTTGCCTCATCGCTAACACAACCATCTATGAAATGTTTCATAGCGATGATAGTCACCGTCAGTGATATAGCATTTTCAGCGGCTGCACAAGGAGTGGCTTGCACGACGGAGCTTTGCACAATGGTAGTCGTGGCAGCAGCACGGGACAGAGCACGACGATGCTGGTAGCCGGGCTCCGGCGGCAGCGGAGCTTTGCACGACGGTGTGCACATCAGCAGCATGGGAACAACACGGCGGCACTGATGGCAATGCTCTGGCAGCGGGGCTCCGGCGGTGCCGGTGGCAAAGTGTTGGGAATCTGACACAATATCAAATAACACATAAGTGTGTACAGCGGAATATATGAAAATAAAGTGTCGCCACTTAAATCAATGCAGAGTTAGGATCTTGAAAGAATCATAATAAGCAGAAGAAACCACCACAAGGCAAGACCAAGCAATCACCCAGAGAGACAAGGATTTATACTGGTTCGGCCTAACATATGGCCTATGTCCAGTTTTACGTTGTCACGATTTCTACTAGATCAGAGATAATAATACAGAGAATACACCGACTACAAATCTCTTCCAACCCAAAGTATACCCTCTCGACAAAATAACTCTAGCACTCTAGCAATTACAATGTCTCATCAATACAACCAATGTAAAGACCTTATCAGAGACTCTAGAACAAGAAATACATCTAGTATACAATTGACGACCTTTTTTGAATTTTTTCCTATGTGTCACCCAAAATGTGACTAGGACAAAAGCCGATGACTGTGCTTGATGACTAAGATATGGCCTTCTTCTTTTTTTTACAGACCAAAAAACAAAAACAAAAAACAAATAACCTCACGTTAATTATTCCCACATTCTCAAATAACAAATTACCCAAATAACAAATTACCCAAATCCACATGTTCTCAAATAACAATTTTTCCCACATTAATTACAAACCCCATGTTCTCCATGTTCTCCATGTTCTCCGTGTTCCAAATAACCATATAACAAATTCATTAGTTCTCCATGTGGGGGTAAAACCAAATAACAAATAACAATGTCACCAATTACCAAATTCCACATGTTCACCAAGTAAATTAACAATAGAAATTTTGGGTAATAAAACTTAATTTTGCTCTTGAACTAAAATTTTTGGAAATTGAAAATTTAGCGGTGTACTAAATTTGTTGATGAACTAAGATTTTTGTGATGAACTAAATTCCTTGGGATGAGCTAAATTTTCAGGAAACTAAGCTTTGACATGGGAATATCTTAAATGAACCAAGCCCTATGGGCACGGGTTATGACTAGTCCTCTCCCAAAACTCGTAGTCACCTCGAAACACGTTCATCGCCTATCGCCGTTAAAAGATCCGCTTCTCTCTAGAAGACACAAGGAATTCTTCTTAATTATCCTTCGCGTGCCGTCAAAGATGTATCGCTTGGTATTTATATCAAAGGAATCCTTCCTAGGGTAGTAGAGGATGTTTTAGATCATGTCCACCCGATTTAACCCTAATAGAAATCAAAGGTCCAGGTTAGAAGCTGAAATCTGGGCATATTAGGGTTTCTGGGCATCGGCACGACCGTGCTGATATGTGGCATGGCTGTGCGTAGAACTGAAGTAACCTACCTGTATCCCCAGAGCAATCGGCACGGCCTTGTTGACAGTTTGGCACGGCTCGGCATGGCCTTGTTGACAGTTTGGCACGGCCTTGTCCAAATAAAACAGAGAGTTATCTGCATGTGCTGCTAGATGATTTAGGGTTAATATTGCATATTTAACCCCTCATTTAGTATCATTTTGTGCATATATAATGCGTATTTGGCTTCTAATACATGCATATTAAGAATAATCATAATTATTAGAAGAATCTCTTTATCTGTGCACAAAATACAATTTTACTATTTTTGTCTTCTCATATTTTTAATGCGTAGATCTCAATTTTACGATTACAACGGCTATTTTTCCATTTTATGATATCAGTGCTATTTCTAGGAATTTTTAAAGGTAAAATACTATTTAAATGAAGAAATACGACCGAAATATGGAGAAATACGAGCCCTGCTCAGTGACTAGGCCATATGGTAACATATGGTCGACTCACGTCTAAATCCGACGAAGCTGGCAGAAGGCAGACATGGCTTTACCTCAGCCATGGATCATCGAATCTGACGGATGAGATCATCTTCGCATTGAAGTCAAACTCAGCCAAATGGACGGGTTCTTCGGGGACACGTGGTGCCATCTAGTTAAATCTTGCCGAAATCCAACTTCCCAGATCAAGCGGAAGCAGGTGCAAAGCGGAGCGTCGATCCGCTTGGACACGTGGCATGACGACGTTCGATCGCGCCTTGATTGAACGGTTGTCATTTGAAGCGGCTATTCGGTGTGTGTTTGAGTGCTATTAGATGCGGTTTTAGATCTGCTAACGACTTAAAACCACAATCTCTATATGTAAGCATATTTTGCCGGGGTTTTGGGGTATTCTTTGCATATTTTGAGCTTTTAGAAGCGTATTTGGTCGTAAATTTTGGAGGTCATGGGGACAGAGGCAGATGCTATTTTTTGAATGAGATCTAGGGTTCAATTGGAGAGATTTGGTGATAAATTTCTTATCTTTTCTCTTGTATTTGGAGTATTAGACGCATATTTTATGTATTTGATGATGTATTTGTCTATGACTATTGATTCTTTTCTCTACATGCATGGCTAATCTTTATATGTGTTGGTTGTGATGTAGTTGGGGCTATATAATCTTTGATTTTAATGTCTTTTCATCTTATTTCGCATGTTATATCACGTATTTTACTAGTTTCTACACGTATTATTCAAGTATTATCGTAGTTGGTATACTTGAATCGAATATGATCTTTGCGGTCTTATTGGTGGCGTGATCCTTGTGGACATTGACGTGATCCTTGTGGGACATAAGCTTAAATTTCTCATGAAACTAATAATTTACTCGATACTTAACAATATTCGATGAACTTTTATCGCCATGTTTTTCTACGTTCTCATACTTTTGCAGTGTGAAACGTTGAGTTATAGAAAAGATATTAATAATTATTGATTGCAAACACCCTAACGAAATTACGATCAACACATACTCTTTATAGTGGTACCCTAGTATCGATTTCTCCGTATTTATCTTAGGATTATTCTTAGTATTTAGAACTCTTGACATCATTAGTTCGCCTTCGAAAGGAAGTCGTTTCTTATCGATTAATACCCTTTAAAACTGAATTTCGTGTTTTTACAGGTCAGTTGTCCCGTGGGTACGATATCTAGACTCGTCAGGATTATTACTTGTTCGATCTCTTGCGTTTGGGAGTAGCGCTCACATATTTTGAAACGAGTCAAGTTTTTAGTGCCGTTGCCGGAGACAGCGGTATCTGTAATCTAGAACTTCAGTTTGTATAGAGGAATATTCGGTGAGACCATTCCATCTTATAGCTTCGGACTTTTATTAGGTTATTTTCGTTTTTAAATAAAAAATCAAAAAAAGAAATTCTATGGAATCTATGGCACAGACACTGGTATGATGCAAAGTTAGCAATTGAGCATAAACATAAAATGGAGAAAAACAAGATCGTTAACTTCAATCAGATAGACCGTGAAACTTTCTACCAGACCTAGAGGAGGTTCACAGAGCTAGTATTGGGTTATCCACAGCATGTGTATACAAAGAAAGAGCTTTTAGAGTCCTTCTACTTTGGACTACAACCAAAGCTCCATGAAATTTTGGGAATTATGACGCCGACAAAAGCTTGGAAGTACATGATGACCCTACAAGAGAATGATCAAATAATTAATAAGACTTCAGAGAGTGAGCCAACAGAGCTTTCTTGCGATGACATTGGAGCATGCATTGACCAGGGAGAGCAATGCGTAGACGTACCCTTGTAACTCTTGAAAGATGAGGTTAAATCCCAAGAATTTCAGCAAAATTTCCTTAATCGGAGTCATCAAATTTAACAAATAATTGAAAATCTTACTTTGATGGCTACTTGCTTAGAAGAAAGTAATACTTTTGAAATTCAACTTCAAGTATCTAATATGGGTTCATCTTCTATTGCAGGTATACAGAGCTAGCCATGTCATATTGAAAGCACATATCAAGATATTAACATGGCAGGGAGTGTGTGCAAAGAAGGAGAGGACGAACAAACAATTTTGGATGAACAGGAGGAAGAGACAACAATAATATTTCATTCCTCTCCCAGTTTTTTCCACCCAGTTTTTTCCCAGAATCTTTCATTCCTCTCCCATATGGCTAAGCATCATACCAAGAATAGTGTAAATTTTTCAGGGAGTAGTCATCAACATGCTTTACTTTATTTTACTTATTTTGATAACTATATTTGGAATATGTTTATTGAGAAGAAATTTAGACTAAATTGGACTAAAATAACTCATCTCTTGCAGGACATAAGTAATCACTTTATAGAGATGCTGGGTATTCTGTTGCTACGGTCCAATTTAGCTAGTGGAGGAAGAATACTCGTCGAAGAGTGCAAGGAGCAGATAGAACAATTTCATCCACCATTAAAGATTCGTGATCCGCCATTTGACCACGGTGTGTTCTTTCCAGTAGTATAGGTTTTTTATGCTTTTTAGGATATTTGCTTTTGAATAAACTTGTATCATTTTCGACATTGAGTACAATGTCCATCTCTTTAGTTGGGGAGAGTGAGATCTGGGATTTTTTTCTTTAAAAAAAAGAAAACGATAGAAAAGAATCCATCACAATTTTTCCATCATTTAATACTCCTTCAAGCATCACATTATCATATGATTATGTATTGATCGAATTCTTGAAATTATTTATGGCTTGAATTAATTATGTTCCTCTCATGAAATTAATCATTGTATGTTCCTCTCATCGAATTCTTGAAATCATTGTATTATCATATGTCTTTTATGAAAAATTTCAATTGCCATGATTAATATCTTGAAATAGTTTGAATTTATTTCATGCAAGTTATTGTGATACATAAGTTTAAAGTGGACGTGATTGATTGGATTAGTCTTTTTATTGAAGAGGAATTTGGTTAAGTCTAAAGTTTATTGGATAAGTCTGACAGATTAATCTGATTGATTAGTAAAGTTTAAAGGCAACCATGGCTTTATCTCAGCCATGGATCATCGAATCTGATGGACGAGATCATCTTCGCATCGGAGTCAGACTCAGCCAAATGGATGGGTTCTTCAAGGACACGTGGCGACATCTAGTTAAATCTTGCCGAAATCCAACTTCCCAGATCAAGCGGAAGCGGGTGCAAAGCGGCGCGTCGATCCGTCTGGACACATGGCACAACGACGTACGATTGCGCCTCGATCGAATGGTCGTCATTTGAAGCGGTTATTGGGTGCGGGGTTGAGTGCCACTGGATGCTGTTTTAGATCCGCTAATGACTTAAAACCTGCAATCTATATGTAAGCATATTTTGCTAGGGTTTTAGGGCATTCTTTGTGTATTTTAAGCTTTTGGAAGCGTATTTGGCCGTAACTTTTGGAAGCCCTGGAGACAGAGGGAGAGGCTATTTTCTAAAGGAGATCTAGGGTTCAATTGGATAGATTTGATGATAAATTTCTTATATTTTCTCTTGTATATGGAGTATTAGACACGTATTTTATGTATTTGATGATATATTTATCTATAAATATTGATTCTTTTCTCCCTATGAGTGGCTAATCTTCATTTGTTTTGGTTGTGATGTAGTTAGGGTTATGTAATCTTTGATTTTAATGTTTTTGCCCTATTTTGCATGTTATCGCATATTTTACTAGTTTCTACTCATATTATTCAAGTATTATCGTAGTTGATATACTTGAATCGAATATGATCTTTGCGAACTTATTGGTGGCTGATCCTTGCAGGCATTGTAATGACCCTTGCGGGCACATAAGCTTAAATTCCTCATGAAATTACTAATTAACTCGATACTTATGGCACTTTTCGATGAACTTTTATCGCCATATTTTCCGACGTTCTCATACCCTTGTGGGGTGAAACATTGAGTTATAGAAAAGATATTAATAATAATTGATTGCAAAGCCCCTAATTAAATTACAACCAACACATACTCTCCATAGTGGTATCCTAGTATTGACTTCTCCGTAGTTATGTTAGGATTATTCTTAGTATTTAGAACTCTTGACACCATTAATTTACCTTCGAAAGGTGGTCATTTCTTATCGATTAATACTCTTTATAAACTGAAATTCGTGGTTTTACAGGTCTGTTGTCCCATGGATATGATACCTGGACTCATCAGGATGATTCACATATTTCTAGACGAGTTACTAGACCCGCACGACTGTGTTGGATATAACACGGTCCTATCCAATCTGCGATAGAAAAGTTGATACTCCTGTACTGACACGCACGGCCATGCCAAAACTAGCACGGTCGTGTCACCTTCCAGATTTCAAATTTGAAGCACTAATCAATAAAGTCTACCCTACTTCAAACTTCTTCAACAACGATGGCACATATGGCTCTCTCTGCAACTCTACACAAATACCAAACATCTCTATCTAGATCTAGAATTTACAAAACTCACATGACAACGTGAAAACATCAACCACCTACCATGTATAAATCAAGCTCAAGCAATACCTGAGCTTGACTGCGTGAATGATCTTCGTGAGCATATCTGTAGGATTATGATCCGTCGAGACCTTCTCTAGTGCAGTCACCTTCTTCTCTTCTTGAAGAAAAAAGTCTCGCACTTCTATAAGCTTGGTCCTTGAACTGCAGGCTTGATGCTCTACCAAGTAGATTGCGCTCTGACTGTCGCAATAAACCTTTTCACTTCTTACGGTACACCCAGGTCTCTTAGTATACTTCTCATGTACTTGCCTTCCTTAATCATTTCAACTGCAGCTATTAGTTCTGCCTCCGTAGTTGACAATGCTACAATGGACTGAAGGATCAATCTCCAAGATATCATGGCATCGCAGCAGTACACAATATGAACACATACCCAGTCGCAGATATCCTTCTGTATCTGTCACCTGCATAATCTGAATCACAGAATCCAGATATCACCAACATGTCTCATTTATCAAACATAAACCAACGCTGGCCGTTCCCTTCAGATATCTCAGTATTCATTTCACAGCCTATCAGTGTTCCTTTCCTGGATTCACCATGTACCTGTTGACGACTCCAACTGCCTGAGATAAGTCTGGGTGTATACAAACCATGGCATATATCAGACTTCCTACGGTGCTAGCATAGGAGACTGTAGACATGTAGCGTGTCTCCTCTTTGGTGATAGGTGACAGTCTCGCAGAAAGCTGGAAGTGAGCTCCTAGCGGTGTCGTGACAGTCTTCGCCTTCTCCATTCTATAGCGTGCTAGGACTTTCTTGATGTAGCCCTCCTGGCTTAGTCTCAACTCCCCATTCTTTCTGTCCATGCTGATTTCCATACCAAGGATCTTCTTCGCATGCCATAAATCCTTTATGTCAAACTCTTCTGCAAGCTTCCCCTTCAACCTATTAATTCTCTCTTTGTCCCATGACGCAATCAGCATATCGTCAATGTACATGAACACGTATATCCTTGACCCACCATCATGTGTGCGAACATAAACACACTAGTCCTTTATACTGCAGTCGAAACAAATGTTCATCATGAAGGAAACAACTCTCGTATACCACTACCTTGGACTCTGTTTTAAACCGTATAAGGATTTCTTCAGCTTGCATACCTTCTGCTCTTGTCCATCCATCACGGAGACTTCAGGTTGGCGCATGTATATTTCTTCATCAAACTCTCAATGTAAGAACACGGTCTTAACATCCAGCTGCTCTATCTTTAAGTCCTGAGCTGCTATCTAGGCCAACAACACACGAATGGACTTATGCCTCACCACAGGTAAGAAGATTTTATTATAGTCTTCTCCCTTCCTCTGCGTTAATCCATTAGCAACCAGCCAAACTTTGTATCTCACATTGCCGACATCTCCTTCCTTGACCTTGTATACCCACTTGCAACCACTGGCCTTTCCGTCCTTGGGAATTCTATCAATTCCCAAGTACCATTCTTGTAGAGGGATTCCATCTCCTCCTCCATCGCCTACGCCACTCTGCAACTACACTCGATGTTTGGGCTTCATCAAAGGTCAGTGGCTCCTTATGCTCTATGTTCAGGGCATATGCTTGCATGTCTTCAAATGCAAATGTAGAAGCAGAATAATTCCACTCACCCAATCTCTCTGATGATCCCCTACTCCTCAATGACCTCCGCACATGCAGCTGACCTGGACAGGAACCTCATCATGATTCTGAATATGATATGTCTGTATCTGCTATCTCGCATCAGCCGGGTCCTGACCTGCTTCAGCATCTCGTGTCTCTATCTTAAGGGTAGGTGACTCAACTTCAGTGGCAATCTCCTCAGGCATGTTTACGGTCTGAATGAGTCATCTCCAGCATGACCATCGACAACTCATCAAATGTGACATGCCTACTGGTGAACGTCTTATTGGACACATGATCCATCAACATGTATCTCTTCACTCCCTCTTGATATCAAGAAAGATGGCCTTCATGACCCTCGAATCAAGCTTGTCTTTCTTCTGCAAGGCATAGGCAGGACATCCAAATATCCTCAAGTACCAGTCTTCCATGTCCATACCTCCTCGGGAATTTTGAAACTGATCGTCAATGATGGTAGTCTGTTCACGAGATACACTGCGATAGTCACATCTTCACCCCAATATTCTTTAGGAAATCCAGCAGTAAGCATCAAGCATCATCACTTCTCCATCGGTGTACAGTTTAATCTCTTTGCAACACCATTGACTATGGATCTCCAGGCTTAGTATAGTGCCATAAAATAACGTGAGATCTGCAGAATTATTTGAACACCCTCGAGGTGTACTCACCACCGTTGTCTAATCTTAAAACCTTGACTGCTCTCCTTGTCTGCTTTTCAACAAAGGCTCTCCAAGCCTTAAACTTCTCGAAGACTTGATCTTTTGATTTCATCAGATATCCACACATTCCTCCAGAAATCATCAATGAAGGAAACAAAGTACTTCGCTCCCCCAATGGTAGGTACCGAAGTTGGCCCCCATACATCTGAATGTACATAGTCAAGTGGTCCTTTGCTGCTATGCTCTGCAATCCTAAAGCGTGTCTTTGTCAGCTTGCCTTCTACACACTTCTTGTAGAACTCCAATCTCTCATCTCTAGTCAGCTTCCTTTTGCGAATCACATTCAATGACTTCTCACTTGGATGTCCCAGGTGAAGATGCCATAGCTTTGTTGATTCTACATCATCTGTGCCCTGAGAGATGCTAGCATCACCATCCACGGTATGCCCCTGCAGCGCATATAAGTTTTGTACTCTCCTTCCTTTCATCACGATAAGAGAACCCTTAGACACTTTCAATAGATCACATTCTATTACCGTCCTGCACCCAAGTCCAGCTAAAGCTCCAATAAAAATTAGACTCATTTTCAAGTCGGGTACATGACACACATCTGTAAGTGTCCTAATGGCCTCATCATGCATTTTGATCCGTACATCTCAAATTCCTACTGTCTTGCAAGCCATATTATTCCCCATCAGAACATTGCCAACTTCTCTGGAACAATATGAGATGAACCAACTCCTGTGTAGAGTCATGTGGAAGGAGCAACTTGAATCCAAAAACCATGAGATCCCTAGATCTCCCAATACAGTCGTCATCAGAATCTCACCATCATCACTGCTCTTCCTACTGATTCCCACCGAGGCAGAATCAGAAACTTCATACTTGCCTTTTCCATCTTTCGCTTATGGCAGTCTCGTTTTTAATGTCATGTCTCCGTGCACAAGTGACACATGTCCATGCGCCCTTGTGAGTTAGATCTTGAGTGACACCTGTCCTTTCTAAAACCATGACCACCTCTGGAATCCTAACGTTCCCCTGATGAAGAGTGCATCCCCTTGATCACTACTTTCTCGTCCAGTCACTTTGACACAAAGAACTTCAGAGTGTACCACAGACTCTACCTCCTTCAAAGATAAAGATTTATGCTCATATACCATGAACTTGACCAATGGGTCGAAATCATCCGTCAAAAAGTATAGCAATATCATCGCCAAATGTTCGTCCTCGATGTTTACCCACATACTCTGCAAATCAGACACAATCTTCATGAAAGCATCAATGTGATCCTTAACATGGGTGCCCTCTCTCATCTTCAGCACATATAACTGTTGCATTAGATACAACCTGCTCGTCAGATTCTTCTTTGCATAGAGCGCCTCAAGCTTCTTCCAAAGCTTCTCCATAGTAGCCTTCTCAGACACCTTTCTGAGCACTTCATCCAAAAGTGATAACTGCAGTGCGCTCAATGTCTTTCGCTCCATCTCAACCCTCTGCACCTCCATGACATTCTTGTCAGAACTGTCTTTCTCAAAGACAATTTGTGAGCATCAATCTCATATAAGAAAAGCCTTTATATTTAATCTCCAAAGATTGAAGTCGTTTCTCCTCGTGAACTTGTCTATCTTGAATGATGTGGTAGAAGACGACATCTCGACTCCCTACTTCTTCCTTACCAATAGTTCTGATACTACTTGTTGGGAATCTGACAAAATATCAAACAATACCTAAGTATGCACAGCGAAATATATGAAAATAAAGTGTCGCCAACTAAATCAATGCAGAGTTAGGATCTTGAAAGGATCATAAGAAGCACAAGAAACCACCATAAGACAGACTAAGAACAAACGGAGAGGCAAGGATGTATACTGGTTCGGCCCAACCCATGACATACGTCCAGTCTTCCGTTGTCATGGTTTCCACTAGATCAGAGATGATAATACAGAGAATACACCGACTACAAATCTCCTCCAAACCAATATATGCCCTCTCGAAAAAATAACTCTAACACTCTAGCAATTACAATGTCTCATGCACACAACCAATGGATAGATCTTACCAGAGACGCTAGAACAAGGAATACATCATATCTCAAAGTTTGTAGTCACCTTGAAGCACTTTCATCGCCTATCACCGGTAAAAGATCCGCTTCTCTCTAGAAGACACAAGGAATTCTTCTTAATTCTCCATTGGGTGCCGTCAAAGATCTATCTCTTGGTATTTATATCATAGGAATCCTTCCTAGGGTAATAGAGGACGTTTTAGATAATATCCATCAGATTTAACTCTAATAGAAACCAACGGTCCACATTAAAAGCTGAAATCTGGGCGTATTAAGGTTTTTGGGTATCGACACGACCGTGCTAATATGCGGCATGGTCGTGCACAGAATTACGTAACCTGCATGTAGCCCCAGAGTAATCGGCACGGCAGTGTTAACAGTCTGCATGGTCGTGTCCAAATAAAACAAAGAGTTGCATGCCTGTACTGCTAGACCTGTACAGCCGTGTTGGATATCACGATCGTATTCAATCTGTGATAGAAAGATGATACTCCTGTACTGACACGCATAGCCGTTCACCTCCTAGATTTCAAATTTGAAGCACTAATCAACACGGAGCGCATGGTGGCACGGGACTCATTGCACCACCGTGGGGACTTTGGGCACTGGTGTGGACTCACATCACCGTAGTACATATACTGTAACTAAGTTCGTAAAGCTACACACAAAAAACTTATATAAACTACATCTAGTTTTTTGTTCTGCCCCATGTGCAATTAAACAATAACTATCACTAACGGCAACCTCAGCAAAAGCATGTCTTTTGCTGATGGTGGCCGTCAACAAATACCCAACTTTTACTGACGAAAATGTGGTCGTCAGAGAGCATTACGTGGACAATTGTGCCAACCTTTCGCTGATGGTTAAGCTCTTCCGTCAGTGAAAGTCGAACTTTCGCTGACTGTGGCCGTCAGAAAAAGTTGGACTTTCACTGACGGTAACGTTGTTGTCAACGAAAGTATTGGGTGCGCAATGACGCCAACCATTCGCTGACAAGAAGGAGATTTCGTCAGCAAAAGTTGTACTTTCTCTGATAGTGACCGTCAGCAAAAGTCTGACTTATACTGACGGAATCACCTTACGTCAGCAAAAGAATTTTACCGACGAGAAAAAATTTCTGTCAGTGAATGTCTGACATTTACTGACAGAAATTGTAGCCGTCATTGAAATCCCATCAGTAAAAGTCATTTTTCGTATAGTGACTTGCCTCATGTGTGATGCTCCGTGCATTGGCCATGTGGCATATGCATCATGCACATCATGTGCCATACACAGGGGTATGATGTGGCATCGTGGGCCACCAAACATTGTCAAAAAATATGAAAAAGGAGAATGGGATAGGCTAACATAAAATTATAGTTGGGCTGAGATAAAATATGTTTCAAAAAGACTTCAGAAAATTCTAAATAAACTTGTGTTTATCTTGGATTATTTTGAGTGTTTTGTATCACATTTTTCAACACTAACATATCTAGTCATATTTCTGTCTTTTAATTTACATGGCGTGGCACTAATCCAATCTCTAATTCTTTTCCATAACACTAGTTTAAACACTTGAAAGATGCAAGACATAAGCTCTAGCATCCATTTGTGTCCACCGGTCATCGATTATCTGGGCTATGTATGTTATTACCAGCTTACACTCTTGGTAAGATGCACTGCACTTTTGCTTTAGTAATTTAGTCAATGGGGTTTTCACATTTGGCACCTTATCTTTCCCTTGAAATAAAAACAACAACATGACACATTTCTGATTAGAGAGGATTTGCTCATTTCTTTATATGGGTCAAGAGTCTGGAGAGTTAGAACGACATCAATGAATGAATTGTTTTATTTCCAGTTATGTATTGCAATATTTATTTTGTTTCTTTGAAGATATTCTTTCCTATTGTGCACTCTACTAAGCACAGCCTACCATCAAAAATATTGAACATACTAATATTATCATCTCCTAATCTAATCAATGCGGTACTAAATACATTCTCCACTTCCTTGCCAAACCCTACTTCAACCACTTGAAAGGATAAGAGACAGAATCTCTAATATCTATTTGTGTTGCTCTGTTTTCAATATCTTGTCTGTTTTTGGAGAAAGGTCAAAGCTTACAAGCCCCCAACAGGAGAAACAAACCCCCACTAAAGTCGGAAAAAGAAACTCACGTAAGGAGAATTACATCCTACAAATAAACCTGGCTTCATGCGGAAGGATTGGCTCCGTCAAATTAATTCTTGCTTCATTTCTTTGCCGGTTAAGCTATGCTCCGTTGGCAATTATCTTGTCTATGTATGTTAATGACCAGCTTACACTTTTGGTAAGATGCCATGTATGTTTTCTCTAGCAATATATTCAATGGAGGTTTCAATTTAGAAACCATGTCTTTCCCTTAAAAATAAAAGGAATACATGATTTATATTCCATCAGAAAGAAGGTGATTATTTCTTTATAGGGGTCAGTCTATGTAGATTTAGAACAGATTAATGAATGAATTACTGTATTTCCAGTTATGTATTGCAATATATACTTTTTTTATTGAATATATTCTTTCATATTGCACAATGAGCCTAAGCACAGCCTATCATTAAAAATATTGAACAAACGAATATGCCAATTCAGCCTAACTAGGCCTCAACAAATTCCTCCCAATAATGAAAAGGGGAATGACCATGTGAAAAAACAATTCATACCTATCTAACCGATCTATTTTCTCAAAAGAAGATTAACGTTGAGATGTTAAATATACTCACAATGCATGGAAAAAATGCAGCGAAAGTATCTTCATCTCCTAAGAACTGCAACTACTGCTTCGTGGCAAAAGCTCTTCAATGCTGACTTTCATATTAGGTGTTAACCCATCCTTTTTGAACATTCCATCAAGGACATCAACCTCCACTGAAAATACTGCACACACTGGCCGGTGATCAGAAAACCTAGATTCGCCACGAATGTAAGATAATTGCATAATCCCATCACCATGCCATAGTATGCGGTCACACCTGATGAGTCATTTGATTCATAAATCAAGTAATGTAGAAAAAACTCTGAAATGAAACATTATGACATGTCACCGCACGAAATGAGATCAATGAAAAATGGTCTCGTTCGGAGTTTATGAGGTAATAGAACACTCGTAAGAATATTCAATTGTAAATGTGAAACATTTGGTTGTGGTATTTGAGTGTTCAGATTAACCTGAGAGGAAATTAGATTATGCATGCATGCCTAATTGGTATATGAATTCATACATATGAACCTACCAACTAGCATCCTCTGACTACTTTCAGACAACTAATTGGTCCATGGGACTAGATGGGGGATTATACATAATGTAATACCATATAGTACGTGCACACAAGCACGACACCACCACACATGCACATAAAACGTGCTTTACGAGTTTAAATAGTTAGTACATAGCAAGATTGTGATGCATTTTTACATATCATTTTCCCATCATAAGGACTAATTGAGCTTGAAATGCTATATCATCAATAACAAAGTCTTATACAATAAGGAAGTTGCAGTTATTGTTGAGAGATCATTGTTGATGGGGAAAAAGTCACTTAATAATGGAATGCAGCCGACATGTTGATGATGAGAGTTATCAACATCACTGAGTAGAGATATTTTAATGTAGTTTCAAAATAGATTCATTTTATATATCAAATTTTCAAAAGAATAAAAGCGAATACAAAGAATTCTTCCCTAAATTCCATTGAGTTAGGAAATAACCATGTTACATGGACATGGACATACCGATATAGGGATGCCATGACATAGCATGATGATACTTGAGTAAATTCTAGAAAGCATACTAAAATAGGAGTATCATGTTCTGTCTGGTAGTATCAGATATGATACTGCCTTGATGATTGAAGTATTTGTGCTTTAAAGGAAACATGTGATGTGTACCATGCTGGAGTTCTTCTCTTCTTTTTACAGGTTGCAGTGTCCCCAGCATAAGCATCTGAATTGTTGGAGTACTTGTACGTTGGAGCGAAATAAATTTTTCCTTCATTCCATCCGTTGAACACTCGGCCAGCTTCTCTTTCAATTTTAAGCTATCAAAAGAAATATAGAAAAACATTGGAGTAGCATAGACCTAGTTCATATTAAACCATAGGATATTGAACAAAGATATTTACATCATGGGAATATAAAATATCATATTGGAAATACCTGATCTTTCTCTAAAAGGGCATCCCAATTGTCGTGCTCAAGTAACTGCTTTGTCTCTGAGTAGCTTAATGCAATTCGGTAATTCAAGTCTCCCAACCATATGACCCGGCTGGTGAGTCACGGGTATGATGAAAATGAAAACTTAGTAATTTTAGCAAGTTTAGTGCATTTTTCTTTCGACGTTATAGTGACAGAGATGCTTACTCATGGTCAAGTATCTTCTCAGGGTTTCTTTGCCTTGGCCTCTTGCAGATTCTTGGAAACTGCGTATTCTTTAGTATCTCTATCACATCAGCATTTCTTCTTCGCTCGTCTCCTTCTTTCTCCCCTGAAGCGAGGTGACTACAGACGAAACAAAAGCTGGTCTGATACAAAGACATGCTCACAGATATACACCCCTGCAAACAATGTCCGGTATCTAAAAACTTGACCGCGTACATATTTTTAATCATATTCAATCAACATAGAAACTGTAAATATATATGAATACGGTAACTCCAGAAATGATAAATATTTCACCAACAATGTAGGCAATGATGAATTATTATGTGGATTAATCTCCTAAAAATTATAATATTGCATAATCATACTCACCTTATTACCAAGGTATCCCATGACACCACGACCTATGCATGAAACCCGTAAATGACCAATATGCTGAACAAGTTCTCTCCTCACCCAAACGGTGACAAAAATCCCCACCATCTGTTTGCAAGCAACAAGGCTATACTTCATCTGGCTAGCTGAAGTAGTAGCTGATATATCTGACACCATGAAGCTACTTGATTCTTCTTCTTCTTCCGAAGAGTAATTATCATCGACGTAGGCTTGTGTGCACACGAAGCACGAGTGTCTGTAGTATTTCTTTGACGGCTCCGAAGGGCAGTTGCAGACCTTAAGTCGTCTTCCTTGGTCAGTTTTGAATGTTCTGCTTACTGATTTTAGCGATGGCTTCTGGAAGAACAATAGGCTACTCATAGTCCTTTGCTCTTTGGATGAAGACTCCGGTCCTGAAAGCGGAGAGGAGAAGCTTGTTGGATGGTTAAGTGGTGTGTTTGGGCAGCTAGCGATGCAGGGCACAGATGGCTGGTTTAAGGCCTGATTGATGAGATCAAGCCACTTTGCAGCGGGCTGGTTGTCTTCGATTACAAGCACATTTCCAGCATTCAGAGGGACAATTTCCTGAAAGCTGACGGATCCACACAGAACAATGAGGTACATAAAACTTAATAGAGTGTCAACCAATATACATAAATACAAACTACATATATACATACATACAAGAATGTGATTTTGTTATAAAAAAGACTATTTGGTTTAGATGAAAGATACACCTTATATATTAGTTTTCAGATTGTTCCCAGGAAATAAAGTCATTATAACAAAAGCAACGATTCGGTGATGCAATCAAAAGTTGAAGAACACGAGATTTTGAATATAAAAAAGGATATAAAATAAACACTAAAGGGAGCGACAATAGAGACTTACTACAGTTCCATCACACTCTAAATTGAAGTGCTATAAAATGTGAAACTAGTGAATTATCATATATAATGATATATGTCTTACCCTAAAACATAAATATCTGATTGGTCATCAACTGGAAGAAAATCGTTTAGATTTTGTCCAAAGTGAGGGGGTTTTCCTCCAACATTCCATGTGGCAACAAATATCCTGCCAAATTAAAGAACAGCATGTGGACACAATAAGGACAGGTAAAAGCCTGAAGAACTGACAGAATAAGGGGACGAATGTATATGAGCATCGGATTACCTCAAAGCTCTCGTATTCAAATTATTCGTGAAATCACTGAAACGTAACTTCTCTAATTGCGTAGTTGAATCTGCTTCTTAATTTCAGGTTCCAGAAAAAAAGAGCGGAGATAAATGAATGTTTTTTGGCTGGAGAAAAATCAGAAAAGTGTTCAACAAATTGAAAGCAAAACATTAATAAGATAAGAGATATACCTGAAAAGCTTTTCCTGAGAGTAGGAGAGGAAGTTTTTGAGAAATCTGTGCTCTCACAATATTCAACTGTTTTTGTTTGACATAACAGATATTAGACGTTAGAATCGAGAAGTGAAATAAAAAGGTTCACATTGTAGACCATCACATAACGTGCCAGTGGATGCTAAAACCGCATTCAAAATAACATACTTTTTCTCCTGAAAAAAAATATCATGCTTATAGAAGAATTTTTCATGCTTGCTTTTCTAGTTTAATGTATATAGTTTTGTTGATTAATATGGTGGCCAACACCCAGCAACTCCCCTCAATGCAGGCAATCAAACATTTTGGATGGAGAAAACTACGCCAAAATATATTGGAAGCAACCCATAAACATGTTAGCTGGCTTATCAAAAGTACATTAACACTAATGTTAATTGACATTTTTCCCGATCCAAATACACCAACAAGGTTGATGAAGGTCGTAAAACATGAGACCAATATGACAATATAGCGAATATTTAAAATCCTGAAATACAGATGATTTATTGGCACATAAATAGACAGCAACATTTGTGCATGTCAGTGACCGTGAATCGCCATAAATGTGCCATCTATGTACTACTATAACATGACATGGAAAGTACAGCACCTAACGATGCATATCCTGTAAATTTTCATTTAGAATGACAGACATTAGGTTTCAATTGTTTAAAATACAATGATCATGAAAATTAACATTTCATGCATTTTCAACTTCAACTTCCCATGGAGAAGGCTTAATATATCTCGCATCATGGTAGCAACATATACCAAGTTTTTTCTAATAAATATAGTTTATAAACATGGTCATCATAGCAAAATTATTGATGGAAATTTTGCATTCATATGAGCGTAACGCATATTGAACAATGGTAGAACAAGTGTAAAACTTGCATTTCGAAAATTTCCCAATAAACGTTGCGCAATTTGTTTACTCGGTGTTGTGCCATATGCATGTCGGATACCTGACATAATACTTCTGTCTTCATTGAATATTTTGAGTTTTTGATAAATAGAAGATACGATTGCACTCTCTGTATCTTACTTTTGATTTCCCAATCAAAATTGAAATTTCAAGCCCAACATATCAGACTCCCAACAAAAACAGAAAGGTACTCTAGCGAAGGAGACAAATAGTATTCCGATATGGCATAAATGGTAAGAACAAGGTTGATCAAGTCATGCATGTAAGAAACATAAAAATTCGCAACCAACCAGAGATAGATGTCATGCTCTCATTCCCTTTGGGTGTTTTCTTCTCTTTCGTGCAAAAGATTCTCGGGAAAAAAGACTGCAATTACCACAAAGACAGAAAAATCTTAGCATGTTCTATTAAAAGCCTAAAGCTCATCTTTGTCAGCCAAACATATGATGGCTTTGAAATTGTTGAATATGGATTTCCTTTGTTTTTAGGAATTTCATTATCTGTAGCTTAAGTTGAACAGTGTGGATTTTCAATTTACAGGACTAAGCATTGATCTCGCAAGGAGAGGAAGCAAGTGAATTCGTTATAGAACGAAAAACATCCCAAAAACTAAGAAAGATACCTTCTTTCTTTTATCATGTTTCAAACTCATCTCCCAAACCTCTGCTTTTCACCAGTCTTGATCCTCCTATAAAGGATAAAGCTATGAAACTTTAGATAATTAAACAGAACAAATATGTTGTAGGTCGAAACATAGAGAAAAATATCAATGAACTCAAAATTCACAAGAACGGATAAGATTTTCTGAAATCACATGATAATATAAAATTTCCCCTCATCAAATACCATTAATCAGACTAAACACGCAAAAGGAACTTGGAAAATTTGATCATGATCCCAATGCAAGCAAATTAAAATCATCAACCAAACCCCGAACAAAATTCATTAAAAAAACATCAAGATCAAACCTGTCAGAAAACCATGTTTGAGATCATGTGTTTCCAATTAAAATCTAAGAATTGGAAACAACTCATTTGATTAAAGAAGGCAATCAGAGACAACACCACCAGCCATCATCAACAACAAGAACAAAAATGTTACCAGAATCACCAACAAAAAAAACAACCTCCAAAGCCTGCAAATCAGAATCCCAACCTGACAGGACCCAGGACACAAAGCACATACAATACAAAAACCAAGTTGAGATCACCCAATTCCCAATAAAATTCTTAGAGAGAGAGACAGAGAGAACAAGCACAAACAAAGTACAGGCACCTGAATATTTCAGAACTTTGGGGGCCTGCAGTTCTTCTGGGGCTTTGGAAACAACGTTCCAGTTTGCCTTGAGATGAGAGGGCCTCACGTGGAAGCCTTTGGTATGCCCAAAAAAGGAAGTCAAGATTTGAGATGTTTGCCCCCATTTTTATGGAAACGAGACTTCCATAATATATTTATATCTTTATGTGTGCGTGAGAAATGAGATTAATGTGGGCAAGCGCCGGTTTCTCTGTCTTTCATGTTTCTGTTCATTTGTTTTGTTCCCTTCTCCGCCAACTACGAACGAGTGCTTTGCACCCCGACGACAATTGGGCAGAGCCCCACGTCTTGTGCCTGGCACTTATTTATCGTTTTAGGGGCAAATTTTAGGAAAACATCTTGGTATGTTCGGGTGGAGGCAGTAATATCCTTTCTATTTTACTGGCGAAAGGCTTCTACTAGTTTAGAAAAGTTTTAATGTGAAATTTTTTTATGTCCACGTAAATAAAGGTGAGCGCATCAATTCCGGCTAAACATGAACGCAACATGACGGTTTTATGTAATTTATCCTAATTATGATTGTGAAAGTTGGCTCGGTTGAGACGCTGAAGAAGTATTGAAGATGTGCAGACGGGCAATCTTGTACATGGCTAGCTCGTTTGTGCTCTGGATCCTGTATATTTGGCTCTGTACAAGTTAGATACGGAGATTCTGATCTAATGGACTTCTACAGACATGAATTCTCAGGTCGGATGATCGGAGGCTCATAGCTCGGCAACTCTACAGTCCGAGCTTCGGATAGCTCGGCCCGGCACTTCGTCGACCCGGCCTTCAGCAGGCAAATCGACAGCACAGATGGGCCAACCGTAGGATGCAGTGTCTTATCCGAAATAGAGTTGTGATTGGAGTAGAACTCTGTTTATGTCGGAATTCAAGTCAAATAGGAATCCCTCTTCTATTAGAACACATATTGTGGCCTAGGCTATATAAAGGGTGTTTAGTCGAGGGTTTTAGGTGGAGGAAGATCGAGTGAGGTCGATTGTTGTTGTGATACTGAGAGTTGAGAGCCGCCATTATTGAGAGCCAACTTTGAGAGATTGTGTTGAGAGCTTTTGAGAGATTTGAGTGATTCTTCCTAATTGGTGGATGAAGAACTTATTCTCCCTTTCATAATAAAGCTCATTGGTGTTTACCAAGCCGGTTACCGGCCTAAAATTGCAATCTTTCTCTGTGCTTGATTGTAATCCACTCATCTTCTTCCCTCACCCGAGCTCCGACACTCCTAAGCGTCTGCTGACGCATTACAAACTGGTAACAGAGCTTAAGGTTCGAAGATTTATGTTTGTGACGAAGATGAGCAACAGTGGCGATGACAGCTCTTCGAAGATGACCTCAAGTGAACAGCCTCCATCATCTCAGATTATCGTGTCTAACTCGATGTTCGAAATTGAGAAGTTTGATGTTAATATCAACTTTAGTATGGGGCTTGGATGTCTTGAAGAAGCTTGGTCAAGACATAGCATTGGATGAGAAACCGATGAGCATGTCGGATTCAGAGTGGATAACTCTGAATTGCAATGCATGGGGAACGATTCGACTATATGTGACGAAGGAAAAGAAATATCCGTTGATGGAGGAGACAAATGCAAAGAAGTTTTGGGAAGAGCTCGGTAATAAATATATGAAGAAGAACACCCAAAATTGACTGCATTTAAAGGAGAAGCTGTTTGGTTTGAAGCTTGCGGAAGGAGTTTCTATTGATGAACATCTCGACAATTACAATAAGCTTCTAGCCAACCTAAGGAACATCGATATTAAGTTCGACGATGAAGATAAAGCAATGATCCTCATCAATTCTGTACTCCATGATTACGAGCACTTGATGTCAGTTCCTACTTATGGTGAGAACTCGATCACGTTTGAAGAGGTGTCCAATACTGTTACGAGCAACAAGTTCAAGAAGAACGATGAGGACACGAGAAGCTGAGCTAATACCGCTTTTACTGTATTAAGATGTCATAGCAATGAGAGGGGTGGAGCTCGAAAAAGGTATTTTTGATCTAAGTCTATGGACAAGAGTAGATGCCCTCCTCGCAAGGACTTAGCGAAGGACCAATGTGCCTTTTGTCAGGAGAAAGGGCATTGGTTCAGAGAATGTCCAAAGGAAAGGAAGAAGCATGATGCGACCACAAATGTTGTTAAAGGAATTGAGGTCGAAGAGTGGGTATTGGTCGGTGCTTCGAAGGTTGTGACTGTTGAGACATATGACTACACAACATACATTATACCATGCATAAATAGTGTAAATGCAAGAAAATATGAGTAATTAAAAAGTTACTAATAATTGAACGTACAACGCAGCAAAAATAAAAATAAAGCACTCAACAACAACCACACAAAGAAAATATGTCAAAGCACGCAAACACAAGTGGCGTATCCTGGTTAGGATCCCTACCCGGCGATCCTATTGTAGCACCACACTTGTAACCCAAGCTGTGGATTTCCACTAATGCTCCCTAACTAGGGCACGAACTCAAACAAGAGTACAATCCCTAACTGGGACACCAAGGAGTAACCCTCCAATGATACAAAGGAGTAACCCTACTCACAACCCAATTACTAGGTTTCAACAAAAATGAAACGAAATACTATCTTACTTGTGCCTTGAATAGATCTTACGGATGTGTATGTGAAGGCATGTAAGATTGGAAACACCAAGTGCAAGATGTATGTTTGGAGCACTTGGAAGAAATCTCTCTTGATGAATGATCAAAACATAAAAAAATAGGGAAAGAGTGAAAGAAATCTCTTCAAGTAAAAACCCTCTTGAAATGCACTCTCAAATGATCACTATATGGGTGGAGTAAGTGTAGGGAGAATGCCCAAATATGCCTCTCAATGTGGGTTAAATAGCTCCACAAAACAACCCACAAAAAGTCAAAAAAGGCTAGAAATGGCTAGCTAAAAAATCCCAACGTCTAGATTTGGAAGATAACCAGATGCCTGATGAAGATAAAACAGATGTCTGACGAAGAGTTGTCAGACACATCTGCTCCAGCGTTATACAGCGTCTGACAGTCTCTTCACAGAAAAACACTAGATCACCAAAATAGTCAACTGACACAAATGAACTCCGATTGAGATGATCCAAGATGCGTTGGAAAGCTAATGAAGAATAAAATATAATGTGCCAGGAATAGATGAGAAATTCCAATCACATAAAAAGTGGTAGAGATTTGAAGGCAGAAAGAGATTGCAGAAAATCCACTTTACCGAGAAAACACTTAATCACCAAAACAGTCATAAAAGACACATGAACCCCGATTGACGTGATTCAAAATGCATTGAAAAGATAATGAAGAATGAAATCTAATAGGCTAGGAATAGATAGAAAATTCCAACCACAAAAAATGACAAAGGTCAGAATGTAGAAACAGATTGTAGAAATCTGACACAAAATAAATAGAGTCTGGAGAACACTTGTCAGACGGCTGATCAACTATTCAGTCGTCTGGTAAGCCTTCTACAGATTGTTGACAATATTGCGTGATAAAAACAGATAGTCCAAGAACACTAACTTACCTTGTTAAGTCGACTGGAGTTCATGGCTCAGACATTTGATGAACTGATCAGACGCCTGGTCATAGAACTTCAGACTACTGACTCATGGTCATGTCAAACTAGACAAAGAGCTGAAGCGCCAGATGTCTGGTGACCCTTTACCAGGCATCTGTCCTGCTCCAGAAAACATTATCGGAGCATTATGTGCATTGGACCAAATGGGATGGGTTCTACATGATTTCTAAAATACTATATGATGGAAATGATGCATATAACCTATTCTCAAACCGAACAAGTAAGAAAGATCCTTCGTCCTTAACACCAGAATGGGAGAAGAAGACCACAGCCATAGAAGAAGCCACTGACTTGTCAACTCTCACCGTTGAAAGCATTGTTGGTAACTTGATGGCCTACGAAGTATAAATCCAAGATCGTAAGGAACAAGCAGACTCAAAGAAGAAAACTCTTGCCTTCAACGCATCATCAGACACCGATGATTCAGACATGGACGATGATGACATGGCTTTAATCACTAGAAACTTAAAAAAAAACTTCTAAGAAGAGGTAAGTTTAAGAATTTCAAATCTAAAACGACTGATGCCTTTCTATGTTTTCAATGTAATAGGCTTGGACATATAAAAAAGGATTGTCCACTCCTTAAGCCAAAAGAGAGAACATCTAACAATTTCAGAAGGGATAAGAAGTTCGAAAAGAAAAAGAAAGCACTAGCAGCCACATGGGATTCTTCATCTTCTGATGAAGAAGAAGAAGAAACCAACGAACACACTAACGAAGAAAATGCTCATATGTGCTTTATGGCACAAAATGATAATGAGGTAATTAGTTTAGAAAATGAAGAACTACTTGAAGCATTTAATGATTTATATGTTAGATTTAAGATGTTAAATTCTCAACATAAGGCATTAGCTCTTTCACATCAAGAACTAACTTCATCATCCTCGTTATTAGATAATATTAAAAATGAGAAGGAATCATTATCTTCTTAAAATGATAAGTTACTTCATGAAAATGAGATTCTCAAATCTGAGAATCTTAATATGATGTCACACAGTTCTATATTAGAGAAGGATATTTCATCTTTAAAATTGAAATATGATAATATGTCTTCTAATATTAATAATTTTAATAAAGGAAAGAATAAACTCGATGAGTTACTTAGAATACAACATCCTGCTAATCATCGACAAGGTTTAAGTTATAAACATACACTTAAATCCATCAATTCTTGTAATGCTACTAATTTAGAATGGAAACTGCATGTATTTGTTAATAAAAAGAAAATTGACTCTTCCAATATTTTGAAAAAGAATACTATTCCTATTCCAAAGAAGACCAATTTTGTTACATCTTCTAAGAAGACCATTATGCATACTATTTGGGTTCCTAAAGATGTTTGCTTATATAACAAGAATTTATATGTTTCTAACTTTATGAAAAGTGTTATTCTTTCTTCAAATTATTTGAAGAAACCAAACTCTACTTGGGTTTGGTTTCCTAAGGACTAATCCTAAGGATCCAAGTACCAATATTTATTGTTTATTTTTCAGGTATACATAAAATAAAGATGGATACTAGATAGTGAATTTTCTAAACACATGACCGGGAACATCAAACTTCTATCAATCGTACAATTCAAAGATGGTTGCACCGTTACTTTGGTGATAACAACAAAGGTAAAGTAATTAGCATTGGAACAGTTGGTGATCCAACTAAACCAATCATCGAAAACGTGCTCCTTGTTGACGGTTTGAAACATAATCTCTTATCTGTCTCTCAACTTTGTGATAAAGGTTTTAAAATTGTTTTCGAAAAGAATGCAAGCATTATATATGATCTTAATATGACTAATATATTATTTCAAGGTAGTCATAAGAAAAATATATATGTTATGCATGAAAATATCCTCACATGATCATTGCTTATTAGCATCCACAGATAACACGTTATTATGACATAAACGTTTTGGACACACTAACTTTAAACATTTAGCACATATTTCAAAACATAAGTTAGTTTCAGGAATGCCTAATATATATTTTAGTCATACACAATTTTGTGATGCATGTCAACAAGGTAAAATGCATCAATCTTCTTTTAAATTAAAAGATGTTATTTCTACAAAAAGAGCTCATGAACTTTTACATTTGGATTTATTTGGTCCATCTAGAATAGCTTCTTTAAGTGGTAATAAATATGCATTTGTAATTGTTGATGATTATTCAAGATATACTTGGGTATTATTTTTGAAGCATAAAATGATACATTTGAAGAATTTACAATATTTTGTAAAATATTTAAAAAATTAAAATCTTCATCTATTATTACTATTCATAGTGATCATGGTGGAGAATTTGAAAATAAATTATTTAAAAAATTTTGTACTAAATATGGTATAACACATAACTTTTCATTTCCTAGAGCCGCACCACAAAATGGTGTAGTTGAAAGGAAAAATAGAACATTACAAGAATGTGCTAGAACCATGTTATGTGATAGTAATTTACCAAAATATTTTTAGGTAGAAGCTGTTGCTACAGCATGTTATGTATTAAATAGAATTTTGGTAAGACCACAACTTAATAAAACTTGTTTTGAATTATTTTATGATAGAATACCACGTGTATCATATTTTAAAGTTTTTGGTTGTAAATATTTTATTCTTAATACTAAGGATTCATTAGATAAGTTTGATTCTAAATCTGATGAAGGTATTTTTGTAGGATATTCTACACGTAGTAAAGCATATAGAATCTTTTCATGTAAGTTTTGATGAAAATTATACACCTATCACACCTTTACATGAATAAGATTCAATACCTATCACTAGTTCATTAGAAAACACTAAGTTAGATGACTATGATGATAGTAATGATCTACTAATTCCATTCCTGAAACAATGTCTGAAGATACAAGTCTTCCAAAAGCATTTGTTGAAGTTCCTAATCATCGACATGATTTGGTTATTGGAGATATATCTGAGAGTAAGAACTAGATCTCAAATTAAACAAATGACTCATTGTGCATTTATTTCATCCATTGAACCAAAGAATGTTATTGAAGCATGCAAAGATAGTTCATGGATTATAGCAATGCATGAAGAACTTAACTAATTCAAAAGAAATGATGTATGTGGAATTAGTACCAAGACCTTCAGATCATCCTGCAAAAGGAACTAAATGGATATTTAAGAATAAATTGGATGAATCTGGACAAGTGGTTAGAAATAAGGCTAGATTAGTTGCACAAGGATATACTCAAGAAAAGGGTATAGATTATGATGAGACATATGCTCATGTTGCAAGATTAGAATCTATTAGAATGTTACTAGCATATGCATATTTTAAGAATTTTAAGTTATATCAAATGGATGTTAAGAGCACATTTCTAAATTGTATTATAAAGGAAGAAGTTAATGTAGAACAACCACCTGGTTTTCAACATGAAAGTTTGGAAAATCAAGTTTTCAAGTTAAAGAAAGCTTTATATGGTTTAAAACAAACACCACGTGCTTGGTATGAAATACTAAAGAACTTTCTTTTGAAACCAGGTTATTCTATTAGTAAAATTTATTCTACTTTATTTATCAAACATATAGATTCTGATGGTATAATTATTCAAATATATGTTGATGATATAATTTTTGGTTCTACTAATAATTCTCTTTGTCAAGAATTTTCTAAGGAAATGCAGAATGAGTTTGAGATGAGTCACATGGGTGAATTGACCTACTTCCTTGGACTTCAAATCAAACAAATGAAGGAAGGTATATTTATACACCAAAATAAATATACAAAGGAACTTATAAAAAGATTTGGACTAGAGAATTCTACAAAGAAACGTACTTCAATGGGTACATCATCAACTCTTGACAAGGATCCAAATGGTAAGAGTGTTGATCAAAGATTATATCGAGGTATGATCGGATCTTTACTTTATTTTACCGCTAGTAGACCCGATATTATGTTTCCTATATGTATATGTACTAAATATCAATCTGATCCTAAGATATCACATTTAACAGCAGTTAAAAGGGTAATTAGATATAATAAGCATACATCTAATTTTGGTTTATTTTATTCAAAATCAAAGTCATGTGATTTAGTATCATATAGTGACACAGATATTGCTGGTTGCAAATCTGATAATAAAAGTACAAGTGCTACTTGTCACTTTTTAGGTCAAGCCTTAGTTTCTTGGTTTAGTAAGAAACAAAATTTTGTTTCCTTATCAACCACAGAATCAAAATATATTGTTGTAGGTTTAGCATGTGCACAGATTTTATGGATGAAACAAACTATTTTAGATTATGGCATTAAATGTGACACATGTCTAATCATGTGTCACAACACTAGTGCTATTAATTTGTCCAAAAATCCTGTACACCATGCACGTACTAAACACATAGATATCTGTCGTCACTTCTTGGTTGATCATGTCCAAAAAGGTGATATTATATTAAAATATATAAACACTAGAAATCAGATCATTGATATCATTACAAAGCCCTTTAAGGAGGAAACTTTTCTAAAACTAAGAAGAGAATTAGGAATTTTAAGTGAATCTGAATTTTAATACTATATTATATCTAAATATTGTATTCCTTATATTATATATTTTTCTGAATTTTTCTGAATTATTTTTCTTTATTTTGGTCGACCAGTCCACCCAACTAGCCGACCAATCCGAATAAACCAGAAAATTATATGTTTAGTTACAATTTTTATTTAAAAATATAATTAAGTATTACAATTTTTGTCTTCATCTTGATTTTCGAATACACATGAAGACGATTCTATTTCAACTTCCCTCCAAAAATTAAAATTTTTTGCCTTGGAAAGGACCATGCTTCTTACATCAAGGTACAAAGCACTTTGGAAAGGACCAAGACCCTCTTACGCTCTTACAACAAAGTACAAGTCCTTTAAAGAGTTGTCAACTTCACTTACACAAAAGTACTCCATTTGACCGGCCAATTACTTTGAAGTACTATTCAGTCATCATCTCCAACACAAGGAAAAGGACCCAGTCAAATTTGGCCAACCAATTACCCTGATTGGTCGAACAATCTGTGGCGGGTTTTGAAACTTGCAGTTTTGACTGTTCTTTCTCGTGTTTTTCTCCTTGATTCCTTTTCCAACTTCTTAGGGAAGTTAATATACGTTATTAAATGGGTTTTAAAACAGGTTTTATGATTTGCATTTTGAATTATCTCTCAAAAATTTCTATTTAATCCATGGGTTCTTCACTACTCTTTCACCGTACTGAAACCTCTTTGCCAATACTCCCAAAAATATTCCATCTACAGAGAATGAGTTCGCCGACATCCCTACATGGCATCTTCATCTTTCCATCGTCGACGACAAACTCAGGTGGATCGTCGCCAAAAATTGGAAGCCATGGCCAACACCCCTTTCCATGCCAAACGCTTCATCGACTTCAATGATGATGTCATTCAAACTTACCCAATCCTACCTATACTCGAATATGTCAATCTTCTCCATCTTTGGGATGATGCTACTCCCTACTTTCCTTTCCTAGTGAAAGAATTCTATGCAAATATGATTGTCATTTGTCACACGTGATGACGATCTCATCTACATCGATACACTTGTGAAAGGTGTTAATAGTCTCTTTTCCAAAGCTTAGGACTTTCGAGAACCAACAATTCCGGCCTAGGAGTCCCCCTTACTGACTCTCGCATCCTTGCGCGACTTGGCCCCAATTTTTGTTTCGGGATGAGCGCGGTTCAACTCAATTCTATCACGTGCTTACTTTTGAAGTTAATCACCTAGAACCTTATCCCCAAAGCCGGATCCTCCAACTACGTGAACGAAGATCGCTCTAGAGCCCTCTATGCCATCATGGGTGGCATTAATGTCAATTGGTCCATTCCCATCATGAAGGTCTTAGCAAAATTGGTCACTAACCATATTTTTCTTCCTAGTACCATTACTAGGATTCTTCAACACTTCGGTGTTCCACTTGAGCGTGCAGTTTCATTTTACAATCAACAACGTATTGACCATACCGTTATCAATCGTATGAAACTTCCCCCTCCTCCACCACAAGACGAAGTAACCCTTTAGAACCCCAACCATAACACTGTCGTCGCAAACAAACCGTTAATCCTCATGCTCCTCCATCTTCTCCTTCTCCTCCTAGAGCCAAGCCAAGATTGCTAGTTATTTTGAACAATGTGAGCCTTATTTTCCCTCCAGTTCACGCTATCCACCACCTCCACCTCCAGAATATTGAAGAAATTCTGGATGGAAATTTCGCACATTGGCAGTCCAATCCCCATCAATTGGTCGATCAATTTCTGCAGTTTGGTTATTTTTAAGTTGTGTGGTGTGATGTTTTAAGTTGTGTGGTGTGATGTAGTTGCTTTTGTTTGTTTTTGCATGATGTACTTTGCTTTCTGCCGTTGTATTTGTACCATCAGTCCCATGTACTATTTTGAACTTAATGAACTTTACTTTTTAACTTTTTCTGCAATTTTTCTCTTTTTGTCATTTTGGTCGACAAATTCATTATGTTAGTCGACAAATTCAGGCAGCACACCCAATTTTTCTGATTTGACAGAGGGTGAAATTTCTAAACTAGAGAATTTATTACTATCATCACTTAACATAAATTCAGTTGCTTAACATAAAATACTAAAAGAATGTTTGTAAGAATGTTTGTAACATCATACTTAAAATAAGGTATGACACCCAAAAAGATGCTCCTAACATATACTTTATAATTTATGTTATATATGCCATTATTTTTGCATTTAAAGTATATGTGTTCATATGGCATATGAAACAAAAATTTAGGGGGAGCTTCTTTCTTTTAATATGCATAATTTTTTTTATATTTTTAAATGTTTGTAAAATCATCAAAAAGGAGGAGAATGTTGGAAACTCACAACTCTTCGTAAGGTTTTGATGATATAAATATTTATATATGTGTATACTAACTTTATCTATGCAAATATTATAGACCCACTCAAATAAGACAATCGTCGGACTACATTCTACAAGAAGCATCAAGCTCAAGTTGAAGCATATCGACAAATTTTTATAACTTGTGATATATGATGTAATCTTCATTTTTCTTCTTGCTTATAATTAAAATGTAAAAGCCTTGATGATGATTTATTTTAGCTCTTTAGGGCCCATCCTCAAAAAATGACATCAACGACCAAATTGATCGACCAATGACCCTTACCGGTCAACCAATATAAAATTCCAAAAATTCAGAAAATTCCCAAATTTTCCCAAATCCGTTCTTAAGTCGTTAGGATCATTTTTTGATGATTTTTCCAAATTTTGGTCGACCAATAGGGTTAATTGGCACACCAGTCGGTTAATAGAGTAGTTACACAAGTTTATTTTTTGATTAATTCCTTAAATAATTAATCAGTTTTTATAACCGAACAAATCATCTCAAATGGACATATTTATGACCGTTTATGATAGTTTTTAGCAGTTTTTTACCGTTGGTTTTGTCCTTTTGTGAAACAGTGCCTTAATAGTCAAAAGCCTAATTTGGCAGAAAAATTGGTCGACCAATGAGCAATACTAGTCGACCAATTTGAACGAAAACAGTTCAATTTTTTTTTGAAAATTTAGGTAGTTGTCCAACGTTCGAAAACTACCATTTTGGCCTATAAATAGATCCGAAGACCTCTGCCTAAACATCCGAATCAATTCTCTCTCTCTCTCTCTCACCTATTCTAAAGAGTTCTTTCTCTCACTAGAAAGAGAGTAAATTTCAGTTTTCTTTGGGTAACCTCTGCAGAAATTTTTTCTCAACTAAAAGTTCAATCTTCAAGTGTGTTCTACCATCAATTGTCATCGGGAACCTTGAAAATTCCATCACCAACCTTGTGCTATAATTCTCACATTATCAAGGCTATATGTGATATTGTTTCATATTCTTTCTTTTCTTTATTTGGTGAATCTCTTGTTGAAGAGATTGTATAAGTTTGCAAAACTGGGAGTGTTAGCATCTTTGTATGTTAATTTCTTGTAGGGAGCAAGTGCTTTCGTGGATTGAAATCTCTACGGGGTAGAGGACTGGACGTAGGATCACGAAGATCCGAACCAAGATAAATCTCTGTGTTTGCGCTTGCTATTTTCTGGATTGTGTTATTTACTTCTGAACTCTTATTGCAATTTTTAGTTACTTTTAATTTTACAATTTCGTCGTGATATACACTATTCCACCCCTCTAGTGTATTTGGTGTAGTGGACCCTGCGGGGCTACACACTAGAGAGGGGTGAACAGTGTAATGGCAAGCAAAGTGTTTAATTAAACGTTACTAAAATTAAAGCATAATAAGCAGCGGAAATTAAATAGAGTGCTCAACAACAACAATCACAAACACAAGGATTTTACCCTGGTTCCCCAAAACTTGGGTACTTCCAGCCACACCAATATTCACTATGATTCCCACAAAGAGAAGTGAATACAATCTCACACAGAGATACCTCAAACAGAGGATTTGGATTCTCACACAGAGAAATCCTTACTCTCACACAGAGAAACCTCACACAGAGGATTTTGACCTACACAAGAACCAACCCTACACAAGGGTCAAACTCCCACACAGAGAATTAGGGTTAGCCCTACACTAGAACACCAAACTCCCACAAAGAGAGTATCTAATTCCCACAAAGAGAATTAGGGGTTTTGAACATAAAATGAAACAAAACAACACTTACCTGTGCCTTGATATGATCTTACCAATGTGATGAAGAAGGCATGCAAGTGAATGACCAAGTGCTTTGAGATTTGCTTTGATTGCACTTGTCGATCTTTCTCTCTTCTAGGAATGAATCCTAACACTTCTCACTTGAGTGTATGAAAATGAAGATAAGAAAGATGATCTCCAAGAAAGGAATGAGAATTAGATCCCTTGGAGAATTTTCGTATGAGCTAGCTTCAATGCATGAAGAGGAATGTGCTCATGAGAGTGAAATGGGAGAGATTAGGAGAGGCTATTAATTCTCAAAGATATTCAATCTTAACCAATAGTTCTAAATGAACTAAGCCAACTCACATATATAGGAAGCCAAGAAGAGCCCATAAAACCAGCCAAAAACCCAAAGAGAATAAATCTGCAACGGCTAGATTTTGTCAGTTTACGGCACAGATAGTCGACTGAAGAACAACTGACAGTCGACTGTTCAATGGCTATAAAAATCCAACGGCTATAATCTGAGCCAGGACAGTCGACTCTAGAAGACAACACAGTCGACTGTATATAAGACATGCACTTGTAAATCCTTCAGTAGGCGACTGCTGCAGGGGATGGAAATAAAACAGAGAGATGCAATTTTCGCACTTACGCCTTTCAGATGACTGATGACCATTTCACCAGCGACTGTAAATATACAGGCGACTGTAAATACTTCATCAGTCGACTGACTTACAAATTGGGATGAAGTCCAGAAAATGTAAGTTGCGCACAGACGACTGTAGATCAATTTCTAGGCGACTGTAGAAACACAGGCGACTGTAAATTGCACATTAGTCGACTGAGGCGAAAAGCTCAAGAAGAGTCAATAAAAACGTTGACTTGATCTGTGCATACTAGTCGGCTGTAGAAGGCTGACCAGGCGCCTGGATGCCATCCAGTCGCTTGTCGTGCCTTCATCATTCGACTGTGGGAGATCCAAAAACTATAGTAAGAGTTTAAGGCATGGTGAACCTAATGGGATGATATCTATGATAATTCTAAGGCTCACTAAGATGATTAAATGCATATGCATAAGAGTATGATCATCTATCAAGGCATTACAATAATCCTAGACCCAAAAAGAGAAATGTAAGAATTGAAATTACATGAATTACAAATGCATCTCCTAGAGTCTAAGTCTTCAAGCTCACAATACCTTGATGCTCCCAATCATCTTCAAGCATTGACACCCCTTGATGAGCTTCCATTCATCAAGCTCCAAGATTTGTCATTGCTCCTCTAGATGTCCACCTATCATCATGCTCCATGCTTTGTCTTCATTAGATGATCTTCATGACTTCATCCAAGCTTGAGCACTCCATCACTCTTGGAGGTCTTTAAGATATCCCTTGTAATATCATCCAAGCATTATCTTTGTCTCATCAACAGATAGTCATTAAGATAAACAGAGACTAAAACATACGATTGATTAGCACACTAACATAATGTATTGATCATCATTAAAATAACGTTAGCCTTGAACCCAAGAACTAACAATCTCCCCCTTTTTGATGATGACAATCCATTATGTCAAAATATAATAAACATTGAAATAAACAATGTGTGCTAACAAACTCCCCCCAATCAATATGCAAGTGTGCATAAAATATAAACATGCAAAGCACAAAACATATTGATGTGTGTTATGCAAAAACATACTAATTGATAATAAAGCATCAAAAGCATAATGTATATTTTTACATAATCTATTTCTCTCCCCCATTGGCATATCAAAAAGATGTGTAATAGCCAAATAGGAAAACCAAGGGCAAGAGAAATAACCATCTTATATGCACAAACATAATGTTAATGACATTCAATATGACATATGAATGAAAAGATAATGCTAGCAAGCAAAAAGTCCATACTCCCCCATAATCATACAAAATATGCAAACATGGGAGTAATGGACACACTCACACAAATATGGGTACAAAATGTAAACATATAAGCAATGAATAACAATGTGAGTGAGGTAGTAAGGTGGAAACCAAACAAAAGTGGAGTTTGGTTTCTGTATATAGTCATATGAAAAAATAACATGGCGAACATATGATCTATATACGAGTAAGAAAGTGATTTGAGATTCTTAAGAAGAGGTTTGGTTAAGGCATGAGTAGGAGGTGAGGGTGCACGCTTATGAGGTGGAACATAAACATTGGCGTATCCCGTGTGTGAAACATGAGATCCATCATTAGATGCATTCACACACGACTTTCTACCATGCATAGGAACATGTGAAGCATGCAAAGGTTTGTCATCAATTCTAGCAAGCAAACAATAATAAGATTTCCTATGAGTAGAAACATCATGCATAGCATTCAAAGAAGAAGCATTCATATCAACATGGTTTTGAATAGGCTTCTTAATATAAGCAAGACCGGAGTACAAATATGCATGATTTCTCTTTGGCTTAGAAATAGTAGATGATTTTGGGCCAAAAGAGTTGGATGTGACTTTCCCTTTAGAATGCTCCCCCACAAAATTTATTTGGGTGCTTCTAGGGGAAGATCTTGGGTTGTTCACCTTCAATGTAGAGGATCCCAAAGTCTTGTCCTTACTCAATTTGAAATTTTCAATTTGAGTAGACAATAGCTCACACTTCTTCACAAGTGAAGAAATGTCGTTATCCCTCTTGGATAAACTTGAGCTAAGCTCACAACATTTTGACTTGAGAGCCAATGTCTCATCACTCAAAAAGTTGAAATCACAATCTGAGTGCATTTTCTCCAATTGGAGTTTGAGAGAAGCATTCTCATCTCTCAAGGCACTCAATTGAGAAAGAAATCCTTCTTTCTCAGCATGCAGACAATGAATTTCCTCTTTATGAGTAGCATATGCACTCTCCTTTAAAGATCTATGAAATTCATTAACATACACTACTTGAGCTTTAAGAGACTCATTCTCTTTGCTCAACATGCACACACATGAATCAAGAGTAATCTTTTCTTGATTCAATACAATGGTTTTTGTATCATCACAAGGTTTAGATGATAATATGAAGTGTGCGTTCGTGCATCTCTCTCAAGCTTGTTGTTATTTGCTTTGGGAGAGTCCATAAACAACACATTACAATTTTCAATAAAATCACTACGTTGAACAAGAGAGTTATGAACTACCTCATTACCAATGATGCTCTCATCGTCGTATGTTCCTCTCCATCATATTCTTCATCAAGATAATTCCATATCTCATCTGTCGTCTCTAAATCACATACTTTCTTTGCAATTTTCGGAGAGATGGTATTGAGCAATGCATTCCATACTTGAGCATCCGAGGTAATAAACTCTGACTCCTCATGCACATCAAGCCATTGGAACATGTTCTTCCTCCATTTTGAGAAGTGTTTGCCTTTGAAGACGGGATGAAGGGAGAGGGGTTGTTGAGACTTAGAAGTCATGCTTGCAAAAGCCACCAAACCAAGGATCTGATACCAATTGTAATGGACCCTGCGGAGCTACACACACTAGATGGGGGAGGGGGTGAATAGTGTAATGGCAAACAAAGTGCTTAATTAAACGTTACTAAAATTAAAGCACAATAAGCAGTGGAAATTAAACAGAGTGTTCAACAACACCAATCGAAAACACAAGGATTTTACCCTGGTTTCCCAAAACTTGGGTACGTCCAGCCACACCAATATTCACTATGATTCCCACAAAGAGAAGGGAATACAATCTCACACAGAGATCCTCACACAGAGGATTTGGATTCTCCCATAGAGAAATCCTTACTCTCACACAGAGAGCCTCGTACAGAGGATTTTGTCCTATACAAGAACCAAACCAACCCTACACAAGGGTTAAACTCTCACACAGAGAATTACTAACTCCCACACAGAGAATTAGGGTTAGCCCTACACTAGGACACCAAACTCCCATAAAGAGAGTATCTAATTCCCACAAAGAGAATTAGAGGTTTCGAACATAAAACGAAACGAAACAACACTTACCTATTCATTGATATGATCTTACCAATGTGATGAAGAAGGCATGCAAGTGAATGACCAAGTGCTTTGAGATTTGCTTTAATTGCACTTGTCGATCTTTCTCTCTTCTAGGAATGAACCCTAACACTTCTCACTTGAGTGTATGAAAATGAAGAGAAGAAAGATAATCTCCAAGAAAGGAATGAGAATTAGATCCCTTGGAGAATTTTCCTATGAGCTAGCTTCAATGCATGAAGAGGAATGTGCCCATGAGAGGGAAATGGGAGAGATTAGGAGTGGCTATTGATTCTCAAAGGTATTCAATCTTAACCAATAGTTCTAAATGAACTAAGCCAACTCCTATATATAGGAAGCCAAGAAGAGCCCATAAAACCAGCCAAAAACCCAAAGAGAAGAAATCAGCAACGACTAGATTTTGGCAGTTTACGACATAGACAGTCGACTGATAAACAACGGACAGTCGACTGTTCAACGACTATAAAAATCAAACGGCTATAATCTAAGCTAGGACAGGCGAATGTAGAAGACAACACAATCGACTGTATACAGGACATGCGCCTATAAATCCTTCAGCAGGCAACTGCTGCAGGGGATGAAAATAAAACAGAGAGATGCAATTTTCGCACTTACGCCTTTTAGACGACTGATGACCATTTCACAGGAGACTGTAAATATACATGCAACTTTAAATACTTCATCAGTCGACTGACTTGTAAATTGGGATGAAGCCCAGAAAATGCAAGTTACACACAGACGACTGTAGATCAATTTCTAAGCGACTATAGAAACACCGACGACTGTAAATTGAACATCAGTCAACTGAGGCAAAAAGCTCAAGACGAGATAATAAAAATGTTGACTTGAGCTGTGTATACCAGTCGGTTGTAGAAGGCTGACCAGGCGCCTGGATGCCATCCAGTCGCCTGTCGTGCCTTCATTAGTCGACAATGGGAGAGCCAAAAACTCCAATAAGAGTTTAAGGCATGATGAACCTAATGGGATGATATCTATGATAATTCTAAGGCTCACTAAGATGGTTAAATGCATATGCATGAGAGTATGACCATATATCAAGGCATTACAATAATCCTAGACTCAAAAAAGAGAAATGCAAGAATTGAAATTACATGGATTACAAATGCATCTCCTAGAGTCTAAGTTTTCAAGCTCACGATACCTTGATACTCCCAGCACCCCATGATGAGCTTCTCTTCATCAAGCTCCAAGCTTTGTCATTGCTCCTCTAGATGTCCATCCATCTCATGCTCTAAGCTTTGGCTTCATTAGATGATTTTCATGACTTCATCCAAACTTGAGCACTCCATCACTCTTGGAGGTCTTTAAGATATCCCTTGTAATATCCTCCAAGCATTATGCTTTGTCTCATCAACAGATAGTCATTAAGATAATCTGAGACTAAAACATAATATTGATTAGCACACTAACATAATGTATTGATCCTCATCAAAACTACGTTAGTCTTGAAACCAAGAACTAACATTTGGTGTGCCAGGAGATCCAACAGAGTCGTCTGGTTGGGAAGGGGTGGCCCCTGCGACTTACGGTCGACGATAATTGGGTCATTTAGTTGCTAGGGGGTTGCCCCTTCGACTTATGGCCGACGACAATTTGAGAGTCGTTCAGTGGCAAGTGGGTTGGCCTCTTGGCTTACGTCTGACAATGATTGAGAAGAGTCGTCCGGTTGCGAGGGGGTGGTACCTACATCTTACGGCTGATGACAATTGGGTCGTTCGGTTGTGAGGGGGTGTCCCCTTCGACTTATGGCCGATGACAATTGAGTCGTTCGGTTGCAAGGAGGTGTCCCCTTCGACTTATGACCGACGATAATTTGAGAGTCATTCTGTGGTAATGGGGTTGGCCCCTTGGCTTACGGCCGACGACGATTAAGAAGAGTCGTTCAGTTGCAAGGGGGTGGCCCCCGCGACTTTACGGTCGACGACAATTGGGTCGTTCAGTTGCGAGGGGGTGGCCCCTTCGACTTATGACCGATGATGTAATGACCCCAAACTTTATATATGCGTAATGATACATTTTTCCTGGGTGTATAAATACGCATATACATTTTGGAAGCTTGGTATAATTTTCCTTAATTTTTGTGACAGTAAGATTATTTTTAATGAATTTTATAGCACCTTTTGGAATTGTTAAAGGATGTATAAAAGGGAATATATTTGTATTTAGTGAACTATTTATAGTATAGTGTGAATATTCTTACTTTAATTAAAATTTAAATCCTAATTTACCATGATTAGCCACCTCCTTTTTGTGAGGTGGCATTAGCATGTTGATTTTCACCTAACACTAGGTAGGTGGTATAAAGAGAGGAAATTAGGGGAGCATGAGGTGGCTTAAAGGGGGGTTAAACGGTAGAAATTCAAAGAAAAATGGGAGAAAAGAAAAAGAAAAAGAAAAGAGAAAATTTTCATGCTTTTATTCTCTCTTTCCCTCTCTCCTTTGGGCCACACACTCCTCCCTTCTCCTCCCTTGCCTCTTCCTCTCCCACCACCATTCCACCACTCCACCACCCAATGATCCTCCCCTTCCACCACCCAAATCACCTCCATCAACAATACATCCATACCAACCTTCTACATACTACAAAATCCTTCATTCACCAAGGCCAAAACTAACACCATACTCCAAATAATATTTGAAGGAGTTTGAGAAGAAGAGAGAGATTGGGGTCTACAAGGAATAAGAAGGGCCAAGGAAAATTTGGAGGACCATTAAGGTAGGTTGTTCTAGCTTCATTAGTAGGGTTTAATTTTAGGATTTGGTTTTAGTGCATGTTAGTATGCCATAGGAGTAGAGATTTTATCATTGATGTTGATTTTGGTTGAAATTGATACATGTACACCAAGTTACTGCAAATTGTCAATGAACATATTGTTGCTGTTAGTAAACTGCTCACAATTCATAATCTAGACTTCATAAAATCACATAAAAATATGATCTGGAAATATTGAGTAGTCCTTAACAACTTATCTTTGAATCATAAGTGCTAATTCTTGCTGTATTTTGCAGGCTCGCCCCAAATGTGCAGTAGTGTCAAAGCTGATAGAAACCGAACCATTATAGGAAAATAGTTGTATCTGGTGATATACATATCTAATTTCTATGATTTTAGACAATTTGGACCCATGATTGCAGTACCAATATTTGTTATGTTGAGCATAGTTTAGGATTGTAACTGTAGCATGTTGATATTGGGTGGTTTTCCCAGCTCAAGGTTCTGCCAGTTTTGGACAGTAGACACACATATACATAGAATTCTGTTTCTGGAACTATTGATGTCGTAAATTGCTGAATTTTGGTGTGTAGAATCTTGACTCCATGCTTTACAAGTTTCATTTAGAAAGTTAAGGCTAATTGTGAGTATGGACCCATGATTCAGATGTGTTTTTGCAACTCTGCTGGAAAATCAGACAGATTTGCCTATGTCCACATTTGCTTCTCACTTGGTTAACACTTGCATTGATGTCTTAAGTGCTAAATAATTTCCTTATGTTAGTTATGCCATGTTATGTTCAAGTCCATGTTGTCATTAAGCTAAGTACCATATTTGTTAAGTGGACTCATTTTAATTAGTAGCATGGTATTGTAGTATGTAAAATAATTCACATTTTGTAGCATACTAACATATTAATTGTTAGCATATCACATTATGATAACGCTATGTTTCATATCCATACTGGAACTGATGGAATTATGTGATTGATGTATTAATTGGGATTTATGGAATCATATGATGTTTACAATGGTTGTGATTAATCCCGACATCGATGAAGTGATGAAATGAATGGAAACGTGAATGCGGTAAATGAGACATCCGAATAATGAAATGATAAATTATTCTGTAAACTGAGAGTGAGGAAGAGTGATAATTATCTGGAACTCTCGATCCATCCTAAGATGGGTGAGGCTCCAGATACAGGTTCGGGGGAAACGCGTGTAAATTATAGGAGTTAAGGAGCAGACACAGATGTGACTCCCACTAGCACTCCTAAGCGAGGGAGTTGGCTAAGTGTGGACACAACTTGTTTCTCACTTGTGCTACTGAGAGAGGGAGTTGGCTAGAGTTAGAGATGCCAATGGTGTATTCATGATGCACCATTAGGTAATTGTTAGTTTTCTCCGTTTGTCCCGATAAAAATCGAGAATTGTCTCACTCCTGTAAGGGGGAGTTATGAGAGGCCTCTTCAGTGCTCGTGTCGCTAGATGAGGTACCACTATTTCACCCACCCTGGGTGAAGTCCAGCTCCTTAGTATCCTATGATTTACTCGGGTTTCCAAATACTAACTAAATATCTAACTTTAACACTAATTTAATCTGTAATTATTGTCATATACTTTCTGTTCTTCAGCTTTTACTTTCAGCACTTGCATGATATGATGGTTTACTTTTATGCTTTATTCCTATGGACATTGCATCACCAGTAGATATACTATTAGTTAGATGGTCTGGTTCTAAAATTGGATCATACTAGTTATGTTAGGACTTCCTACTGGGTCACACTGTGACGTGTCCCACCTTGTGGTTACAGGTTTGGTATGGTAGCAGGAGCTATGTCAGGGGGCTAGAGCAGTAGAGCTTATGTGAGGGTTGTGTAAGTTGAGATTCGGGTTGGTGAGTGAGATGAGTTGCGAGTGTGGTGTACCTTTTGGGTTTTGTTTGGTGAGAGTTGTGAGTTGTTGTATATGATGTTTTGTACATGAGGATATTGTAAATAAGAAATAATGTAAATCTTTGATGTATAAATAGAATTATGTTTTTGCCTCTTGTTTGTCTTTCTGTGATGTGTTGTCTGAGTTGGTTTGAGTTGGAGCATTGTCTGTACTTCCCAGCACGTGTGCAATGGCATGCAAAGTTTTCTGTTCTAAGCAGTACTTTACTTCTCTCTCTTCGTCTTTCTTCTTCACATCCGCTGCTCTGGGAATATCTGATACAGATTCGTACATATCGGGTATCCTAGGGATCGGGGCGCGATCGACAACAATTGGGTAGATTCGTTCGGTTGCGAGGGGTGGCCCCTTCGACTTATGGCCGACGAAAATTTGAGAGTCGTTCGGTGCCAAGGGGGTTGGCCCATTGGCTTACGACCGACGACGACTAAGAAGAGTCGTCCGGTTGCAAGGGGGTGGCCCCTTCGACTTACGGCTGACGATAATTGGGTCGTTCGGTTACGAGGGGGTGGCCCCTTTGACTTATGGTCGACGACAATTTGAGAGTCGTTCGGTGGCAAGGGGATTGGCCCCTTGGCTTATGGTCGACGACGATTAAGAAGATTCGTCCGGTTGCAAGGGGGTGGCCCCTGTAACTTATGGCTGACGACAATTGGGTTGTTTGGTTGCGAGTGGGTGTCCCCTTCGACTTATGGCCGACGACAATTGGGTCATTCAGTTGCAAGGGGGCCCTTTAAATTATGGTCGATGAAAATTGAGTCGTTCGGTTACGAGAGGGTGTCCCCTTCGACTTATGGCCGACGATAATTTGAGGGTCTTCAGGTCTACTTTCATCAAGATTGAAGAAACAGAGAGAACTTTGGCTCTTCTAAACTTTCTCTAGGGATCAATTCCTCGTGAGAAGGGTGCTTTTTAGCGACTATTCAAGCATTTATATGAAGTGATTCTCTCGAAATATAACAATCATACATGATATATTGAGAAAGTATGTTTGGAGAAGAGTAAACTTTATTCATTCGTAAAAGCTTTGAAACAACTTGATAACAAATAAAAGAAGCGTATATGCTATGTTTATTTTCTCGGAGCTGTTTCGCTTGATGTCATGCTTGAATCATTCTTTCAATCGTCTTGGTGGCTGGCGACCCCATCATTGGCCACTTGCCTTTATACTTCGAGGCTCCTTCTTTAGTTGCTGTGTCGTCACCAGATTTCTTTGGATGACCTCGTTTGACTAGAGCGTCAATTTTCTTCTTGAGGATCCATCAATCATCAGTGTCATGCCAGTGATCGTTATGGTACCTGCAAAACTTGAGGTCATCCCTTTTTTCGTACTTGTTCTTCTTAATGGGTTCGTTGATGAGTCCCTCTCGTTGTGCATATGCCAGGATTTCTTTGGCGGGAAGTTCCTTGCTTCGAGGGCTCCTCTCTCTTTGCCACCGATCCCGTAGTTCTTGGCAAGGGGTTCCTTGGGGTCGTGCATCTCGCTTTGTTTCTTCACGACGCTTAGGAGTGTCATTCTTCGTATCTGCGAGTGCTTCTTCTGAAGTCATGAATCGTCCCGTCGTGCTGAATAATTCCACAAGATTGCTCGGTGGAAATTCGTGCAAGGACCTCTGCATGTGTTTACTCTGGATTGCTTGAGTGAAGGCCCAATGGTAGTTGCATCTGGGATGTCCTCGACTTCCAGCCTTTCTTCGTTGAACTGATGAATGAAGTCTCGGATCGACTCCTTCTCGCCTTGCTTCAAAGTGAAGAGGTGAGAAGAATTTCGTTTAGGGCGTCTTCTTGCAACAAAGTGCTTGCAAAACACGTTAGACAATTCATCACATGACCCGATGATATCATCGGGAAATCTGTTATACCATCTGTCTGCCGCCTCAGTCAGAGTGATGTGAAAGGCTCGGCAGATGTATGGCTCGTCGGCCCCATGAAGTTGCATCACGCTTTGATATCTGCAGACGTTCTCCCATGGATCACCCTTACCATCATACATCTATAAGGATGTGATCTTGAACTTCGGGAGCAATGGGGCGGACGTGATGTTCTCCTTCACTGGAGTCTGCCGGTTAGCAGGATGGGTAAGTGGGGCATGTTCTTCCCCACACTGATGGTGAGTGGCTCTTGAAGATTGGACGTGGCTTTATTCCCTCTTCTTTCTCTTCGTGCCTATTGTAGGCTGGGGCAGACTGCGACCTTGGACGAGATAATCTCTCAGTTGGTCTAAGGCACTGTGGGTTCGCCCATTGTTGGATGGACCTGTACCTCCATTGTGCCCCATGGTTCGGTTGTTATTCCCCATCTCTCCATTTCGCTGAGATGTAGGAGTTGTAATGAGCGGCAAGTTTCCCCCCAGTTCGGGTCCTTGCTTGCCATTCCTCTGGTGTCCCTAAGCAGCTCACCCTACTCCTGGTGTTTGCGTTGGGTTGGGAGGGGGCTGCTCTTTACCAATGGGTGGTGGGCGCTCGTAGTTCTATTGAATAGCCATAGCCAACAATGTCAGGCTGCCTTCGATTTGCTCAGCGAACTTGTTGAATTGTTCATGGGTTACCAATTGAACAATGGGTGAAGCTCTAGAACCTTCGGGAGCTTCATTCAGAATACTCTTACCCAGAGTGATGTTGATGAGATTGAGGAGTGTTCCTTGGTTGTTGGGTTCAGTCGACATGGGGCTTTTGTTATAGCTTCAGGATGTAGACTGGTGTTTCCCACAGACGGTGCCAACTGTTAAGGCCAAAATTGGCGCTAACGGTATTAGGGCTGACGTGGACTCCTCAGTCAAGGTGGAGCCTCGTCAGCTAGTGGAGTGGGACCCACGGTTGATATAACCAGGGTCGATGATGATTAGGACAAGAAAACAGTGCGGGAGCTCACTCGTCCCCGAAGTTGAATATGACGGTTGTTCGACCCTCTGGTTGGATCGATCCTTGAACTATAGTTGACATGAGATGCCGTACGACCCTTCTCTTGGGTTGAGCTTTGATTTCCTGCACCACAAAAGAACATAAGGGGGTCAGATCTGGGTTTCGACGCAAATCCCCTCCAATGCTTAAGCTAGAATGGTAACTTAAGTTGAAGGCTAGGGGCTATCGAGATCGACCCATAGAGGTTCACCTCGAATCAAACACTGCAAGCTATTTGGAGGAAAAATTATCAAGTGGAAAGTAGAATATGAAGGTAATATGTATCTCGTACCTCGAGCCCCCCAATTTGATCGTTCTTTTGGTATTTATAGACTTCGGAGTCTTATCAGTGACGTTGGAAGAGCTAACGGTGACCAATTATGGTGGCACAATCCTCCCTCATTAATATGGGTAACTGTCGCCCATGCTACCCACCAATTATGAGCCATTATCGATTACCGCATTGAGCTTCGGAAGCTCAACGGGTAAATGACATGTGGGTGTTGACTGGGTTGATGCTTGGTTACAATAATGGGCTCTGAAGGCTTAGTGGGCTCTGAGAATATCTTGGTGGCTCGTTGGTTATAACATGACTCGTCCCTCGAACGCCGGCCCAAGGATTCAACAATACCCCATTCATAGAGATTATCAATACTCTTACCAGATTGGTCAAAGAGATCTCTCAAAAGGAGCAAATGAGCAAGATCCTTTAGTCACTAACATCGGAGTGGGAATCAAAGGTAATGACAATTCAAGAAGCTAGCAATCTCACTAAGATCATAATGGAGGACCTTATAGGCAATCTTTTGGCCTATGAGCTCCAAGTCAAAGGGAGAAAGGAAAAGGACTACACAAAGAAGAAATCACTTGCTCTCAAGGCTACCTAGGAGAAAAAAGCTCAGAAGAGGGGGATGATGGACAAATTTCTCTCTTGATGAGAGAAATTCAAGAACTACCTCTAACGTAAGTCAAAATTCAACAAGCAAAGATTAATTGACAAAACTATTATTTGCTTTGGATCTAATAAGCTAGGACTTGGGATAAAGTAGTGTCCGCTACAAAAGCACAAGGGCAAGGGAAAAGCAATAAAAATAAAAGGTGAAGAAGCCCAAAAAGACAGCCTTTGCGGTTTGGGATGAAGAACACTACACAAAAACCGATGAGTCCTTAAATGAAGAAGAAGAAGAAGAAGAAGAAGAAAGAAATGAAAGGACATACATGTGCTTCATGGGGATTGCAAATGATGAAGAGGTAAATTCGGAATCTGAAGACTCTAATAATGATAATGATGTTGATGTTGATATGTTTGCTAGATTACTTAAGAAATATGAATCATTACTTAGGGAGCATCATAAGTTTGAGAAGATTCATAAAGATTGCATGTCTTATGTAGAAATTGAACATATAAAAGAAGAGAACTTAAAATTTATTAGTAAAAATTGGCCGCTTAGTGCTGAGTTTAGTACCCTTAGTGGTAGGCTTAATGACTTTGATAAGACTTTAACCACCATTAAGACCAAGTATGATGACCTATATAGGAATGTGTATAGGTTATATAAGTTTAATGAGAAAATAGATGATTTAATTAGTTCTCAGAGACCCTCTTGTAGCAAATTTGACCTAGGCTCTAATAAGAGTCACATTATCATGTTAGGGTGCATCGCACTAGAAATGTTTTGTCAAAGTTTGGATACCCAAGCGTGGGATTGTTTAAATGAAAGATGGGTATGTTTCTAGTTTCACGGATAATGTGTATTTTAGTAGATATTATAGATTTGTTTGTGATGGAAAGTCTAGACCCAAATGGGTTTTGTTCCCCGTTGTATGATATCGGTATTGTTGTCTAATCCCATGGACACAAAAGAAAAGAATACCAAGATATTTGTTTAATTTTCAACTACTCACATATGATGGGAGTGGAAGCTAGCTCCCAATAGACTTCAAAGAAAATACATAAATTGATGGGGAGACACATTTGCTTATGATGCATACTTTCAGGGGGGTCTAATAAAGATTGTAAGTAAAATTCTTTATAGTTTACAACACTATGATATCATTTTCATCATGCGTGCACTATATATGCCAAGGGGAGAGTTCACCTATTTAGGGGATAATATATTTCTTGAATATTGAGTCTCTTATTTACCAAGGGGAATAAAATTTTACATAATATCTCCATCATTTTTAATAATGCCAAGGGGAGATATATGAGAAAATATGATTTGGAAAGAATGTTGCTTACTACACATACACATACATTCATTTCATGAATTTCATATTATATAGGTGTTAAGGCCAAAATTGACCGAGACAGTTGTCAAGCTGAGATAGACTCGAGAAACTGAGTCGGAGCCTCGTCAGTAGTCGGAGTGGGACCCTTGGTTGGAGGAACCAGGGTCTTATGATGGTAGTAGGAGATGATGCGACCTTCGATCGACCCTCGAGCGATAGTTACGTCGATCGATTGAGGCTGGGAATCTCGCCGTCGACCTTTGACGTTGGATGATGATCGTCGATCTGCACCACATGGACTTGTTAGGGGGGTAGGATCTGGGTTTAGACCCAAATCCACTCTGATGCTTAAGTTAGTAGGGAACTTAAGGAAGAGAGAGCTTGGTGTAGCTGAGATCAACCCATGGAGGTTCGTCACTAGACTGGCCGCGCAAGCTCGAATATAAAAAATGTAGCGGAGAAAGTAGAGTTCTATGTCTTAGACCTCGTACATTGAAGATGGGACCCTTTCCTCTATTTATAGACGTCCAGTGTCCCTTTGGAGACGTTGGGAACATAACTGCCATCCATAATGGGGCCACGATCTTCCCCCATTAATAGGAAGAAATGTTGCGCACGTCCTCGAGATTCTCGAGTCCACCTTTAATCTCACGTTCGAGTGAAGCGGACCTAACGGTCAACTGGCCATTTGGGCTTTGACCGAGTCGACATCGGGCTTCTTTGGCGGGCCTGGTGGGCCTTAGTCATCTGTCGACCGAGTTGTCTCGAATGCCAGCCCAATGACTCAATAATGTCCCCCATCGCACGACCTTGAAGGATCCATCCGCTGAAGTCAAGCGACGTTACGTCGCATTTAATGGGGCTCGGCAGTCGAGAAAATAGCACTTGAGTTCTAGGCGCCAAAACGACTGCCTCGTCGATTCAGATGATTTGTCGGTTCGAAATCCAAGACATTCTGGGTTCTTGGATCATTGACACACGTTCCATCATGTGGTTGTGCAGAGTAATGTCTTCATTCGCTCGATTCAGATTTTCTTTCTTTCGAAAGCAATGGCTTCGTCATCTGTCTTCGGAAGAAACGTGGTCACCGCCATTTAGAAGAATCGGGAAGGGGTCATAAAGCCATGCTTGCTAGAAAATATGAGGTCCAAAGTCAAGGCCGGCCAAATCGTTGCGCTTCAAAGGAGCTATGTTCATCTCGATTATCAAATCAGATTGCCTGGGAGGGACGAGTGGGCTCATTGCCCCGACGATCGGGAAGCAGGGGTTTCTGTCAAAGCCTTCGAGCGGGGCCTTCGATTTTCCAAGCATCCCTTCATGCGGTACTTCCTGTGTACCCTGAACCTTTCCCTCTACCAGTTGATGCCTAATGCTATCGACATGTTGATGGGCTTCATAGATCTGTACGTGATGAACGGAATCGAACCATCCTTGTGTCTGTTCAACCACGTCTTCTCGATCCCTCCCCTTAAGACCCCAGGGTGGTATACGATAGTGGCCCGTCGAGGCAGGAAGCTGTTGGAAGATCTTCCCACCTCCAATCCCAATCCCAAGTGGAAAGACGATTTTGTGTTTGTGGTCTTTCAGAGGGAGGCAAGCTTCTGCACCAGTTGGGGCACCCCTGATTTGGGGCCTGCCGAGGATAAGCTGCTGACTATTGAGTAGAAGAAAGCCGTCGACATTCTGAAGAGCCTGCCAGAGGGCATGAGGTCGATCAAGTGGCTGTGGTCGGACGACATGTTGTGTCGAACCACGTGGACGAAAGGTTGGTTCGACCGTGCTCGCCAACTGTTCGACCTTCGTTACTCGACCTAACTCCTTTGTTGCTCTGGCAGGTTATGACCAGTGTGGATTATCAAGTAGATCCCACATTGAAGGAAGTAGTCGAGTCTTCTATCAGAGAGGTAGATGGGAAAATGTTGTCACCCCGGGCGCCGACCGTATCGAGATCGATGGCCCAGCTGTCTGGAGATCGACCCATGATCGTTAAGGGGATTGCCCAGATGGCTCGCCCTCAGCAGAAGAAAAAGAAAGGGTCCCCCTCCAAGTTTGAAGTGGTTGCACTGGAGGGGGGGTAAGATGAGGCGGAAGTTCGTTCTCAGTGACTCGGAGCCGTCTGGGTCAAACGTAGACGGGGAGTAGGTCTCCCAGCTGGGGAGTGATGCTAACCACGAGGAAGGTTTGAGGGAGACTCAGGTTCTGTCGGATCTTCGCGTGCACCAGGACTCCTGGCATTAGGGGGTCTGTTTTCATCCGTAGGGTTACCGGAAGACATCCCGAATGAGTATATGCCGATGTTGCTGGAGGGCCGATCTCCTCAGGCACCCCTCGACTGTTCCGAGGAGGATCTTGTCAAGACGGGGTTTCCATTGAGTCGTGGAGATTCTGTTCTCCTTGTCTGCAGGACCACCTTCCGCATCACCGAGAATGCGACCCTTCCACGGGACAGGGCTGTCGTAGAAAGGGTCGATTTTAAGCGGCTTGCATCAATAGCCGTCCATGCCAACGTCCAGGTAATTATCGTTTGGGCCTCTATCGATGCTGATATCAGCACGTAAGCTGACCATCGAATGTTGTGTGCAGGCCCTTGTGGCGACCGCGGCGTTGCGTCGTCGAGCTTCGGTGGTGGCCGATCATGGTGTCACCCTAGAGGCCGTCAGGTTGAGAGTGGAGAAGTCCCAGGCTGAGCTAGAAAGAATTACCCTCCTCTCTAAGACGAGGTCATTAGTCATTCAGAAACTCGAGCAAGAGCTAAGCGAGTCTCGTAGGAGGGAGGCTGAACAAATCGCCTCAAAAGAGCGAGTAGAAGATGCTTTGCTGGAGGAGAGAGTCGGAGCTGTGGTCATTGCAGAGAAGGCGATTAGAGATTTCACAGATTCATTTCCCGACTTTGAAGAGCTAAATAAGAAAGGGTACGAGCGATACTAATTAGAGATGAAGAACCGCTTCCTTAACCTTTTCGCGGAGATCGACGAGATCCCGGTGATATTTCTGGACCTCGGTGAGGACGAGTCGAGCCAAGGCAATGACGAGTTGAGCTGAGGCATAGAGGAGGCAGCTCCCGTGGACGAGGCTACCACCCTAGCTGGCGACGAAGCAAGGGCCGGTGCTACTGGGAACCCAGAGTCTACGGTCGTGCTGGATGGAGATCAAGGGCCTGAACGACCATTGTAAGATCTCGTCACTTTAGTTTTAGGCCTGCTCGTACGAATTTTTGAATGTATATAGGGGGTGATGTAAATGAAAAAAATATTTTGCAACGGAAAGTGACAGGAGAATTGGCATGTGTATCCTTATATGCCATTGCCTCTCTTTGTTTGTTGTTGCTCACGCCCTGTGGTGGTCTAAATGCTTGATGGTCCCTTTCGATGGGTTAGGCGCTGCTTCGAGGTGACCGAGGATAAACCATCGAACCGCGTTTAGAATTTGACCACCATATTCAAAGGTGAGGGAGAGATTCACCTAACTCATGGTAGACAAAATGGGAGTCATTCGGCGGTGAAGGGGTGGCCCTTCGACTTATGGCTGAAGACATTCTGTGAGAGTCGTTCAGTGGCAAAGGGACGGCCCCTTTGACTTACGGCTGACACTTGCTTTAGGAGAGTCATTCAGTGGCGAAGTGGTGGTCACTTCGACTTATGGCTGACAACCATTTATGAGAGTCATTCAGCCGCAAAGGAGTGGCCCCTTCGACTTACGGCTGACGCTCATTTAGGAGAGTCGTTCAGTGGCAAAGGGGTAGTCCCTTCGAATTACAGCTGACAACCGTTTATGAGAGTCGTTCAGTGGCAAAGGGGTGGCCCTTTTGACTTACATCCGATGACCGTTTAGGAGAGTCGTTTAGTGGCAAAGGGGTGGCCCCTTCGACTTACGGCAGACGCTTGTTTAGGAGAGTCGTTCAGTGGCGAAGGGGTGGCCCCTTCGACTTACGGCTGACGCTCGTTTAGGAGAGTCGTTCAGTGGCAAAGGGGTGGTCCCTTTGACTTACAGCTGATGACCATTTAGGAGAGTCGTTCATTGGTGAAGGGGTGGCCCCTTCGACTTACGCCTGACGACTGTTTAGGAGAGTCGTTCAGTAGTGAAGGGGTGGCCCCTTCGACTTACGGCTGACGACTGTTTAGGAGAGTTGTTCAGTGGTAAAGGGCTGGCCCCTTCCACTTACCGATGGCACTTATTTAGGAGAGTTGTTCAGTGGTGAAGGGGTGGTCCCTTTGACTTACGACCGACGACCGTTTAGGAGAGTCATTCAGTGGCGAAGGGGTGGCCCCTTCGACTTACTGTTGACGCTCGTTTAGGAGAGTCGTTCAGTGGCGAAGGGATGGCCCCTTCGACTTACTGCTGACGCTCGTTTAGGAGAGTCGTTCAGTGGCAAAGGGGTGGTCCCTTCGAATTATGGCTGACGACCGTTTAGGAGTGTCGTTCAGTGGTGAAGGGGTGGCCCCTTCGACTTACGGCTGACGACCGTTTAGGAGAGTCATTCAGTGGCGAAGAGGTGTCCATTTCGACTTACGGCTGACGACCGTTTAGGAGAGTCGTTCAGTGGCGAAGGGTAGTCCCTTGTACTTACGGTTAATGACCATTTAGGAGAGTCGTTCAGTGGCGAAGGAGTGGCCCTTTCGACTTACGGCTGACGACCATTTAGGAGAGTCGTTCAGTGGTGAAGGGGTAGCCCCTTCGACTTACGGCTGACGACAGTTTAGGAGAGTCGTTCAGTGGCGAAGGGGTGGCCCCTTCGACTTACGGCTGATGCTCGTTTAGGAGAGTCGTTCAGTAGCAAAGGGGTGGCCCCTTCGACTTACGACTGATGCTCGTTTAGGATAGTCGTTCAGTAGCGAAGGGGTGGTCCCTTCGACTTACGGCTGACGACTGTTTAGGAGAGTTGTTCAGTAGCGAAGGGGTGGCCCTTTCAACTTATGGCTGACGACCATTTAGGAGTCATTTGCTTCAACGTGAGTTCAGTTTTCCCCACACCTCTTGAAGATCGGGTCCTTTTTCGAGGGGAGTTTTAATTGAGTAGTTTCTACAAAATTTACGAAGGCTTATGGAAGCGAAACTTTCCTTCGGGAAAAAGAGACATGCTTTATTGACGGAAGTAAAAGAAAAACGGAAAAGGCATACATGTGTTTTCCGATCGACGTCGGAGCTGTTGCCGTTTATTGCCCTCTTATTCCCCTTGAGTCTTGGATGGCTCGTTAGTCGATCACCTTGGTGACAGATGATCCTGTCATCTTGCCCTTCTGTTTTGAGGATCATTTCTTGCTGGGTGGATCATTGGCCGGGCCCTTGGGGTGTCCTCGTTTGACTAGAGCATCGATCTCTTTCTTGAGAGTCCAACAGTCGTTTGTGTCATGACCATAGTCGTTGTGATATTTGCAGAATTCGAGGTCATCCCTCTTCTCATTTTGCCCTTCTTTGCTGCCTCTTGGATCAGCTCTTCTCGTGGAGCGTAGGCGAGGACTTCTATCTTAGGGGTGACCGGCTTAGCGTAAGTAGGACGCTCCTTACTTCGAGGGCTCCTCTCCATGGGCCTCTTATCTCGAGACTCTTGGCAGGGGGGTCCTCGAGTTTGGTTTCTCTCGCCTCGTGTCTCCGCGGTGGGAGGGGGTGCTTTTCGCATTAGCTCTAGTTGGTTCTTCCGCCTCCTCGGAGGAAGTGAACCGATCTGTTATGTTGAGCATCTCTGCAACGGTGTTAAAGGGGAACTGGTGAAGGGCCTTCCTTAGGTGCTTGTTCCTGAACGCCTTGGTGAGCGCCGCTATGACGGTCACGTCCGGTGTCTCTTCTACATCGAGCCTCTCGTCGTTGAACCTTTGGACGAAGGCTCGGCTTGACTAATTCTCGTTCTGTTTGAGCGAGAAGAGGTGGGACGAATTCTTCTTGGGTCGTCATCCTGTGGTGAATTGCTTGCAGAATATTTTCGCTAGTTCGTCGAATGAGCCGATGCAGCTGTGGGGTACCCATTCGTACCAGCTTTCTGCCCTCTTGACCCGGGTAGCATGGAAAGCTCTACAAAGGTATGGCTTGTCGGCCCCATGGAGTATCATGACATTCAAATACTGATGAATGTGTGACCAAGGGTCGCCTCTACCATCATAAGCTGGTAGAGCAGGAAGCTTGAATTTGGGAAGAAAAGGTGCTGAGAGGATATTCTCCTTCAGGGGGTCTTCTGAATAGCAAATTGGACCAGTACGGATCCTCCTGCTCCAGGTTGCGAGAAGTTGGCTCCTGAGGATCGATTCAAGATCTCTTCTCTCCTCGTGAATCCACCTACAGGGTTTATTGGGTTATAACTGAAGGGTTTTGGCGGACCCTCAGGGCTTAGATCTGTGCCCGTCCTAAGTCGGACGGACCACAGAGGCATAAAATGCAGCGGAAAATAAAACATGCTAGCTAAACATTTTAGCTAGGCCCTGAGAGAGCCAGAACCTAGCCCAATCTATGCCAACTTGGGGTGAGTCCATCCCACCCCAAGAGGGATCTATCCTACTGCGACAAAATTAAATTATACTAAAAAGCTTAAAGAACATACCCAGAATCTCTACCCTGGGACAGGCAATATGTATCGCACTGGCTTCTTACGCTCCTCGTAGCCGATCTGCCTTGCACCCTTGACTCGATCCAATCGAGCCGCCTTGCACCTTCGAACCGATCCGCCTGACCCGACACCCGCCTCTGAGCCGATCACTTGCGGTACAAGGTTTCACTTGAGCAGACCCGCGTCTTAGACGTCTGGATCCGAATCCAAAACCCCCCTCGTAGTCTTGCTAGGACCCGTCGGGAGAATAGGAAGAAGAGATGAAGAATAGTTTAAGTCGTAGTCGAGCTTGCTCAAAGATTCGGAGCTACTTGATCGAAGACTTGGTGCACTCTACAACAAAGAGAGGGCACCCCTATTTATATAGGGAGTCCGCCTATCCCTTTTCGTTACGAGCAATATGGGATAATCATAAAAGAAGGGGATTTAATTTGGCTAATTGAAGTTAGTAAGCCTTTCATAAAGGCCTAACTTCAACGAATTAAATCTCTTCATCCATTAAACTTCAGACACCAAACAAGCTATCATTTTGAAGGGCTTGGAATGTTGAATGTGTAGGAACGAACGGTGATGAAATCCGACGTCGTTTGACCCCTCAAACAATTGCCCAAAATGGGCAAAAAGTCACACTTCGTAGCCGTCAATGGTTTTCAAAAAACCCTAATTAAAACAACTTAAGTTGCGGGCGTGCCCGTTAAGGCTAACGGGTGCGCCCGCTCCCCTTGCGGGCATGCGCCCATTCCATGCGGGTCTGACCAACTTGGTCCCTTTCTGTTGTTTTTGACTTTTCGGACTCGTTTGAGCTCCGTTTTGGACGCGGTTTGAACATGTGTTTAGACCGGGATGATTTTGTCAACCAGGTAACCCTTTCCATTGCTTTTGTTCCTTTAAAATTTGTCGTAAACAATTTACGACACGATTAATCTTATTTGCATCATTTGCAACATTGTCCCTTCTACGACTTAGTCGCACAACTGGCTTGTGAACTTAACTATTCCTTTTCATCGTATAAATTCCTCTTAGCTATCTTCCTATTACTAAGACTCGAATACTACTCGATGTGAGACCCTATAGCCTGACCTTACTACAAATTGGGGCTCGAAACCCCTAGACGACGGTAACCATGAGCAACAGGCGTCGTCCCTGTTTCAGAATCATTATAATGTGATCGACACATTGACAAAAGTGTCGTCGGGTCCACCCTGACTGTATCAGTGATGAATACCGTAGCTATAGTCCCTTCGTCATGACTGTGTCCCTGTTGGCCTAGGGTACGGTTTACTGTCAACCCCATTATCCAGCATTGGTCAGTATACGGTGGTCTTTGTTGTATTCATGTTGTACATCCTACAACGTACCTCGGTCGAGAATTAACATAAAGACGGGAGTGAGCCAGTGACACTAACTCCCCTTTAACGGAAGAGACGAATCCCATCTTAGTCATCTACTTCCCTTGTGAGCTTCAGGTGTCACCCAACCTAAGATCTTTTAGCAGGCCGAACCTCGAAGCTAGATCATAGATCTAAGTGATACTATCCATTCACAGGTTCGTACTGATGACTTCAGTTCTTAAGGACCAACTAGCCTATCATCACTCTAGAGTTATTATTGACAGTTTAGTTAAAGTTAACCATTTAATAACTCTAAGTAGGTCGTTCAGTGAACTCATTCTCCAATGAGCACCTGTGTCTCATCTCCGACTTCACCAAAGCGAATGACTATGACATCATCATTACCTTAAGGTAAGACAAAGACACAGTGGTCTGTCTGATGTGCCGATATCCAGTTTTCGATACATCTATAATCACGAACCTTTTAAGACTTAAGTTTCTGTCCGGTCACTTACTACTCATAATCGAGATCTACATCTAGATACGTAAGGACCTAACTATAAGTCTAAGGAAATTATCTAAGTATATAATTCAACGAAATCATACTTAGGATAATTGACACCATATTATATCTTAACAAGATGTCTACTAAGGATAAATTGCCTTATGGGCATATATCCTCCGACATCTCCCACTTGCACTTAGGCTATTTATCTCCGTATCTCATACCGTTATAGCATATCAGTCACATTGGACATTCATATGTCAAACCAAAGAGTGGATTTGCTAACGTGTATCTATAATGAATTTTAATGGATTTTTATTTATACATTACTTGATCACATAAGGTTGATCCTCGAAAATTGATTTGGATCTTATCCAACAATTTTCTTTTCTTTGTATAGCTAACAATTAGCTCATACAATCTTGATGTCGGGTCTAACATTTTTATAAGTCAGTTTGGCTCATTCCAATTATTTTGTGTTAATATGTCAAGTACATAAGTGACACATTAAGTCTCTATATATTCGATTAAATCAAAACTATTTTATTCAATATCTTATATAGATGATTCAAATAAGTTGGAAACCTTTTTACTTAGTTCGAGAAACCGGAGCTAAGTATATGAGCTAGCTCCCACTGACTTTAAGAACTATCTGGTTAAATACTTCTACTATATATCTAAATCATATTTAGAATATACTTTAAGTAAAACCAATTTAGAAGTGCTTATGGAATATACCAGTGTCAGGTTGGGTTTGACGAATGAGTCATATCAAGACCCGTTTATAGGAATCTTGACGTTGACTTACTCAGTCAAACGTCCTACACTGTACTTTTCCTTTAACTACATTTAATAATAACTCTTTAAGAATCAAATGCAGTTTAATTAAGAATTAATCTTGACATGTGTATAATTGTGATCATACACAATTTACACGCTTCTGGAACTTATATTTAACTATCGACTGGCTATAATATTAAGTCAGCTCCAAACAATCAAATTATTCAGAAGATCTGCATGACAGCTCGAGAATATATGCAACCAACTCAGACAGCCACATTCACAAAAATAAGCCATTCACAACAAATCACAATTTAAAATAAAGCACATTTCCCGAGATATTTATTCAAACAATGGATTCATTAAAATGAATCATAATTTGTTTATCAAAATAAACTTTGAGTGATAAAACACTCAATCATTGTTTTAACTAGAATATCGATACATTTTATTCAAAAATAAGATAAGTATCGATTTCTACTTCTTTATCTCCTGAAGTCCTCGTACGACCCCAGCAGCAATGATTGCTCAGATGCCGACCGTCCTCGAAACTTCTTCCATCCTCTGCTTCATGTTAGCCATCTGTATACATTACACAGATGTCTTAGTATCTCATACTATGTGACAAAGCATTTATGGAAATTATTATGCTTTATTAAAAGGAATTTATTGTACCTGAGGTAGAGGCATCAGTATGCCCTTTCTTCTTTTCTGCAAGGTAAACCCTGCAGTTCCTCTTCCGGTGGCCTACCTTGTGACAGTGAAAGCATTCGAATTTAGACGAAGCCCCCTTTGCCTTCTTCTTCCCCTTCTTCACCTTGGCTGGTTGTGGGACCTGCCTCTTCTTACCCTTGCCTTTCGGCTGGTCTGAAGAAGCAGAGCCAACAACCAACACAGTCGGTTTCTTCTCGATTTCCTTAAATTGCCTAAGCTTGTTGAGGGGACCAGGAAGATCCGTTTCATTACTATTCATGATGAAACTAGTAATGAAAGGTTTGAAGTCCGGGGTCAAAGATTTAAGGATGATGTCCACGGACATCTCATTGTCCAAAACAAAACCTAACTGGGCGGTGTCTTCCACGTACCTGATCATCTTAATGAAATGATCTTGTACGGGCCATGTCTCTATCTTAGTGCCCCAGAGGTTGCTCGTGGCTTTAAACTTGGCAGCTCTTGATCGCTTGTCGTACAACTCCTCTGCATTCAGAAGCATGCTTTGAACATCCAAATGTTTGTGCTTCCTTTGCAGGTCGTTGTTCATTGAAGCTAGAGTAAGGCACCTGGCCTTCTCGGCATCCCTCTGGTACAGCTTATAGGCTTCCTTTTCTTCGTGGGTTCCAACTTCGTCAAGATTCTCTAGAGCGTCCTCGAACAACACATATCCTATACCAGCTAGTGATAGGACTAACTTGATATTCCTAAGCCAATCTTTATAGTTGGTCCCGTCAAGCACGTTCTTTTCTATCATGTATTTAAGACACGAATCCATTCTGCATTTAAATAGATATTTAATTAGCATATGTTCGTTGTATAGTTTAAATGGTTTTTATTAAACTATATTCTCCCACTAAATTTAAGAATTAAAGCCATAATAATAAACAATTTATTATATCAAAATATTTGTGGGAGAGGGATCCGACTACCCCGAGTCAGACAACATTGAGTGTAGCTCAACAAGTTGTCCGACTCTGCAGTCGGTAGACGAACTATTCATCAATCATATTAAATATGATTCCCTATGAGTTTTACCCCTAGTCATTTGTGATCATGAGTGTGCTCATCCAAATCCCAATGACTAGCCTAGTCAGACCCTTGTTTTCGCATCCAGCCTGACTTATGCTGCCGCTCGGTGTATGCACGACACGTCGGTTTGGGTCAGGACTAAACTTACATTAATGACTCAACTTACGCCGCCATTCGATGTATTCACGACACGACAGTTTGGGTTTAAGTCTTGACTACATCATTGGCTCAATTTACGTCGATATTCGGTGTATTTGATCGCACCCCGGATATACACCCGGAGAGCGATTGTAGTTTTACCGCAAGCGCACGGTCAAGTGACGAGCAGGTATCGAACACGAGGAGGTGGTGTTGGCTCCAATCTATCCTAGGTTGGTTCGACTACGAATGTATTATTGGTGGAGATGGTTATAGAATGATATAATGACAATGGTGATGGATGTCGGTGTCGGTGATAAATAAGTCGGTCAAATATCGATTCAGATACAATATAATAAAAGTGTCTAGGGCTAGGGAATCCCCACTACGGATCGTCATACATCTCTCTAAATCGTGAATCTCAATATTACTAGACTTGTGTTGAGGTGAACTAGTCGTAACTGAATATAAAACCAAGCTCATGCTCTCGCGCTATTGTCGGTCTATAGCAACCTAGATTAGGGCCCACTCTCGTGCAAACCCTAACCTAAGCCACTAGCATGAAGATCGACATCATTGTCCAATCGCTTCTCGAGCCCACTCTCGTGCAAACTCGAGTTACGATCTAGGTTGTGATAGTTCCTACCCGTCCAATCTCTTGCAAACGAATATGGGTATAGATTTATAATAAAAATCCTAGCTTTGGTCCAATCTCTTGCAAACCAAGTCTAAAGAATCTCAATTATAAACCTAAATCGAATATCTAGGCCTTCCCATCGATTAGAATCCAATCTCTTGCAAACCCCAATCGATGGAAATCCCTAGCTATCCGTAATAAATCGATCACAACCTAACCTCCTAACAATTCTAGCAATTTAAAAATTCATTCATCACAAATCTGAAATTAGATTCATATGGTTCATCCCCAAACCCTAGAACAATCAAATCTACTCAAGCATAGCAACAACGATATAGGAATCAATAAAAACCCTTGCTTGCATATAAAAAGATAGAAAATCAAAGATTCAAATAATAAGAATAGAAATACTTAGCTTTGATGAAGAATTCCAATCCAAATACAAGCTTTTTGATCCAAGAAGGGGGCCTAGGGCATGGCCTAACCTCTAAAATAATCACTAAGAAAATATAATGGGAACCCCCTCTAATGGTGGCTACAAACCCCTTATATAGTCTCCCAAAACCCTAGCAAAAAACCCTATAAAACCCCTCAAAATCGTGCCCAAAAACAGCCCAAACCGCAACTTAAAATCTGGGCCCGCCGCCGACTCGGCCGAGTGGAACATGTGACTCGGCCGAGTGGAAATTCCAGCACTGCAGCGTCAACTTGCAGAAATTCTCCAGATTTCATCCGACCTCTGATTGACACGTTCTTGGTAGCGTTGGAACCGTCATGGAGTCTACTATCCATAAAAAATATGAGAAAAATAATTTGATTGCTGGAATGTAGCAGATTTCAAAAGAGTGAACGGTTGTCTGAAAATCTGGGCGCTGCATGTCCTCGGCGTCACTCGGCCGAGTGGACTTCTCTACTCGGTCGAGTGGGCTTCTCTACTAGGCCGAGTGACAGACCCTGTAAAATTCCAGTAAGTCAGGGGTCTTGGGGGTCTGTCTTTGGAGGTGACTCGGCCGAGTGGCTTTACTTGCTCGGCCGAGGGACATTCGGTACTCGGCCGAGTCGGAACCCTCAATCGCCTGACGGATTCCAGTAAGTCGGCTCCTTCGATGGGTGGATTTTTCCGTGCCACTCGAGCGAGGGGATATCCATACTCGGTCGAGTGGACTATCGTCACTCGGCCGAGTGCACGCTGATTTCCTTCTGTGGTGCGTGTCCGGTCTGGTCGGCCGAGTGGTCTTCTTGCTCGGCCAAGTGAATGCTTCACTCGGCCGAGTGACATGCTGTAGATGCCCAATCTTCATCATTTCGCCTCCTCGTCGCTCCTACGGAGTTCCTTCTTCTTCCACCCATCTTCCATCGCCGTTAGCTCCTCGATAGAGCCATGGGCGAGGCTCCGGTACATGTGCAAGTCCTTTAAGCTGATTTTTGTTTCCGATCGCTCCATATTTCCTGAAATTCGACAAAAACAAGAAATAGTGAAAAGTAACGCAATATCGTCGAATACTCGTGAAAATCGCAATATGAGAAATCGAAATGACGTGAAAACATGTAGAAAAAAGGTGTAAAATATGGACCGATCAGTATTCACGACACGACGGCTTGGGTCAAGTCAAGATCTCGTCATGTGTATTTAAGAAGTCGGTTTCTATAAGGTTGCCATGTCTCAACTTGAGTGTAGCTCAACAACTGGAACATGGGTCCTACAGTCACCAACTCCTAAAACAAGGAGGGTTACGATTTATCTTGAACAAGATTATTATCGTATTTGACTTAGGTATAGTCGATGGACTTACACAATCATGATTCGACTCCTTGTGGTCCAGCGGACGCGGCCAAGGAATTGACTAAGTCAGGACCACTTAACCCATAGTCTAGCTAGGGTGGTCCAGCAAACTTAGCCAAGCACATTGACCGACATCATGATCCATTGAAGGAGACTTATCAATCTTATGTTCGTCTATCAACTAAAAGCTTTTATTAACACTAATTAATCCTTATCAACTAGTGGATCCTTAAAATTCGAAATTTTATGGATTTGTTCAATAACTTTTATTAGATCATTATCAACTATAAGGTTTGTTCGTTCATCGTGCTACCCTAATCTTAATTAGGATTTTAATAAAACAATTACAATATTTTACAAAATTAGTCTTTTAATGATAATCATTATCAAAACAATTAAAATAATGATTGTCAATTAAAGGGACTATCCAAATCCGGAATTAGGTTTTGGTGTTGTAATTGTTCATAAAAAACGTAGCATGTCACAATTTATAATTTATCTCATAAGATTTTAAATTTAATGGCTAACCTAAAAGGTTTATGAACGATCACATCATGCATCATTGCCATTAACACAAACCAACTAATTTTAACTCATAAAATTCAAGGTTCAATAATGTGACATATGACAAAACATGCAAGTTTAAAATTTTATGTACAACATAAATAATTAACTTGCTATTCTAAAATTTAACATTTAAATTTAAAGATCTAGAATTTTAAAACTAGAAACATTTTATCTCATAAAATTAGGTTTCATAAAATTATCGAATAATTTTAAATCCAAAACTAAGCTTTAAAATTCAATCAAACATTTAAGATCATTGTATCTCATAAAATAATCATAAAATATTTTATGTAACTAAAAGAAAATAATTTTTAATCCCATCTCATGAAATAAAAATCTTTTCCACAATGTTACATATTCTTGAAATAATTTTAAAACAATTTTAAAATTGTTGAAATAAATTTTAAAGCTTTCAGATAAAGTTAAAATCTTTCAATCTTTATGTAACTAAAAGAAATTAATTTTTAATATCATCTTATGAAAGTAAAAAATTTCTCTTAATGTTACATAATATTTAAATAAAACTTTTTAAATGCTTACTAAAATTATTTTATCTCATAAAATAAAATTTTTAAAAACATTTAAACATAGTAGACTTATTAAACTTTATCACATAAAATTTAAAACGTCCCCCAAAATTTTTTCATGTTATAAAAACAATTTTTAAAACACAAAATTTTGTTTAACCAATTTTAACATAAAGTTAAAATATACGTATGTTCAAAAACAAGCAATTTAATAATTTAAAATCACCGCAAATCAAGATCTACAAGCATAACCTGGCTTTGATACCACTGAAGGGTTTTGACGAACCCTCAGGGCTCAGATCTGTGCTCATCCTAAGTCGGACGGACCACAGAGGCATAAAATGCAGCGGAAAATAAAACATACTAGCTAAACATTTTAGCTAGGCCCTGAGAGAGCCAGAACCTAGCCCGATCTATGCCAACTTGGGGTGGGTCCAGCCCACCCCAAGAGGGATCTATCCTACTGCGACGAAATTAAATTATACTAAAAATCTTAAAGAACATACCCAAAATCTCAACACTGGGACGGGCAAGATGTATCGCACTGGCTTCTTACGCTCCTCGTAGCCGATCCGCCTTGCACCCTTGACTCGATCCAACCGAGCCGCCTTGCACCTTCGAACCGATCCGCCCAAGCCGACACCCACCTCCGAGCCGATCACTCGCGGTAGAATGTTTCACTTGAGTAGACCCGCATCTTAGATGTCTGGATCCGAATCCAAACCCCCCTCGTATTCTTGCTAGGACACGTCGGGAGAATAGGAAGAAGAGAGGAAGAATAGTTTAAGTCGTAGATCAAGCTTGCTCAAAGATTCGGAGCTACTCGATTGAAGACTTGGTGCACTCTACAACGAAGAGGTGGCACCCCTATTTATATAGGGAGTTGGTCTATCCCTTTTCGTTACGAGCAATGTGGGACAATCATAAAAGAAGAGGGATTTAATTTGGCTAATTGAAGTTAGTAAGCCTTTCATAAAGGCCTAACTTCAACGAATTAAATCTCTTCATCCATTAAACTTCAGACACCAAAAAGCTATCATTTAGAAGGGCTTGGAATGGTGAACGTGTAGGAATGAACGGTGATGAAATCCGACTTCGTTTGACCCCTCAAAAAATTGCCCAAAGATGGGCAAAAAGTCACACTTCGTAGCCGTCAAGGGTTTTCAAAAAACCTTAATTAAAACAACTTAAGTCGAGGGTGCGCCCGCTAAGGCTAGCTAGCGCACCCGCTCCCCTTGCGAGTGTGCGCCCATTCCAAGCGGGTCTGACCCACTTGGTCCCTTTCTGTTGTTTTTGACTTTCCGGACTCGTTTGAGCTCCGTTTTGGACGCGGTTTGAACCTGTGTTTAGATCAGACGATCCCGTCAACCAAGTAACCCTTTCCAATACTTTTGTTCCTTTAAAATTTGTCGTAAACAATTTTCGACATGTTTAATCTTGTTTGCATCATTTGCAACATTGTCCCTTCTACGACTTAGTCTCACAACTGGCTTGTAAACTTAACTATTCCTTTTCATCGTATGAATTTCTCTTAGCTATCTTCATATTACTAAGACACGAATACTACTCGGTGTGAGACCCTACAGCCTGACCTTACTACAGGTTAGGGCTCAAAACCCCTAGACGAAGGTAACCACGAGCAGCAGGCGTCGTCCCTGTTTCAGAATCATCATAATGTGATCGACCCATTGACAAAAGTGTCGTCGGGTCCACCCTGACTGTATCAGTGATGAATACCGTAGCTATAGTCCCTTCGTCAAGACTGTGTCTATGTTGGCCTAGGGTACGGTTTATTGTCAACCCCATTAGCCAGCATTGGTCAGTATACGACGGTCTTTGTTGTATTCATGTTGTACTTCCTACAACGTACCCCAGCCGAGGATTAACACAAATACCGTACTGAGCCCATGACACTAACTCCCATTTAACGAAAGAGACGAATCCCATCTTAGTCATCTACTTCCCTTGTGAGCTTCAGGTGCCACCCAACCTAAGATCTTTCAGCATGCCGAGCCTCGAAGCTAGATCATAGATCTAAGTGATACTATCCATTCACAGGTTCGTACTGATGACTTCAGGTCTTAAGGACCAACTAGCCTATCATCACTCTAGAGTTATTATTAACAGTTTAGTTAAAGATAACCATTTAATAACTCTAAGTAGGTCGTTCAGTGAACTCGTTCTCCAATGAGCACCTGTGTCTCGTCTCCGACTTCACCAAGTCGAATGACTATGAGATCATCATTACCTTAAGGTAAGACAAAGGCACAATGGTCTGTCCGATGTGCCGATATCTAGTTCTCGATATATCTATGACCACGAACTGTTTAAGACTTAAGTTTCTGTTCGGTCACTTACTACTCATAATCGAGATCTACATCTGGATATGTAAGGACCTAACTATAAGTCTAAGGAAATTATCTAAGTATATGATTCAACGAATTCATACTTAGGATAATTGACACCATATTATATCTTAACAAGACGTATACTAAGGATAAATTTCCTTATGGGCATATATCCTCCGACAATAACCTGGAGGAGCTCCGTACATTACCTCGTCTAGGATGTTACGGGTTGCTGCCCGGTAATTGGAATGGGTGTGTTCCCCCCTGGAGCACGAAAGCTCGATTATCGACTCCCGCTCCGTTGTATTGGTGGGCCTGGGGGTCGAATCGTGGAGGTTAATCTCTGCCATAGGGTCTCCCAGATCTCGGGGGAATGCTGAGCCCCTCGTTAGCGTCAGGTTCGGGTTTGGAGGCGGCAGTGGCTCATTTACTGGGGATGGGTTCCCCATGTTCTGGCGTATTAAAGTCATTAATGCACCTAGGCTCCTATCGATCTGCTTGGTGAACATGGTGAACTCCTTTCGGGTCACCCTAGGCTCCTTTGTTTCCTCCGTTGGTCGAGAAGGTGGCGTTGAGGAGTCCGCGACGTCTTCTACCAGGACGTTGTTTGCTCTAGCCTCTCCTTCGGACCTTCGACCGGACCGACATTGCTGGGTCCAGCTGTCATAGATTTAGGATTGCTTTGAGATGTCAAGCTGGTTAACGTTTTTCCCACAGACGGTGCCAACTGTTATGGCCAAAATTGACCGAGACAGTTGTCAAGCTGACGTAGACTCGAGAGGCTGAGTCGGAGCCTCGTCAGCAGTCGGAGTGGGACCCTTGGTTGGAGGAACCAAGGTCGTATGATGGTAGTATGAGATGATGCAACCTTCGATCGACCTTCGAGCGATAGTTGCGTCGATCGATTGAGGCTGGGAAGCTCTCCGTCGACCTTTGACGTTGGATGGTAAACGTCGATCTGTACCACAGGGACTCGTTAGGGAGGTCAGATCTGGGTTCCGACCCAAATCCCCTTCGATGTATAAGTTAGTAGGGAACTTAAGGAAGAGAGGGAGATTGGTGCAGCTAAGATCGACCCACGGAGGTTCGTCTCTAGACTGGATGTGCAAGCTCAAATATAAAAACTATAGCTGTGAAAGTAGCGTTCTGTATCTTAAACCTCGTACCTTGAAGATGGGACCCTTTCCTCTATTTATAGACATTCAGGGTCCCTTTGGAGACGTTGGGGAGATAACAGCCATCCATAATGGGGCCACGATCTTCCCCCATTAATAGGAATAAATGTTGCGCACGTCCCCAAGATTCTTGAGCCAGCCTTTAATCCCACGTCCGAGTGAGGCGAACCCAACGATCGACAGGCCATTTGGGCTTTGACTGAGTCGACATCGGGCTTCTTTGGCAGGCCTGGTGGCCCTTAGTCATCTGTCGACCGAGTTGTCTCGAATGCCAGCCCAATGACTCAACAATAGGATATTTGTTTGTCGTCATCAAAAATGGAGAGAATGTTGAATACTGAGCCCTTCTATGGTAATTTTAATGATGAGCAAACATATTAGATACTAAAGATTTCATGAAATGCATATATATATAAGATGAGCAAACAATCAAATGAAGGGATAATAGAGCCAACAAAGACACTAAAATTTAAAGCAACCAAGGTAATGGAATGAAGAGCAAGATTGCATCAAAAGCTTATTGTGATATTTTTAATGTAGATTTTCTTTTAGTCTTAGTATTATGTTAAAGTCTTTGTTGAAGCTCACACACACTTAGGATCACATAAAAAATATTTTAAAAATGTTTTAAAAGTCATTTCCTAAGTTTTAGACCCATGTCATATGTATCAGGATAGTAGTCGACTTGAAGGAGTATATGAGTCGACTGTTGATCATTTGGCTGCTCTAGGAACTTTCTGTCTCTGTAGGAAGTCTACTCCTAAAGAGACTAGTCGACTAGTCTTAATGTAGTAGTCGACTAGGCAACTCTAGTTAGCCTATAATGGTAGGATTTCTATCCGTTTTTCTGATTGTTGGAGGGACAATTTGGTCATTCTGCTAAAGCAGTTTTGGGAGTTATATATAAAGGGTAGTTGCTGAATTTATTTCTAACTTTAATAATCAATTGTTCTTAAAGAAAAAGAGTTTTAAGTGCAAAGGCTAAAGCAAAAACACTCTCATTTTGGCCTATGTTTTAAGATTTCTCAAATCTCTTTTGGCCAAACTTCTTGATCTCAAAGAGCATTATTTTCTTATCAGTTGGAGATCAATCAATATAGCCATAACACAACACAAGAGCTTGAATTAAAGGCTATAGGTAAAAAGTATTTTCTTCTCACATTTTGTGTGAGGTGTTTTCTCTCTTTTGAGATGTGTTGTCTCATTAAAGACGTGTTTGTCCATATTGGACATGTTGTTCCAGTGGAAACGTATTATAAATCCGTTGTCTCATTGGAGACATATTTTACTGTATTTATGTTATGTTGAGGACGTGTGTCAAGACTAGGGTATAAGTGGTACCTGAACCAGGAGATATCATTTGTCTCTCTCTGTGGTTGTTAGATTATGTACTTGCAATTGTTTTAAGCCTCTGCATCGCTCTTATATTGCAAGTATCTTTGATGATTAAGTATTAATTTAGTATCTCAAGTTAATTGCTTAGGTAGAATTTTTAGAGAGATTTTTATTATTTGAAGAACACCATTCACCCCCCTCTAGTGTTCCATTTTCCATCCACATGATCCCAACAACATGCATCATCGTTCCCTATAAAGACCAATGCATCTCATTCATCTGGTAAGTATAGAAGCACTCCAAATTTGGTCTCATATGGAACGACATCTTAGAATCCATGACCCATGCATAATTCTCAACATATGACAAGCATACTGTGAAAATATAGTAGGCATCCTCACTCCTCATCTCCTCCGTCTGCACAACTGTAACTGACAAAGATATTGACATATCCTTCTTATTTCCATTCATTCTTTTTGGGCAGTCTTTCTTGGAATGTATGGGTTTCTAACAAATGTAGCATGATATGCATCTAGTCCTTAATCATGATCTCCTCATATTACCACCTCTTGCATTGCTTCATGTTGCTTTCGCATGAGTGATTGAATTTATACTGCAAGCGCACGGTGTAGTTGTAGCGCTAACGGGTTGTCCACAGGGAGGCAATGTTGAGTATTGGTTTAATTCAGAGTTATTAGCCACGTAATCGATTGTGAAGCTAAATAATGAATGTTAAGAAGAGATAACAATGCTAGGATTAGTTTGAGTTGATCGGTTGTTGAATTCACGAGATAGTGAGAGGTTGTCTAACCTAAGGGCATTCTCTTACCCCACCCCCAACCACTTCTGTAATTCAATAATAGGATAGTCCCTAATGTTATCACATATCCCTCACTTCCGCGATGCTATGATAGGTCTACCTACCAAATGTGCAAGCCAACTGTCGTTGGTCATCGACATGAGATATGTGCATTACGCTCGACAAATATCCCCAATCTTCCTCCACGACACTTCCGTGGATAGGATTTGGATCTATGTTAGGAGGGATCTAATCCACGCCCAACTCCCGATGGCAACATATATAGAATGAATTGATGTAGGGATTGAAAACCTTAGATTAGCCCTAGCTCCCGCTACAAACTAATCTATTTATTCGCGAATGAGGAGATCAATGTGTACCAATAATAATCATCCTAGCATATCCCTAATCATCATTCATGCAACAAACCATCAATTTCCTATCAATCCATAGCGAAATCCAATAGGGCTCAACCCATGGCCCTAGATGAATGACTACGCCCGAGCCATCGATAAAGACATGATCAAATTCATCAAATGAAGCATTGCAACAATGTAGATGGGATAAAACTAGCAGATCAAGTAATCCCTGAAAGAGAGAGAAAAAGAGATTTATATTAATCTAAAATCCAAAGTTAAAACTAAAGAGACAAAAAGGAATTACAAAAGTTGTAAAGAATAATCAAAGAGTACACTTGAAATTCCTTTGAAAATAAACTGAAAAGCTCTGTAAAAAAGAGCGCCCTCCCCAATGGGGAAGAAGACATGTATTTATATCCCCAGCAAATCTCACAAAATTCCCAAATTTAACCCTTGAGGAGCCCAAAACCCTCCAGAAATCCCTAATTGACGCGGTCGCATCAGATTCGACACGACCGCGTCACCTACAGAGTCAAAAATCTTCGTTCTGTATTGATATCAATGCGATGGCATGGAAATCCATGCGACCGCATCATTCTACGATTCTGCTCCTTCAGATTTCCCTCCCAAACGGTCGCGTAGACGACAGTTTAGGGCCTTCAGCTCCTCGGTGCAACGCGGTCGCATCGTTTGCGTAAACAACCGCGCCGATGCCTCTTTTTCTCTTCTTTGGCCTTGTGGCGATGTGGTCGTTTCGTCTGTTTACGCGACCGCGTCAATGCTTCTTTCAACATCTTTGGAGTGTCCTGGTGACGCGACCGCGTGGACCCCCATGCAGTCACGTGTGGTATATTTTCTTCATCTCCTCTTGGTTTTTGATTCCCGTTCACTCCTTGTTTCATTCCGAAGCTTCTACCTTCGCTCTAGGGTCCCAAAATTCTTTAATCACACATGCAATGTGTACAAGAGACCCAAGAGTAAAAGGGAACTAAAATTGGGAGGAATGATGTGGAACGGGCGATAAAATGGCATGGTATGCACAGGAATGATGCATGAAAAATATACATAATGAACACTCATCACTTCACCTTAAAGCAAATAGGCCCTAGTTGTCTAAATCTATTCACTCAAACTAACTCGTGCTATCTGATCTTTTAAATCTTTCTTATAGAGCATCACCTTTACATTCTCAAGACTCAATGTGTACAGACTGTAGACCATGGTGTTGACAAATAAAGTGTATTTCTTTGGCAACAACGTGAACAAAATCATCACCTCGCTCTTTGCCTCTACAATCAATCTAATGGTTATCATCTTTGTTATTAAGTTGGTGAAAGTATTCAGGTGATTCTTCAATGAAGTATTATCTCACATCCTGAATATGATGCAAGTCTTCAGTAAATCAGCCTGTTGTTAAGTAATAATGTTTCTCTATCTTCTTATATAGCCTCTTAACCATAGTCTCTTTAGACAAATGATAAATCACCTTAGCTGATAAGCTAAGCTGGATGGTTTTCATAGTTGAATCCTTTATCTCGATCTTCTCTTACTCTGAGATAGTTGTTGGTAAAGTTTTCATGCCATATATCCCCTTGTGGATACGGTCCTTCTTCAAGATTAGCTTCGCATTGTTAGACCATATTTTTATATTAAGCTCCTCCTACTATCGCACATAAACCACACGTACGAACTCGAACCAATTGCTCCTCTGGTTGCATTGTTTTTTTAGAATAACTCTATGTCATTGCTTTGGACTTGATTCATGAAGCTTGCTCTGATACCAATTATTAGGGTCTCATACCAACTGTTGAGCTCTTATACCCTCCTGATATGATTATAAAGTAGATAATTACCCTACAAAATTCCCATGAATCGTCGAACTAATAAGCAAGGCTAATAACTTTCTCTACAAAATCCGTAACACAAGAAATATATGAAAAGTAAATGTTACTAAGATTTATACATGTTCTACCTAATTATTAATGTGCGTCCAATTAGAGAGATCATTAATGCTTCATTAATTTTGCATTACAAAGTATGGTACTTGATTTAAGAAAAAACCAAGACTGATATGAATTTGGATAAGAAAAATCTTAAGAAGAAAATTAACTTTTATTATCAAACAACACCCAAATTTCTCTACTTTTACTCCTTGAAGATGCATTAGGATCCGTAAAAATAACATAAAGCATACGCATAAAGCATACGCAGCAAATTTTTCACCACTATGCATGTACAAACTTGCATCCCATAAAGCATACGCAGACAAAAACTTCTGTTCTTGGTCCCTATCTCTCAAGCTTAATATTTTTTCGCAGCACGCTTAAATATTTGTTGTTGCTGCTGCTGATGCAGCAAATTTGAGAAAGGAGGGGTTAATATAAAGTTTGAGTCCATTGGGATTCTGATGTCAAAATAAACTTTTGAGGAAGGATTGCAAGGTTTAATAGCAACAATTGTTTAACTGCTGATGTCTAGTAGCCAGACAACAAAATGTAGGTAACAATCGTTTTCTTCACAAGTTTGGGTTATTGAACAGACATATTTCAAAGCTTAGGCAGCACATTGGACGAATGGGAACCAACTGTTATTAATTTAACTCCTTAATTAGTGCACATAAAAGTCATAGAGAATTTGAGGATGTTCCTCGAGCCAGTTAGAGTATGTGCTGTCCTTTAGCCTTTCAATCTCTCTCTCTTTTAGAATTCAATGGTAGTTGGAACTACGCAACAAGGCCTTGTCTTTGCCACAAAAATCTTCTATCCAGCTACGTTACAGTTTCAAGGATTCAAACCCTGTGGACATCATATGAAGTTCACACCTCATTATAGATGAAACTGGGGGAACGCTGTTATCAATCAATTAAGAAAGTTCGTGCAGAAGTTGGAAATTATTGACAGAATAAGGGTTTGAATTTATTTATACATTGCCTTAAGAAAACGAATTATTAATTTTGACCTTGAACAGAGATCTGCACATAAGCAAACATGCATGTGGATATTGTCACACACACACACACACGGATATGTGGGAAAAAGTGTTTCGAAGATGACTCCTTGGACAATTATCTAAGGATGCATCATAAGTCACACACCATATACCAATTCTATGGATGATCCGCTCTATTCATTGATATCTATATGTTTCTGAATACTTGTTTGCAAAAAAAAATTGCACTTCTAATGTGTTTTAACCATGCATTAAATGGTTAATTTTTTTGACAATAGACAAATAATGTCATCCGACCAACGGTAAAAAATTATCAAGATTTTTCATGGACAACCATTTTGAAGTATGAAAATTACGATGAAAGTTCTGGATTATTCACAAAGTTGCTCAATGATATGTGTTGTGATTCAGCACTAAGGCATCAATCATGTAAATATGCATGCATATACGGAAAACACAATAACATACAAAACTTGCTAACACAGTTCGTTGCGCACACCTACATCTGCGGGGCCACGCCCAGAAAAACCAGATTACTCCACTATATCAAAACGATTACAATCAAGTAAATATGCGTGCATATACGGAAAACACAATAACACACAACTTGGTAACACAGTTCGGTGCGCACACCTACATCTGTGGGTCCACGCCCAGAAAAATCAGATTACTCCACTATATCAAAACGATTACAACCACTAATATTGCAATCTTATTTGACGGAACACACTCCCCCTCAATACAATCCGCAAAGGGTGATCCCAATCAAACCCATGGAGTAATCTCCGCAAGATTCCCATGCACGCAAAATCCCCAAGCACGCAAGATCCCTTTGCAACAACTGACTAGATCAAACTCCCTTTGATCGCTATTCTCGTAGCCGTCATCCTCCTTCCCAGGATGTAGAAACCACAAGATCTCCTTGCATAAACCGACTAGATCAAACTCCCTTCGATCCCTACCTGTGTAGCCGTCGACCTCCGTCCCGGGATATCGATAAACAATCATCACGAAAATGATAAACCCTAGTTGAATCCGCATGAGCACCTTATAAACCGGCATCCATCAATTTAGGAACTGTATTGGAAAACAGTTCAATAAGATCTCACGCAGATTTTCTGCCCATATATTTAGGAACTACTTCGGGCAAGTAATCTCACATATCAAGGAACCATATAACTATTTCGAGTAAATAGTTCAACCAAATCTGGAGCGGATATTTTTCCTATAAATATAGTAACCAACAAGATTACAAAAAGATTCTGGGTAAGCAAATCAGATCTGAGAGGAGCAGCAAAACAGATCTGTAAATCAAACAGAAAATTCTGTCCATTAAATCAGTTATCTCCACCCATCATATAAGGATCTATTTCGGGTAAAAAGAAACAGAAAAATCTCCAGCAGATATTTGTTAATCAATTCAGGATCTCCCAAAATTCTGGGCTACAAGTTAGATCTGAGATCAGCAAAACAGATCTACAAACCAAAACAGAATACCTGCATTCAATCCAGCATTCAGATCTCACATGTCATGACTGATGTAACAACATGATTCACAACTTGACCTCTCAACATGTTCAAAAACAGTTCTGATTTCACAACTTGAACATCCCAGATCTAATGCCATTAAGGCTAACATATAATAACAGAAAATCAACCCAACAATCTTCCCCTTTGGCATTATGTGGCACAACCCAAGCACGGGCAAAGGTGCACCAACAAAAAAATAACATTCTCCCCCTTTGAGCCACAGTAAGCCAAAGGATAGCTCAAGAAGCCGTAGCTGGATCCGGAGCAGTATCAGAGGTGCATGCGGACGAAAAGACGCCAAAGTACCCTTTAGAGCTTGAGCTCTACTATCAAATGTAGTCTTCTGAGCTTGTAAAACGGCATTCTAACAAGCAATGTCTCTAGATGCTGCTTCATAAATGGAAATGTCAGCTCGAAAGTGTGAAGCAGATGGAGGCACTAAATCAGGTAGAGGATGCTCAGAACAAAAATAGCTGGAGCATTGGCATGTGGAGGAGAAGCAGATGTTGTGTCATGTGTTACAACATGTTCCATAACATGAGCAGTAGGAAAATCATTTGAGCCATCCTGAGGTATCAGATCATGTGTCATGACATTGTCTGCAACATGATGGTTAGTAGGGGCAACTTCGTCATCAATAATAGAATCTGACAAGATGACTTCAGGAAGGTCCACAATATTTTCTAACCCACCAAACAGAAATAGCTTGACTATTTGCATCATGTGGATCTGAGAAATCTGCACCAGTTTTCTGATATACACAGACTCCATCAGACACAGACTTGGAAGAATATGAGTCATCAAGATGATAAACTCATTCAACACCACAGAGGAAGATGGGGAACCGGACTCAAAGGTCGACAATAAAAGTATGTCTTCATCAATAAATCTAATACTTTCCAGCTGGTCTCCAATATAATTCAAGTATACATCTCCACTGATCAATCCAGAACACTCACTCCGAGACACATCAAGAGGCTCCCTTGTCTCTCTCATACGACAAAATATTGCAAATAAATTCTCAGGCACAACAGAATTAGAGGAAGAAATGTATACCACACATCTGATAGTAGACAGCAAAAATGGAACGATATCCAGTGTAATAGTCGAGCTCTGAGAGGCCAAAAAATAGTAGCTGGTAAGTTGAAGACATCGCGGTGGAACCGGCGTAGAAGCAAGCAAATTTCGGGTGAAATCTGCGGAAATGGGCGAAGAGGTCGACACGGCCGGATCAACAGTGGAGCACCGTGTTGGAGGAGAGACGGGAGAAGATCCGACGGCAATTGGCAGAGGAAGATTCATGAGAAATTGTAGCAGGTTGCTCACATTGATTATTGAGAGGAGACGTTGGTTCTGGTGTCATAACATCTGTAGCAACATCGTTTTGTGTCGTATCCAATGTTACAACATCAGTCACAACATGAGGTATTTTGTTTGAAGCTGCAATGTTCGGATCTTCAACATGCAAGACATTCTTAAGCTTAGGAAGTCTGATTACATTCAGATTACCTTTGCCAACAACCTTGCTCCTTGGAGCATCACCAAATGTCACACGACCCTCTGTATTGACTTTGTAGTCTTCAAGAAACTCCTTATTGCCTGTCATGTTCCGTGAGCATCCACTGTCAAAATACCACATGTTGTCTGAAGATGCTTTTAAGGATGTATGAGCCACCATGCTATATAACTCAGTCTTCTTGACCCATTACCTTTTCACTCTCCTACATAGAGAACTTGCTGTTCTTCCCTCCATGAAGTGATGTATACGACTAAATACTTCTCAGAATGACCAAAAATTCTACAGTATTCACACACAGGACTTCCACCTTTGATAGTTTTAATTAACTTCCTTTTGCCATCATTACCCTTGTGCTGCCCGATTTTCTCAATTTCATTCATGATTTGTACCCATTTTGTAGTAGAACTGTTAAAATTAAATCCTCTATGATAGCCCACAAAACTGTGATCTCCTGCAGTTTTGCCCATGTTCAGAATGTCATCCAGTTTTGCTTTAACCGAGTTTCACTTATTTATGTTGTTTCAGCTTTCTCTACCCTGAGGAGAATATTACTGAAGTTGCTTTCTAGCTCTAAGGTTTTCTTCAACTTTCAAACATTTGCTCTTGACTTCCTCCTTTTCTTTCTTCAATCTTCATTTTCTTCTTTCAACACTTTATTAGTGCTACAGATCTGCATCCATTTTTCAAACATCATCTGGTATGCAACCCCGATATCATCTTCACTTACTTCCTCGTAGCTGTCAACTTCAGAATTGGATTCAGTTGTAGATGTCATAGATGATGTTGTAACACTGGATCTGACATTGTCTGATTTGTTGACAGATGTCATGACTGATGTTGTAACATCAGATCTGACATGACTACCAGTGTTGTAATCAGATTGCTTCTTCAGAGAGGCCGCAAAGATAACATGATTACTAGTGATTTCATCATCTTCAGCACTGCTCTCTAACTCATATTCACTCCAGGTACTCGTCAAAGACTTCCATTTTTGTTTCTTCAGAGTGTTTGTACATTCAGCCTGAATATGTTCATATCCCTCACACTCTCTACACTGAATCCCTTTTCCTTTCTTCTTCTAATTATACCTTTGATTTCGGTTAAAGGATTTTCCAGCAAATATATCACTTCGATCGAGGCACATTATTTCCTGTTCTGAAATTTTGTCCTTTACTACTAATCTTCTTAAGCATCCTGCTGAAGTTTTTAGTCAATGGAACAATATCCTCATCTAGACCTGGCTCATCATCTTCTTTAGAGATATCACTAAAATCTACCTTTAAGGCCACCCCGTTATCTCTTTTATTCTGTTTCTGATTCATCTCATATGTCTGTAGGGATCCCATTAGTTCATCAAGTCTTATGGTTTTGATATCTCTAGCTTCCTCGATAGCTACTACCTTAGCAGAGAACCCTTTAGGGAGATATCTTAGAGCTTTACGAACCAACTTCACCTCTAAGTATTTTTTGCCAAGTTGATAAGCCTGATTAGCTATATCTCTCAATTTCCCATTAAATTCAGCAATGGTCTCATCATCATCCATTCTCAATTCTTCAAATTGTGAAGCACGCATTTAAAGTTTAGAAATTCTTTCTGAATTGGTTCCTTCATGAACAGTTTGAAGAATGTCACATGCTCCATTAGCCAATTCACACGTAGAAATAAGCTTGAATTGTTCTTCATAAACATCCATAAAGAGATCATTAACAGCTTTAGAGTTTCCAAGAGCCGCACGTTCTTCAATCTTACTCCAGTCCTTTGCCGCCTTGAGAAATTCATTGCCGTCTTTGTCAACTTCAATAAGAGGAGACCATCCTTCAACAATGGCTATCCAAGATTTTCATCAAGGGATCTGATAAAAGCACGCATCCTTGATTTCTAATATGTGTAGTTTGTACACATAAGCAAAGGAGGACGAATAACAGAAGCACCTTCTCGAGTATTCATGATTGACGTACGGATAATTCAAGATCACACCATCTTTGACAACAAAGTAACACGGGTGACCTGCTCTGATACCAATTGTGATTCAGTACTAAGACATCAATCATGTAAATATGCATGCATATACGAAAAACACAATAACACACAAAACTTGGTAACACAGTTCGGTGCGCACACCTACATCTGTAGGGCCACACTCAAAAAAATCATATTACTCCACTATATCAAAATGATAACAATCATGTAAATATGCATGCATATATGGAAAACACAATAACACACAAAACTTGGTAACACAGTTCGGTGTGCACACATACATCTGTGGGGCCACACCAAGAAAAATCATATTACTCCAGTATATCAAAACGATTACAATCATTAATATTGCAATCTTATTTGGAGGAACACACTCCCCCTCAATACAAACCGCAATGGGTGATCCCAATCAACCCCATGGAGTAATCTCCGCAAAATCCACTTGCACGCAAGATCCCCTTTGGTCCCTACTCTCGTAGCTATCAGCCTCCTTCCCAGGATGTAGAAACCGCAAGATCCCCTTGCATAAACCGACTAGATCAAACTCCATTCGATCTCTACCTGTGTATCCGTCGGCATCCATCCTCGGATATCGATCAACAATCTTCACGAAAGTGATAAACCCTAGTTGAATCCACATGAGCACATTATTAACCGGCCTCCATCAATTTAGAAACTGTTTTGGGAAAATAGTTCAATAAGATCTCACGTAGATTTTATACCTATATATTTAGGAACTACTTCGGGCAAGTAGTCCCACATATCAAGGAACCATATAACTATTTCAGGCAAATAGTTTAACCAAATCTCGGGCGGATATTTCCACTATAAATATAGTAAACAACAAGATTACAATAAGGGTTTGGGGAAGCAAATCAGATCTGAGAGGAGCAGCAAAACAGATCTGAAAATCAAACAGAAAATTATGCCCATTAAATCAGCTATCTCCGCCCATCATATAAGGATCTATTTCGAGTAAAAAGGAATAAAAAATCTCCAGTAGATATTCCGTCAATCAATTCAGGATCCCCCGAGATTTTGGGCTACAAGTCAGATTTGATATCAACAAAACAAATCTACAAACCAAAACAGAATTCATGCATTCGATTCAGTATTCAGATCTCTCATGTCATGACTGATGTCATAACATGACTCTCAACATGACCTCTCAACCTGTTCAAAAACAGTTCTGATTCCACAACTTGAACATCCCAGATCTAGTGCCACTAATGCCAACTTATAATAACAGAAAATCAACCCAACAATATGACTTTAGATCGACTCTTTGTTAATTATCTAAGGTGTCACTTTTCACTTTCTCTCACACATTGTAAGACTATGCTCCATTCGGATGGACCAACACACACATATACATACATAATGTATGTATGTAAATAAGAATAATGTATATTTGTTGTCAACATGAGAAAATTTCACACAGTGATGCATATATAAATTATTTATATTTATATTTACTCTCTCTCTCTCTCTCTCTCTCTCTCTCTCTCTCTCTCTCTCTCTCTCTCTCTCTCTCTCTCTCGTTACACACACGCGCGCGCGCGCGCGCGCACACACACACACACTTGTGCACGTCCAAAAACCCCATTTTCTTTTATTTTTTTTGAAATTTTTTTAGTAGGGTTGGTGTACACGTTCTAAAATCAAAAATCCTATATATATGTGAACCCTAAGTGTATTTGACCCTTAAATGATCCATCCGATGCAAAAAGTTCTATTGTTCTCAATTGATAAATTTGCAACGGTTAGATTGAGTGCCAAATATCATTAAATTCACCTGATTTTTTTTGTGTGGTGCTCCATCATGCTATTTACAACAATCCTACAAAAAAATTCAAATAAAAATAAGGGAAAATGGGTTTTTTGTGGGAGTGCACAGATAACTTACATGGGCACGTTCACACGGTCATTTTTCTTTTTTGAGAATAATATACTTCATTAACTAACTTCAAATGAAAATAAGTGAAAATGGGTTTTTTTTGGGTGTGCACAGGGGGGGGTGTGTGTGTGTAATTAAAAGAGACCACATCATAATACAAAACAACTGAAGACGAGGTGCGGATAACATCTCATGCTGAACTGAGCAAAAAATGTTGGGGATGGTTTCCAACAGAGATTTAAAAATATAGGTCACTACTCACCTCGTAGAAAGAGGCTGCCACGTTTTTGGAAGATAAAATGAATTTCCATGTACCTGAATAAACTGGAGATCGAGGGAGGTCAACTCCATCTTTGGTGTATGTGCGTCACATAAAAGTGGCCCATAAAGAATCTGAGTGCATGAATCTCTTAAAAAACGAATACCGTGAACTTTGTTAATGTCTGCCAACCTACGAAGTCCAAGCCCACCCCCCTTTTAAAGTCTACAAATACGGTCCCAACTCCATATATACATGTAACTTGTTATTCCAAAGAAAGAGGTACTTATCTGCTCAGTGGTCCGAAAGCCAAAGTTAGACATCGTGAAAGAGTCTCCAATAGGAAGTCAAATTATATATAGCTGATCGTAGTTATTGAACTAGTTAGTCCACTAACTAATCCAAAATTTTTATTTTGCTAATTCTAAACAAGTATCATGGCTACTAATATCTGTATTAAGTATGTTTCAAGTCAAAACGAAGCTAAACGAGGCAAAAGTCACATATTAGAGTCATAAGTCGAGTAGACACTGTAGATAGTCGACTAGCCAACTCTCTGGAAATTGCGCCAGAAATTACTAGTCGACTAATGCTCTAGGCCTAGTCGACTAGTACCATATTAGTCGACTAGCTCCTAAGGGTTATTCGACTAGTCACTTCAGAATTCCTCATGGACATAACTAAGGGTATTTTGTACTTTTTATGGTTTTTACAAATCCTATATAAGCATTGGCTGCGTCCCCTCTTTTCCATGCATGCACAAGATGGCTCTCTTTTCAAGGATTTAATCTAAAGCTCTTCCTCATCAATTCTCTACCAAGTCATCTCATTGGAAGCCGTTTCTTCTTCATTGAGCAAGTCCATAGCCAGCCACATTTTCAAGGAGCATCTATCTAAATGGCCATCCTTTCTTTCTCCTCAATTGTTTGAAGCTTGATCTAAGGAAAGGAGAAGTAGGAGAAGAATGAGAAGATTTACAAATGTGACAGTGAAACGTTCATAACTTTCTCTACGAATGTCGGATTGAAGCACGGTTTGCACCTACATGATCATCACGATATGATCTATACCATGGTGATATTTTTTAAATTTATTCTATGTATTTGATCAGTGAGTTTATTTTTGCTGTGAGATTGTATTTTAGAATAGCTTCATCCAGCGGCTATCTTTGAGCGTTGGTTTCTCGAACTATATCTTGTACGGTTCGATCACCACCTGCAAGAGTGATCAAGTTTTACTTTTTAGTTATAAAAGGGTTTTAAATCCTCGAGGTGAGATCAAAGTAGAGGCGAGGAGCCTAGACGGGAAGCCACGGCATTAAAAATTTGTGCTTTACATTAATCTGATCTTGTATTAATTTTTATTTGTGACATACACCCTATACACCCCCTCTAGGATGTTTTTCAGTATTCGCTCCACCCTGTCTGTCACCGATAATTGTTGGGATGTCCAGCCCTCTAAATACTTTATGCACTTATCAATAAGTGGAGAGAAGTGTCTCGCCTTTGGATATGAAATAGATAGAGGAAGGCCCAGGTAGCAAATTAGGAGAGAACCAAGAGGTACACCAATACATCAATAACCGCTGCAATCTCACGAGAGATATGACACCCCTTGCCACCAAAGAGCTTGCTTTTATCTGGTTAATTTTTTGTTTGCATTTGTGATTTCTGTGCCTTGTCTCTTACTTGCAATCTTTATATTCTGTTGTTACTCTATTATTACAAGTGAATTTGTTGATAACGAGTTTAACTTGGTAACTCAAGTAAAAAATCTTAGGAGAATTTTATAGTATTAGTTTTAATTACAGAAACATTATTCACTCCTCTCCCGTCTAGCGTTTCTTCTTACCATCTAAGGATCCAACACACACACACACATAAATACATACATACATACATACATAGGATGGGCATCAGCTAGCCCTAATTTCATCCTTGGCTAGTGTCGTCCTTGGCTAGAATCAAACCCCCCACCCCCTTTATTTTTCCCTTCAATTCGAATAATTCATTTTGATATTCATGTTTTAAAACCCCAAACCACCAGTTTTCAAATGAATCCAATGAGTTTTTTCTCATTCATCCATTTGTCCAAAGTTTAACGATTTCAATAGAACTTTTGCAACGTAGATGATGCTCAAACCCCTTAGGGTTCATTCTAAATTGTAGTTTATGGTTCTAGAATATGAAGAACAAATTGAATGAATCTGATCATTAAAAAAGGGGTGGAGATGTGGTTGTATGAGCTAGACAATGAGTAAAATGGATCTGATCGTTGAAAAAAAGGGATGGATGAAAGTCAGTACGTAGTAATAAATCACAAATCCAAGGAAGCAACACAAGCCAATCAGAGACACACAAGACTTGGTAAAGCAGTTCGGTGCGCACAACTACATCTACGGGGCCACGCCCAGAAAAACAGAATACTCCACTAAAATAATCAAAGAGTACAAACTCTAATATCACGTTTCTAATAGGAGGAACACGCTCCCCCTCAATACAAACCGTGAAGGGTGATGACCATCAACCCCGTGGAGTATTCTCGGCAAGCTCTCCTTGCATGCAAGCTCCCCTTTCATAACCGACTAGATCAACTCCCTTGACCCTACGTGCGTAGCCGTCGGCCTCCCTTCCGGAGTATCTCAGAACTTTTTTCCAAAAGTCGTAACCTAGCCGTCGCCGCTGCCGAACCCTAATAACCCCTGCTCCCCCTGAATCCCGCGGGTCAAATGGAAAATCTCCAATCAAAGCAGCTCCAGCTAGGCAACCCACAAAATCCGCAACCACCAACAGCATGAGATCCCGCAAATCTTCAAGAGCCCATTGCGGAAGATAATGTGAGCAAAAATCTCTCCAACCGTCTTAACAGAATAACCGAGAGATATAGACTTCCAAATAAATCTTTAACAGTATTCAATCAACATAAATACCTAATACCGTTAAAGATAGAAAGCTAGGGTCACGAATTACCAGAATGGGATCCCATATTTAGCGAACAAGCATTGCCGCAAACAGATACAACGTGTTGAACATGATGACACATCATGTTAAACATTATGATACAACATAATGTTCAACAATTCTTCCAACAAGAGCAAGCTACGTCGTCTTTCTTCTTCAAGATAATTATGAACAGATACCATAATATCTTAGTGCCACTATTGATAACAAAGTCACGTACGAGACCTAACAATCTCCCCTTTTGGCATTTAGTGGCACAATCTCAGATACGAAGCAGAGACAGAATGAAGAGAACAGATCAAACAAGAAATATCAAGATAGAGGAAAACTTTCAGAACTTGAAGATACTTTCAGAGATTGAAGATAACTACATTCAGACTAACACCCCCAAAACAAGAGCAGTAACCCTGCAGTCTGAACCTCAACCAGCCAACAAGAAAACACAGTGGCAACCCCAACAGACACCCCAACCAACAAGATACATGGTACCAACAAGAGTACATGGTATCAACAAGAGCAGCAAATATCACAATTTTTCCTCCCCCTTTGGGCCACTAAAGTCTAGAAACATACCTCAATTAGTCATCAACACCAGAGGCTGCTCTCAAATATCCTGACTTCAGTGCAGAAAGTCTTTCCTGCAGCATAAGCTTGTATGACTCTAGCAGAGTCTTCTGACTCTGAAGCATTAACAGCTGATCATCAGCATTTTTAATAGCCCTCTCTAAGAATTGGACATCTTCCAAATGAGCTGAAGGTAGAACTTCAAAAGACGGTGCAGAGGGGAGCGTAGACGGAGTCTGGCCCACAGGCGAAGTAGAAACACCACTCAGAGGAGGAGGAGCAGATGTATCAGGTAAAGATGGGATCATCTTGGATCTATCATCACACTTTCCAACCACAGACTTTGCAGTGTAAGATATGTTGTCACAGGAGATAGACAGATCGGATGCAGTAAGAGGTACTTTCTGTCCCAAGAGCATCAAAGAAATGAGACTTGCGTGAAGAAGAGACGAAGCCGGAGATGATAAATCTGAAAGAGACAGAATAGAATTAAAAATAATTCTCCCCAAGTTGAAAGGCTGCTTAGTTCCAGCCAAAAACAAGAGCTTGCACATATCCTTGGTAACGACAGAGATATTGGAAGTTGGGAGACAGTTCCTTGTAGCAATTCTGTACAACACAAAGTACTTAGCAGTAAGAGTTGAGGAAGGAAAAGAGGACGACTTGGGCCAACTCTTTAATTTTCCTGCAGTGACGACACTTATGAATTTATTAAAATCCTCTCCTACAGACTCTCCAAAATCAGGCTGTGATCGAGAGCAGGACCACTTTAAAATCTTGTTCAACACAGATGGAGAAAATGAGAGGATCTTTCCTCTAACATAGTTCCTGAATCCCCAGCATGAAGACGCATCACCAGCAAACTTGGACAGATTGCAGTAGAACTCACGCACCAAAGCAGGATAAAAATTTCTATAGCATGAGGTAGCATGAAGCAAGCCTAGGTCTTTCAGAATAGCAACCAATTGAGTCTTTTCAAAAGATGCGACATTCAAGACTTTCTCAGGTAAAATAGATCGGTCAGAATAGGAACTCCATCTATTCTTACAGGCTTTGTCAAAGAAAACTCTACTGAGAGCATCAGATGAAGTAAAAAAAACAGGAACGAGAGGGACCTGACATAAGGGTCGATACTTTAGACCTCTTAGGGGGAGAAGCAGAGTCATGATCTGATGATGCTTTACGTTTTCTTGGGGCAGACCTGGCCTTCTACACAGGAGAAGAAAACAAGATATCTTCTGGAGAGATCTGGGACGAGGTGTCAAGAGCAACATCCTCACATGTTGAATCAAATGTTGCAACATTTTGTGCAACATTACAGGATTCAACTCCTGTCGGCAATGAACCAGACTCGACTGCTGCTTCAACATTAGCACCAACATCAGATGTGCCTAGATTAACAGTGGAAACACCAGGAGTCACACAACATTCAGTAGGAGGGGGATCCTGAGCACTCCCATCATATTCCACATCCACAGAACACTGTGCAGGCTCTTCTTCATCACCATGGGACTGAAGCTTCTCAGGAGGGACACCAACATGAGAATCATTTAACAAAGGATCATCTTGATCCATGAGAGAAATATCTTCAGGGCAGACATTATGAGCATAGCCATTTTCATTAGCACCACTAAAAGAGCCATTACCAACCTCAGGCAAATGCTGAACACTTCCATCCACACTCATAGGAGACGGAGTGACCGGGTCATCCTCCTGAGGTGGGACATCACATACAGCATCAACATTGTCCCTACCCTCAGGTTCAGCACATACACCCGACTTCTCAGCATTATGGACACCTGATTCCTCGGTAACCTTGGAGGAAGAGGAAGCTTCATCAACTCCCCCTATCCTATACTTTTCAGCAGAAACAGATGAGTCTGAATCCGAGATATCCACCACAATAATTTCAGAAATTTTCACGAAAGATTTGGGATTCCAGGTATGAATGATGATCTTGTTATCCAGAGGCACTTCTACACTCATTACTTTACCCCGAATCTTTTTACGCATGAGCTGATCAAAATAAATATCAGAAACATCAACCCAAGAGAGATCCAATCTCCTTCCAGTTCTCCGTAAGTGCCAAAACCAGTCCTGAACAGTGACAGAGGCTGGATAAACTTCATCCTCACAAGAATCAGGCACCAAGGGTTCCCGCAGAAGAGGAATTTCCAAAATTGGGGAAAACCTCACAATTTCCAAATTCAAAACAACTGGAGAGTGCATGTCTTCAAAAGATACTGGAGATGGAAAAGAGGGAGAATTACCAAAGTAAGAGGCACGCGAAGAACGTGGAGCCACTCCCTTCCGCTTGGTTGGAGGAGGAGAAGACGACGAAGCACTCTTTGGTGATGAGGAGGACTGACGAGAGTAGCGACGAGGGATCAGTGATGATTTCTCCTTTCGATCTCGCACCATTTCAGAAGAGAAGGAAAAATTCCACACACGAAATCAAGAACCCTAGAAGAACCGCTCATACAATCTTGAAATAATTTGAGAGAGGAAAGTGCGCCTTGAAGCAAAGAGAGAATGAGAGAACATAAATAACGGGTAAAAAATAATGACAGAAAGGCATCCGACCCAATAACAACCTAACCGCTCCATTCCTCCATATGTTGCAACCAGATGTTGCAACATTCTTCTCAACAAAAAGATCAACATCAGATACGACACAGCCCTAGGGCTTGTCGCAGTTCTTCAAATCTGCCGGAATCTAACGGTTTTGTGAAGATGTCAGCTAGTTGATTTGCAGTAGCAACATATTCCTTGGTGAGAGTGTAATGCCCTGATAGCTACTGCACAAGTACTAGAGGGGGGGAATAGTACTTTAAAAATAATCAAGAGTATAATTCCTAATTATTTTGCAAACTCAACCAACAATGCGGAATGAAAATATGGCAACAAAGAATTAAGCAATGCAAACAAACGATGTAACGGGTTCGGATCCACCTAAGTCTCCCCGACTTGTTCCCGGTGATCCTACGTCCCAAACACCCGGATCCCCTCCGGCTACTTGAGTTAGAATCCTCTAACCCAAGTTTTGCATTATGAAATTCTTGTAGAAAACCTCTACAAGATCAAATCATACACAAAATGAAATGTGACTCCCATAAACCGGGATCACAAACTTCTCTCACAACCGAGAGATAAACTTGCAATATCAAAGTAAATGAAACAATAAACACTTACCAACAAAATCCTATGCCTTGAGTAAACTTACAGATTTTAGGGCAAGGAGGATTTTGAGGAAGAAGAAGTCACCAAACCCTAGCTCCACCAAGATGAACAGCGATCGAAGGCTAGGATGGAGTTGGTGACTTTGAATCAAGCTCTTGGCTTGAAAGGCTCACAATGAAGAGAATCTCTCTTGAGGAAATTAGGGCTCAAGGAGTTTGGAGAGATTCTTGTGAGAATGAGGAAGCTTAGAAATGAGAATTGAATGATTTCTCTTTGATCTCTAAATCACAATAAATGTCAGCCCTTGAATGCTAGGAAGAAGCATCACAAGTATATATAGGATAGAGAGTAGAGAGAGCAAAAATCGTGGCATTTAATGCCCTAACGGCTCTATTCTGAAGCAGTCTAATCGGTCTAAGAAGGATCACTGACCGATTAGTTTTGCAACTAGTCGGTCGGTGATTCTTCTTGGACCGACTAAAAGGTTGACAGCCAAGAAAGATAGTTCATGAGATATAGAACTAGTCGGTCTAAGAAGACTTGCCAACCGACTAGTTTGAAAACTAGTCGGTCGGTGAGTGTTCTTTGACCGACTAAGCATATGATAATCAATAGGCTGAACACAAGAGAACTAGTCGGCCTAAGAACAAATTCCAACCGACTAGTTTCACAACTAGTCGGTCGACTGTTGTTCTTGGACCGACTAATAAGTCAACAGTAGCTCAGGCTGAAAAGTGAAAGTATAACTAGTCGGTCTAAGAAGGATTCCAAACCGACTAGTTTGACAACTAGTCGGTCGGTGAACCTTCTTGGACCGACTAATTGGTTAACAGTGAAGATGCTGAATTGAGCAAGGAAATCTAGTCGGTTCAAGAAGGATTCTTAACCGACTAGATGACAATCTAGTCGGTTGGTTCTTCTTCTTAAACCAATTAAGATGCACTAGAAGCCACGAAAAGAAGCGTGAAGCTTCGGGAAAGTTTCTATGGGCTTCTAAGATAATACTAGCTCTAAGATATGAGCGTTATGAAGATTATAATGTAAGACCTACTCAAGGCTTAACATTCTATGAAAAGAAGCTACAAGACTATAAAATAAACTAGACGAACCGTCTTCAAAGCTTCATTCCGAATCTCTTGACTTCAGTAATGCTCCTTGAGCTTCAACGAAGCTTCAGGCATACGATCACGCGCTTTGAGAAGTCTTGAGACGTCGCTTTTGATGTACATAGAATTTTGGCGACGATCTCCATAACTGCGCTTGGTGGGCTCCGAAAGGTGCTTCTCTCAAACGCAAGAGTCCGTACAAGTAGTAAAATCTGGGAGTCCAGATGTCGAATCCACAGGAAGAAATCTGTTGCAACCACAATTCAAATCAAATAGAAATCCTACGAAAAGAAACTAACCACTTCAACAATGGTGACGGTGATGGTGATGTGAACACGTGAAAAATGTGAACAAAGAAATTCGTGTACGGAAATACCTATAAAGAGTATGCACATGGTATGGGTTCGTTAGGATCAACGATTCGTATTAATTTGGTTGATAGGTATAACACAATGAATTCTCCTTTTGGGAGCAATTCACCGGAAAATACCCAATATAACTCAATGAATTCTCCTTTTGGGAGCAACTCATCGGAAGATGCCCTTTTGGGGGTTCAAACACAATGTTCAAAAAGATCGTCGCTAAAGTTATAATACGATATGAAACTCTCTTTTAGAGAGATCAAAACTACGGTATGAAACTCCCTTTTGGAGAGATCAAAACTCACCCTTTTGGGGCGATCAGCAACTTAATCAATTCTTTTGGAATCTAAAAAAGTCGATTTACGAACGAAGATTACAATTTTAGCGACGTTTAACGATTTAGCACAAGGAATTTCAACCAAACTAACACAAATTACATCCCCTAACTACTCCATACCAAGCACAATTAAGTTTTAGCTACTCATAATATCAGAATAAACAAGTTCCATAGCCAAATACATCAAGATTATAGCAAAATACGATGAAAAACACTAAAATACGAGGTAGAAGTTTAGAAATATATCACCAAATCTCCAAGTTTTGACTTCAAACTCTCTGAAAATAATAAAACAAACCTCTGGAATTTTACAGAATTTTTCAGGGGGAGAATACTGCTCCTAGAGCCTCCAATACGCCCAAAATACGCCCCAATCTGCTTGTATACGTTCAAAAAACCCTAAATACACTTATATATAAATCATTGCGGGTTTACTGCGCTATCGGGTTCAAAACCCGTATCCAAAATCATACCCGAATGCATCTGGGCCATTCATCTCGAGCGGAGCAAATTCTGGTCGTCCGATCATCTTTCAAAAATGCGGGATTTAACTACGCCTCGCCACGTGTCCACTCTTAACGGGTCTTCGATCGGCGCCCGCTGCCCGCTAATGAAATCGGGTTCGATGGCCTGGATTTCGCTCCTAACCGTCGGATCAATGGACGAACGGCTGCGATTGCTCGATTTCGACCGCTTCTCAACTCAAAATGCGGGGCGAACGTGGACCGTTGGATGGGAAACGGATGGCCTGGATTTCGCCACGTCGCCCGCGTATTCGAACTCGCAGCGGAGATCCTGGCGCCGTTGGATGATGATCGGACCGCTGATATTGAGCCACGTCGCCCCGTCGTATTTCCGCCTCTACGTCGCTACGGGCCGTTGGATCGAGCGGGAAGCGGCGGATGGCTGACACGTGGCACGCGGTGATTGGTCGGCGACCGTATTTTCGTATTTTCGTGCGTATTTCTCCATTTAAATGGTATTCTGCATTCAAGAATTCATAGTAATTAGCACAGGTCTCAGAAAAATACAAATAAATAGTCGTTGGAATCGTGAGATCGAGACCAAGCTATGAAAAATATAAAATGTGCAGAATTGCATCGTTAAATGCTGTTTTGTGCTCAAATAAGGTGTTTTCTCTAATAAATAAATGTGTAGAAAATACGTATGAATTAGAGAACAATGTAGCATCACATGAGCACAAAATAGGGCTAAATGGGGGGTTAAATATGTAATATTGAACCCGAATCACACCCCCCAACTAGCGATTTGCTAGTCTCTAGCAAAAAGAGCGATAAATATGGATGGTTAATAAAACAATAAGTTCTTTCAAATCGCTCATAGCATGGCTCAATAATACGTATTCCAACATGATCTTGACCATCAATATACACATCCATGAACAAAATCAATCACATGATATTTTCTCTAATTTAGTATGAATAAATAATGTGCAAGCATCGTTTTGCGCAAGCGAAAGTATAACACGTCGTTATAAACTAGTTTTCGTGTTTCCAAGGAATTGGCCTATCAAAAAAATCATTCAAGACATGGGTATTGAAGTTGCTTAGTATATTCACCATTCTTTTCTTTTATTCGTTCCGCGTAACGCGCATCAAGCAACATTCGCAGAAAAATGTATAACTTGGATCGCTCCATCAAATGAGTGAGGTTCCGGTCAATGGCTCCCAAATCAGACGATAATAGGGCATTAGGCCAAAAAGGACCCCTCGGACTGTACTACTCGAGCCAACCAAGTTATTTATTAGTGACATACATATTCATTCATTTTTCATCATTTTTCTTTTCATTTCTTTTCTTTCTTTTCTTTTTTTTCTTGTAAGCAACTCAAAACCCATTCTTTCGAACATAAACATTAATAACCATGGCCACATTCCTCTTCAACTTGAAGACTATTCTTAAAAATCGTGTATACTTAAGCTTTTTCTATCACATTAGCATGCATGAAACCAATTCAAACTATTTCGAGATATTAATCATGGAAATTGAAAATTTTCATGAATAGCATATTAACGGCAATTCCATGAAGGAAAAATAATTAATCAAGCCATAAACAATTTTTAGAACACAATTAATGTATAATCATCCGCATTAGAGGCATATAAATGAGTTTTAAAATGATGAGATTTGGCGATTTATTCTTCTCAAAAAAAATTCCTAAGGTCTCATACACACCCCCCAACTAAAGATGGACATTGTCCTCAATGTCGGAAGAGGTACGAGTTTATTCAAGCAAGCAACCTAGAAAGCATTTTAAAAATCTACACTACTGGAAAGAACACACCGTGATCAAATGGCGGATCCCGAATCTTTAATTGTGGAGGAAGTTGTTCAATTTGCTCCTTGCGCTCTTCGGCGAGTAATCTTCCTCCAACGACTAAACTGGATCCCAGCAATGTAACTCCCAGCATCTCTATAAGATGTCCACCTGTATCCTGCAAGAGATGAGTCACGTCAATCCATTTTAGTTTAAAATTCTTCGAAATAAAATTATTCCAAATGTAGTCATCAAAATAAGTGAAAGAAATTAAAGCAAGTTGACGACTACTCCCTGAAAGATTTGCACTACTCTCTGTACGATGCTCGATCGTTGGGGAGAGGGATAAATGATTTTGGGACAAAACTGGAGGAGGGCATGGTTCTGATTCCATGGCGATAATCTCAAAACCCTTTTCCCTAGCTATCTCCTCCTCTTGTTCATCCAAAATTGCTAGCTCGTCCTCTCTGTTGCACACACTTTCTGCCATGTATATATTTATATTCGTGTCATCAACGTGACATGGCTTGCTCGATATTCCTGCAATAGAAGATAAACTCGTATTAGAATCTTGAAATTGAGTTTCAAAAGCCTTACTTTCTTCTAAGCAAGTGGAAATCCAATTAAGATCTTCAATAGATTTTTGAATCTGCCGACTCCGAGCGAGGAAATTCTCTTGGAATTGATGGGATGTGGCCTCCTGTGTCTGAATAATCAAGTAAGCTTCCTCTTTCAAGGATTGCAAAGGTACGTCTACGCTTTGCTCTTCTTGATCAAGGCACGAAGGCTCCGTTGAATCGCTCTCTGAAGTCTCTTCCATGGTTTCTTCGTTTTCTTGCAGAGACTCCATGTATTCCCACGCCACTGTCGGCGTCATGCTTCCCAATAATTCCTGCAGCTGTGGATGTAGTCCATCTAGGAAGAACGCCATAAGCTCTTCATTTGTGTACCCGTGCTGCGGATAGCTCGATATTAGGTCTGTGAACCTCCTCCAGGCCTGAAAGAAAGTTTCAAAATCAGTTTGATTAAAATTAACAATTTTGAGCTTCTCCATTCTATGTTTGTGTGCATTAGCATATCGTGCATCATAAAGATTGTTTGTGCAATAGAAGTTCATATATTCCATTTTGAAATAAAATAAAATAAAATAATAAAAAAAATTTATGTACAGTAAAGTGGAAAGATCTCACCGAAGGTCCTCTAAATGAAATAAACCGTAGTCACAAACCATTCCTCCCCGGCAACGGCGCCAAAAACTTGGTGGGCTCCGAAAGGTGCTTCTCTCAAGCGCAAGAGTCCGTACAAGTAGTAAAATCTGGGAGTCCAGATGTCGAATCCACGGGAAGAAATCTGTTGCAACCACAATTCAAATCAAATAGAAATCCTACGAAAAGAAACTAACCACTTCAACAATGGTGACGGTGATGGTGATGTGAACACGTGAAAAATGCGAACAAAGAAATTCGTGTACGAAAATACCTATAAAGAGTATGCACATGGTATGGGTTCGTTAGGATCAACGATTCGTATTAATTTGGTTGATAGGTATAACACAATGAATTCTCCTTTTGGGAGCAATTCACCGGAAAATACCCAATATAACTCAATGAATTCTCCTTTTGGGAGCAACTCATCGGAAGATGCCCTTTTGGGGGTTCAAACACAATGTTCAAAAAGATCGTCGCTAAAGTTATAATACGATATGAAACTCTCTTTTGGAGAGATCAAAACTACGGTATGAAACTCCCTTTTGGAGAGATCAAAACTCACCCTTTTGGGGCGATCAGCAACTTAATCAATTCTTTTGGAATCTAAAAAAGTCGATTTACGAACGAAGATTACAATTTTAGCGACGTTTAACGATTTAGCACAAGGAATTTCAACCAAACTAACACAAATTACATCCCCTAACTACTCCATACCAAGCACAATTAAGTTTTAGCTACTCATAATATCAGAATAAACAAGTTCCATAGCCAAATACATCAAGATTATAGCAAAATACGATGAAAAACACTAAAATACGAGGTAGAAGTTTAGAAATATATCACCAAATCTCCAAGTTTTGACTTCAAACTCTCTGAAAATAATAAAACAAGCCTCTGGAATTTTACAGAATTTTTCAGGGGGAGAATACGGCTCCTAGAGCCTCCAATACGCCCAAAATACGCCCCAATCTGCTTGTATACGCTCAAAAAACCCTAAATACGCTTATATATAAATCATTGCGGGTTTACTGCGTTATCGGGTTCAAAACCCGTATCCAAAATCATACCCGAATGCATCTGGGCCGTTCATCTCGAGCGGAGCAAATTCTGGCCGTCCGATCATCTTTCAAAAATGCGGGATTTAACTACGCCTCGCCACGTGTCCACTCTTAACGGGTCTTCGCTCGGCGCCCACTGCCCGCTAATGAAATTGGGTTCGATGGCCTGGATTTCGCTCCTAACCGTCGGATCAATGGACGAACGGCTGCGATTGCTCGATTTCGACCGCTTCTCAACTCAAAATGCGGGGCGAACGTGGACCGTTGGATGCGAAACGGATGGCCTGGATTTCGCCACGTCGCCCGCGTATTCGAACTCGCAGCGGAGATCCTGGCGCCGTTGGATGATGATCGGACCGCTGATATTGAACCACGTCGCCCCGTCGTATTTCCGCCTCTACGTCGCTACGGGCCGTTGGATCGAGCGGGAAGCGACGGATGGCTGACACGTGGCGCGCGGTGATTGGTCGGTGACCGTATTTTCGTATTTTCGTGCGTATTTCTCCATTTAAATGGTATTCTGCATTCAAGAATTCATAGTAATTAGCACAGGTCTCAGAAAAATACAAATAAATAGTCGTTGGAATCGTGAGATCGAGACCAAGCTATGAAAAATATAAAATGTGCAGAATTGCATCGTTAAATTCTGTTTTGTGCTCAAATAAGGTGTTTTCTCTAATAAATAAATGTGTAGAAAATACGTATGAATTAGAGAACAATGTAGCATCACATGAGCACAAAATAGGGCTAAATGGGGGGTTAAATATGTAATATTGAACCTGAATCAGCGCTCACAAAGAGTTAGTTCACGATATTTATGTTTGTTCATCATCAAAACCAAATCCGGTGAATCAATACTCAACATTCTCCCCCTTTTTGGTGATGACAAACTAACATAAATAATAATCAATAATAATGAGTCAAATGAAATTTACTTACCCCCCCTGCATTGATGACACGTTAATTCCATATTAAATAATAATCATACGCATCAAGCAGACAAGGAAAGTATAAAATATGATCTAATTATTGAAATATAGGATTTGAAATCCATTTTTATATCTTAACTCCCCCTGAATCTAACATATCAAATTAGATTCATGGTAAATTGCTTTAAATTATCATTTAGCACATCGTCATTATTAATTCTCTCCCCCTTTGGCATTAGCAAAAAGAGCGGGAGGAGATCAACGACAACAACAATGGCTAAAATAAAAGCACGAGAGTCGAAGAATACGACCACGGTCTAAATGACACCAAAGTAAAATCACGAAGAAAATCAAAGCGTGACAAGGAGACCATAGTCGAAAATCGAAAAATGAAATCATCAAAACTCAAATCAATTACACGTATTGAGTTATGGAACATACTCTCCAATATCAAAATTCTTAGTGAATTTAGTGCATGGAAAACAATTCTATGTTTTCATAGAAAGAATTCTATTTAATCAATATAATCGTCGAGCGACGAAATCAACATCAGAGACAAAACGAAATATAATGTGCACACTGAAGTAAATGGCCACACGATGTATATATATAACAGGATACATCAAAAGTATACATCTGCCAACACAAATATAAACGATCATCAGATCGGTGCACAACATACAACACATGTCTCAACAGACATCAAAACGAATATACATCAAAATGTATTACCACAATATCCAAAAAATACATCATAATACATAACCACCCAACTATCCTACCCCACTCTCTCACGACAAAATATATCATCCAAGTGCACATGGGGGAGTCCTCCAACACAAGCTCAGGAGGCGGAGGCAGGATCAGCAGCAGCAGCAGGCTCTGCAGAAGGGGTGGTGGTCTTGGGAACGACAGGAGTGTCCACCGAAGGAAGAGTGGCAGCAGGAGTGCTCTCGAGAGCACCAGCAGAAGAAGTGCCAACAGAAGTACCCTCGGGGGCACGAGCTGGAGAAGCATCTCGCTCCTCATCCTCATCAACATCCATAACGTCCTCGTCAGAAATCGTAGGAGGGACCTCAATTCTCAGATGTTTGCAGATGCGAGTAAATATCTCCTCATATCGAGAAATACGAGACTCCTGATGTCTCAGGGAAACTGAAAACTCATAGAGTGATGGAGGAGGAGGAGGAGCAGCAGCAGCAGGGGTAGTCCTCTGAACGTGACGCATGGCCGCAAGAGACTTCTTGACGGCAGTCGCGTTCAGGGGAGGACCCAAAGGACGCTAATCATCTGGAGGGAGAGGGATGCCAAAGTGATGGAATACTAGAGTCAACAGGCAAGGATATGGAATGTGAGCAGACTTTGTGGACTTTCGGATGCATTCAAAGGAGTCCATCTTATCTAAGATAATGTGAGCCCAATTTATCTCGCTCCCCATAAAAAGAGCATAGATAAGCTTGAGAAATGGCTGGGAGGGCAAGCTAGAAGAGCCGTACTTCGGTAGAAGACACGATTTCAGAATCAAGTTTAGGACCCACGCATTCGGCTTAAAAGATTTCGATGGAATGCCAATCATGGCGGGAGGAATGACGTGGAACATCTCAGCAAGCATCGACTGGTCAAGATCGTGGATATTATCCACGGAGATATCTAAAGGAAGCAGGCCAGAGGAGGAGACACCAATCAACTGCCCTAAAATCTCTGCTGTGAGGACAATAGGTGTCCCCAAGACAGTGATCTCGATGTAGTGGGTGTCATCATACTCACCCCGTACTCGATTGGCATAGAACAATTTGACGAGTCTGGGATACGGGTGAGGATTCGCCTTGGGATCATGGCGAAGATAGTCTAGAAGGCCGCTATAGGAGAGGAGATCTGCAAGCTGAGGAAAATCGGAGAGCTGAACGAAGTGCTCCAGAATCAACGGACAATGCTCAATACGATTGTATGCCGCTAGATACATCGGGTCATCGCGACACAACGAGATATCGACCCCACCTGAAGGCATGGGAGCCTTCCCCTTAGACGGACGAGACGAAGTACGAGGAGGAGGAGTAGGAGCCCTCTCGGTAGGCTCAATCTCTGGGATATACTCGTCATCTGAGTCAGGTGGTGAGGGAGCACGGAAGCGTCCAGGAGACACAGTCTTCTTCTTAGGCTGGGGCTTGGGTTGAGATGTGGCTCTAGGCTTGGAAACGTCAGTCCTCTTCTTCTTGAGGGGAGGCGAGGAAGAGGAGGGACGAGTGGTTTTAGCACGACGTTTGGGTTGAGGAGGGTCGGTAGGAGGAGACTCGACGATCATGGGAGACGGAGTGGTAGGACGGATAAGGATTCGTGTTCTCACCATGATATAGAGACGAGACAACACAAATGAACGAAATCGAACGGAAACCCTAATACGAACCCTAAAACAAACGGTCGGAAATGAACTGAAATCAAGCCCTAAAACAGAGAGAGATAGAGGAGATATACCCTAGGAGGAGAGATGGTCGACTCCGGAGGACAGACGGTGGCTGACGGCAACTGGAGACAGTGACGCACGGCGGAGGGAGGAGAACGGACGAGGGTTTAGGGTTTTGGAAGTGATCGCGCACCGATTAGAATGAGATCTAATCGGTGCAGATGAGAATAAATATCGACTGGGAGAGTCAAAGACGGAAAAGCCCTTGCGAAATTAGTCGGTCTGAGTTCAAGTGCTGACCGACTAGAATGCAATCTAGTCGGTCGGCCAATGAGCTTGGACCGACTAAGTGCAAACAGCAACGAAGTCAAAAAGTAGAGCATGAATTAGTCGGTCTGAGTTCATTCACTGGCCGACTAGAACTGAAACTAGTCGGCCGGCTATTGAACTTGGATCGACTAAGAGAGTCCAAAAATTTTAGAATTTGAAATTTTGAGTTATCTCCAAAGAACACTTGGACGAAACATCGAAAAACTCTCATACCTCATTATTATACCCCATAAATATAGAAAATCATAAATACGACGTGCAAATCGATAAACCAATCTTAAATCCAGAAAATCACAACAAATCTAGCATGAACATATAAATATCATTATCATCATGCAGGATTATTGAAAATATGAATCCTAAATCTCGGATTCACCCATAATCCCAAATTCTCGACGTAACCAGACAAAGGAGTCTTCCTTGAGTGGTTTCGTGAAAATATCGGCGATTTGCTTCTGGGTTTCAACGTACACTAAAATGATGTCCTTTTTAGCAACATGATCATCTAGAAAATGGTGACGGACATCTATGTGTTTGGAACGGGAATGGTGTACCGGATTCTTAGAGAGACATATTGCACTTTGGTTGTCCACCATGATAGGGCAAGTATCATAGTTTATACCGAAGTCTTTAAGAGTGTGTCTCATCCAAAGAACCTGAGCACACGCAGCACCGGCGGCAATATATTCCGCCTCGGTGGTTGAAAGTGATACAGAATTCTGCTTCTTGGAAAACCAAGAGACAAGAGAATTTCCTATAAAATGGCAAGTGCCACTAGTACTTTTCCTGTCGGATTTGCATCCAGCATAATCTACGTCACTATATGAGATTAACTCATATGTGCTTGACTTTGGATAGAATAATCCGTAGTCAAGTGTGTAACTTAAATAACGGAAAATACGTTTAACCGCTATTAAGTGAGATTCCTTAGGTTGTGACTGATAACGAGCACATACACATACAGCAAACATAATATCAGGCCGACTGGCAGTAAGATATAGTAAACTACCTATCATACCTCGATATAGACAAATGTCTACATCTTTGCTGCCCGAATCTTTATCAAGATGCGTAGTAGTGCTCATTGGAGTCCTCTTGCCAGAAGCATTCTCCATTCCAAATCGCTTTAGCAACTCCACCGTGTACTTGGTTTGGTGGATGAAGATTGCATCGTTCATTTGGCGAATTTGGAGACCTAAGAAATATTTGAGCTCACCCATGTGGCTCATCTCAAATTGGTCCTTCATGACATTAGAACACTCTTCGTAAAGAGTGAAGTTAGTAGCACCGAAAATGATATCATCAACATAAATTTGAACTAAAATAATATCATGATTCGTATACTTAACAAATAGTGTAGAATCAACTTCACCCATTTTAAAACCCAAATCCAAAAGAAAGTTCTTTAGGCGGTCATACCAATCTCTTGGAGCTTGTCTCAAACCATAAAGTGCTTTCTTAAGTTTGAAAACGTGATTTGGAAACTTTTCATTTATGAAACCCGGAGGTTGAGAAACGTAAACTTCCTCAACTACATCTCTGTTTAAAAATGCACTTTTTACATCCATTTGAAAGAGTTTAAAATCTTTATGGCATGCAAAACATAACAACAACCTAATAGATTCTAATCTAGCTACATGAGCAAAGGATTCTTCGAAATCTATACCTTCCTCTTGCCTGTAGCCTTGAGCTACTAACCGAGCTTTGTTCCGGACGACGTTTTGATTCTCGTCGGTCTTATTCTTGAAGATCCACTTCGTTTCTATAAGGGTGTGATTCTTTGAAGGCAATGGAACTAGCTCCCAAACCTCATTCCTCTCAAATTGAATGAGTTCCTCCTACATGGCTAGGATCCAAGCACTGTCTTCGCATGCTTCGTTAATATTCTTTGGCTCTACCGAAGAGGCAAAGGCACAATGAGCGAATTAGTTGACTTGAGATCTCGTCTTGACACTATCAAGTATGTTGCCAATGACTTGCTCATGGGGATGGTCACGAACTGTATGAAGCCGTTTGGGAACACTCTGATCACTAGGAACACTCTCAAAAGAATCATCAGTAGGGTTAGTATCAATAGAATCAATAGAATTAGAATTACCAATAGAATCACATATAACTTCCATGGAGTCATCATCATTGGTAATTCTAGACGGGACAAAATTTTCATTGAATGAAACATGAAGTGATTCCTCGATCGTTGAGGTTCTTTTGTTGTATATCCGGTAGGCTTTGCTACTTGAGGAATATCCAACAAATATCCCCTCATCGGATCTTGGATCAAATTTGTCCAAACTCTCATACGTGTTTTTAATAAAACATTTTGCACCAAAAACTCTAAAATGTTTAACTTGAGGCAATCTACCAAACAACAATTCATAATAAGTTTGTTTGGTGCCGGGCCTCAAGAGTATTCTATTAAACACATAGCAAGCGGTATGTACCGCTTCCGCCCAAAATTGATGGCCAAGTTGGCTATCATCAAGCATTGTGCGAGCACATTCCACTAGCGTCCTATTCTTTCTCTCATCAACACCATTTTGAGGGGGTGCACGAGGGAAAGAAAAGGTGTGTGTAATACCAACTTCATCACAAAAATTTGAGAAAGACTCATTCTCAAATTCCCCTCCATGATCACTACGAATAGTGACAATGGTGGTTCCAATGAGATTTTGTACTTTCTTCACAAATATTGTGAAGTTTTCAAAAGCATCATTTTTATTACTTAAAAAAATACCCAAGTAAATCTAGAAAAGTCATCAACGATGACAAGTCCATATCAAACATTCCCTAATGAAGCAACTCTAGTTGGCCCAAAAAGATCTAGATGTAAAAGCTCTAGAGGCCGCTTAGATGAAATGTTTTTCTTAGGTTTGAATGACGACTTCGGAAGCTTGCCTCGTTGACACGAGTCACAAAAGCTTTTCTTTTGGAAAGTAAGCTTAGGAAATCCTTTAATAGAATTTAACTTGGATAGCTTAAAAAGTGTTCCAAAGTTCACATGACCAAAACGTCGATGACATAAGTGTTGTTCACTTGTGTTGGCAATGAGACATTGTTCATGTGACTTGGGGATATCTAGGATATATATATCCTTATGGCGTGTGCCAGAAAATAACAAATTATTATTATCTTTACTAAAAATATGACACATTCCTTTCGCAAAGCTAACTTTGTAACCCTTGTCACAAAGTTGGCTTATTGAAATAAGATTGTGATTTAAGCCTTTAACAAGGTAAACATCACTTATAAGAGGTTTAGATGGGTTACCAACTTTACCAACACCAATGATGGTTCCGCTCTCGTTGCCTCCAAAGACTACTCGGTTCCCATTCTCAATGGGCACCACTCCGGATAGCAATTGAGCTTCACCCGTCATGTGTTTTGAACACCCGCTATCGAGTATCCACCCATCTTTGGAGCTAAATTTGGATTTGTTGCTCCGTTTCTTTTTCTTGAGTACCTGAAGATAAACATATCATTCCATGGTACCCAAGGTCATTGGGTCCTAAAAGATTAGACCTTTGGAAGCCAAGTCCAATTGGACTTTGACTTCCCAACATAATCATTATTGTGCACTACATTCATGAAATAAGAATTTATGTAAGCTTGTTTTTCATGCATGCTAGTGTCCTTCGGGCCCCAAATAGTGAATGTCTTGGGAGCCCTATTCCTATTGGGAGCATGCATACGTTGTTGATGTCTACGTGATGCATGTCGTGGATAAGCATATGGCACATGATGAAATGGTGGTGGCGACATATGATATAGTGCATGATGGTAAGTGTTCATATGATAGTGATGTGGATGAACATATGCATGTGGAGGAACACGTTCGTGAGTGTGTCTCACTTGGTGTGCACGTGCTCGTGGACGTGGAGCATAAAAATCATCATACGTGTGAACATGTGGAGTAGGAGGTGTGTTCCTACGTGGCATAGTATTGGTGTACATAAATGCATAACCCTTCTTTGGAGGTCCACCCAAAGTGGGTTTCTTTCCAAATGAGGGTGTGTACCTAGTGGAAGCACCATTTGTAGAAGAACTACCCATGGGGTGTTTACTCCCACTAGTTGAGGCATCGGAAGTTGGCCTTACAAAGGTGGTGGAAGATTTGGATGAATTTCCCATCTTATACCCCAAGCCAATGTGATGATTGGCCGGAAGTAAGTCATTTAGGATATTATCCAAATGATCCTTACCTTTATTGAATTTATTAATTCGGCCTAATGTGCACTCATACTTCTCGGTGAGAGAATGCATAGAAGCATCCAAGGAGGACACGTGCGATGTGAGTACATAAACACGAGATTTGAGATTCTCATTCTCAATACTCAAAGTTGAGTTTCGAGAAATCAAATACGCCATCTCGCGTTCATCCGAATTCTCAATATGACATGCTCAAGTTGAGATTTGAGATTTACAATCTCATTTCTCAAGCCTTCAACAACGGTGTCGTTGTTGATGATGATAGGCTTAGGTGAGGTTTGGAGACTAGTTAGCTCATCTTTAGTCTTAGTATATCTATTTACTAGTTTAGAATACTTAAACCAAATTTGCTCGTTAGCTAATCTAAGGTCATCCATTGTTACCTCATCGCCTTCATCCTCGCTTTCATCGGAGGATGACTCTTGATCATGTTCCTCTTTAGCCATGAAGCACATGTGTGCTTGCTCCACTTGTTCATCGTCCGACACTCCACTTTAGGAGTCCTCGTCGGAGTCGGTGAATGTGCCGACAAGTCCTTTCTTGTACCCTTTCTTGTACTTTCGAGACTTGTCTAACTTTGGCGCCTTCCATTTCTCCTTTTGTTTGTTTTGAGGACAATCCACTTTGATGTGTCCTGGCTTGTTGCATTTAAAACACAACGGAGCAGAGGCATTAGTAGAACTAAATTTAGATTTGTTCTTGAAGTTACCTTTCCGGAAGAATCGGTTGAACTTCTTTGCCATGAGGGCAATGGATTCTAAGTCCAACTCGTCTTCCGATTCTTCATTATCGGTAGATGTAGATGGAGCGGCCTTGAATGCAATCGCCTTTTTCTTCGGCTCGTCTTGCTTCAAGTACGACTTCATCTTGTCCTGCATCTTTATTTTACTGTCCTTGCGTACCTCATAAGACATCAAGGTACCCATTAGTTGTACGACAATATACTTATTCATATCATTACCTTCCTCGATGGCGAAGGTACGCTTTTCCCAACAAGAAGGAAGTCCGTCAATAATCTTTGAGACTTTCTCCTTTTGGGTGTAAGTCTTTCCAAGAGCCTCCAACTCATTGGTAATGTCAACGAAGCGAGCATAGTACTCCTTCATCTTCTCACCCTGTTGCTTGTGAAATAATTCGTAATCTTTATTTACAACAGTGAGTTTGGAGTCTCTTACCCTACTCGTTCCTTCAAGCAAGATGAGGCGTGAGTTCCAGATTTGATATGCACTCTTACATGTGCATATCTTGTTGAAGTCTTCGGGCTCCAACGCACATTGCAAGGCATTCATTGCCTTGGCATTGTTTACCTCCGCGGCGACCTCCGCGGTAGTCCACTTAGCGAAGTCTGGTTCGACGGGCTCGACATACTTCGTCAACGTAGCTCTCCATAGTGAAGGGCTCCGGAGGAACGTTTCCATCCGGCATTTCCAGTACCCATAATTGGCACCGTTGAAGTAAGGAGGCCTAGTTGAGGAGTGTCCTTCCATCACCGAAGAAGCTCCTTCACGGTTCCTGAAGGTGCTATAGTCTGAAGGTGGACGAACGGTCTTGTTGTTGTTGGTAGATATAGCTATGAACTTGGCTCTGATACCAAATGCAATGCCCTGATAGCTACTGCACAAGTACTAGAGGGGGGTGAATAGTACTTTAAAAATAATCAAGAGTATAATTCCTAATTATCTTGCAAACTCAACCAACAATGCGGAATGAAAATATGACAACAAAGAATTAAGCAATGCAAACAAACGATGTAACGGGTTCGGATCCACCCAAGTCTCCCCGACTTGTTCCCGGTGATCCTACGTCCCAAACACCCGGATCCCCTCCGGCTACTTGAGTTAGAATCCTCTAACCCAAGTTTTGCACTATGAAATTCTTGTAGAAAACCTCTACAAGATCAAATCATACACAAAACGTAATGTGACTCCCACAAACCGGGATCACAAACTTCTCTCACAACCGAGAGATAAACTTGCAATATCAAAGTAAATGAAACAATAAACACTTACCAACAAAATCCTATGCCTTAAGTAAACTTACAGATTTTAGGGCAAGGAGGATTTTGAGGAAGAAGAAGTCACCAAACCCTAGCTCCACCAAGATGAACATCGATCGAAGGCTAGGATGAAGTTGGTGACTTTGAATCAAGCTCTTGGCTTGAAAGGCTCACAATGAAGAAAATCTCTCTTAAGGAAATTAGGGCTCAAGGAGTTTGGAGAGATTCTTGTGAGAATGAGGAAGCTTAGAAATGAGAATTGAATGCTTTTTCTTTGATCTCTAAATCACAATAAATGTCAACCCTTGAATGCTAGGAAGAAGCATCACAAGTATATATAAGATAGAGAGAAGAGAGAGCAAAAATCGTGGCATTTAATGCCCCAACGGCTCTATTCTGAAGCAGTCTAATCGGTCTAAGAAGGATCACTGACCGATTAGTTTTGCAACTAGTCGGTCGGTGATTCTTCTTGGACCGACTAAAAGGTTGAAAGCCAAGAAAGATAGTTCAGGAGATATAGAACTAGTCGGTCTAAGAAGACTTGCCAACCGACTAGTTTGACAACTAGTCAGTCGGTGAGTGTTCTTTGACCGACTAAGCATATGATAATCAATAGGCTGAACACAAGAGAACTAGTCGGCCTAAGAACAAATTCCAACCGACTAGTTTCACAACTAGTCGGTCGACTGTTGTTCTTGGACCGACTAACAAGTTAACAGTAGCTCAGGCTGAAAAGTGAAAGTATAACTAGTCGGTCTAAGAAGGATTCCAAACCGACTAGTTTGACAACTAGTCGGTCGGTGAACCTTCTTGGATCGACTAATTGGTCAACAGTGAAGATGTTGAATTGAGCAAGGAAATCTAGTCGGTTTAAGAAGGATTCTTAACCGACTAGATGACAATCTAGTCGGTTGGTTCTTCTTCTTGAACCAACTAAGATGCATTAGAAGCCGCGAAAAGAAGCGTGAAGCTTCGGGAAAGTTTCTATGGGCTTCTAAGATAATCCTAGCTCTAAGATATGAGCGTTATGAAGATTATAATGTAAGACATACTCAAGGCGTAACATTCTACGAAAAGAATCTAGAAGACTATAAAATAAACTAGACGAACCGTCTTCAAAGCTTCAATCCGAATCTCTTGACTTCAATAATGCTCCTTGAGCTTCAACGAAGCTTCAGTCACACGATCACGCGCTTTGAGAAGTCTTGAGACGTCGCTTTTGATGTACATAGAATTTTGGCGACGATCTCCATAACTGCGCTCACAAAGAGTTAGTTCACGATATTTATGTTTGTTCATCATCAAAACCAAATCCGGGGAATCAATACTCAACAGAGAGATTTCTTCTCGATCAACCCCTGATGAAATGATGTCGGATATCTATATGTTTTGTTCTGGAGTGCTGAACTGGATTCTTGGAGATGTTTATTGCACTTTGATTATCACATAATATAGTTAGTATTCCCTGCTCCAACCCATAGTCTGTCAGCATTTGCTTCATCCATAGGAGTTGAGTACAACAACTCCCTGCTGCAATATACTCAGCCTCTGCCGTAGATAACGATATGGAGTTTTGCTTTTTGCTGTACTAGGAGACTAGATTATTGCCCACGTAGAAACATCCTCCTGTAGTGCTCTTTCTATCATCTGTATTCCCTGCCCAGTCTGCACCACTGTACCCTGAAACAAGTGTGTTTGTATCCTTGGTATACCATATGCCATAATCTGTCGTTTCACTGACATATCTGATAATCCGCTTAACTGCTGTGATATGAGATTCTTTAGGACAAGATTGATAACGTGCACAAACTCCTACACTGAAGCTGATATCCGGTCTGCTAGCTGTCAAATACAATAGGCTGCCTATCATACTTCTGTACAGAGTAACCTCGACAGATTTTCCTCCATCTTCCTTGGAAAGTTTATCGGTGGTGGACATAGGGGTGCGAACATGTCTAGCATTTTCCAGACGAAATCTCTTGACCAAATTCTTAGCATATTTGCTTTGGGAGATGAACAACCCATCAGTACACTGCTTAACCTGAAGGCCAAGAAATAAGTTCAACTCACCAACCATGCTCATCTCAAACTCCTTCTGCATGAGAGCAATGAACTCACACACCAACTGTTGTGAGGTTGATCCGAAAACTATATCATCTACATAGATCTAAGCAACCATAACACTTGACCTGGTCCTTTGGACAAACAATGTCTTGTCAGCTCCTCCTCGTTCATATCCCTTTTGAAGAAGATACGTAGTCAACCTCTCGTACCAAGCCCTTGGAGCTTGTTTCAATCCGTATAGAGCCTTCTTTAACCGGTAGACATGATTCGGAAGAAAGGGATCTGCAAAACCTTTTAGTTGTTCGACATAGACTTCTTCATTCAATAACACATTCAGGAATGCACTCTTCACATCCATCTGATGGAGCTTGAAGTTTAGATTGCAGGCTACAGCCAACAATAATCTGATGGATTCCAACCGAGCAACTGGAGCAAATGTTTCATCAAAATCGATGCCTTCCAATGGGTGTATCCTTGAGCCACAAGACGTGCTTTGTTGCGAGTAACATTTACCTTCTCATCAGTTTTATTCTTGAAGATCCATTTTGTCCCGATGACATTTATCCCTTTAGGTCTCTCAACTAAGCTCCAGACATCATTACGTTGAAATTGGTTCATCTCCTCTTGCATGGCCGAAACCCAGAATTCATCAACAATTGCTTCCTTCACATTTTTGGGTTCAACAACAGAGATGAAGCAAGCATACCCGGCCAGATCTCTATAGTTGACACGACTAGTGCCTCTTGTCTGGCGGCTGTCATGCACATCAACAATGATCAACTCAGGAGGATGATCGCATATAACTTTAGTGATTCTTCAGCACCTTGAGCGTCTTCAGCCTCAACCTGTGGTATCTCAACTGTAGTTGTATCCTGTGTTGCAACATTTTGTTCAACATTGTTCTGATTTGTCTTGCTTGTTGCAACATTGTTTTCAACACGATCTTCCTCATCAGTGCCGTCTTCTTGAAGCACCCTTCCTTCACTTAAGACAGCCTCTCCCTGATCAAAATCGTCCACCACTACATTGATAGATTCCATCATAACATCTGTGCGTTGATTCAGAACTCTGAAGGCACGACTCTTCGTGGAATACCCAGGAAGATTCCTTTGTCGCTCTTAGCATCAAACTTCCGCCTGGGAGTACGGTCATGCAAGATATAACATTTGCTTCCAAAAATGTGAAAGTAGGATACATCAGGTTTCCTGCCTTTCCAGATCTCATAGGGTGTTTTCTCAGTTCTTGGCCGAAGATAACCCCTATTAATAGTGTAGCAGGCTGTGTTGACAGCTTCAGCCCACCACTTAACATTGACCCCCCCAGCATTCAACATTACACGTGCCATTTCTTGAAGTGTGCGATTTTTCCTTTCAACCACTCCGTTTTGTTGAGGGGTTTTTGGAGCCGAAAATTCATGACCAATGCCATGTGATTTACAATATTTAGAGAAGGAATGATTCTCAAACTCCTTTCCATGATCACTCCGGATCCTGACAATTTTTCCAATGCTATCTCCTTTTTCAACTCGAAGACGAGTGCACAGTCTCTTGAAGGCTTCAAATGTGTCTGATTTCTCCTTAAGAAAATCTACCCAGGTAAACCGAGAAAAATCATCAACACATACGTAAATATATTTCTTACCTCCCACGCTAGTTTCTGATGTGGGTCCGATCAGATCCTTGTGTAATAGCTCCAGATTTTTCGATGTAGTAATCATCTGGGTTTGCTTATGGCTCGTCTTCTTCTGCTTTCCCAGTTGACATGGTCCACACACACCTTCTTTCTTCTTGGTTACAATTGGTATCCCACGAACAGCTCCGGCTTGAGAAATCTTCATTAAGGTCTTGAAATTTAAATGACCCAGTTTTTGATGCCACTGCTCTGAAACATCAGTAGTTGTATTGAAGCACTCGTTGAGATCTTGTAGAAGGTAACAGTTGTCATTTAACCTTTTTCCAGTAAGAATGCATACATCATCTCTATTGAAGACAAGACATTCATCTTTGGTGAATCGGACGAGAAAACCTTGATCACACAACTGACTTATGCTGATGAGGTTCGCCTTCAAGTCTTCTACATGCATCACGTCCTTCAGCTTCAGGGACCCTGTCACATTTAGGTTCCCTTTTCCAACAACTTTGCTTCTCTGACCATCACCAAAGGTTACATGACCTTTATTACCGGCAGAATACTCAATGAGAAGTCCCTTATTGCCTGTCATGTGTCGAGAGCACCCACTGTCAAAATACCACGGATTTTCTGAGAAGGTAACCAACGAAGTGTATGCCACCATGCTTACCAGCTCAGATTTCTTAACCCATTTCTTCGTTGTCCTTTTGTTGGGATGTCTAACACTTCTGCCTTCATTCCAATGCTTCATGCGTCTGAAGCAACTCCAGTCATTGTGCCCTACTTGCCTACAGTAATCACATACAGGATGCCTGGATGTTGAACCTTTTATTTTCTTCCCCTTTGGCTCATATCCGTTGTGCTAACTCCGTTTTTCATGCTCTTTAGTAATGAGAATGCGCCTTGTCTTGGATGTACGTAAGTGGCCCCCTCTGTTGTACCCGACTCGTGTTCGGTCTCCAGACACCTTTCCCATGTTGAGAATATAATCAAGTTTAGACTTCCCGGAGTTCCATCTGTTGAGAGTGCTTTCCGCCTTCTCAGCTTTAAGCAGTGTTCTCTTGAGACTATTCTCAAGATTTCTGAGACTAAGCTCCGTCTTCAACAGTTTAGCCCTTTTCTCATCCTTCTCGCTTCTCAGTCTGGAACATTCATCCTTCAAATTCTTGTTCATTTTGCAGATATCCATCCATTTGTTGAACATAATCTGATATGCTGACCGAATATCTTCTTCACCAACATCTTCCTCACTATCACCTTCAGAGTCGACCTCAGTGCTAAATGTTGTACTATCTGTTTCAACATCATGTATCACATTTCCTCGTCTGGTACCCGATGTTGTGGCAGATGTTGCAACATTGTGTTCAACATTTCTAGGTGTGTCATATTCAGACTTACTTTTCAGAGTTGCAGTGAAGGCAACATAATTGCTGGTTATGTCTTCATCTTCTGCACTTCCTTCAGAATCTTCATCACTCCAAGTAATGGCTAGTGATTTCCCTTTTTGCTTCTTAAGGGTATTGGCACACTCAGCATGTATGTGACCAAATCATTCACACTCTCTGCATTGTATTCCCTTTCCTTTGGTTTTTGAATCATACCTTTGGGTCGAGCGGCTAGTGGTCTTTTCAACAGCGGGAGGACCTGAACGCAACATCCTATTTGCAGGTTTGAAATTCTGACCTCTGTTACTAATCTTCCTCATCATCCTACTGAAATTCTTGGTTAGTAACGCAATGTCGTCATCAAGCTCCGACTCATTATCCGATTTAGAAGTTTCACTTGCCTCTGCCTTTAATGCCACCCCCTTCTCCCTTCTGTTCTCCTTGAGATTCATCTCATAGGTTTGCAGAGAACCCATGAGTTCATCCAGTCTCATGGTGAAAGTATTTCTTGCTTCTTCAATAGCCGCAATTTTAGGAGAAAACTTTTCAGGAAGAGACCTCAGCGTATTCTCTACCAACTTCTTTTGAGAGTATTTCTTATCCAGTTGAGAGTATTTCTTCTCATTTTCATTCATTCTAAGATTTCAAACTGCGACGCGAGCATTTGAAGTTTAGAATCCTTAAATATACTTGTTTCTTCATGAACGTTTTGAAGAATGTCCCAAGCTTCGTTAGCGTACTCACATGTGGATATCAGCTTGAACTGCTCTTCATCAACTGCAGTGACGATGGCATTCACCGCCTTCGAGTTTCCTAATGCCACACGATCTTCTTTTGGATCCTAAAATCTCGCTGGTTTGAGATATTCCTTGCCTTCCTTGTCAACTTTAGTCGGAGGACTCCATCCTTCAACCATGGCGACCCATGCCTTCTCATCTAGAGACTTGATAAAGGCTCGCATACGGCACTTCCAGTATGTGTAATTCGTTTCGGTAAGCAATGGAGGACGAGTGACAAAGGCGCCTTCTTTTGTATTCATGATTTACGTACTGAAACACAAGATCACATCCACTTTGACAAGAAAAAGTTACATGGATGACCTGCTTTGATACCAATTGAAATTCAGTATGCAGTAATAAATCACAAATCCAAGAAAGCAACACAAGCCAATCAGAGACACACAAGACTTGGTAACGCAGTTCGGTGCGCACACCTACATCTGCGGGGCCACGCCCAGAAAAACAGAACACTCCACTAAAATAATCAAAGAGTACAAACTCTAATATCACGTTTCTAGTAGGAGGAACACGCTCCCCCTCAATACAAACCGTAAAGGGTGATGACCATCAACCCCGTGGAGTATTCTCGGCAAGCTCCCCTTGCACAACCGACTAGATCAACTCCCTTGACCCTACGTGCGTAGCCGTCAGCCTCCCTCCCGAAGTATCTCAGAACTTTTTCCCAAAAGTCGTAACCTAGCCGTCGCTGTTGCCGAACCCTAATAACCCCCGCTCCCCCTGAATCCCGCGGGTCAAATGGCAAATCTCCAATCAAAGCAGCTCCAGATAGGCAACCCACAAAATCCGCAACCACCAACAGCATGAGATCCCGCAAATCTTCAAGAACCCGTTGCGGAAGATAATGTGAGCAAAAATCTCTCCAACCGTCTTAACAGAATAACCGAGAGATATAGACTTCCAAATAAATCTTTAATAGTATTCAATCAACATAAATACCTGATACCGTTAAAGATAGAAAGCTAGGGTCACGAATTACCAGAACGGGATCCCATATTTAGCGAACAAGCATTGCCGCAAACAGATACAGCGTGTTGAACATGATGACACAGCGTGTTGAACATTATGATACAACATAATGTTCAACAATTCTTCCAACAAGAGCAAGCTACGTCATCTTTCTTCTTCAAGATAATTATGAATAGATACCACAATATCTTAGTGCCACTATTGACAACAAAGTCACGTACAAGACCTAACAATGGAGAAGTGGTTGCATGAGCTAGCCAAGGAGGAAATTTCCTCCTTGGCTAATTGACTTCCATATTCCTCTCTCTCTCTCTCTCTCTCTCTCTCTCTCTCTCTCTCTCTCTCTCTCTCTCTCTCTCTCTCTCTCTCTCTCTCTCTCTCTCTCTCTCTCTCTCTCTCTCTCTCTCTCTCTCTCTCTCTCTCTGTGTGTGTGTGTGTGTGTGTGTGTGTGTGTGTGTGTGTGTGAAATGGGTAGCAGCTTGCAAAGAATGAAATTCATTGGCTAGCATCTAACCCCCTACACCCCCCGTTTCCCTTTGATACGAACACTTCAATTTTGATCTTCATGTTCTAAAACCCCAACCCAACAACTTTCATGTGAATCCAATGAATCTTGCTTGTTCATCCACTCGTCGCTAGTTTACAATTTCGACGTAACATATTCTTTTGCGACGATTAGATGAACGTTCAAAACCCCTAGGGTTCATCCTAAAATTGGTATCTTAGAATTTTAAAATTTGAAGAACAACTGAATGGATCCGATTGTCAAAAAAATATGGGAAGGGAGGTAGCGTAAGCTTTCTTTCTTGGCTAGCTGACCTCCATATTGCTCATATATGAGAAAAATGTTAGTGTGTGTAGGAGGGGTTCATGTGCGAAAATTTTGCACCAACCCCGTGCGAAAAATTTTATTTGAAATTTTAGTTATTTTAATGATCTATCCATACATTTATATATCCCAAAGAAAATAATGGGTGGACCATATGGGAATTTGATCCCCAACCAAGCCATTACAAATTTAACGGTTTAAGAACAATAGAACTTTTGTAACAATCTGATCGAGTAGTAAATAGAGTAGGATTTTCAAAAAAAAAACAGGTTTCACACTGGGCATGGGTGCAAAATTTTCACTCATGAAACCCCCTCTACACAAACACACATTTTTCTCATATATGATCAATATGGAGTCAGCTAGCCAAGGATGAAATTTCCTCCTTGGCTAGCTCACGCTACGATGATAGGATTCGTTCAGTTTATTTTGCATATTCTAAAACCCCAAACTACCGATTTTGGGGTGAACCCTAAGGGTTTTGATCGTTCATTTAACGATTGCAAAAAGTTCTATTATGACGAAACTTAAACTTGCGACGGGTAGATGAATGAGCAATATTGCTTGGATTTACTTGAAAATTGATGATTTATGGTTTTAGAACATGAAGATCAAAATGAACAGTTGGGATCGAGTGGAAAAATAAAGGGAGTGGGTTTGACGCTAGGCAATGAGAAAATTTCCGCATTGGCTAGTTTGGTACCCGTTTTACATGTGAATAATGGGTATCAGCCACCCAACGAGAATTTGTTTCTCTCCGATCTGTGTGTGTGGGAGGGCGTTGGTGGGGTGGGTGGGAGTGTTATATTGCCGAGTTGTCTTCAGACTTCCATACTTACTATTGTCGTGGATATGATGTAAATGGTTTTGTCACAGAAATTAATTTTTAATTGCCGGCCAGCCAAGACACTTCAAAATGTCAATGAATTGATCTTGCGGTCCAGGGTGTTAACATCCTCATCGTGACTTCCATGAACCCATCTTTTTTATATAAAAAAATTTCCCCCCCATGAAAAAGTCTCCACACAAACGATCATTTGTTCTCAATAATCAAGAGGAAGCCGCCAACATCAACTTACTGGCAAACTTAACTGTTTTTGTCTCCATCTATCACTTTCTCATTTAAACATTATTTCTTTGAGGATGCAGCATAACTTGGTTTAATTTTTGTTTTATCTCCTAGTTTCTAACGTCACCAAAAAGAGAAGTACCATATATGCTTGTATGTTCATAGGACTTGCCATTCCCATTCCATTTTCTGCAAGGTATATGAGATCCCCAAGCCCAATGGATGCAGTCTCAGTGGGCCATTTGGTTGGGAAATCTTAAATAGGTTGAATTTAAACAGCAGGCCTATGTTCATGCATGTGCTTTTAATATTAATCCCACTCCAATCTAAGTTAATGGATGTTGCTACGATGGGCTGGCCCCCGAAGCAGGGAAGGATATCTCGTCCGAATAGAGAAGCCCACGAGGAACGCAGTGCTGTGGCCCAAAAGCCCAAGAGGTCTCCATGGAATCCCAATCGCCAACCAAGTCAAAGCTAAGCCTCCACTGCCCGTTGAGCTCCCGAATATCAAGGATCGGTTAATAATGGGCTGGTTAGTAAAGGCAAAATAAATGGTCGGCCATTATGTCATTTGTTAGTGACAATCATACCGCAATAAAGACAAAACAGTTATCCACTAACGGCACCAAGGGAGAACTCTCACTTATAAATAGTCACAATGACGATGAGACAGTGGACAAGCTCTAGAGATACTAAACACTAATATACTCTAACAACTCAAATTACTACTTACACGTTATATTTCTTCCTCCATAGCTCGATATGACAGTGATCGAACGGCATCCCTTTAGGTCAGACCTAGCTGCCCCGAGCGCCCTTTGAGTCTCTGACTGACTTAAGCATCGGATGTGATTTGGGTCGGAACCCAGATCCGACACCCCTGATGTTTTCTATGTGTTGCAGAGCTACAAAGCTAGCTCGGAGTTAGGTCAGGCTTCACCCTATAGCTCGGACTTAGCTCTCCCAAACCCAGGTCCAGCCTTCCTCAGGTCCCACTTCTTTGTAAGAAAAGCGCCACGTCATCAGAGGCGTCCTCGCGGGCACCACCTTAATGTGTGACAGATCTACCCATCAGCAATGGATATATTGGAAATTAATGGTTCATGAAGATACCCCTCATTCAAAGCAAATGAGCTCACTTCTGTTTTTTGCAAGCTCATTTTGCCTAATTTGGGCCTTCAAACAATTGGATATATATGCATCGTGTGCAAACTGCCACCACATCATGTTTTATAATTTGGGCAACCACTGCAACTTTTGAGCCTCAAATACTGGACATATGCATCGTGGGCAAACTGTCACCACATTATGCTGTAAGGCCTGTGCAGCCACCATAACTTCTAATGGCCATAATGCAGAGAACTGTATAGTGTGCAGACTGCCACTCCTACATCCTTTAAGGCTTAGGCAGCCACCGTAACTTTTGAGCTTCGAACCTAGGATAACAGCATCATGCATAGACTACTATATATCCCGTCATGCTTTCAGGTTTAGGCATCCACATCGATTTTCAAGCTTCAAATCCTGGATAGGTGCATATGTCCAGACGAGTGATCATGTAGAACTGCATCATAATTGCGACCTTGGAATGCATTCAGGGATGAGTGATCATTGCAACTCTTAAGCTCTAGATCATGGGTAGTTGCATACCGCACAGGCTGCCACCTTGGCATATGCATTCAGGACCCTGTAACCTCGTATGCTGTCACCTAGGTAGTCGCGTCATGCGTAGATTGCCACTTTCGTATGCTGTCGAGACTGGGCAACTACTAGAACTTCTAAGGTTTGAAACATGGACAGTTGCATCGCGCACAAACTTCCATCTTGGCATATTTTAGGATTTAGCAGCCATCACAACTTTCAACCCCTAAATCATGAACAGTTGCATCATATGTAGATATCAGAGAAGGAGATAAGGGGGACGAGCCACTTTTCTTCGTTTTGCCCCCGTGCCGTGTCCGCCATCATGACTTGCCGAGCGTACGCCTTCCTCGTCGACGCTGACGTGCCACCCTTGGCCGGCCCGTCGTAGATTATATCCACACGCACAATCGTCTCGGGCCTATGGTGGGCCACTTGCTCGGCATCGTGGGTCGATAGATCAGGCTCTACGGTTGCACTTCTCCCACGGTCGGGTCTCTCTGGGTCGACAAATCTCCAGAGATGCACACCCTGTATCAGCCGCTCGATATCTTTCTTCAGGACAAAGCAGTCGTCGGTGTCATGGCCGTTGTCGCGGTGGTACCGACAATATTTCTGCATGTTCTTGCCGCCAATTCTTGTCCTCATCTCCGGGTGTGGGTCTCTGAGAAGCCTGCCGGTCAGGTCCGCCGCCATCACTTCGGTCAGGGGAGCATTGAGCCTGGTGTAATGCACCAACTCTTGCGCTCTCTCTGGCCCGCCTCCTGGAGCGGGGTTTCTGGACGCGAAGAACCCCATCAGAGGTCCGGGGCGATCTTGTGCTTGGGGACCCCCTGGTCACGCCCTCAGGAGCGATCTTGGTTACGCCCTCTGGGGCGGTTTTGGTCGCGCCCTCGAGGGCGTTCATCCCGTCGCGGCCGCTCACTGGGCCTTGCTTCAACACGGGGAGCAACGACGGGTGGGGCCTGCTTCACTGTCCCCAGGGCCTACTCGCTCAACATGAACTTCTCTGCCCGAGCGTAGAGAGCGGGGAGGTCGGCGGACGGATCTCTGAGCAACGACTTGTGAAGACTTCTGTTCACTAGTCCCTTCTTGAAGGCCGCCATAAGGAGCTTGTCTCCGCAGCTCGTTATGCTATGTCGCTCTTCGTTAAAGCGCTGCAGGAAGTTGCGGATGGTCTCCCCCTCCTTCTGAACCACGGTGAACAGATAGTCATATGCCTTCTTTCTCCGCCCCGCCAGGAATTCGTGGCAAAACTTCCGTGAGAGGTCGCCAACGAATCAATGGAGCCGTTGTACCACTCCACCGCCGCCTTCTTCAAGGTCGTCCAGAAAGCTCGACAAAGAAGGACGTCACCTGTCCCCATGGATCTCCATTACTCCCTGGTATAGCTGCATATGCTTCCGGGGATCAATTGAACCATCATATAGTTCAACCTAATTTAGCTTGAACATATGGGTACCAGGGTTGAGATCACCCTTTGGGTCAGCAGATTGGCTTCTTCGAGGCAGGGGGAGGCACCAGCAAACTTCGAGGAATGTTCACGTTGCTTCGGTGCTCCTGCCGCTGGTTGGAACTACCAGATGAGCCACCTCGGTGCTCAGAGGCATTCCTCCCTCTCTCCTGAGGGGTAGGACTGCGGTCGCTGCTCCTCCTCTGCTAGTCTCCATGCCTAGGAGAGCAGTGATTTGTTCGGGGGGTCTTATGCCAAAAAAATTCGTGCCCCTACGCCTCGGGCTAGGTGATCACCCGCAACGATAGCTTTCCACAGGATGGTCCAGCAAGGCGTTCCTCCGCACCAACGAGGCCGACGCCAGGGGAACTCCTCGACTCCCCTCTTGAAGCCTCTCCCTTTCAGCATCGAGGAGGCGAAGCCATCGAATGGATGCTTCCTCCTGTAGCTGCCTCTGATGAGCGGCCTCCTCCTCCCTATTCATCTCCCTCTGCAGAATGGCTACCTCTGCTTCCTCAAACTGCCTCTGCTGTACTGATGTTTCCTCATCAAATTGGGAGAGGAGGTCTCTCCTCACGTTGCGGGGCTCAGAGGGGCCTTCTTCCCGAGATGGTCTCGCCGGCCGGGCGACGGTCCACTCCTCCATCATCTTGATAATGTTCTGAAAGCTCTTGTAGATACCGAGGGCCGCATCCTGAATGGCCGCGGCCGATCCCTCAAGGGGTTGATTCATCAGGGACGTTCTTCTCGGAGAATGGGGCTCTTCGGCCAAGGATGGCCTCAGAGTGTCGTTGATGATGGTCTCAAGTCAACCCAGCCTCCTCAGAGGCGGAAGCGGTGTGACGTCGGGTGACTTGCTGTTGCGAGAGTTGCGGTGAGGATGTGTGGAGCCTGACATGGGAGTAACCCTTGTTCCCACAGACGGTGCCAACTGTTGCAGGTCCGATCTACACACAATGAGATTTATTTGAAGTGGGAATCACGAGTACAATGATTACAATTTTTTGGATGATGGAGAGGTTATTCACGACTCGGAACTCACTTCAGAGGTGAAGGATCCACGGTCCCTGGAGTTCGCCGAAGATTGTCGTCTTCCGGTAGCTGAGGCGAGCTTTCTATGAGAATAGCAATCCGTCAGAAAGGCGGGGCTGGCTGTCAGCCCGTAGCCTCTCTGATGCCTAAGTCAGCAATTGACATAAAATGTAGGCATCGGGCACGCTTGGCGATCATAAGACAGATCGGCGAAGCGTGGCGAGCTTATGAGGAAGGCACAGATATGTGGATGATATCCGACCTTTTATATGTGAACAAGTTAGATGTTTTTTACGACCAACTCCCTCTATGGAGGCATGAGGGGGGGTATTTATAGGGCTGAGAGGTGGTTGTTCGCCATCCTGTCAGCTGTCGAATCAACCCAGCTGGCACTCGAGTGGTGAAGCGATAGGTTGACGAGCTGTGTCAGGGATATTTCCTGTATTAATGGTGTCAGGCGGTGTCAGGTGTATTAATGAGACGCGAGGGGCGGCCATCAGTTCTTGCTCTTAACCTCTAGCATTAATGGAGGGGAGGTGAGCCTACGTCACCCTGTCAGAGATATTTACGCCTGGCCGCCCTAGGGGGCGAGCCAAGCTCGGCGTCCAAGTTCGGCTCCTCCAGACGATGCTTCTGGTTGGAGAGTAGGAGAGCTTATCCTCGGCATGGCGACCTTGACGGTAGGATGGGCGAGCTTCTCAGGTTGACCCTGAGGTGAGCTTTCGACGGGCTGAGGCGAGCTTTCCTGGATCGTGGCGATCTTCCGCTTGGGTTAGTGTCCCATACGGGGGGTCGACTGTAGGGAATTCTCGGTACCCTTAGGGCACAAAACTCTAGTCCCGTCCTAAGTCGGACGGAACATAGACAGAAAAACAATTGTAGCGGAAGAAAAAACTTGTTAATCTAATTAACATGCGGTTAAAACATTTTTAACTTAGCCCTAAGGTCCAAGACCCTTAGCCAAGATCTATGCCAACTTGGGATGGATCTGACCATCCCAAGAAGGATCTAACCTACTGCGATTAAATTAAACTAATGCTTAATTAAACTACATACCCGGAATCTCAACCCTGGAGCAGGCGAGATGTTCCGCACCGTCTTCCGAGCCGCTCCCCGTCTGACGCCGAGCCGCTCCTCGATCCGCTCCCCGAACCGCTCCTCGAACCGCTCCGCATCCCGAGGCGATCAATCCCGTGTCGCCGAGTCAACCAACCGCCGAAGAAAGTTTCACGCGAGTGAAACCTCCGCCAAGATTTCGGATCCAGAATCCGAACTCCTTTGCGGCTTTACTAGAGCCCTCAGGAGTAAGGCAGAAATATTAAAGAGATAGAAGAAATATTAATTTAAGCTTAGATCTGAGCGTCCTCCAACATTTACGAGAGCCGCTCAGATCTAGAGCTTGGGACGAGTTTTGAGGAGGAGAGCAGACCCCTATTTATATAGGCGACGGACTCTCCCCTTTTCTCAAAATCCGATGTGGGACTAATTATTTGGGTTAGTTAAAATCAAGTTAGTTTGCACTTCACAAAGTGCAAACTTCCGTGAATTTTAACTCCCTCATCGTTGAGCTTCAAGATCGATACAACCTATCAATGCGAAGGGCGTTCAACGGTGAACGCATAGGAAAAAACCGTTCGTCAATCGGAGTTCGTTTGACCCTCCAATTGAGTGTCCAAAGATCAGCCCAAGGCTTGATTTTCGACTAAAATCAGCCGTCAAAACTGCCCAGTAAACCTAGGGTTCTGCACCCATTGGTGGGACCCAACAAGTGGGCCCCACAGATTCAAAATCTGCTGACTGGGCGCCCAGGCCCAGACCTGGGCGCGGGCGCCCAGGCGCCAGCCTGGCGCCCAGGCGGGCGCATGGGCCGGGCCAGGCGCCCGGCCCAGAACGCCTGGGCGCCCAGCGCCCAGGCGTCCTGGGCCGCCTGGGCCCAGGCCCAGGGGCCTGGGCATGCGCCCAGGCGTCCTGGGCCGCCTGGGCCCAGGCCCAGGGGCAGGTCGGTCTGGGTTTTACTGGGTCTGGCCAGCAGGCCAGACCAGGTCCAGACTGGGTTGGTCTGACCTGATCTGACCCTTTGGGCTGTTTTGGGCATAACTTGATCATCTGGCGTCCGATTTGGACGCCGTTCGAACCTGGGTCTAGACCGGGACATTCCCGTCTTACCCGTGAAGTTTTCCTTGCGTTTATATTATTAAATATTGTTTTAAACAATTTAAAACACATTTAATCTCTTTTGCATCAAATGCAAAATAGTCCATATATAGGCTTAAATCATATTGCATCAAATGCAATTATTCCATCCCTTGCATCAAAATGCAAAATATTCTCCCTAACTAATTTCTACCTATTACTAGACGAAGAATCACACTCTGTGTGAGACCCTACAGCCTGACCCTTACAACAGGTTGGGCTCAAAGCCCTATACGGCAGTGACCACAAGCAGTGGTTGCCGTCCCTGCTTCAGGAATCATCATTATGTGGTTAACTCATTAACATGAGTATTATCGGGACCACTCTGACTGTGTCCGTGATGAATTCCGCAGTTATAGTCTCTTCATCTTAACTATGTCGTGTAGATCAAGTCTAGGGTACGGTCAAACTGTCAACCCCAATAACTTGACTCCGGTTAGTTTCTATCGATCTTTAGTCAACTAATGTTGGACTTCTTCCAACATACTCTGCGCAGAGTTTTTACTAAATACCGAACTAACTCTACGACACTAACTCCCATTGACCGGGAGAGACGAATCCTCTCTTGGTCATTACTCGCCTCGTACGTTTCAAGTGACACCCAATCAAAAGACCTTTCGATAGGCCTTGCCTCGAAGCTAGGTCAGTTGATCTAAGTGGCACCGTTCACGCACAGGTTCGTCAAATGACCTCAAGTCAAAAGACCAACTTGCCTATCATCACTAAGAGTTATCATTGACAGATTTGTCAATGTAACCATATGATAACTCTTGTGGATCGTTCAGTGAACTCATTTTCTAATGAGCACCTGTGTCTCGTCTCCGACTTCGCCAAGTCGAACGATCATGAGATCATCGCCATCGCTTAACGGTGAAGACTAAGACACAATGGTCTATCCGATGTTTTGATATCCTTGTCTCGAAACATCTACGACCACGAACCCTTTTAGACTTATGCTATAGACGGTCAAACATTTCTCCATGATCGAGATACTCATCTCGATACCTGTTTGACCTTGCATAAAGTCTCAGGACTTTACCTAAGTTAATATCTAATGTTTACTACATTATAAAATAACTTAGATAAATCATTACCAAACAGCTTACTGTTATTTCGAACAAGACGTTTGTGCTATTCACATAGAGATAAATAGCCTGGAGGGCATCATTCTCCTACATCTCCCACTTGCACTCAGGCCCATTTATCTCGGTACCGTTTTTACACATAAGTTTTCCCGACTTTATGTGGTAGAGCCTTCGTGAGTGGATCTGCTAAAACCGTCTACACTATAGACTTAAGGGGTTTCTATGTTCATGTTAGACCAACCATTTGAATCTCATTCAAATAATTCACTTGGTCTTTCGGAATCTATAATATTTTTATTTACTTGGATCTTATCCAATTCATCGTACCTTACGATAATAATTTTAAATTAGTAATTAATCATTACAAATGGCTCATATTAATTTCTGATAAAGTATCAAACTTTTTGATTACTTAGTCAAAATATATGTTCCATTTCTTTGATGCCTCGCATGTAATTTATACGCTCCCACTGACCTTGAAAACTTTCTGGCCAATTCATATAAGTTGGTTCGTCTAAATCATATTTAGAAAAACGAACTTATAATTGAATGCTCAAATTTTCATGGTCAACTTGAGCGTTTACATCGAGCTTGGTCCGAGTAAATCTGTACACATCTGCTGGTAAAAACGGTTTCATAATAATCCGTTTTATAGGAATTAGGATGAAAGCCATTCTCGATCAATATGATTTTACTTCACTATTTTCTTTTCTGCACCAATCTTTCAACTTAAAGATTTACTTGCAGTAAGTGAGGAAACATTTTTCTTGTGTACGTAAACTAAATTCCAAAATTTATTTACGCATCGGACCTTTTCTGATTGCATCAAATTTTAAATCGGTGTTACTACTCCGAATTTTATCCTAGAGGTTGACTGAATCATCATCAGTTATGATGTTTAACTCGACTCTTCGTCTCACGAGATTCGAGTAATTTTACAACTTTCTCATGATTGATTTAATGAATATCTTATTGATAATGTCCTCACAGAACATTATCAAAACCTAGGCATTACTATCTGGGACTTAACCCAGAGGGAGGACTTAACTCAGAGTCACTGGCTGTGGATCGCACCAAGTCTAACTCAGTGTGATTCATACTTGTAACACATAGATGTGTTAACAGACTTGACCTGAGAGAAAATCACATTTTCTTTTAATTACACAAGATTTTATATAGCTAAGTATTTGACCATTCGATCTAATCGAATCAGTTTAAATACTTTAGTCATTTCGTTCTTTATTTTATCAGACCTGTGTTTCATCAAGAACATTCGTCTTAATAAAATATACGAATAACTTATTTTGGTTAATCTAGACTCAGGTACATCAGTATGTACGAGACTGAGTTCGACAACTCATTCTCCCACTGTCTTACAGATGGGTTTCGGCCATTATATCTAAGAGGCTAAGACTCACAAATGTCCGTAGACTTCATAATACGAGAGGTCAGACCCCTCTTTATGTGACTTGTGAAGCATAATCTCTCGATACGGCCTAGTCTAATTTTACCATGTAAGTTTGCTACTATCTTGTGTATTTATATATACTAACATTTAATATATTATAGTTATCACAAATTACTTAACACAAAGCATTGCTTCAGAAGCAAGGTGACGACATTCGTCAAATTGTGTTAACCTTTTGTATAACAATTATTATGAAATCGTGACATCAGAATATGTCACATTTTCATTTCCTCCTCCTTATGCCTTTACTAATGATAAATTTAAACTATTTAACTCGATTGACTTTCCTGATTGCCTTTTTCCTTTTCTAAATCACATTTAGATATTAGATAGCCCAACATAAATAAATATCCATGCAAGCATCGTATGTATCCAAACGCCTGAGAGTTGCAATCTCGAGTGTAGCTCAAGAAGTTGCTTGTCTCAAGATCCGGTTGGGATACATGGTCTTGCATCGCTCATGCACTCGTATTCGACTCAAACGGTTTGATCGAATTTTCGAACTTTGCGGATCAAAATTGTTTGTCCATACAACCTTGAGGGTAGCTCGACAAGTTGTAGGGAGAAACATATTTCGAATATCCTATATGTTCAAGCTGCCTCATATAGAGACGAGTGACATGTAGCGTGAATTTATTTTGTTGAACCCAGAACTTAATGAAATCATATTTCTTAAGTCTGTTCTTTAGAAGGTCATTTAATTTGTCAACGAGAATATATTTTAATTCTATCAACTAGAATTTAACTTTGATATTCAATTAATCAACCTATTTGACCAGTTAACTAATTCCATTAAAATATTATAATTAGAATCCTTCGGTAAACATAGTCTTGCCCTAGTTTAGCATACGTTCAATATTATATATAGGTAGAATGGCTTTTATCTATATGTATCCTCCCACTATTTTTACGATCGTTTTAAAGCTTAATAACGAACGATTTAATCGAATTAAAATTAATGGGTAAGAGGTCCAATCACCTTGAGCCTAAACAACCTTGAGTGTAGCTCAACAAGTTGCTTGACTCTGCGATCGGATGATGACTCTTCATCGATCATATCGGATATGACTCTCTTAATCGGTTTTTGCCCCTAGCCATTTGTGATCATGAGTGTGCTCATCCAAATCACAATGTCTAGTCAATTCGGACCCTTGTTTTCGTGTCTAGCCTGACTTGCCCCTTCGCTCGGTGTATTCACGACACGTCGGTTTGGGTCAGGTCGTAGACTACATTAAGTCAGACTACATCATTGATTTAACTTACGCCGGCGCTCGGTGTATTCACGACAACATCGGTTTGGGTCAAGTCAAGATTTCATCTTATGTATTTAAGGAGTTGGTTTCTACATGGTTGCCATGTCACAGCTTGAGTGTATCTCAACAACTGAGACACTGGCCCTATAGTTGCTAACCCCTAAAACAAGGAGGGCTACGGCTAATCTTGAAAAAGATCATTAACGTATTTGACTTAGATATAGTCCAGGGTGTCATACAATCATGATTCGCGACATTGCGGTCCAGCAGAACTCAGCCAGGGAATTGACTAAGCCAGGATCACTACCCCTTGGACTAGCAAGGGTTGACCCAGAACTCTTAGCCAAGCACATTGACTGGATCATGGTCCATTGAATGAAGCTTGTCATTTTTGTATGTATGCCATAGACTAAACAGCTTTTATTAACAACTAATTAATCCTATCAACTAGTTGCATCCTTAAATTCAAAATTTTAGGATTTGTTTAATAACTTTTATTAAGTCCTTATCATCTATAAGGTTCATGTGCTATCCTAATCATTATTAGGATTTTAATAAATTATTAACAACGCTAAAAGCGAAGTCCTTTAATGAGAATTAATTTCATAACATTTATAATTAAAAAAACATTAAAAGGAATACCCTAATCAGGAATTAGGTCTTATATTGTTGTTAATGTTTTATTAAAACATAGCATGTTATTAAAATTCAATTAATAAATTTTAATGATTTCTTAATGACTAACCTAAAGGGTTGTCTTGTGGTATCAAATAAGGGACAAGAAGAACTAGCCATTAAAATAAAGCTACACTAATTTATCGCATAAAGATAGTGCACAACTATTTAACAATTAAATAGACTAAGTTTATCGCATAAACAATTTTAGATTTTTAAAATCAGTTTTAAAAAATATCTTATAAATTTAAAACATCACTTTAAAAATTTTCCATGTTCAAAAATTTATCACATACAATTTTTAAACATCTAAAACATTTTAAACTTATCGCATAAATTTAAAGCCTTAAAATCAATTTTAAATTTATCACATAAATTTAAAACACCATTTTAAAATTTTCATGCTTCAAAAAAATTTATCATATAAAAAAATTTTAGGCATCCAAAATAACTTTAAACTTTTAAAGATTTAAAATTAGTTTTAAAATTATCACATAAATTTTAAAACGTCATTTAAAATTTCCATGTTCAAAAAATTATCACATAGAATTTTGAACATCAAAAACATTTTTAAAAATTATCTTATAACTTTAAAAAATTTAAAAGTATTTTAAAAAAGCATTAACAGGTTTAATGAAATCGCAGTGCTAGATCGACTACACAAACCTAGGCTCTGATACCACTGTAAGGAATTCTCGGTACCCTTAGGGCACAAAACTCTAGTCCCGTCCTAAGTCGGACGGAACATAGACAGAAAAACAATTGTAGCGGAAGAAAAAACTTGTTAATCTAATTAACATGCGGTTAAAACATTTTTAACTTAGCCTAAGGTCCAAGACCCTTAGCCAAGATCTATGCCAACTTGGGATGGATCTGACCATCCCAAGAAGGATCTAACCTACTGCGATTAAATTAAACTAATGCTTAATTAAACTACATACCCGGAATCTCAACCCTGGAGCAGGCGAGATGTTCCGCACCGTCTTTCGAGCCGCTTCCCGTCTGACGCCGAGCCGCTCCTCGATCCGCTCCCCGAACCGCTCCGCATCCCGAGGCGATTAATCACGTGTCGCCGAGCCAACCAACCGCCGAAGAAAGTTTCACGCGAGTGAAACCTCCGTCAAGATTTCGGATCCAGAATCCGAACTCCTTTGCGGCTTTGCTAGAGCCCTCAGGAGTAAGGCAAAAATATTAGGGAGATAGAAGAAATATTAATTTAAGCTTAGATCCGAGCGTGCTCCAACATTTATGAGAGCCGCTCAGATCTAGAGCTTGGGACGAGTTTTGAGGAGGAGAGCAGACCCCTATTTATATAGGCGGCGGACTCTCCCCTTTTCTAAAAATCCGATGCGGGACTAATTATTTGGGTTAGTTAAAATCAAGTTAGTTTGCACTTCACAAAGTGCAAACTTCCGTGAATTTTAACTCCATCACCGTTGAGCTTCAAGATCGATACAACATATCAATGCGAAGGGCGTTCAACGGTGAACGCATAGGAAAAAACCGTTCGTCAATCGGAGTTCATTTGACCCTCCAATTGAGTGTCCAAAGATCAGCCCAAGGCTTGATTTTCGACTAAAATCAGCCGTCAAAACTGCCCAGTAAACCTAGGGTTCTGCACCCATTGGTGGGACCCAACAAGTGGGCCCCACAGATTCAAAATCTGCTGACTGGGCGCCCAGGCCCAGACCTGGGCACGGGCGCCCAGGCGCCAGGCGCCAGGCGCCCAGGCGGGCGCCTGGGCCGGGCCAGGCGCCCGGCCCAGAACGCCTGGGCGCCCAGCGCCCAGGCGTCCTGGGCCGCATGGGCCCAGGCCCAGGTGCCTGGGCCTGCGCCCAGGCGCCCAGGCCTAGGCCTGGGCCGGGTGCCCAGGCCCAGGTCGGTTTGGGTTTTACTGGGTCTGGCCAGCAGGCCAGACTAGGTCCAGACTGGGTTGGTCTGACCTGATCTGACCCTTTGGGCTGTTTTGGGCATAACTTGATCATCTGGCGTTCGATTTGGACGCCGTTCGAACTTGGGTCTAGACCTGGACATTGCCGTCTTACCCGTGAAGTTTTCCTTGCGTTTATATTATTAAATATTGTTTTAAACAATTTAAAACACATTTAATCTCTTTTGCATCAAATGCAAAATAGTCCATATATAGGCTTAAATCATATTGCATCAAATGCAATTATTCCACCCCTTGCATCAAAATGCAAAATATTCTTCCTAACTAATTTCTACCTATTACTAGACGAAGAATCGCACTCTGTGTGAGACCCTACAGCATGACCCTTACAACAGGTTGGGCTCGAAGCCCTATACGGCAGTGACCACGAGCAGTGGTTGCCGTCCCTGCTTCAGGAATCATCATTATGTGGTTAACTCATTGACATGAGTATTGTCGGGACCACTCTGACTGTGTCCGTGATGAATTCCACAGTTATAGTCTCTTCGTCTTAACTATGTCGTGTAGATCAAGTCTAAGGTACGGTCAAACAACATACTCTGCGCAAAGTTTTTACTAAAGACCGAACTAACTCTACGACACTAACTCCCATTGACCAGGAGAGACGAATCCTCTCTTGGTCATTACTCGCCTCGTACGTTTCAAGTGACACCCAATCAAAAGACCTTTCGACAGGCCTTGCCTCGAAGCTAGGTCAGTTGATCTAAGTGGCACCGTTCACGCACAGGTTCGTCAAATGACCTCAAGTCAAAAGACCAACTTGCCTATCATCACTAAGAGTTATCATTGACAGATTTGTTAATGTAACCATATGATAACTCTTGTGGATCGTTCAGTGAACTCATTTTCTAATGAGCACCTGTGTCTCGTCTCCGACTTCGCCAAGTCGAACGATCATGAGATCATCGCCACCGCTTAACGGTGAAGACTAAGACACAATGGTCTATCCGATGTTTTGATATCCTTGTCTCGAAACATCTACGACCACGAACCCTTTTAGACTTATGCTACAGACGGTCAAACATTTCTCCATGATCGAGATACTCATCTCGATACATGTTTGACCTTGCATAAAGTCTCAGGACTTTACCTAAGTTAATATCTAATGTTTACTACATTATAAAATAACTTAGATAAATCATTACCAAACAGCTTACTGTTATTTCGAACAAGACATTTGTGCTATTCACATAGAGATATATAGCCTGGAGGGCATCATTCTCCTACATCGACGAGGTGTTTGCTTGGGCCCACAGTGCATACGGGCCTTAATTTCATGGGCCGGCCTTAAGGTCGTAACAACACCTTTTATGAAACATGTTAATAGTGTCCATGATATACGTTCTTGAAATGGCTTAAAATTAGTTTTTTGTCCTATAAATCACATGAGAAATCACATGCAGTTTATAATCATAGGTAGTGCAAAAGTATACAATCACAGAGTAGGCACAGATATACCCTGGTTCGGTCGTCCTACGACCTATTCCAGCCCCCAAGAAAATACTAGTATTTAATATGTTTCTTATATACTACTACAATGAGTCTCGAGCCCCCGGCTACCCACCTAGTACGTACCACACTCCCCGAGTACAAAACACTATCAACCTAGTAAATGATCTATCTTGACAAGCCCCGCTCGTCAAGACCCTCTTGTCTAGTCCCTTGACTAAACAAGTTCCAAAATAACACAAAAGTTGTAAAGTTTTCCCTATAGAGATCGTTACTACCACACACAAATAATAGTAAAAGAGTTTAGAGAATCTCAGTGTGTAGGCGTAGTCGTCTCTGTCAATCGGCATGGGCCAGCTCTCGTCTGGCAAGATGTAGATGTCTCGTCTCATCTGCAACTCAAGCTGCCACTCTCGCTTGACTCCTCTTTGAATATTGTGGCCTTGTCTTGATGGTGCAGCAGCAGTGCTGGCCTGAACCCAGCAGTGCGCGGCCTGGACCCTGCAGTGCGCGGCCTGGACCCTGCAGTGCCCGTGCAGACCCCTTGGTTGCTCGAGCGGTCCACGCACAGACCCCTCCTCTTGGTGCTTGGGTGCTGCTACTTGCGGTTATGGGGGTCTTCAAGGATGTTGTGGCTAGAGCTTTGGCTCTCTCCTCCTTGTTACGGCCTCTCCTTGATGATGATGAAGTTAGGCTCTTGGAGAAAGGAGGAGGATGAACTTGGGATGCTTTTTAGTCCTTGGTAGAGCTATGAAGTTGCGGCTCTAGAGAACTTTTGGATGTTGCAGCTTTGGGCAAAGGGTTCTTGCGCAAGGTTGTTAGGAGATGGAGCTTGGCTCTTGGAGAGGAGTTTTTGGCCTTGAGGAAAGGATTTGGAGCTTTGATGTCTTGTGCAAGGGTGGAGGAGGCCTATTGCATAGTTGCGGCTTAGGGTATAGGAGTTTAGGGTTTTGGCATTGAAGCTTTTGCAAGATCTTGTGTTAGGCCGTAATGTGCTCTCCCCCTTTGTCTCTTTGTGTTACTGCAATATGATGGCTAGGGTATTGGTATTGGCCACAACTTTTCATCCCATTTGGTAGCTTGGTTTATATAGGAAAACGTATGGAGAATTTGTGGCTAAGGAGAAATCCTAATGGAGATAGGAGTAGGAGATTTGGAGGGATTCTATTTGATCTCATTGCAATAATGATTGGATTAGGATTAGGATGCAAATAGGATATGATATTTGATATGATCTTTAATTAATTTGAATCAATCAAGAGGAGATTTGAAAGAGATACTCTATATCTCTCCATATTGGAATAGGACAGAATGGCAATGGGGATGTAAATCAATCTTAAATTGATTTGAATAAGATCCTCTCACATTTGACTTGGTCCAATATTTGTAGCTATAGTCACCATCTCTTTGACCAAGTCCAAGTTGCTAAATGAATATCCATTTCTCCATCTTCCAATTTGCTATATGAATAGCAATTTCTCCATCTGTTGACTTGGTCATTACTTTGAAGATTTACAAGCGTGCCACTCCTGAAAACACTTAGCACACACAATAAAACGTTCACACACGTTTGTTATCATCAAACACGAAGTCATCGATCGTTGAGTCCAACACAAGTTGTATCCAACAGACACTCCCTAAGAGCATCGAAAGCCCATCGACGTGGTCACGTAATGAAAGAAACAGTCACATCACCTCGGAGCTGAAGAGAAGGAAAAATGTCATCAACGCGATTGTTTGTGCAGATGACGCGACCGTGTTGCATCGAGAAGCTGGAGTCACAAAACGGTCGCTCGACACGAGCATTTAGATGAAGATTTTGGAGAGCTGAACGACTGAACGACGTTGTTGCGTCGTTATCAAACAAAGGAGTTGCATCTCGATTTCATAGGCAACGCGGCCACGTCGAATTTGACGTGACCGCGTCGATAAAGGATTATGATGGTTTTTGGACGCCATCAAGTGGTATTTTTGGGAACTTTTGGGATTTTCTGAGGAGGTATAAATATATTTCTTCTTCCTCTGATGAAGTAAGACGCTTTTTACAGGCCTTTTCAGGATTTTTCAGATATATCAGGTGTACTTATTTCAGATTATTCTCTGCAACTTTAGTTATTTATTTGTTTCTTTTAAATTCGAGTTTCAATTTGCAATAGAATTAGTGCTTCTTATTTCCATTCATTGTGGATTGTTTGATTATTAATTTCTATTCCATATACATTGTTATAATGATTCAATTGATGAATTTGATTGTATTTATATCGATGGATCGTGAGTAGTCGCCCATCTAGGGATATGGGTTGAACACTATTGGATTTGGCCATGGATTGATAGAAATTGATTGGTTGTTGTATAATTGGAGAATATGGGTATGTTAGGATGATTATTATCATTGCACATTGATCTCTCCCCTAGTGGATAAATAGATTAGTCGATAACGGGAGCTTGGGCTAATCGAGGGTTTTCGATCCCTACATCGATTCATAGTATCAATGCGTCTAGCGGGAGTCAGGCATGGATTAGAGCCCTCCTAGCATAGATCTGAATCCTATCCATAGGAGTGGCGTAGAGGAATATTGAGTACATTTATCGGATGTAATGCACCTACCGTGTATCGATGACCGATGGGAGTTGGCTTCGGCATGGGGTAGGTAGTCCGATCATGGCATCACGGAAGTGAGGGGGTATGGATAACATAAGGGAATATCCTATCATGGCATCACAGAAGCGGGAGATAGGAGAAAGCCAGTAGGTTAGACAACCTCTCCCTATCTATAACGTCCCGCTCCCCAGGATACCTGGGAAGTACGAATCCATCCCAGGTATTCCCAGAGCAGCGGTGCGAAGAAGGAAGAGAAGAAAAAGAAGTGCAAAAGAAACCAGCAGGCCACTGTGAACGTGCTGGGAAGTACATGTAATGCTCCAATTATACAACACCAGAGAATAACAATTAATGACAATATATCACAAGAATAACACATTAATAAATAAAGATATCAATTACAATTATGAGTACACATATAAATCCCACTCTCAAAAGTACAACTCCAAGGAAACTCCCCAAGAGTACAACAACTCATCTACAACCCAACATCTCCAACTCTAGGCTACTGCCAAGGATCTCCACTACAGCTGCTACTTGTCTATCACCTATAGGGATGGCAGTAATGGCCTGACCCACCCGGCCCGACCCGGTTTTGATCCGACCCGACCCGGTGATCGACCCCGGATATACACCCAGAGAACGGTTGTAGTTTTACCGCAAGCGCACGGTATAGCAGCGAGCGGGTTATCGAACACAGGGAGGACGAATGACCGTGCTTGTTCCAATCAACCTGGCTATTTAAGAAGAGAGAAATTTGCATTTGGCGATCCTGTCACAATCGTCAGACAAAGTACGGAAATATCAAATCAAATAAAGAACGTCTAGGGAATGGGGAATTCCCGCTACTCACCGTCTTTCGTAAATGTGGTTCATCGGTATCAAAATTGCTAGAATAAGATTTTGGATGAACTAGTTGCAACTGAATGTAGAACCAAGCTCACGCTCTCTCGCTGTTGCCGGCCTATAGCTATCCTAGGTTCGGGTCTAATCTCTTGCAAACCCTAGCCTAGGGAAGCTAGCATTAGGATCAACATCATCGTTCAATCGCGCACCGAGCCCAATCTCTTGCAAACTCGGCCCGCGACCTAGTTTGGGATAGTTCCTACCCGTCCAATCTCTTGCAAACGGGTATTGGCACGGAATTGGAACCGGAAACCCTAGTATCGGTCCAATCTCTTGCAAACCGATACTACAGAAATTCGATTCCAACCCAATTCGGATTTCTAGGGTTTCCTATCGAATTGGGATCCAATCTCTTGCAAATCCCAATCAGTATGAACTCCTATCCATCCGTAGTAAATTGATCCCAATCTAATCCCTAATAGCAATTCTAGCAAAATTCCTACCAATTCATCACAATCATGAAATAGGGCTTGTAGGGTTCATCCCCACGCCCCAAGACGTGGCGACTACTCACAATTCATAGCAAGATCACAAAAATAATCAATGAAGTAAGCAATAGAATTCATCACAATATTGAGATATGCAATAAAAATAGAATTTTTAGAGAAGAGAAAACACAAACCAATGGAGTTCTTCAAATAATTCTTCAAAAATCAACTTTTGTCTCCTCTCCAATCTCAAGAATAAAGCTAAAAAGTTAATCTAAAAGGCTACAAAAAATCTAAGAGAAAATCTCTCCAAACTAGGGTAAAAACAGGGGTTAAATACCCCCCAAAATCGTCTAAAAACTGTGACCAAAATACCCCTGCGCAGCCTGTTTTCCGCAATTTTCGCTACAGGCAGCGCGTCGCACTCGGCCGAGTGACAAAAGTCGCTCGGCCGAGTGAAAACCCTGTAAATTTCCAGTAAGTCTCGATCTTCAGGGGTTTTCACTTCGGGGGCTGCTCGGCCGAGTGAGTTGTCGTCACTCGGCCGATGGCTTCTTGGTACTCGGGCGGTCGGGATTATCCACTCGGCCGAGTGGGTCTTCTGAAGCTCAGGCAGCCGAAAAACAGTAACTTGGCGATTTTTGAATGGCTTCGTCTGGGCGCCACTCGGGCGGACGGGGTCTCGTCACTCGGCCGATGTGGTATCCGTTGCTCGGCCGAGTGCACATATGAATCGTGTCTGATCTGGTCGGCCGAGCGGTGTCTCGCTGGTCGGCCGAGTGACTCCCTCACTCGGCCGAGTGGGACACTAAAAATGCCCAGATTGCTTGTTTTGGCCTCCTCGTCGCTCCTGCGACGTCCGTTCTTCTTCCGCTCCTCTCCAACAGCAAAATACCCCTCGGGGAGGTCGTCGGTGACCCTCTGGAGTAAGCGCGTCTCGAGATCACTCCAAATCGCGCCAAATCACCTGAAATGCGACAAAAACACCAAATCGTGAAAAGCATCGCAATATCGTCGATATATCGCGAAAAACATGATTTGGGCGATCTAAATGGCATGCAAACATGCGGGAAAAAGGTGTAAAATAAGGAGTGATCACCCGGCCCGCAGCCGGGTCGGGGCAAGCTTGGGCTTTGTATGCGCCCCGGCCCGCACTAGTAAAGTATAGAGGTTCTAAAAAATCTTACGATTTTGATGCGGACCATGCAGTCAGCAAATAACTCATTACTCATACTCTATTCCACGGGTCTCCTAATTGGGCCAATTCCCAATTCCAAATTATCAAATAAATCAAAATTCTCACAATTCACAAATAAAATTTTTATTTGGGATTCATATGGATGGTACTAATAACCTCACCCGACCGGCCCGACCTGGCCCGACCCGGTTTTGGTAAGAAAGAACCCGCCCCGTCCCGGCCCGCAACCCGCCCCGCCCCGGCCTGTAGATGAGTCGGGGCAAGCTTGGGTAGTTAAATACCCGCCCCGCCCCGCAATATTGCCATTCCTAATCACCTAAAAACCATGGGAGGAGCACGTCAAGCGTGTCCAAGTAGGAATCCACAACTCAAGTAAAGACTACTATATCTAAGATTGCCACATCTAACCAAGACACCAGGCACCACAAGAATAGTGAAGAAAGGACATTTATCTCTATTCAGGAATGAAACATGTGCTGAGTATTAATAATGAAATGAAAAAAGTAACGCATGTAGTATACTGAAGTACATCTGCAGCTAAGAGTAGTAAAAGTAAATGGGCAGAAAGTAAATATGACAATAAAGTAAAAGGGGTAGAAAAATAAATGTGTCACAGCAAGAGTGTCCTAGCAACTCTACCGATGTCAAGTTCATGACATCGCTTAGACTGTGCCTAGGGTTAGCACGTGAACCTATTCTAGTAAGAAAAATCATACCCTTCTTGATCGTACAAACTCCAGGTCAGAGAATGTAATGTGCAGCGAGAAACATCCATCTTGATAGTCAACACCGTCCTTCTCAGGGGAGGAGAACGCCACCGAAGTGGTATGTAATCCAGAACACCCTCCCTCTCTCTCGAGAGGAGAATGCCACCGAAGTGTATGTAATCCAGAACACCCTCTCTCTCTCTCTCTCTCTCTCTCTCTCTCTCTCTCTGGAGGAGAACGCCACCGAAGTGGTATGCATACGTAATCATGAACACCCTCCTTCTCTCGAGAGGAGAACGCCGCCGAAGTGGTATGTAATCCAGATGGTCTCGTCGCTCATACACTTTCTTAGACCCTGAGTTTACCCCATTACCCCACGTCTAAGACTAAAGTGAAATATTACACATTACATCACATGTTTCAATGAACACATAAGTACATGATCCCATCATTGATGATTCCATCATTGGTACTATGGACATTAAATACAACAATAAGGACATGAAGCATATAATTAGGACATAAAGCATGACATGCATAATCCTTATGGCCCAATTAGCATAATGTGACATTATAGCATTTTAATACTTCATTAAAAATAACAACCTCCAAATAAAACAAAAACATAGTGTGACATAGCATGAAGCAAGACATGGCAACTCTCTCATTCCCCTCTCTTTTTAGTCTTTCATTTCTTTATTTCATTTTACAGCAACATATTAGGAATTCCAGATAGAATTTGTCAAAACTTTCTGGATAAAAATTGTTCATCCTCAAATTCTACTTCCAGACACTAAATATCAGAAAATTGACATGTCTCAGTGAATTATTATAAGCTGTAACGTAAAAGATACACAGTCTGTGCCGAAACAGAAACATCATGCATAAAGAACAGTGAATTACTACAAATTCCTAACTGATTTAGAAGAAGTTTCCAACATGAAAATTATAAGCTTGTGAAGTGTAGATATCCGAAATGTCCAAGAAGACAAGGTTTGCATATCTACAGTACCAATTTGAGCTAAAATAGTGCAGAGGTGTAAAAGTGATAGAATTGCTTTCATGTAGTCTACGACCCTTTAAGCCTAATTGTAGTTGGATTTAGGAAAAATGAGAAACATGATAATTGTCACAAATTTTATAAGCTTTCCAGATATTTTTTAGAATTTAATTCCACATGTAGTGATGTTTATGCATGAATGAAGTTACAGCAAAACAGCAGGAAAACTGAACCTAGAATCAACATCATAATAACACACTAGATATCTCCCTACACAATCCTAAACATATCAACCTAGCTAGAGTTAGGAATCCTACCGCAAAAGTCCTTCTTTCCCATCTTTGGCCCTTCTTCTCCTTAAAGAACTCATCCTTCATCAAGTTTTAGCTTTCAAATCCTCTCCTTCTCCTTGTTGATGTCCTTTCCCCAACTTCTCCTCCTCTTACTATCAATCACCATCGTACCCAAAAAAGAAGATGGAGGGCACTAGAGTGTACAGAGTGAAGGTGGAGTGGCCCATGGGGTGTTTGGCATCCATGAACTCCAATGGTGCTGTTCAGCCTACACCATTAGATGATGGAAAGGGAGAAGAGGGAACCGATGAGGGTTTTTTTTCTTTTTCTTTTTCTATTTTCCTTTCTTTTTCTTTTGATTTTTGCTAATCAAATCCTCATCACCATCATATCTCCTACTCTCTTGCCATGTGTCCCATGAGGTGGCTAGGAATATGTGGAACTTAATGATGTTATAACACATAAGGGCCTATTTGTCATCATGTGGTTATTTTCAAAAATAAATTTTTTAGGAAAATTAGAAATACCTAACTAATACCATATACTCCACAAATACAATGTATTTTATCCAAATACTTCACCCATCATAATCAAATGATTTTTTAAAAATTATTTTAAAAAATAACTTTATCGTTTTAAAATTTAAGGAAAATTCTTGAAAATACATAACAATAAAAATCGTATAAATACGATCAAGAATGCGTATATAATACCCGTATACGTGAGTACATGGTATTACACTATCCCATGAATTTAATAACCGATCAATCTAATTCAATCCTAGCTTTAAGCCAATAGTGGTGATACCTCGGCCCTAGAGCTTTTCCACATTGACTTTCCATTGCATTCACTACTTAGCCGCATTATTGATCGCGTTCTTAATAAACTTTGTAGAAAACCGGTACTCAACAACTGCCTTCAGTGGATGACTCGTATAGTGCTACAACTATATCGTGCGCTTGCGATATAAATATCGAGGACAACATGTTTTCTGGCACTGTTTCTACGGAGGCACGGCTTGATATTCGTTTTATTCATAGTTGCTAGACTGTGCATTTTTCTTTTTATTTTCTCTGTTGCTTTCTTTTGCAATTGTTTTTGGTGCTACTGACGTCCTCTCTTTGAGTTTTGCCCTTTGTGTATACACATGAGATCACAGTGCACTGAGGACATACTTCACTTAGATCCTGAGATCGAAGCCACGACACGTCGGTGCAATGCTAATAGAAGAAGGAGGGTATCACAAGAAGCAATGGCAGAAGAAGTTCCCACTCCACCTCCTACCAAGTCTCTTTTGGACTTTTCTATGACATTCAATGGATCAATGTCGAGCATCATTAGGCCACCGGTGGAGGCCAACAATTTCGAGCTCAAGCCGTCATTGATTAGCTTCATCCAACAAGATCAGTATGGAGGATCACCTATGAAAAATCCGAATGAGCATCTTAATATTTTCTTGGAGAAGTGCGACATGCTTAAGATGAATGGCGTCACCGACGACGCCATCAGGCTAAGACTCTTCCCCTTCTCTTTAAGGGATAAGGCTAAGGAGTGGATGATGAGCCACGACCTCGACACATTTACATCTTGGGATGATTTATCTCGCACTTTTCTAACTAAGTTCTTTCCTCTCTGTACAACTATGAAAATGAGGAATGAAATCATCTCTTCTCCCAGCTTGATCAAGAGTCTCTATATGAAGCTTGGGAGAGGTTTAAAGACCTTCCGAGGTAGTGCCCACATCATGGAGTCCCGGATTGACTCCAGGTCATTTTCACAAGAGCTTCAATTCAAGTCAATAGGTAATTGAATTCATCAATATTGTAAGTATATTCCACTTGTGTTTGTGAGAATGTTAACGCTCGTTTGTGAGAGGTTGGGTTCCTTGTACCAAGTTGTGTTGTAGAGGTTAATGTAATTGGTTCTTCCATTTGGAAGGTGATAATGGATTAAATCCAAGTGGGACTGTGGGACTAGATGTAAGTCACGAGGTGACTGAACCATGATAAATTATCTTAGTTACGATTATCTCATTATGTGCTTGATTTTATACTTACAATTTCTTCCGATATTTATCTTATTATTTGTAACTTAGTTTGTTGATAAAGATTAAGTTCAAGTTAAGTGCTTAGTCGGAAACTTAGAGTTTGTTTAAAATTTCATAAACATTATTTTCCTCTCTTTATCATCTCAGGATTCTGTTTATAATAAACTCTAATTCTGTTTATCATAAACTTAGAGTCTGTTTATCATCCAATGATTCAACAACATAAACATGATTAAAGGCAATAATGCTAAGAAAAGAATTTATTAAGAGAGATGTATGTCTTCACAACTATGGCTATGTCTTAGAGCGAGTGTAATTACAAATGGGATAGTACTTATGATACCATAGTTAATTAGTGCATTACGAATTAAAGATACTATTACTAGACTTTGGGACGAAACGGTTCTGTTTGATCACCATTTAACCAACACACATTAGAATGTTTTTAATATTAAAAAGCTTCTTAGAAACTTTTATAATTGATACATAATGATTTCCCGCTTCTTATATGTTTAATTTGATATTGTTCTTCAAAAGTTATATAAAATAACTCAATTATCTTATCAATATAAAGATCATACATTGTTTAGCCAAACGATAAAGAAATGAAACCTGAAATAGAGAAATATTATGGTGAAATTCCATAAGTCTTTGCTTTGAGCTCAATTAAAAACACTAGGATTAAGTTAGACTTTACTAATAAACTTATAAAAACATTTATTATATATTCAACACTTCCAAAAGTGTACAAAATTTTTATTAATAATGTTTAAACTTATTTATTACAAACATTTGAATTGTATGTTACAAGGTCTAACTCATCCTCTCAAAGTAGGATAAATACAAGTTTTTCTACAAATTCATGTATGACCAACACTACCTGTATGCTTATACAATCAGTGAAAAGGACAGCTGTTGAATAATCCTCCTCTTTAAGCATAACTTCATTAACTGAATTATATATGTACTTATATAATCAAATTAATGTACACTAATGGTTTAAAAAATAATTTTGATATTTTAGACTAATGAAAATGCAAACAATCCTTATTTCATAAGTTTTTCATCTTAATGCATGATTTACTAGCTAGTTAGTATTCTACGGAGTGTCCAAAAGAGTTTTTAGTACTGGTGGTAGAGTAATGATGGAGAAAAGATGTAGCCTAAAAAGCTCTACTCTAGAGTTCTTCATGTGCATATAAGATTATGATTTAACAAACACAAGACACGGTTACTCTGGATTTAGATGTTATCAGATGATCTACTGCGAGCTATACAAAGTGCATCACAAGCATATGATTACATGAAGATGAAGACTAATTATAGAATAAAACTGTAAAGAACTATGAGACACGATTCTTGTCATATTATAAGGGATATGTAATCAGCCTAGTAGGGTGCAATCTTATATAATGTAAAAAAAATTCATGCTATTAATTATTTTGGATAGCAATTTAATATCAAATTTTTTTGGTGTTATTATTAATATTAAGTATCAATTTTTTGTGTTATTAATAACATTAACTAGTCCATAAAAAATTTCCATTATGTTGTAAATGGATAATGATGGGATTCTACATTGGGGATTATATCTTATCCATAGGATAAGATCATATCATTGTATCTCATCCATATATGATCATCCCTCTACTATAATTAAAGGACTGGGGTCTTCCCCCAGAGTTGATGCCTCACAACACGTTATCCGCACGAGCCTCTAAAAATACCAAAAACTCGTTCATTGCAAAAGCGAATGAGAAGGCACAGATCCACACGCACGATTTCGTCTACCAAGTACGAACTTCATCTTCCATGCATGGGCGTCGTCTTCCATGCGTAGGCTTCATCAACCGTCGCTAGATCTGGAGGACGGATCTAGAGATAAAATGACAAAAATGCAATCGTTGATTTCGAAGTGCTGGATGCATCAAGGAGAAATTACTTGAGCTGGCAGCTCGACGCTAAATTTCACCTGCGGGCTAAATCCCTTATTTCTACCGTGACAAAAGATGGAAAGGCGACTGACATTGAAAAGGCGCAAGCCATTTTTTATATTCGTCGTCGTGTGGATAAGACCTTAAAGGCTGAATACCTTACGGTCGAAGATCCACTTGAGCTGTGGACTGCCCTTGAGGAAAGATATAAACATTAAAAAGATGTTATACTTCCAAGGACACGATATGAGTGGGAGAACCTGAGACTGCATGACTTAAGTCCATAGCTGAGTACAACTCAGCTCTTTTTAGTATCACGTCACGTCTGAAGTTGTGTGGTGAAAAGTCTCTGAAGATCGCATGCTGGAAAAGACGTACACGTCTTTCCATGAAAAAGATGTGATATTGATGTAGCAAGACCGTGAACGAAAATTCACCAAGTATTCTGAGCTACTGTTATGTTTACTCATGAATGAACAAAACAGAGAGCTTCTCCTCGCCACTCATAATATCCGCCCCCTGGCACTGCCCCTACCAGAAGCTCACAATGCATCTTCTTCCAAAAAGAAGAAAGAAAATAAAAGGAAAGGAAAACCATAGAAGGGGGACCGAATAAAAAGGCCAGAGGTCAGGTCAAACAGTGAAGAAATGAAGGGAGGCGGAAGTTCACTTGGCGCAGAAATGACAATAGATATAATGCACCCCCACCTAAAAGGGAATGAGAAGACCAGTGCCATAGTTGTGGCATGAAAGGACACTGGTCTAAAGTGTGCAGAACTCCGCGTCACCTCCAAAATTTATACAGAGAAAGCTTAAAGAAGAAAGCTGAAACAAATCGGGTGACCATCCATGCTCCAATCCAGTTCACTGCTGATGACTTTGAAAAAGACGACTTGTTCGATTAGCTATTTTGTTTTTGTTTTGAAAAATAATGTTTTGAGAGCTATCTGTATGATTGAATGAAATATGAATAAATGTGAAAATATTTTTCTGAAATCAGATGTGCTTATATGATTCATCTTTTAATATATGAACTACTCTCATAACCGCTTAGTAGAAAGTAAATAAACACATACGATCCTTCAATACAAATGCTATTTTCAAAGCATAGGAAAGCCCAATAAATATAATATCAGGGCCATAATTGAAGGTTCTGAGAACGCAATACTGTTGCTCCCAAATGACACAGAAATAAAACTAAAGGATGCATTATTCTCTCCTAATTCAAAAATAAACTTATTAAGTTTCAAGGACATCCATTTATACAGATTCCACTTATCAACTGCAAATGTAAACACCCCTATCTCTCATGGGACTCAGATCGGCTTCCCTTATAGTTTAGTATAGTAAGGGGCCTTCTCTTTCACGCTAGTGTAACTTGAAATAATATCTGTATGTAACGTCTCATGAAAAAGGAGTAAAATCCATACTTGAACGTTTTGAGAGCCGTTCACTAGGCCTCTATCATACAAAGATTTGGAGAAGAGGAAGCTAATTTGACGGAGCACCTAAAGTGCCCGATATCAGTCAAATTTTTACTTTAGCATGAAAGATTTGGCCACCCAAGATTGGTTATGATGTACCGCATCCTATCCCCATCCTATGGGCATGCCATGAAGAACAAGAAGATTCTTCAAAAGGGAGAAATCCAGTGCATCCCTTAATAGAAAACTAATCACAAGGCTATCTCTACTAAAAGTTGACAAACAAACAAAATCTCCATCCTTCCTCAAAAGAATACAAGGAGATATATGTGGACAAATCCACCACCCATAGTGGGCCATTTTGGTACTTTATGGTACTGACATATGCATCCTCAAAATATTCGTATGTGCGTCTACTATTGACCAGCAACCTAGCTTTTCCAAAGCTATTGGCACAAATAATAATGTTGCGGGCACATTTTCCAGACAACCCAATAAAGTAAATACGTCTGGTTAATGCTGGAGAATTTACCTCCTGGTCATTTCAAAAATACTGCCTAGCAACTGGGATAGAAATTGAACATCATGTGCCACATGTTCATACCCAAAATGGGTTGGCAAAGTCATTATTAAAAAAACTCTAATAGATTACACGTCCATTACTTATGAAATCCCAGTTGACGGTGAATGCATGGGGAAATGCAATATTGCATGATCCATCGTTAATAAAAATAAGAATAAGACCCTCTGGAGATCAGAGTCTCTCTACAATGCAACTTGCATAGGGAATACCACCGAATATCTCTCACTTGAGAATTTTTGGTTGCGCAGTTTATATCCCCATAGCACCACCGTAGAAAACAAAAATTGGATTCTCAATGTTGTCTAAGTATCTATGTAGGATTTGACTAACCCTCAATAATATACTTTGAACCCCAAATGGGGGACACATTTAAGGCACGTCTTAAAGACCGTGAATTTGATGAGACAAATTTTCCCAAAATGGGCCGAGATACTGAAAAATCTGGAGCTACGCAACTTATATTGTGGGATACAAAACCTTTGACCCACTATAATTCAGTAACCAAATAATGTGAAGATGTGATCCTGAAGATCCTATACATACAGAACACTGTTTAACAGTTACCGGACCCATTTACTGACACCAGAAGATTGTCAGATCACACATCCCTGTTGCAAATACTCCAGCTAGGATTGACATCCCTAAGAATGGATGCAATCCACCAGCAGCAGAAGTGGCTATTACTCAACAGAAAAAAGGCAGACCACCAGGCTCCAAGGACAAAAATCGAAGAAAAAGAAAAACTCCTAGAGACATTGAGACAATACTACCACAGGACAATGAGCTTATGTCCATACCCTCACCCTTTCCGGAATCCATTGCAGAGAAAAAATGTCGGGAAAAACTGAAATGAAAGTAAATGGTGTACGTACTGGAGAGGTGTTGGACAGAAAGAACACAATTGTCGACAATATATTCACGTATCATATTGCCACATACATCGCAAAAGCGATGATAATTATATAATATCATTGCATACTCCGTTGCTTAAATGCAAATGTAGAGATTGGCCAAATATGGAACGAGGAAATAAAAGATGAGATGGACTCGCTTATGAAAGGTGAAGTGTTCGGACCTAAAGTCCAGACACCAAAAGGTGTCAAACATGTGGGCAAAATAAGTATTTCACAAATAAGAATAAATAAGTACAAAATCGTATGCTATAAGGTACAACCTATAGCTCAAGGATATTTTTACTGAAACTGTGAAATAAACAAATTAAAATGAGCATAACTCATATATAAATGATGCATCAGATTCCCTAAGTTATACACTACGAATAGCTTACGATTTGGCAAAGGAAATTTTGGATATGCTGCTATTGAATGTTGTGACGGCATACCTCTATGGATATCTTGATAAAGATAAATTTCACATTTCCTTAAATTGCCTAAATAGACTTCGAGACGTCTATTCAATTGAAGAAGAATAAGAATAAGAATAATAAATATTGCACAACCAAGAGAATCACTTGACAAGTCAAGGATTCCTACTAAGGGTTGTCTTTGCATCTTTTTTAAGAGCAAAGGACAGGATTTGATATCATAGTTGTAAACAACTTAAATCTCATCGGATCTCCTGAAAAGAAAAACGAAATATCTGTTCAAGCATGACAATCAAACATGAAATGAAAGACCTATGCAAAGTAAAGATTAGTCATGGCTCACAGATTTATCTAAAAAAATCATGTTACATTAAAATTCATATGCCCTGAGTACGTTGAAGAAATTAAAAGAACCATTGTCATCCAATAAGTAAACCTATGGTAGTATACTCAACCACTTTCGTTTGCTGGAAGATGGAGAGGATATACTTGGTCCTGAAGTCCCTTATCTAAGTGCAATCAGTGCACTCCTGGCTAACTACACACGTCCCGGTATGGCAGTTGCAGTAAATTCATTAGCTAGTGACAGTTAAGCACCTAAAAAGTGCTATTAGATAGGAGTTAAGCATCTTATGCGCTTCCTCCAAGGGTCGATAGATTTGGGCTTATATTATATAGAATTATCCTCCATGCTTATGCAAATACAGGTTACAGGTCTGACCCCTATAATGAGAAATTACAGACTGGGTACCCATAGTGGAATGGCCATCTATTGCAGATCTGCAAAGCAAACTATGAAGGAAACATGATCCTATCATTCCAAGATCCTCACCATTCCAGAAACAAAAAAATGGTGTATTTGAGTGCCTGGTGGTACATCACATCCCAGTGATGACTGGGACAGAGGCTGGTCTTTTAGAGCCAACCACATAATCTGAAGACCACTATGCTAATTGCTTACCCCATTTTGAGGAGACCACATCAGAAGCGACGAAACAAAGCACACATCTCCAGGGTTTTTTGTTTCAGTAGCTGCTTAATGATGATGATATTTGTAATCTGTGTATATTTTCGAAATGTTGTAAATAGGAGTGATGAAAAATGCCTAAGAGATTTGAAAGCCTAAGGGCTTGTGCAGATCAGTGGGAGTTAGAGGGAATTTGTACTTTTTTCCTTAGCTATAGCTTTTTCCCACAGGGTTTTCCATAGCTAAAGGTTTTAACGAGGCAAATCCCATCAACTCGGGATCATGAAGTATACACCCCTTTATGAGACTCATATGATGCTCAGAATCACAAAGCATTCATGGGCAGAGTCCACCCGTATGGCTGGATAAGGGGGAGTTTTGTAAACGGATAATGATGGATTTTATATTGGGGATTATATTTTCTCCATATGATAAGATCATATCATTGTATCTCATCCATATACGCTCACCCCTCTACTATAAATAAAGGACTGGGGTCTTCCCCTAGAGTTGATGCTTCACAACACATTAATTTTTTATTAATACTTTTGGATTATGACTCAAACCACTACCAACATTTCCTTGAAAATCATTTAAGTACCATAACATTTTTTTGCATTAGCTAACACATTCGACCATTAAGTTACCCAACCATGTTAAATTTTAATCGTGTGATGTCGATTCTATCCCTATTTATTTCGTTTCCTCATTTCTTATTTTCAGTTATGAGTTTGAACTTAAAAATTGAGCTCAATCTTAAAGGCTTTACCTTTTTACGAGTTTGAACCTTCTTCTATTACTACTTCTTATTCATTTTTCTTTTGATTTTTGTTTTTATTGGTGTTTTTTGCTTTTACTATTGTTGTTGTAGGGGTGAGAGAAGAAAGTTGATAGGGGAGTGTTAATAACAAGGTGACGGAGATGGAGATGTGATTGATGGAGGTTGGGGTAAGATGGAGTTTACAAATGATATAGGTTGATTATAGAGGTGATTAATGGGGGAGAAGAACAATTTGTCTTGATTTTTTTGAATAATTTTCATGCTTGATCAAAAGTAGAAAATTTTCATTTAAACAAAAAATCAAACATAACTTCTACTACACCTTTATTAGTATCAAAAAACTCTTCATAATGTTTTGGGCCAACATTACCCAGCACAACAAAAAAGAACACAAAAAATAAAAAAAGAAAGAAAGAAGAAGAATATAGAGAAGACCAATAAGAAAAAGTGAAGAGATAAGAAGAAGAAGAAATAAGGCTAAGAGACTCTTATGTCATCTTCTCTTCCATTACACCCATATTTGAGAAAGGGATTCAAGGGGGTGAGAGATTTCAAAGGGAAAACTAGTAAGAGAGAAGATTGAAAATGACATTTATGTAATTACACAATTAAAATTTAATGGTGGTAGGGGATTTGACAGCCTAGGTGTGTTAAGTGAAGCAAAAAAGAATGTTATAGGACTTAAAGTGATTTTTTGAGAACCAATGGGGGTGTTTTAAGTCATTCCCCATACTTTTTGTAGTTTTTGTTTGTGTTATTAATAACTTTATGTTGTGAAGGGAAAAGTAGAGTAATAGGTGTAAGGGGTTAAGCGCCCCCTACCCTCATATATATAGCTTTCAATGGTGGGTCGGATACCCAATGGGCCTCATGGGCCTATTCATAACACTTCCCCTTATTCAACCAACATTGAATAAGAGGTGGAATCTTCAGGATCCGAGTTAGGATAACTGCCTTGTTAAATAAAGAACAGTTTATCCATAACTTTCAATGTTTTAGGGATATGTCTAGGGGTGGATACTTTAGGATCCAGAGTCAACGAGGTTGCCTTGTCAAAACCTTGAGTATGGAAAACCATGTGGGAAAAACCAATAGCCAAGGGAAAAGAGTACAACTCTGCAGTTGACTCCCCCTCATTTGACCAAGCTTCAGGCTTGCAGATTTCCTATGAATCTATACATCAGTCTCCTATGTATCTATACAGTCATAGTCCTCTCATCCTGACCCAGTTTACATTTTCTCACTCTCCTCATCCCAATCCCATATACAAGTTTCTCAAAGATACTAGTAGGTAGGGATTTGGTAAGCAAATCTGCCAAGTTATTACATGATTGGATCTGTTGTACCTCAATCTGCTTTTGCTTCTGAAGGTCATGGGTCCAGAAGAACTTGGGAGAGATATGCTTCGTCTTGTCGCGTTTGATGTAGCCGTCCTGTAGCTGGGCTATACATGCTGCATTGTCTTCATAGAGTGGTGTAGGCACAAGAACGCCGGTCATCAGGCCGGTGGAAGTGAGAATGCGCTGGATCACAGAACGTAGCCAGAAGCTCTCTTTACTTGCTTCATGGATTTCTAGAAGTTCTGAGTGAGTGGATGAGACGGTCGTCATGGTCTGCTTCACAGATCTCCAGGATATGACAGTGCCGCCATAGGTAAACATGTATCTGGTCTGAGACTTCTCTGTATGAGGATCGGACCTATAACCTGCATCAGCGTAACCAACTAAACCTGTTGTTGTCCCTTTCCTGTAGAATAGACCTAAGTCTACGGACCCTTGGAGGTAGCGCAGAAGATGCTTAACTCCGGCCCAGTGCCACTGTGTAGGTGCAGCACTATATCTGGCGAGTAGGTTGACTGCAAATGCTATGTCAGGGCGAGTGCAGTTAGCCAGGTAAAGGAGTGCACTGATAGCACTTAGATAAGACACTTCAGGGCCTAGTATTTCCTCCCCCTCTTCCAGCAGCTGGAAGGGGTCTTTATGCACATCCAATGATCTGACGACCATTGGGGTACTGAGGGGGTGTCACTTATCCATTTGAAACTTCTGCAACAAGTTCGATGTGTAAGTTGACTGATGTAACAGGATCCCATCGTTAAGATGCTCTATTTGAAGACCTAAACAAAATTTTGACTTTCCGAGGTCTTTCATCTCGAAAGTTTCTGTCAAACTTCTAGAAATCTCAGCGATCCCTTCAGAAGATTCAATGAGGTTTAATTCGTCCACATAGACGGCTATAATGACAAATCCTGTTGCCTTTGCTCTTATAAAGATGCAAGGACAGACTGTGTCATTTGTAAATCCTTGTTTTGTAAGGAAATCGCTCAGTCTGTTATACCACATCCTTCCAGATTGTTTTAGACCATATAATGATCTTTGCAGTTTCACTGAGTAGATGTCACGTTGTCTCTTTAGTGCTGCAGGCAAAGAATAACTGTCAGGAAATCTCATATAGATGTCTCGGTCTAAATTGTCATATAGGTATGCAGTCACAACGTACATAAGCTGCATATCTAAACCCTCTTTAGCTGTCAAGCCAACGAGGAATCAGAAGGTGATCGCGTCCATGACCGGGGAGTATGTGGCTTCAAAATCCACCCCTGGACGTTGTGTAAAACCCTGCGCTACAAGCCTTGCTTTGTAGCAAACGATCTCATTTTGTTCATTTCTTTTTCTAACAAATACCCATTTTATAACCCACAGGTTTTACACCTTTTGGTGTCTGGACAATAGGTCCGAAGACCTTGCGTTTTGTGAGTGAATCCAACACCACTCCTATTGCCGCTTTCCACTTTGGCCAATCATCTCTGCTTTGACATTCTGTCAGAGAGTGTGGTTCAATATCATCGTCACAGTATGCGACGTTGATGGCAATATTACACGCAAATGTGTCATCTATAATTGTGCTCTTTCTGTCCCAATACTCCCCAGTTCGTACATAATGTATCGAAGCTTCATTTTCTCCCGGTTTTTCCTCTGTTTGAGAGTTTGGGAGAGATGGGGTAGCAGGGCTCATAGTAGCATCCTGTGGTGGTATTGCTTTACCATTGCCAATGGTCCTACTCTTTCGAGGGACTTGGTCCTTGGATCCCGGTGGTCGTCCTCTCTTTTTAAGAGGTCCAACCATCTCTGCTGCAGGCGGAGTGCATCCATTTTGTGGTATGTCAATCCTAGCTGGAGTGTTAGCAGCAGGAACGTGTGATCTGACAATCTTCTGGTTGTCAGTAAATTTGTACGATAAGATATGGACAGTGTTTTGGATATGGAGAATCTTGAGGACATCCTCCTCACACCGGCTTGTGGGCGGATCAAAATGACTTAGTGTCTTAGTATTCCAAGTGATACTCTCTGAAGCTTCAAGATTTTTGGTTTGTAAGCCTAGTTTTGAAAATGATGTTTCATCAAATTCACAGTCTTCTAGACATGCCTTAAAAATGTCTCACGTAAGGGGTTCTAGGAATCTTATTATGGAGGGCGTGTCAAACTCAACATAAATGCCTAGACGACGTTGTGGACCCATTTGTCCTTTATGGTGGTGCTATGGGGACGTATACTGCACAACCAAATATTCTCAAGTGTGAGACAATTGGTGGAGCTCCAAGTGCTAATTGCATATGAGAAGATGACTGACCTCCAGAAGGTCTTAATTTTATTAAGGATGCAGCATGCAATATTTCATGACCCCATGCATTCACTGGCAACTGGGATTGAAATAATAATGGACTAGCAATCCATTTCAGTCTCTTAATTAGAGATGCTGCTAACCCGTTTTGGGTGTGAACATGCGCTACAGGATGTTCGACTTCAATGCCATGTGCTTGGCAATAGTCTAGGAAGACTTGTGATGTAAACTCCCCGCATTTTCTAGACGAAGTTTCTTTATCTGGTAGTCGGGGAAGTGTGCCCACAACCTAATTATCTGAGCTAAAAGCTTAGACAGTGCTAAGTTACGGGTGGACAGTAGACACACATGTGACCACTTAGTAGATGCCTCTATCAGGACCATAAAGCACCTGAAGGAACCACTTGATGGGTGTATATGCCCACAAATGTCTCCATGGATTCTTTCCAGAAAGCTTGGAGACTCCAAGTCCGCTTTAAGTTAAGAGGGTCTCGTAATAAGTTTACCCTTGTAACAGGGTGGACATGTGAATTTGCCTTTTTGAAGAATCTTCAGGTGCTTCAAATTTATACCCCTTGAGCTTTTTATGATGCGGTACATCATAACAGATCCAGGGTGTCCCAGTCTACTATGCCAGAGTTGGAATTCTGGTGTTTGGGGGGTACTGCAGGTGCTCTGTCAGTAATGTTCCTGGAGATTGAATACTTGTTTGGTAGAGTCCCGATGGGAGTCCCTTGAAACGTTCCACAATGGTTTTTGTACCATTTGTGAGATACGTTACATGCAAGTATTTCTTTTTATTATCCTTGACTGTCTCTAAGTGATACCCATTTAAACGGCTATCTTTAAACCTTAGGAGGTTTCGGATTGATTTTGGTGAGTATAACGCATCTCTAATTTTGATGAGTGTGTTATTGGGGAGCAATATGATTGCTTCCCCTGATCCTTCGTTATATCAGCTGGTCCTGAGATTGTTCTCAATGGACCAAAATAGCAACTAATGCTCGTAAATTAGTCTGTATTTTGAAGGATTGAGTGCGTTGATGCACTTTCCACTAGGCATATGGATTCCAGATCTATATAAAAAGAAACATTCAAGCAATAAATAATACGAAAAGAAACTACTTTCATTTATATTAGATGCTGAATAGTTTGACATGGATTTTTAGAAGACATAAAGCAAGATACATTGCAGGGAAAGAAGATACATTGCAGGGAAAGAAGATGCAGATGATCCATGACTAAATAGTGTCGTCTTCCATGAAATCTTCTGGATTCCATGTCGTCTCTGGTAACGCTGCCCCAACTATCAGGTTTGTCTCAGTGTTAGGCTTGAGACTTGCCTGGTAAAGATCCTGTAGGTGTTTGGAAGTGCGGCAGATTCTGGAGCAGTGGCCAGTTATTTCGCATTTATAACATTTATCCTCCCAGTCTTTCTTGGGAGGACTACCTTTGTTGGGCGTACACTTTTGCTTCTTTGCCACGAACTTCTGGTTCTGGAGAAGAGCCTGAGGAGTAGCCTTTTTCTGCTGCTTTTGTTCTTTTTATTTCTGGAACTTTGCCTTCTTATCCATCTTCTTCTTCTGAGAATATTGGAAATGTGCCTCTACAGGAGGTGGAAGTGGAGCGAAGCCAGGAGGGTGCAGGTTGTGAGTGGCAACCAACAAATCCCTGTTCTGTTCAGCCATTAGGAGGCATGAGAGCAGATCAGAGTACTTAGTGAACTTTCTCTCAAGGTACTGTTGCATAAGGATCATGTCCTTCTCATGAAAAGACGTAAACGTCTTCTCTAGCAACATTTTCTCAGACACATTCTCACCACACAACTTCAGGCATGAGGTGATTCGGAATAGTGCTGAGTTGTACTCCGCTACGGATTTGTAATCCTGTATGCGGAGGTAAGTCCACTCGTACTGCGCACGAGGGAGTATGACATCCCTCTGATATTTGTACCTCTCCTCGAGTGCGTCCCACAGTTCATAAGGATCCTCTATAGTAAGATACTCGTCCTTTAGGGTCGAGTCTAAGTGTTTCCTGATATAAATAATGGCTTTCGCCTTAAGTATATCGGAAAATTCTTCTGCATTAGGGGCTTCTTTAGAAGCATCCTTTTCAGCTGCGGCAGTACTTGTTGTTGCCTTTTAAGTGGGTGTTAGACTGAACCCATGAGAGCGCAGGTGGAACTTCAGGTCCAACTGCCAACTCAAGTAGTTCGACCCATCGGCCTTCAGGACCGGAAAATCGACATTTGCAAGTCTGGCCATTTAAGCAATCTAGCAACATAAACAAAAGATAGCATGAATTATTTAACTACTAAACATCCACACATGCAATTTAGCAGTATTTACATAGCATGAATTATTTAAAAATAAATATCCACACATGCATTTTTATCAACATTTTCATAGCATGAATTATTTAAAAATAGACATCCACGCATGCATTTTTCATTTCAACATTAAAACAGCATGAGTTATTTAACTATTTAAAGTAAACATCCACGCATTTAATGTATAGACAATAAAAAATAAATTAGAACTATGAGGATCAGTCAGCCGACACTAAGAGAAAAAAGAAAGTCTGAAATTACATCCCATAAATAAAAAAGTGCATAAAAATAAAAACAATTCGGGAACTTCAGAGAGAAGCCCCTTTCTCTTTATGCTACCGCCTTCATCTCCTTGGGGTGGTCCTTCAGCTTCTTTTTACATATATAACCTCACTTACAAATTTCTCTCAAAAAGGAAAAATTGCAGAATAGTAAAAGTGTCGGAAACTTGGCTGATCCCTAAAATCATAGTCTAATAGCACATCCACGCAGATTTTAAATAAAATATACAACCACGCAGAGAATTATATCACATGCATATAAAGATTAATAAATAATCTAAAAAGAAAGTGACATGCTAAAAATGATTTTGAAAACTTTTAATCCTAATCCATTTTATTTTATATTTATATTTCTGCTTTAACCCTATTAAAATTTCTTTAATTATTGGGATTTTGAGGCCAAAATAAAAAAAGAAAAATCATGTGTAAGTGGGCTAATTTCCAGGCTTTTTGGGCCATGAAAACAACATAATAGGGTTAATTGGGCCTCCCCCAAAAAAATTAGCCCGTTTGTACTAGGATTTCGAAAAACCCAAGGGGTCGCGGCCGCCGGCGCGTCGGCGGCCGCGCCTGCCGGGCGCGGCCGGCCGTGCCCTTTTGGGCATGGCTTGGCCGTGCGCGAAGGCACAGCCATGGATCAAGAAAAAAATTTGATTTTTTAGACAAAAAAATCGATTTTTACTGTTTTTTTGATCTAAAACATGCAGATCTACTGGAAAAACAAGTTTTAGATCTAAAAATTTTAAGGATTTACCTCTAAATTCGACAAGGGAATCTAGACGACGGTTGATGAAGGATGCCCTTTTCGCTCACCGTTGAGAAGAATACGATCTTCTTAAAACTGAGCGTTGGATGGATCTCCTTCCTTAAGCGTCGTCGCCTTTTCCAACGAGCGTGATCGTGCTCATAACGTGTTATGAATGGAAAAGTAGAGTAATAGGTGTAAGGGGTTAAGAGCACCATACCCTCACATATATAGCTTTCAATGTTGGGCCGGATACCCAATGGGCCTCATGGGCCTATTCATAACACTTTATATGTTATTAAAAATTGCATAAAACTGTATAAACTCAATTAAAATAAGAGTTTAAAATATTAAAAACTATGGGTGGACTAGTTTGTCTTACGGGTCCAACCGCCCAACCTGCCTTGTCATGAGTTGGGCCCGTGACCTGAGCTGGGATGCCCGCTAGATAAATTGCGAGTCAGGCAGATTTACCCTTTGCTAACTAGTAATGGTTTGGTCCAAACCCAACCTGTCGATGGGTTGGTGAGTTCGCAGAGTAGTTGGCCAAGCCAACCCATCTACAACCCTTTACTATACCTCCAAACAACCCTTTTCACATACAAATTTTCTAGCACATCCAAACATGAAAAAAGTTAAGTACATAGCGTACAAAGTTAAGTACAGAGTACGGATAGTGCAAAAAATTTAGTGCACATCATCAAAGTGTAAAGCTATAAATTCTTAGTCAATCTCCTCTTAAAAATATCAGAAAATTTTATTTTAGAAAAAAGGATAAGCGTATATCATGTGTCGTATAAGAGATCTTTCTCGTATATGATGATTTGATATATCATTCTCTAAAAACGGTAAGAAGGATAAACAATAAACCACATACAACCTTTTTTATTATGAGAAAAAATTATATCACATCATTATATATTATATATGAAATAGATCTTTTTAGAAATAAGATCTTTTTAAAAGAACAGGTATCCGTCATGGGTTAGATTTTAAGTCTCCAATTTTCACCTAACCAAGGGTCTTGGTACTCATACTTGTCGCACGAAAAGAGGGGAATGGAGTGTTGCAATTTCTTTTACAAGTTTAAAAAGTGAATGTCAAACTAGTAAATAACTACAATAAGTTCAGCAACATGTAACGTGACTAGTAACACTCATACTCGTGAGGATGGATGAACATGGAAGTTTGCCATACACACCGCTAATTGCTGAATTCACATATAATTTATTTACAAGTTTGCTATTGAAATTTTTTTTCTCATTTACACTCTCTCTTCATCCCCTCTATTCGTCTGCTTCTTCTTCACAATCGCCGCTACATTTCTGCGTCCCACTTTATCCTTGCAGGAGGCGGAGGCGGTATCGACAACGGCAAACGGGAGAGTAGGAGGAGCAGGGCAACATGAGATAAGTGGTTGCGTGTAAAATGAACAAAAATTTAAATTTGGTTTAGACTAGATGTACAGCATGCATGCGGTGCATGTCATAATTCGTTTCTAAAAATGGACACAACTTCAAATTGTTTGTCTTTTCACGGTCTCACTCTTCTTGTTTTAATCCAATTTTGGCAAAGAATAATCAAATGCACCACAGACATGCGGTGGTGCGGTGGTGGATTTAGTCGGAGCATTAGATTTTTTGGGGGGGGACAGAGTGAAGTGGTCTGTGTGTCCCGCAATTACCCGACGAATAGGCTCCGACATCTTAGGCCTGCCATATTATTTACTGAGGGCCCACATGTCTATCATGTTATGGGCCCCATTTTAAGATGGTGAAATTTTGGGTGCAATGAGAATGGGTGTAAGTAGGGACTATTATCTAGAATGGCCAATCGTCAAATATTTTGTTAGTGTCGAAGACGGCAAACTAGCCACCTGCCGGTCAGAGTTACATTCGAGATAAGCATTAGCTCTTCCCCCAAGCCTCTATGCCTAATTGCTTCTCCTTTTTCACCTCAATTCAAATGTCATCAAGCACCTCGTTTTGTTTTTGGGCTGTGTTATGTACACTTCCAAATAGGGTGAATGAAGTCAACAATTAAAAAAATTAGAAGAGGGGAGAGTGAAAAGACCGATGAATGTGAAAGATTTTCCATTCGTGGCAGAAGTATAATACATACATCCTCTCTTTAGGGTGTATATAGCACAGACCTTGTTTTTTTTTTCTCTTTCCTCTCTTCTGGGAGCTTGGGACCCTGCAAATCCGTTGCCTTTATCCTCTCAGCGAATCAGCAGCAACAAAGGTATGTGATGTTCTTCATTTTTTCTTTCAATTGTTCCAATTATTTGACAATGTTTTTTGGGAAATTTCTTTGTGTGTCTCTCATATTTTATCCCTAGCTTTCAGATTCTTTTACGAGTTATTTGGCTTTATCATGATGTGGGAGTTAATTTGAGGGAGCAACGACTATGTGCCGAAATAGAGTTTCTTGATTTTGTTTGGCCAGTTCCCGTAATCTCCCGTAATCTTTGTGTTGAGTGTGTGGGTTGTGTGGGTTTTTTGCCTCCTCCCCCCCGGGGGGTGGTTTGTATTAGAGTTCACAACTTGTTTGTAGAAATGCCTGATTTGCAGAATAGAATTATTTTGGAACAGTAGCAAAATAGAATGACAAAGATCACCTTTGATACTTGTACAAAATTTTCAATTTAGTTTTTTTATATAAAAAAGATAAGGTGAAAAATGACTAATTTTAAAAATATTTGCAAAAATAGATCAAAAACGGCCATGTCAGACGTTCGCGCGTGCCGAGATGGATGGTTAAAATAGCCGGGGTTGGCAACTTGGGTAAAATTAAGAGAGCATTCTCTTGCTAATTTTTAGGAAAATTTAACCCCAGCATCTTTGTTAATTTTAAAATTCTTTTTATATTTGTATTTGTCATGTGTTATTGCATTTGTTATATTTAAATTCATGTTAAATGTATTTCCTTAGAAAATAGATACGCATTTATATATGGGTGATTTAGTCTGTGAAAATAAAAAAAATTTCCTATTCGATCTGCGGAGATATGCATTTATAGAAAAATATTTTAATGAGGCCATTTTGACCTTGGTTAGTAACCCCAACCAAATTTTGGAAGGGTCAACTTCGATCAATTTGGCCCTTGCCAGCCCAATGTCAAATTCGACCATGGGTGCCAATCTAAGCTATTTTAAGTCATCTATCTCGTCACATACGGGCGTTCGGCTTGACTGTTTTTGGCAAATGTTTTTAAAATTAGTCAATTTAAAATCATATCCTTAAAAAATCTAAATTAAAAATTTGTCCTTGATATTTGGAGAAGACGATGGAGAATACAATGCTTGACTGAAACCTCATTGACAATCCCTAACCTTCTCTTCATCATATCAAGTGAAATAACTATCATAGGATTTTCTATTACTAGAGTTTTTATTGTTTAATTGTGTGTGTGCAACCGCATGCCTGATGGGCCTTGTCCACCGTTAATTTTGTTCTATACAAATAGCATCCTTTGGGCTCTCGATCCCATGACATCCCTTTTGGGAGTGGGATCACATGCTAACTTGGCTATAAGGCTAATGTCTAGGACAATGATGTTTTATATTCTCTTGTCACGTCATGCTCCTAGTGGCTTGAATATTTTCATTTTATTACAGGTTCTGCTGATTACCCAGTGAAAACAGAATAGGAAAAGCAGAAATATACCGAATGTAAAACATACCTGTATGAATGATTTAAAACTGTGCGCACTGCGCAGTGAAAAATAAAACTATATCACGAACAAGTTTCCTTGTATACCTGTTCAGCACCTGAAAGAGAGATCACAGAATGTACCGTCACTTAGAGTAGAGTAAATTTAATCCAAGCAAACGGTAAAAAAAGAAAAGAAAGATATAGACGTGTAAAGTAACCATTGAACTGAAGTTCAACAGTAAAGGCATGCAAATGTAAACTATAGAGCAAGATGTATAACCGGCTATGAATGTGTCAATATCATTAATGTTTAGATCATGATTAATATTTTAGTTAACTGTTTCTAAGTCGTGACTCGTGGAAGGAGAGAACTATAAAGTAGCACTACGACAATACTAAAGTTCGAGCATATAATACATGAACATTAACATTAAGCAATAAGCCAACAATGTCTAATTGACAAACAATACATGGCTAAAGGGAAAGAAGTATCTTACTAGCAAATAATGATCGTATATGCATGACAACAAGAATTTATAGCAATAGACCAATTGTGAGATACGACTATCATACATGCAATATCTTGTATATTAGACTGTGATATCTTATGCTAGTGTTGTGACTCATATTGTGGAGTACGATATGCAACCCGAAATCTATCTTGTACCACATGTAGCTATCCCGGTCATAGTCCAAACATGAAACTGCGAAAGAGACTCTGGATCCATCCGATGAAACTATGATGGATCTAACAAGATATTGTGGGACCTGGTCGGATATCGAGGTGTGATGGGGTCCAATATGATTAGAAAACTTATTACTAATGACTCCAGTTGCTCCTGCACTCTCTCTAATATCAGTTACCCCAGAAATCCCAGTGAAAGCTATATACTTTGTACAGTGTTGGTAAGATATGTCAAGTTCAGTGTCATGTTTAACGTTATTGTATCTGGTATTGTGTTGATTTTCAATATAAACAGTGGAAGAGATTCTAGATGCGGTTCTTATGGATTCAAGAGGTGTTTCTTGGTGTACCGTGACATTTGTTCCATTTAGCACTTAGTTTCCAATCATGACCGTGTAGATTCAAATTCTGTGATCAATGTGTATTAACAGTGAACAGATACAATATCAGAAGCATGCATCAATTTATGATATTCAAGCTAGTGTTTTTTTTGAATACTATCCATTGCAATCATGTCATGAAATTGGATCAAGCACCTAATCATAATCAACGGTTATCAAATAATGAACATGTTATATGTGAGCAAGAGATTTTCAATGTAATGTCACTTTATGTCAAGTATAATTGTTTAGGTTTTGTAACGGTTTTCTAGTTGTTTTGTTCTCAAAGCTTTCATGTCAACAATGTCAATGTCGGGTAATTACATGGTTCTCTAGTTCTCAGAGTGTTTGCTTTATATCATTAAAATTACACAGTTAAGGGTCTAAGTAACAAGTTAATTTTCGGTTCATATTCTAATAGTAATATATATCATGTATTAAACTCTAGTATCAAGCCACAAGTTATTTGATTTCATCATCACTATTTGAAACAGATTTTTAGATAATTTTATAAAAAGAAAGAAAAGATGTGACGAAAAGGGTTCGGATTCACTCTTCTTAACACCATAAGAAATTCTACAGTAGGTGAAATTCCGCAATTTAAATCTTAGAACACTAAACAGTCGCAAGCCTAAAACAAGGCCCTAGACCAGGTTACGCAAAAGGAAGTCAACAGGCCACGACAGTAGGTTCTGAAAAAATGATCTCATAAGGAAAAACCCTAGACAAATTTGTAAATCATCATCTCACCCATTACAAGCCAAAACTCAACAATCACAAAGCAATAATTCTCCCGATCACCCCCAGATAATATCAGAAAATTAAACACTAGAAAAATGAATAGAAATCATTGGAGAAGAGATAATATTTTCGTTTACCAAAGTAGCCAAAGATAACCAAGAAATCCAGAAAGATCGGAATTCCAGAAATTGATCGATTAAAAGCAGAAGATTTTTTAAAGAGAGGAAAATAATTTTTCGCAAACCCTAAATCCATAGTAACGTATATATAGACGAGGAGGGGAAACGAATAGGCAACACTATTTGTTGACGTGACGAATTAAGACTTTCAATCGAAGTAAAGTTCCTTCGTTGTAGATTGTTAGATGTTGAACGAAGAGAGGCGGCAATTTAAGCAATTCCAAATAGATTCCGAAATCGACACCCCAAGCAGATTCTACGCTTAAGCTGCAATTTGATTAATTTGTTGATCTTGTTCTAATGCATATTGACTTTGTTATTTCAGAAGATGAGCCAACACCTATGAGACAACAAAGATTGTGTCTTTTTTATATCCATTTTTATCTTCGTAGGTTTGTCACTTTTGATGTAGTTTTCCGAGTTTCTTCATAGTTATTTCAGAAGATGAGCCAACACCTATGAGACAACAAAGATTGTGTCTTTTTTATATCCATTTTTATCTTCGTAGGTTTGTCACTTTTGATGTAGTTTTCCGAGTTTCTTCGTATTGTGCTAATTTAAAATATTGAGGTCAAGTTTTCACCAACCAGGAGATATCTAATGTGGAATAAGCTACATGCACATGCAACCATATTTTTGAGATTGAAGTAAGTTTTACACATTGAGAAATTTCAATCATACAAGAAGTCTTAATTATTTTAGGATCTCTTTTAGAGTTCTATTAGTTTTAGAGTTCCTTTTTGGTTTCTTTTAGAATTAAAGTTAGGTTGAATTAGGAATTTCCTTTTTTTGGTTTAGATTTTGAGTCATATTAGGATTTGTGATTTCTTTTTATTCAAACTTGTAATTTGAGTCTTTTATGGACTTTTCTAAAAAGCAAAATTTAGAACTTTAATTGGATTTGTTTTCTTAGACTTCAAGTTTTGTTTTCTTGTAGAAAGGTATTTATACATTTTAATGTAATAGATTATTTTAGAGTGAAATAAAAAATTAAAGTGAAAGAGTTTAGTGGCTTGTGAGATTGAAATAAAAAATTAAAGTGAAAGAGTTTAGTGGCTTGTGATGAACCTTAATTTCTTCTCTAATCTTATTTTGCAAGCTATGTGCCTAGAGTGTCGCCCGAGTGTGAGGTCTGAAACATATCTTATTTAATTTTATCCTTTATTTATCAAACCTTAGCTTTTAGTTCTTTCCCAATTCTCATGACAAAATCATAGATTGTTAACCTTCCTTTTCCGCACACCCATTAAAAGGTCAACGAGGTGGGTGAAAAAGGGTATTCTTCACTGAGAATATGCAAAATAGTTTCTTTGTAATCCATTTACAAGAGTGGAATAGTTGTTGAAAAAAAAGAAACTTGAACGGATAGAGATCAAATTTATATTTCAAATAAAGTCCTTTTTGAATTTATATGTAAGTTGGAGATGAAGTTTGTGTCCTGTAAGTCTTTTAGTTGTTTTGAGTCTTTTAGTTATTTTATTTTGAATATAGTTTAAGTCTTTTTAAGTCTTTTATTTATTTTTGAGTGTTTTAGTTATTTTGGACTTTTAGTCCCACATTGGATGTGGTTTTTGAAACCTAAGTTATAAGCCTATATAATTGCCACAAACTTATTTGTTTTTAGATAGTTGACTGAAGAATATAATTTTTTGGTGTAAACTTTTATTTTTTTCCATAAAAATTAAATCTTTTACATTGGTATGTGAAAGTTGGCTTGGTTGCCTAAGCGAGAGGTCTCAATTTTTTTTGCATGTGAGGTGTGTCAGTCTGTGTTAGTTAGATCTTTAAGATGTTATGCCTGAAAAGTTATCGAATCCCTAACTTTCTTCTTCTTCTTCTTCAAATCTCCATCGCATTTCTTCTCGCTTCCATCCTGCACCGGATTACTCCGACATCACATCCATCTTTATCGCAACTCTCCGAAGCCCTAACAGCTTATTCTAGTGATCGAAACAGTCACCACCGTCGTTGAGCTTCCCATTTATCGATGACGTCGCCTTCGACGACAATAACCCTCGCCGTCTCCTCTATCAAGTGCACACCGTCAAGGCAAACACCTAGTTACCTGAGCCGACAAAGAAATCCGACGAATATGGCCAGTAAATCCATCAACGCCAAATTGCTATAGCAACAGCTTTGGTGAGCTGTTGCCGTCGTCGAGCCGTGCCGACAAGTTGCGTCGAACTCAGCTGCCAACATTGTTTATCAACTCAGTTGAGTTGACATGACACTCTATCGGCTCAACCGAGCCGTTCGAGTCAAAGCAGAGTTGACCCAAGCTGACTCGAGCTGACTGGTGCTGACCGAGCCGTTGACCAGCCGAGCTAAGCCTCTAAGCAGTATGGCTTTTGTTTATATTTTCTTCTTGTTTTTTCAATATTTTCGGTATCTCAGCCATATTTTCGATATATTTTGACGATTGTTGAGCTTTTATGCGAAATCATTGGCCCTGATTATCCAGATTGAAGCTTTATAAGGTCTAAACAACTTGCGTGATACTATAAAGCTGATTTTTATTACAGGTAACCTCTAATTTGATGTAGTTTTAATAGTTAAATTCTAAAAATTTCTCTGTTTGATTTTTTCAGATTAGTAGATATAATTGGTATTGCATCATTTTTTAGTCTCGATCTGTGTTGTGGTAGCATATTTAGGATTTTAGTTTGTCATAGATTTAGACCCTAGGATTTTGTTTTATTTGCTAATTAGTACATGCATATAATTGGTATTTAAGATCTTGCATTCGTATTTGTGACTTTGTATGACTGGTTGGCATTGCATGTTATTATGTTGTGGCAAAAATCTTAGGATCAGACATAAATAACGATGCAATTCAAAGGCTAGAAAATCAACTTAAAAAATATATCTAGAACTAAAAAGGACATAAATCTAACAAAAGATCGTCTTGAAGCCTTAGATAATAAGTTGACCAAAGAGAAATTTTAAGGATGAAGCACAAAATATGTTTGATGATGAACCTATGATAAAAATAGAAATAATCAAAATTATAGGAGATACAATGAGAATTTTAAGGATAAATTTGGGTAAGATAATATTACTTACTGGGTTGAAATAGGTGCTCTCAACTTCGACGAAACTTACGATCTTTAGACCGCAGATTGACTAGTAGAGTGGAGCACTTGTTTGAATGTTGCTAGATATCAAACGAATGAAAGGTCCAATTTACTAAGATAAAATTGATAGGGTCTGTCAAAATCTGTCAAAATCTTCTGGACATCAATAGAGAGACAATGAGAGAAAGCATTTGAGACCTATACAAATTTGAAATGAGATGAAAATCTTGCTTAAAAAGAAATATTTACCTTCTGACTGTAGAGACCATCTACTAGAAAAACTAAACGAATTGCGTCATAGAAGCATGACTGTGGAAGAATACATGACTAAGTTCAATAATATATTTGTTAAGAGTGAGCTTCAAGAGAACCCTCGATTTACCCTTTCTAGATTTTGTCCTGGGATTGAGAGTAGATATTAGGTGGGACTGAGAGTAGATATTAGGTGTGAGATGCTGCCATACACTATATACATGTGCAACAAGCATTTAACATAGCCTTAAATCTGGAATCTCCATAGACAGAACGTCTACTTTTAAAGCCAGATAGTAATTTAAGCAATTTAAGCAGTAAAGTGATAATATAATTAAATCCGAAACTAATACTGTTAATGAGATAAATGGAAAGGCTAACTTTGGAGAATCATTACGAGAAATACATCATCATGTGAATTTCGATCTTGTTCACAGTGCATTTCATAAGCATTTTGCATGTGATTTGAGTGCTTTGCATCTCGAGTCTTATGAAATTCTTGCAATTAACAATGACACAACACAAGTCTATTGCAGAATTAAGTAGAAATTTACATGAATTTACGGTTATGGATGACGAGATGAGTTAAGTTTGCCCATAGAGGTTGGTACTAGAAAGAGGGGGATGTGTATGCATCATACATGTTATCGACGAGCTTTACAGAGTGATGATTCCAATGTGATTGATTCGAATATTTTACAAAATCTTAAGAAAATAAAACACATCGAGTTTGTCATTCAGGATCCTCCACATCTTACCACAAGAAGGGTTTATATGCTTTTATTTTTTGTGATTTAGAAAAACTTTTCTGAAGATATCCGTCTTTGAATTTACATCCTGCGACACTTCAAAGTTCATAAACACATTTTCTTCGATTATAAAAGAAGAGCCTGTTGATTTCTGTCCGCTTGTCCTATTTTAGACACCATTCACCAGGTATCGAAGTTCTCAAGGTAGGGAGAATAATATCCATCAAATTTAAATTTCAGATAAAGTCTATTTTGATTATATATAGAAGACAAAGATAGGATTTGCGTCCTTTGGGTCTTTTATTTATTTTAAATCTTTTAGTTATTTTATTTTGGGTAGAGTTTGAGTCTTTTTGAGTCTTTTATTTATTTTTGAGTGGTTAAGTTATTTTGAACTTTAGTCCTATATTGGATGCGGGTTTTGAAACCTAAGTTGTAAGCCTAAATACATGCCACAAATTTATTTGTTTTTTAGATAGATGAATGAAAACCAAAAGTTTTGGTGTAAACTTTTAGTTTCTTTATGAAAATTAAATTTTTTACGTTGGTGTGCGAAAGTGAGCTTCGTTGCCTGGGCGAGAGGTTAGAAAAATCTCCACGTATGATGCGTGTGAGTTGGTGTTCGTTAGATCTTTTGGGTGCGAGGTCTGAAAAGTTATCAAATCCCAAACTTTCTTCTCCAAACCCCCATCACATCCATTGCATCTTCCGTCCTGTGGCATGAACCGCGACATGAGCCCATGAACATAGGCTATCCATCTAGAACCAATTCTTCTTCTATGAAATGCATTGAAAAGGATCAACCAAGGGAATAAAATGCTTTTTCAAGTCAAGTGTGAGAAGTTTGCTGTGTAATTAAAGTAAGCAGTGTTTCTATCTTCTTCACATAACCATTGGACCCTTATTCCTTTCTTCATGTTTACCTCCACGTGTTGCACCCCTTAAAGTCGCGCAATGCTTTTCATCGTTCATTGTGTCTTTGTAGGTGTGAGGATCTATATTCTTGCATTATATCTATGGAGTGGTTGGAGTTGAGTAATATCCTGCAAGATTTTTGTTAACACTCAGTTATAAAGTAACAAAAAATCTGATTTCCATGTCAAGGTAAATCCTTGCAGTCCTCTGTGCTCTTAAATGGGGTCAAAGCAAATTCCATCACAACAAAAAATTCATCATTCTCCAATAATGCCTTCTTAAATCTAAAAAATGTTGCCTCGGCTTAAAATATGTTGGTATCAAGTGCTTGCAAGAATGGTGATGGGCTCATCACCTATGCTAGGCGACGCACCAAGGGAGGGACCGTCCCACAAGCATGACCCAAGGGCGTATTCGCAATTCCTTGAATTTATTTGGCTTTATTTCTATTATTTAATTCTAATAAGGGCATAATTGTAATTAGCAATGAAGTTGATTAGTATTAATAGGGGGATCAGCCGACCAGCCCTAGGGAGGTTATTTTTGATAATTTTGTGATAGAAGAGAGAGTTCTTTGGGTTCTTCGGGAAGGTGCGAACGTCCATTATCAATCGACGTCTTAGGATGGATGTTATCTCTTTATTGTAGCCACGTTATCTTATTTTATTTCACTTATTCAATAAAATTTTTCAGATTTCGTCGAGTCCTATCAATTTGGTCCAGAGCACGTCGATCCACGACGGTGGCAACGAGAGGAAAAGAACGGCTCGATATGGTGGAGGTGAAGCTTAATGTCGAGATCGTGGGCATGAAGGAAGCCCTAGCGTCTTATAGGGAACAAATAAAGTCAAGGAATTGCGAAAACACCCCTGGGTCATGCTTGTGGGCCGGTCCCTCTCCTGGTGCGCCGCCTAGTATAGGTGATGAGTCCATCACTACTCCCACCGCCTAGAGGCAACGAGCACGTCATAGTTTTGCGGGAGGGCGTGTCTCCCATCAGCGTGAGTTTCTATCGCTACCCACATGCACAGAAGGATGAGATCAAGAGGATGGTGGCAGAGATTGTCCAGGCTGGTGTTATCTAGCCCAGTGTGAGTCCTTTTTCCAGTCTTATGCTGCTAGTGGAGAAGAAGGATGTGAGCTGGTGCTTTTGTGTGGATTACAGAGCAGTAATAAGGAGACAATGCCTGATAAGTTTCCCTTCCCTGTGATAGACGAGCTCCTGGACGAGTTGCATAGTTCAGCCATTTTTACAAAGATCGACCTCAAATCGGGCTACCATCAGATCAGGATGCGAGGGGAGAATGTGGCCAATACGGCCTTTATGACACATGAAGGCCATTATGAGTTCCTCGTCATGTCTTTTGGCTTGATGAATGCACCTGCTACGTTTCATGCTTTAATAAATAAGGTATTCCGCCCTTACCTCAGATGATTTGTACTGGTGTTTTTCGATGATATCCTTGTGTACAGTCGTTCCGTGGAGGAGCACTTGGACCATCTGCAGGTAATCTTGCAGGAGTTGTAGTACCACCAGCTGTATGCAAACAGGAAGAGGTGTCTATTTAGGTAGCCACATGTGGAGTACTTGGGACATGTGGTATCCTCAGAGGGCGTAGCAGCTGACATGGTGAAGATAGCGACGATGCTGGACTGGCTGCGTCCCACCACTCTTAGAGGGCTGGGGGGTTCCTGTGTCTTGGCTACTATCGGAGGTTCGTGCAGGGTTATGGTACGATTGCTTGGCCACTCACGGAGCTGCTAAAGAAGGATCAGTTTATTTGGAGTGATGATGCGATGCTTGCTTTTAAGGACTTGAAAAAGGCCATGACTATTGTACCAGTGTTGGTGTTACCATATTTTTCTAGGCCATTCATCGTGGAGGCAGATGCTTCGGGGTATGAACTGAGGGCGGTACTTATGCAGGATTAGTGGCCTATTGCCAATTACAGTCAGGTACTAACAGCGAGGGCCAGATTGAAGTCTGTGTACGAGAAGGAGTTGATGGCGATAGTCCTTTTCATTCAGAAGTGGAGACCATACTTATTGGGGGCGAAGCTTCTTGGTTCGCACAGATCAGAGGAGTCTTAAGTACCTGTTGGAGTAGCGCATGACAGCAGAGGAGCATCAGAAGTGGCTGTGGAAGCTTATGTGATAGAGTATCGCCCATGGATGGAGAACAATGCTGTAGATGCACTGTTACGGTGGGATGATGATACACAGTTGGCAGCTTTGTCGGTTTCGATGCTACCTGACTAGGAGCCATTGCAGCGGGAGGTTGAGGAGAATCATGAGTTGACAGACATCCGGGCAGCACTGTTGCAGGCGTTAGCGAAGCATCCAGACTATGCTTTGCAGGACGATAGATTATTATATTGGAGATGCCTGGTGCTACTGAGGTCATCCACACACATTCCCGCTATTCTTTAGGAGTTTCACAACAGTACTGTGGACGGCCATTCGGGGGTCCTCAAGACCTATCAGAGATTAGCGAGAAAGGTCTATTGGAAGGGGATGAAGAAAGATGTGGTGAAGATGGTGTCAAAGTGTGACATCTGCCAGCATCACAAGTACATGGCGATGGCCCCTGGAGGTTTGCTACAGCCGTTATCCTTATCAGAGCAACTCTGGGAGGATCTATCCATGGACTTCATTGATGGGTGGCCTAAGTCTGGAGGGTTCACCGTGATATTTGTTGTGGTAAACCGCCTCAGCAAGTATGCACATTTCATACCACTTAGGTATCCTTACGGCGCAGTTTCAGTGGCAGAGGTATTTCTGAGAGAGATCATTCGTTTACACGGTCCGCCTAAGTCTATTGTCTCTGATAGGGACATGGTGTTCTTGAGCAGACTTTGGCAGGAGCTTTTCAGGTTGCAATGGTACGGTGTTGAAGCGAATCACATCATACCATCACCAGACGCACGACCAGACTGAGGTCGTCAATAGGAGCATTGAGACTTACGGTGCTTCATTTCAGAGAGCCCAAAGGAGTGGACCTATTGGCTGGCTTGGGCAGAGTACTGATACAACACGTCATATCACACAGTACCTCAAACGACTCCTTTAAGGATATTATATGGACGAGACTCTCCACACTTGCTACATTATGGGTAGTAGACGATCTCAGTCTCGGAGGTGGAGCAGTACTTAGCAGAGGGACCGAATTTTAGAGGAGCTGAAGCTCCATCTGGTTAGAGCTCAGCAGATTATGAAGGCGATGGCTGACCTACATCGCAGAGACGTGCAGTTTGACGTGGGCGACATGTTATACCTAAAGTTGAGACCCTACATGCAGAAGTCTTTATCCCACATGAGGAATGAGAAGCTAGCTCTGCGATTATGAGGTAGAGGCCAAGGTGGGACCAGTTGCATACAGATTGAAGTTGTCCTCAGGATCTGTCATCCATCCTGTTTCCATGTGTCCCAGGTATGCCAGGCGATTGGTGAACATACACCTTCTCCATCACTCCCGGAGACATTGACTGATGATATGTAGGTGATCTTGGAGACTGAGGAGTTGAAGGCGGTACGCAAAGGGAGCGCTGGGAAGCGGAAAGTGTTGGTGCGGTGGAAGGGTGTTGCGGCTTGGATTTAGGGCCCGGGGGAATTTTAGTAAATGGACATGTTATTGAATATTTTCTATTTAGAGCCTACATCCGACCCTATGAGAGGATGCAGAAATTGTTGAAGAAATTCCTTTTATTAGATTATTCCTTAGATAATTTGTATTAAGGCTTTTCCTATTCTATGAGATTAATCTCTAGTTAATCTCTAGTTTATTAGATCTACAATCTACAGAAACCCTACTACAAATCGACTTCTCGCTGAAGATCTACTACAAATTGAAAGACAATCAACTTCTTTAGCGAGAAGTTGATTTGTAGTAGGGTTTCCGTAGATTTTAGATCTAATAAACTAGAGATTAACTCGAGATTAATCTAAGAGAATAGTAAAAGCCTTAATACAAATTATCTAAGGAATAATCTAATAAAAAGAATTTCTTCAACAATTTCCGCATCCTCTCCTTGGGTCGGTTATAGGCTCTAAATAAAAAACATTCCATAACATGTCCATTTACTAAAGTGCCGCCGGGCCCTAAATCCAAGTCGTAACAATGGGCTTCCAGAGCACGAGAGTATCTGGGAGTTAGTGGGCGTCATGGCGCAACAATTTCTTGACTTTCACCTTGAGGACAAGGTGGCTCTTTTGCGGGGGGGGGGGGGGGGGGGGGGGGGGGTAGTGATACGCTCATCACCTATGCTAGGCGGCACACCAAAGGAGGGACCGGCCCACAAGCATGACCCATGGGCATATTCACAATTCCTTGACTTTATTTGGATTTATTTCTATTTTTTCATTTTAATAAGGGCATACTTGTAATTAGCAATGTAGTGGATTAGTATTAATTAAGGGATTAGCCGGCGGGCCCTAGGGAGGTTATTTTTGATAATTTTGTGATAGAAGAGAGTTCTTCGGGTTCTTCGGGAAGGTGCGGACGTCCCTTATCAATCGACATCTTGGGAAGGAGGTTACCTCTTTATTGTAGCCAAATTATCTTATTTTTATTTCAGTTTATTTAATAAAACTTTTCAGATTTCGTCGAGTCCTATCAAATGGTCTAATGAAATAATCATCAGGGAGAGCAGTCACAATAACACAATACCAGTGGAAATTAATTATCCTAATTGGTAGAAAACAATTGATTAGCGCCTAGCAAAAGGCCAAAATATCTCGTTTGGTGGACTACTTAAACAATCGACCAATCACTGTTGAGAAATAATAAAAGAAAGGTTTCAAATTTGGTGGTTGGACTCTTACTGATCCGAATACATTGCCTTCATATTCTTTCTGCTCTTCCATAAATCTTGTCAAGCTAAAGTCACCCGCTGAAATCCAAAGACCTGCGACCCAATAGCTAATAGAGTGTCTCAAAATGCAGGTCTCAAACTTTTATTTTGTTGGGATCATGGATGAAGAAGACAATGCAAACATGAGTTGGGGATTAAAACAAAAAGGGGAAGGAAACGAGGAAGATACTTATCTTACCATCAAGAAACTCATTAATGGTGAAAAAGTCTACGAGTGACGGAAGATAATAGAATGTTTGCAGAAACATTTATTCTGAGACATTGATAGAGCTGAGTTCAAACACCTAACATTATATTGACAGTTGATCTATACATGCCTAACATATTGAATTTAAACAAGTAGGACACATCTTTGTTGGGTGTAGCTATACATATCTTTCAATATAAGAACACTAGTCATTACCCGTTGCCATAGGGCACGGTTTATTTAATGGCAAGTTTCCCCCCAAATTTAAGTTTTCCCCCAAAATTTAAGTCCACCCAGAATTGTCATTGCCACCTAGAACAAACTTGCCACGTAAAATAAGATTCAAAATCTTTAAAGAACTGGAAAAAATGGTCGGAAGGGGGAAGAATAAAAAGTGTGGGTGTTTATATAATAGATATTCAAATCAAAAAGTGGGGCATTTTGATTTAAATATGTTAAAATGTGCTCCCGGCAACTGCTTCAATTAGGAACCGATTGCCATACTAAGTACAAAACAGACAACTCAAGGGCAACGAAGTTTCATTTCTTTCTTCAATTTCTAATGATACCAGCATATCGGTGACCTCGATGATCGGGCAAACCATCGCAAGCAACGTTTGATCGGAGAACGGAGAGTGTACTAGTGCCCCTTTGCTTTGTTTGAGTGCTAAGCTTTGTTCGCTTCGCAAGTGACGGTTGTGCTCCTCTTCCTTCGCTGCTTTCGTACACTAGGGGGGCTAGTTGAGCAGCCTCCTCTCGCCGTGCCCGGTGCCCAAAGCAAAGCATTGAAAGAACACAGGGAGTGGCCGGCCTTATTATTCTCATAGGAGAGGAAGTGTGGGTGTTTATATAATAGATATTCAAATTCTTTTATCCAATTTCTCATGTCCAAATTCTATTATCCAATTTCTCTTGATAATATCCCTATTTTATATAATAGATATCCAAATTCTCTTATCCAATTTCTCATGACCAAATTCTTTTATCAAATTTCTCTTGATAACATCCCTCTTTTATATAATAGATATCCAAATTCTCTTATCCAATTTCTCATGTCCAAATTCTCTTATCCAATTTCTCTTGATAACTCCCTCTTTTATATAATAGACTAGTCATTACCCGTGCCCATAGGACACGGTTTATTTAATGGCTGAGTTTCCCCCCACAAATTTCAAGTTACCCCAAATTTCAAGTTTTTCCATAAAATTTCAAGTTTCCCCCCAAATTTAAGTTTTCCCCCAAAATTTAAGTTCCCCAGAATTGTCATTGACACCTAGAACAAACTTGCCACGTAAAATAAGGTTCAAAATCTTTAAAGGACGGGAAAAAATGGTCGGAAAGGGGAAGAATAAAAAGTGTGGGTGTTTATATAATAGATATTCAAATTCTCTTATCCAATTTCTCATGTCCAAATTTTGTTATCCATTTTTTCTTGATAACATCCCTCTTTTATATAATAGATATCCAAATTCTCTTATCTAATTTCTCAATGTCCAAATTCTTTTATCAAATTTCTCTTGATAACATCCCTCTTTTATATAATAGATATCCAAATTCTCTTATCCAATTTCTCATGTCCATATTCTCTTATCCAATTTCTCTTGATAACATCCCTCTTTTATATAATAGATATCCAAATTCTCTTATTCAATTTCTCTTGATAACATCCCTCTCTTATACAATAGATTCTCTCATCTAATTTCTCATGTCCAAATTCTCTTATCCAATTTCTCTTGATGACATCACTCTTTTATATAATAGATATCCAAATTCTATTATCCAATTTCTCATGTCCAAATTCTTTTATCCAATTTCTCTTGGTAACATCCCTCTTTTATATAATTGATATCCAAATTCTCTTGATAACATCCCTCTTTTATATAATCTTAAATGAACCCGTGCCCGCGGGCATGGTTCATTTAAGATTTTTCCCCGCGAAATCTTGTTCCCCCAAATAATTATTTCCATAGCCAAAATTGCGAATATCACCTCATCCTATCTCTTGTCCAAATTCTCTTGTCCAATTTCTCTTGATAACATCCCTCATTTGTAATATAGATATCCCTCAAAATCTCATCTCTTGACCAATTTCTCTTGTCCAAATTCTCTTATCCAATTTCTCTTGATATCATCCCTCTTTTATATAATAGATTCTCTTATCTAATTTCTCATGTCCATATTCTCTTGATAACATCACTCTTTTATATAATACATATCCAAATTCTCTTATCCAATTTCTCATGTCCAAATTTTTTTATCCAATTTCTCTTGATAACATCCCTCTTTTATATAATAGATATCCAAATTCTCTTGATAACATCCCTCTTTTATATAATAGATATCCAAATTCTCTTGATAACATCCCTGTTTTATATAATCTTAAATGAACCCGTGCCCTTCATTTAAGAATTTTCACCGCGAAATCTTGTTCCCCCTAATAATTATTTCCACAGCCAAAATTACGAAAATCACCTCATCCTCTCTATTGTCCAAATTTTCTTATCCAATTTCTCTTGAGAACATCCCTCATTTGTAATATAGATATCCCTCAAAATCTCATCTCTTGACCAATATCTCTTGTCCAAACTCTCTTATCCAATTTCTCTTGATAACATCCCTCATTTATATAATAAATATCCCTCAAAATCTCATCTCTTGTCCAATTTATCTTGTCCAAATTCTATTATACAATTTATCTTGATAACATCCCTCATTTGTATAATAGATATCCCTCAACATCTCATCTCTTGCCCAAATTCTCTTGTCCAAATTCTCTTATCCAAATTCTCTTGATTACATCCTTTTTTTATAATATAGATATCCCTCAAAATCTCATCTCTTGTCCAATTTCTCTTTTCCAAATCCTCTTATCCAATTTCTCTTGATAACATCCCTCATTTATATAATAGTTGTCTAGTTGAGATAGAATTTATGCCACCAATCAGACCCACCGTATAAGAAACGTGTTGGGATTTGACATAAAATATAATTTCAGTCCTAATTGAATTAGATTTTCATTTTAGGTTTTTTTGGGAGTCTTATGTTGACTATAATTATGATCTATCTTTTGATTTGGTTTAAGTGTTTTTAGGTAGTATACATAAGATACCTTACGATGATATTGGTTATGAGTTTTTGCGATTTGTGAGAGTTTAATGTAGGATTTGTGCCAGTTTTTCTTAAGAGAGTTTAAGATATCTTGTGAAAATTTGTTTTAATTAGGGGTGGAATAAAAAATAATAAAATTCTTCTCTTCAATTTTTCGTTATGTCGAAACAAATTGGTATCAAAACAAAGTCTATTTCAATCAGATCATTATGATGGTAACAAAAAACGGCTTCAATGATAAAATATGATATACAGAAGTTCGATGAAAGAAATAACTTTGGTTTGTGGCAAGCAAAAAAGTTCACTATCTTCTCATTTAACAAAGCTTACAAAAGTACTGAATGGAAAACCAGTGAAAGCTACATTGATGGAAGGGGGTTGGATAGAGTTTGATTTGCTGTACGTACTATTCAGTTGAGCTTGGCTTGTCAGATGATGTTTTCTATAAAATTTTGGAGTGTGATTTAATAACAGAATTATGGAAAAGACTTTAAATTCTTTATACGAAAAAGTATTAATAAATCCATTTTTAAAGCAATAGATATATAAATTTTCAATGGAAGAAAGTATGTCAATTAATAAGCATATCACCTCGTTTAATGACTTAATTAATCAATTATTAAATATTGGTGTCAAAAATAAAGAGGATAAATGATTAATTTTGCTAGCTTCTTTATTATTTTCTTTTGAACATCTTGTCACAACTTAATTTATGGGATGGGTGCTATAAAATTAGAGTATACTACTTCTGCACTTCTTTTAAACAAGATGAGAAATAAAACTATTGATTAAGAATCAATGCATTAATTGCTAGATGAAGTTCTGATAGCAAGATGAAAAGAAAGAGAAAAGAGGTAATATTTTACAGGAAGAGATCTTTCAAGTTTAGAATGTTATTTTCAGGGTTTGGGATTTCGGCCTATACCCCTGGGTATCGGTCGTTTCGTTTTGGTCTTAATGGGTAACAAGACAGAAACTAGGGGTTAGTTTCGTTCGATTTTCGGTATCGATCGAAACTGACCCGGCCGAAACTGACCGATACCGTTTAGTATCGGTCGAAAACGGAGGAAGAAGAATGTGTAATTAAATAAACTTATCTAAAAACCCAAAAAAATTTCGTGAATTAATAGGTTGTGAAGAAAGCTATGTTAAAAGAGAGGAGAAAACCCTAGGGGTTTGGCTTGAAAACGATGAAGAATTAGACGAAGAAGAGGCAAAACTAAGAAACAATTGCTGAAAAAAGTAGAAAAAGAAAAAAAGGAAGATGATTAAAAAATTGAACTCACAGCATCGCGTCGTCGCCTCGCCAAACCTGCCTTCCGACTCGCCGCCCTGTCTAACCCGCCTCGTCGCCCCACTGAACCCGCATCCTGCCTCACTGCACTGCATTGATCATCTAGCATGAGGGAGAGAGGCCCGAGTCGATTTTAAGGTGAGGCTGCGTTTTTAAAAGACAAACTTTTAAATAAGTGGTATGTGCGTAGAGTAAAATAGTCGGTGCGCACAGCAAGCAGATTTTTTGTGGTAGCACTGTAAATAAGTGGTATGTGGGCTAAGCAAAACAGTGGGTGTGCAAAGCAACGACCATCTATTTTTTTGGCAAACTTGTAAATAAGTGGTATGTGCGCAAGGTAAAACGATGGGTGTACAAGGCAAGCTTTAGGATTTATTCATTTATATAATATTTTGTATTTAAGTACAAAACTTTAGGTATTTAGTATTTGATATGATTACGAACTCAAATTTAGTTTATCTATTTAGTATTTGATAGTATATGATTAATATTTTAGTTTTTAAGTATTTAATAGTATTTGATAGGTTTAGATTTAAGAATCTCCGAAACCATCACTGTGTGTATATATATTATATACATATTTAAAGTATCTCCGAAACCGAAACCGAAACCCGAAACGAAACTGCCGAAACTAGTGATACAAAAGAAACCGAAACTTGCTTCCGAAACCGCCGAAACGGACGATACGGATACCGAAACATAAATTTTGGGAAGAACGATACCGAGACCAAAACTGAGAACTAAAAACTTGGTTATTTTTGTAAATAAAAATGAAATACAGTAAGGTTATACAGATAGTTGCAAGAGAAGCAAGAGAAGCAGTATGATTTAAAGAAATTGTAAGAAAATCCCATTCCAAAAGCAATGATAGTAGTTGAAGAGATGGATGAAGTCTTATCATTTATATATCATTTATATCTGAAGGTCACTTATCAAGTTCGTGAATTTTGAATTCAGGAACTTCATATCACATGTGTTATAATATGAAGTTATTTGCAACTAATTGATTAATGATAATTAATACTTACAGCAAAAGATGAGTTTTGTAAGGTTATTGTTGTAAAGATAATTAAGATCAATATGTTGAATGGAACCACAAGAACATTATCAGGTGTACATCAGGTATGTATCAGATTTAAAAAAGAACATTATAGTTTGAATGCTTTGAAGTCTAATGGTTGTACGTATTTGATAGGATTGGGGGGGGGGGGGGGGGGGGCAAAATGAGTGGTGTTTCTATAATTTTAGGGCGAGTTGTATTTTTTAATATTGAGGCAGAGTGACATTTCTGTAATTTCAGGATAGTTGCTCAAAACCCTCAAAACCCTAGGCTAGGAATAGTTTGGTAATTACAGGACGATGGCTCATTAGAGAGAATTTATTATAAATAGAAGGGAGGAGATCATGATGAGGATTATGAAAAAAAATTGTGAGAGATTATTCGTATTTATCTAAATTAGTTAGTCCTAGGTTAGTGGGAGAGCGGTCTTACTCTTGAATTGAGGCCAAATCTTGTAGTTTCAAACCCTAAATCAATAAAATTCTTATCTTTTGTCCCAAATCTATCCCCAATTGTATCAGTATTCAACCGAAGGTGGAGTTATCAATGCTAAAAAAAATAATCATGCTGTGATCAAAGGCAAGAGAACATGAACAAACTTGTACATGCTTTAAGCAAAGGCATTGATAGTGGATCAACTAATTTTAGCAATGATGACATGCATTGAATTTGAAGATTTTGCTGGCATTAAGAACCGAAGGAGTTACAGCTTAAGGTAGAGTTGTTAATGGTTCTTTGAAGTCCTATTAACATTGATGATTTGAGTTTGAAACATAGTTCAGGAGTTGATCAAGTTTGATTCAGTCGAATTTAAGTCAAGTTGTGTTTGTTAGGATTTGACTTAGAATATAATTTGAGTCGTAATTGAATTAGATTTTCTTTTTAGGTTTTTTCTTTTGAGAGTATTATGTTAACTAAAATTGTGAATTTTAATTTGATTTTAGGAGTCTTTGGTTAGTATAAATAAGGTGTTGTAAACTAATCTTAGTTATGAGTTTTTGAGATTTGTAAGAGTTTATTATGATATCTGTGAGAGTTTTTTTCCTTAAAATATTTTAAATTCTTGCAAAAATTTGGTTTGGTGAGTGGTGAAATAAAAATAATAAAATTCATGTCCTTCTCTTTTCGTTTTGTTGTAACAAATAGGGTTTTGTGTGTGCGTTCATGACTTTCAATAGGCTCAAGCGGCTATTGTGATTATCCTTTTTAGAGGAACATCTGATTAATGTTAGTATGCAACATTAAAAGAGAAACTTATATAGTAGGATTATGAGATAAAGGAGTTTAGAGTTAGAGAAGAGTATATGCAATCCAAGGCGACACATCATTGATAGTGGTCCAATGAACTAAAATCCCACTACCTAGGGACATCCTTTCATGGTTCTTCAACCAAGCTTTATTCACGCTTTTGTTATATTTGCTAACTTGCTTAGTGATAGGATTTTTCACCAATCTATTTCCAGTTGATAAGATTTACCCACCAATCCACTTCCTTGATTGGATTACCCACGGATCTACTAACCCAAGAGATTGGATTTATCTACCAATCCATTGCTTCAAGTGATTGGATTTTTCACATATAAACTCAAGCAATTGGACTTGTACAAATCTTTCAATTCGAATGCAAAGAGGTTATTCTCAAGAACACAAAACTGAGAACTAAATGAAGCTCAAATACTATCCCAACGCAAAGAACAAACTGCACCATGAGGCTATAAAGATAAAGATTAATAAAGTAATAAGCTTGATGCGGGTGCAATAAGCTTGACACGGGTGCAATCTAGACGATAGGGTGATTCCTAGTAAGCATAATCTAGATGAAGTAAATCAGGGTGATGCAAGTAAGCATAATCTAAATGAAGATTCAGAAACTTGAAGATAAGTATATTCAAAATTCATCTAGAACACTTAAGCTCAAACTCTTTTGAAAGTGGACATGGAATTTGAAATAGCTTTGGCTCTGGTACTTTCTTGTTGTGTGTGTCCAATGCCAAACAAGATCCCATTTATAGGAGAAGAAGGATGCAATGGAGCTGCTCATATACAAGCTCACAAGAGCTAGCGGTCGACCCTCAAGGATGATTTTTTTTTGGGTGAGAGGGGGGGGGGACCTTATTGTTTTGTTCATGGTGGTCGATCAAGGTTGAAAACAAGATTTTGTTTAGGATGCTCAATATACATTGATGGTGTTGTATTAGGTCTTTCAAATATTGATACAATGTTCATGATATGTACGGAATCATCCAATAGTTGAATCTTTGTGAACACAATGTGATCTTCTGTCTAAAACATTTTTAACCTATAATTTTGGAAGTTGGTTCTTATAAGCATGATCATATACAAGCTCACAAGAGCTAGTGGTCGACCCTCAAGTATGATTTTTTTTGGGGAGAGGGGGGGGGGGGGGGGGGGGGGAGGGAGACCTTATTGTTCAGTTCATGGTGGTTGAATCAAGGTTGAAAACAAGATTTTGTTTAGGATGCTCAATATACATTGATTTTGGATGGTTTTGGGTAGCATCGGCCAATATTTGAATAGTATTGTCGATTAGTCATATTAATGGTGTTGTATTGGGTCTTTCAAAATTTCATACAATGTTCATGATATGTACGGAATCATCCAATAGTTGAATCTTTGTGAACACAATGTGATCTTCTGTCTAAAACATTTTTAACCTATAATTTTGGAAGTTGGTTCTCATAGGCATGATCATAGGCTGTGATTGGAATGTTGAGTTGCTTCTCGGAAGCATGATCATTGACTGTGATTAGAATGTTGGATGGCGTACTACATTTTATTAAACAGCCATTTTATTACCAGCTGACTACATTTTATTGAAAGCCCATTTATTGCCAAAGTGATTTAGGTAAGAATTCCCCAAAAAACACAAACATGCAGAACTGGTACTGGGTTGATTGACAATCAGTCATTAACATTTGGCAAGTCTTTTCACTTGTAATTGGCACTTAATCTCGCTTTGTAAATTTTTTTCCAGATATTACGGAAGCTTTGATTTTACTAGGGATGTCCCTAATAAATTCAAGATCTGGTCGTGTTGAGAAGGCCTTGTCTCTGGAGGCCCAGCAAGCAAAGGTATGTACTGGATGTCAATTTTATACAAAAGAACAAATTTGCTTGTCTATCTTTGTGCATGGAATCATTATCATGTGATTGCTTTTGTTTATGCTAATGTCAGCAAGGATTATTTTTGTTTTCTTGATAGAAAGGTCATCAGGGACCTTTGTTAAATTTTTTCATAATTTCTCAGAAACACCTAATATGCATAGCCTATTATGCCAATTATTTTGGATTGTGATACCCATTTTTTTTGGATTATGAAGTGTTCCTTTTGTTTCAGATAAACGAAGTTCGAAAACTTATAGCTCCATTGTCAGATAGGCTGCCAAACTTCTGTACAGATGCTTCGATATCAAGATTTCTACGAGCAAGAAATTGGAATACTGAAAAAGCAAGCAAAATGTTGAAGGAAACTGTGAAGTGGAGATTGGAATACAAACCAGAAACAATTCACTGGGTATGCATCTCCCCCATTCTTACTTGCATTGTGTTAAGGAGAGGAATAAAAATAGAGAACTAGGAACGGGAAAATCAACCACATCTGGAGAATAATTGCAGGATGTTTTTATTGTTGTATTCATGACAACTATATAGAGAGGTTAAATATGACATAAATCAACGAGTTATTTACAATATCTCACTTGTAAAATGATCCACTAAATTCATAATAGTTTATGCTAACCTATTGTTTTGGCGGTAGGAGAGCAATTGTTCAGCAGCTATGTTTACAAAGTCACACTTTATATTATCTAAACTGCATCAATAGATATCTCGAAGAAATTACGAGGAACCACCCTACATCCTTGCTTTGAGTATTTGTTGATTTATTTATATTCCTAATTTCTTCATGGTTTGTTATGTGATATGTGTGTGTGTGTGTCTTTATATATATGGTTCTGATTTGATTATTGAACCACTAGGATGATATTGTTCATGAAGCTGAGAATGGAAATATTTATAGAGCTGATTACTGTGATAAATACGGGAGACCTGTCATTGTTATGAGGCCTGGATCCCAGGTAGTTTTACCAAAATGAAGAATTATGATGTTCGACAGTTTTAGTGTTTTGAGTTTTTCTTTCTAATGGGCTATCACTTTATTGTGCCCTGACTTTGTGATCAGAATACCAGCACGGCGACAAAGCAGATAAGATACTTGGTTTACTGTATGGAAAATGCCATTTTTAATTTGGCCGCTGATCAGGAACAGATGGTGTGGCTTATCGACTTCCAACACTGGACATTGGGAAGTGTGTCAATAAAAGCGAGTCGTGAAACATCTCATGTTCTGCAGGATTACTACCCAGAACGGCTTGGTCTGGCAATCCTCTATAACACCCCTAGGATTTTTGAATCCTTCTGGAAGGTACAACTCGTACAATATATTTTCGTATTTGAAGAACAAATTATGAGATAATTTTCACTTTGATGAAATGGGTCTGATAATATGAATTTCTTATCTTTGATTACTTTCCTTCACATTTAAAATATCCTCTTTGGATTGTATCTATGTCGTTATTCTTCACGGATATTCATGGTGCAGTGGTCCATTCAATGAAATGGGCGAAATGTCATGCTCAAAATCATATATATAAATAAAAGATAGCAGTACGTACAAAAGATGTTGCCTCAACACATCCCTTATATTTATCTTTCTATTAGATCTAATTGCAGCATAACTTTTTTCCATCAAATTACTGCATTGATGAGGAGTGGACACAAGACACAGAACTAGCTAGGGAGGTAGTAACCAACTCGCTGCCAACTTTGTAGTAGAAGACTATGAGATGAAACAGAGGAAACAGAATAAACATAGATGTTTAGAGTTATAAAATAAACATATGGAAAGAATAGAAGATAGTAATTCATGTGCATACTAAAAAGACTAGTATTTCATCCCAATACTACAAATACTAGTATTTTAATCCGCATCCTAAGAAGACTAGTCCAAAAAAGACCAATATCCATTAAACACTCAGACTGGATTGTCCCAAGAACTGGATCATTAGCCTTGCTGTTAGTGTCTTGTTAGAAACATGGGAGGTTGCACAGTTGGATTGCTTTCTTCATCTGGACATGCTTTCTTGACCCATCAACACATGTATGTCCAAGTGTTGATGTGAATCAAAACAATAGTGATTAAAGGAGAGTTTGTTGTACAATGCCCCACAAAATCCACTTGTTTCTCATTCCCTAAATGCACCAAATTATAGCACAAGAATTGTTATCACCCTCTTACCCATAGCAGCTGAAAATAATAGACTTATGATATCTTCACATATTGATGGAGGAGGGCTGATTCCAAGATGAATACCCTGGTTTCTTTACCATTTGTGCATATAATGACGAGGTGATCATGACACTTAATATCAGCTGAGCATATAGTGCATTAAGTATGGCCATGCCATCCCCTTTTAGCTGGTCTATCTTTGGTATGAAGGCACTTCTTAGTTAGGATCAAAGTACAACCTTCACTCTATGAGGTAGGACGGTGCTGCATAAGGCCTTAAGGAATGGATCATTGACTCCATGTTTGTTAATGGAGCAAAAGAACGATGTCACTGTATAGAATCTGATGGAAGTAAGCTTCCAAAGAGTTTCTCTTTTCATCAATTGGTATAAAGTCAGAAATGATCTTCTTAGGTCATCTATTTCCCTTAGACTTCTCTACCCTTTGAGTCTTCTTCCAATAAGATTCCAATTCCATGGGGTTGTTAACATAACTATCATGCGACCTGTTGAAACGAGAATGCGCACCCCCAAAAAAGTATGTACACCCTCACCTCAAGTGTAAGGGTGTCAAAGCAATATATAATCCCGATGAGTTCGGGGTCGAATCCACCGGGAGGTGATGAATCTGGGTACCGACAAATCCTAGGTTGATTTATTAGACTACGGTTTTATTAGTGGAGATGGATTTCGAAGGGAGTCGTAATGATGATGGAAGCGAAATGCGAGGGTGTCACGTCAGCAAAACACGGCCAATCTAATCCACAAAAGATGGCTGTCACTAAAATGATGAATCACTAGGATTTCGGTATCCCAGCTATGATGTAGCGATGCCGATATCTCGGATCACCACTACATCAATCTAGATCCGATGCCAATCTCTTGGATCGCCGTCACTAGATCTAGATTCGACGCTAATTTCTTGGATCGCCTCCTCTAGCATAAAGGGTAGCCCTAGACGGTAGGTTCAACCTAATCCTAGCAATCAATATACTCAAACATGGCAGAAGCGATATAAAATTCAATAGATTTCATTGCAATCATCTCAAGCATGTATAAAAGGTATTTAACAGCGATTCAAGGAAAAATATAAAGAAATAGACGATAAACAAGATATTACTTATCTCAATCAAACCAAAGACATCCAAATCGGCGTACAAATCACCAAGAGGGGTCTAGGGCATGGCCTAGCCTTTAAAATAATCCCCAAGAACAAGAGCGGAGATCGTATTTCGGAACCCCCAAAAGACAGCTACAAAAATAGTTTAAATACTCCCACTCAAACCCTAGCAAAACCCTAAAGAAGACCCCCCAATTTTGTGCACAAACCTAATAAGGGCTGCAACTTAAGTGGTGGACCATAGAGGCCGAGCACAATGTACAGGCTGCCCGAGCACAATTTCTAGCACTGATACGTCAACTTGCAGAAATTTCTTAGGAGTCATCCGACCTCCGTTTCACACGTTCTTGGTGGCGTTGGCACCGCTATGAAGTCTACTATCCATGAAAAATATGAGATAAATACTTTGTCAACTGGAATGATAACAGATCTTCAAAGTGTAGGAGGCTGTCCTGAATTCTACATTTTCTACTACGCTCGGCCGAGCGGCCTTGGTCGCTCGGCCGAGCGGCTTTTAGTCGGCTGAAAGTGCTGCTCTCTAAAGTAGGGAAGCTCGACCGAGCGGCTTGATCTGCTCGGCCCGAGCACTGTACGCTTGGCTGAGCGCTTTGTTGCTCGCTCGAGTTAATTCAACAGAGAGTTTGAAGGCCAAATTTGAGGGGGCTGCTCGACTCGGGCGCTCGGCCGAGTGGCATTGCACTCTGCCGGTCTTCTTTTTCTTGCCCTTCTTTCTTGTTAGCTTAGCCGAGCGGGTAAGACCGCTCGGCCGAGCTGTCTGGCTTAAGACAGATTCTTCGCAACACTTCTCTCTTTTGATCAACTTGGCTCCTTCCCTAACAACTCTAACTCCTCAAATACGACGCCAATGAAGTTCCAGTGTCGTCAATTGTGACATTCTCTGTAAAGCATATCAAATTACTCGAAAATTCCTGAAATCACAATAAAGCCAACAAGAATCAAATAATTCTAGAAACGAGCGAAATATCATAATAAAATGCATTTCAAGCAACCAGTTTGACGTGTAAACATATAGAAAAGATGCGGAATATTATGAAACATCAAAATCCTCCAAGCTTATCTCTTACTCGTCCTCGAGAAAGACGAACAGGATTAAAACTGGGGGTGAAACACACGACAAGGTGAGGAAGGTGGTGAGAGAAGTGATCAAATAATTTCAAAATCATTATATGGTCAAATCAACATAAAGAAATCAGGAACTCATCAACATAAAAGATTTGTCAAATAAGCACAAAATCATGAACACACACCAACAATATGATATTGCACACGACTATAGAGTTTTCATCGTCGTATTAAAGCATAGTACTCAAGAATTGGATGAAGAATAGAAATCTCGCAAAAATTTATGAAATTCACTTTTAGCCTCCTCCTATACTTCATATCATATAGAATATACATAACAATGGTCACACACTTTTCAATCAAGAGTCCTAATTGTAGTGCAGAAATATCATGCATAGCAGGCAATACGAATAGAATGTATCATTACTATACACACCCATATCAACTCATAGAGGTCATCCTGCATCTCAATCTATCATTAAGCATTGGAATTCTTTAACTTTGCCGTTCGTGCACAAAATCCACTCTAATGTCAAGCTTACTCATTTGGTCAAAGAATTCCCCCCAAGCTTGGTTTGGTGTATCACATCCATGGAATTTTTGTGGAAATGGAATTTTGGTTTGGTTTTCCCAAATTAATATGAATGGCTCCAAGGAAATGAAATTTGAATTTTTAGAATTTGAAACTTCTGTCTCTTTTTCTTTTGTTTGTTTTTGTAGGAGGTTTGGAATTGATTTGTATTTGTGAATTTTTGGCTCCTTTTTGCACTTTGGCTTTTTGGTTTCACTTTTGATTTTTGGAGCGATATTTGGAATTGTGGGGATTTTGGATATGTGTGTACACAAAACTAGTTTGGGGAAAAAACCCAATGACATGTAAAGAATAAAAGACATTTGTGGAGAAGGAAATATTGTAACACTCGATTCAGTCATTTTTCAACTTTGTGCACAAACGGTTCAGAAAGATAATTCTTCTTCTCAAATCTATCAGGAGAGGGGGTTATCTAATTATTTCAACAAGTGGTATAGTCCATAGTCCATCTATGCAGTTTCAGAACAAGCATGCAAATAGCATTATGAATAAGACATCAAGGCATTACTTCAGTTATTGAACTAACGATGCATGAATACTTGGTGTGTTTCCATTGAAAGCATACTAAAAATGCTACTCCATGAATTCAGTTTCATAAAGCTTCATTCATTCAGAATTTTGAGATATCAAAAGAATTTTTTAGAGTACTAAAAATATGAATCATATGAAAAACTCACAAGTAGTGGCAAGAAAGTTTTTTTTAAAATTGGTGTGAAACATGCAAAACATTGTGCACTCCCACAAGCTGAACAACACACTGTCCTCAATGTGTTTGGATATGAAAAAGAGGGGGCAATGACAAAAATGGGAGATACACATCAAAATATCTCACTCTCCCCAAGCTATTTCAGAAGATGCCTTGGTGTGGACAGATGAGCACAAAAATTGGGGAGGGGAGCAGAGCAAAAACAAGGATCACAATTAGGGTGGGCAATCATCACAAATAGAGGGTTGGGTGTAAAAGATTTTTGTTGCCATCATTAAGGGTGAATTTATTTAAACTAACTAATCAAGCAAATCTATACGGTCATCTCGCTGTCGAGAGGGTTCGTGTATATTTAAATCAATTAAATTCTATATTACTAGATTAGAATACACCTGGATCAAACGGCAGATCCAGTATCTTTAGCGGTGCATCCACCTGTCCTATCAGTACCTTTCGTGGCTCTGCCAGTTGTGTATCTCCACGGGTTCCATCAGATTCCAGTAGTGCGGCTCTCAGCATCTCCCCAAGGACTCCACCTATACCCGGCAAGAAATAAGCTGCAAAAATCTCATGTGAGAGGTTTATCCCCGAAATATAAGTATCCCATAGAGGGTTATCGACATAAATATTTAACATTAAAAACGGTCGACAACACTTCCCTGGAAATAAATCTTTACTTTCAAGCTCCATGCGGGCTCTCTCCCTGGTGTCTTCTCCAAGCTCCTTAGGCGACTCCTCGTGGTACTCATCAAGCCCTTCAAGCAGGGACACGTCCAAGCATACCTCCGGTCCTTAATCGCATGTGTGCTGCAATAGGTACGTCGTGTCAAAAAGATCTGAATCAAAATAAAAATCAAATGGAATACAAGATTCAGAAATGGAGTGGGTTAAAAGATCTTCCTGAGTGGGATCAGTAAACTATGGTGGATGGTCCTCGGCCGTAGTACATAGTGGAGGTGGCTGCGAAAGCTCAATTGAAGGTGGGCAATACTCGGGCTCCATGTGAATATCTGTATCATCGTCCCGAATAGCGTCAACGGTCTGCTCCGGCTTCGTAGCACGGCCTCCTCAACAATATCCTCTGGTGCTGCATGCTGCTCTAACTCATATGGCTACTGGGGGGAGTGACGACGACACACTGGCTCTGAAGCGACACCTCCTAAGTGTCTCATTGCAGTTGTCTCATCAGAGTTAGCTGCATTATTGCCCGCTGCCGTTGTCTTTTCTTTGGCGGTAATATGGAAATGAAGAGTATCTCCCCCAAGCTGAACGTGAACGTCCGCAATAATACCTGCAGCAGACATGATTCATGATAAAATTTATAACTTCTTGTTTAAATGGCTCACCTGCCGCGACGACTAATGAACCAGTAGAGCGAGCCGTGCCTAACATGCGTCCCAAAGCTGCTGCCAAATATAAATCGTTGAACGTAGTTACCTTCAGTCTTCTCAAGAGTTCCACATCCCTTAGTGAAGAAATGGAATAGCTTTGAGTCATCAAACCCATGTCCTGGCGCATTTTTCAATACATTTTCAAACTTCTCCAAGGCTCGCCGGAAAGATTCTCCATTAGTCTAATTGAACATGGCGATCATCGCTTGGTCTAGAAAAGGTTTTATCCTGTCCACTTTCACTCCAAATGGGGGTGCCATTATTGCACCAAACGCACCCGATCAAACAAAGATAAATAACTTGGAAAAGAACTTCAGTGGCACAAGAAAGAAATAAAGATGATAATAGTGTTGTGGTGGGGTAAAAATCTTTTTTTTTTAAATTTTTGTTTATTTGTTTATTTATTTTCATAATCTAAACCTAATTGTGATAACCGGACTCAAACTAAACTACCTCCCCGGTAATGGTGCCATTTTGTTGACACAAGAATACGCACCCCCAAAAAGGTATGCACACCATCACCCCCAAGTTTAAGGGTGTCAAAGCAATATAATCCTGACGAGTTCGGGTCGAATCCACATGGAGGTGGTGAATCTTAGTACCAGCGTATCTTAGGCTAGTTTATTAGACTACATTTTTATTAGTGGAGATGTATTTTGAAGAGAGTCGTAGTTGTGATGGAAGCAAAATGCGAGGCTGTCACGTCAGCAAAACACGACCTATATACTCCACAAAAGATGACTGTCACTAAAATGATGAATCACTAGGATGTCGGTATCCCCAGCTACGATGTATCGATGCCGATATCTCGGATCACCACTACATCAATCTAGATCTGACGCCAATCTCTTGGATCGCCGTCGCTAGATCTAGATTCGGCGCCAATTTCTTGGATCACCTCCTCTAGCATAAAGAGTAGCCCTAGACGGTAAGTTCAACCTAATACTAGCAATTAATATACTCAAACATGGCAGAAGCGATATAAAATTCAATAGATTTCATTGCAATCATCTCAAGCATGTATAAAATGCATTTAATAGCGATTCAAGGAAAAATATAAAGAAATAGACGATAAACAAGATATTACTTAGCTCAATCAAACCAAAGACGTCCAAATCCGCATACAAATCACCAAGAGGGGGCCTAGGGCATGTTCTAGCCTCTAAAATAATCCCCAAGAACAAGAGAGGAGATTGTATTTCGGAGCTTCCAAAAGACGGCTACAAAAATAGATTAAATACTCCCACTCAAACCCTAGCAAAACAATAAAGAACCCCAATTTTGTGCCCAAACCCAATACTGGCTGTAACTTAAGTGGTGGGCCCCAGACAGCTCGTCCGAGCACATTGTACAGGCTGCTCGAGCACATTTTGCAGCACTGATACATCAACTTGCAGAAATTCCCTGGGACTCATCCGACCTCCATTTTGCGTGTTCTTGGCAGCGTTGGAACTGTCATGAGTCTACTATATATGAAAAATATGAGAAAAATACTGATGAGATTACTACGTATTAGCAAAGAAGACGCAAGACGAGATCAGCGGAGCAAAATTAGTCACCGGATAATTTTGGAAGGTTTTGGGCAGATTTAGTAATTTCAATTTTTGGAAAGATTTGGGCTGATTTAGTAGTTTTCCTTTTATGACCAGATCTGTCTCTATAAATGTTTAAGGCAGCCGTCAATTGTTTTCAGGCAACTTTTAAGTGAAACCCTAGTTTTAGAGTGATAGTTCTTAGTGTTGGAAACATAAAGGTTTTTTCCTATGAAGTTTTTGATGATACAATCATTATATATATGTGTGTATACTAACTCTTTGGATGCAGATTATCATGCTTAACTGCTTCACATATGACAATCGTCAAAGTTACTTTGCAAGCTAAAGCATTAAAATGCTAGATGAAGCTTAAGCAATGAACTCTTATATCTTGAAAAAGATGATGTAATTGTACTTTTATTCTTGCATAACTTTAGATTGTTAAAGCCTTGCTAATACTCTATCTTAGTTCTTTATGACTCGGACTCAAAATCCAAACTTCAGAAAAGTAGCAGACCAGCACTTTCCCCTAGTCGACTAATACAGTTTTTTTATTTTATTAAGAAAAACAAAATAATTTTTGGTCAAAATATATTTTCCAATCTTAAAGATCAATTTCTGAAATTTTCTCAAAATTTTGTTCCAAGCCGACTAATAGATTTTTCCGGTCTACCAGACAGTTATACCGTTAGTTATTATAACCGATTTCTATTAAATAATTTTCTAATTATTTAATGGCAATTATAAACTACCTTCCAACGTTCATATTGTCAGTTTCTAGCCGTTTTTGGCAGTTATGGAAGTTTATATCCGTTCCCCTTCAAAGGACACTTCAATAACCATTTTTGGTCTAGCAGACTAGTTAGTCGACTAATACTTTTGACTAGTCGACTAATTTTTGGAAAACAGCTCAGAATTTTTTGAAAATTTAGGCAGTTGTCCATCGTTCGAAAACTAACTTTTTGGACTATAAATAGACCTCCAGACCCCTGCCTCTCTCTATAAACACCCGAAAACTCTCTCACTTTCTCTTTTCTTAAGGTTTTCTTTCTCTCTCTAGAAAGAGTGTGATTTTCAGATTTCCATAGGGGAACATCTGCAGAAATTCTGTCTCTTTAGGAAGTCCAATTTCCAAGAGTGTTCTACCACAATTCGTATCTTGAACCTTGGAGATTCTATCAACCTTGCGCTATAATTCCGATATTATCAAGGCTATATGTGATATTGTTTCATACTTTTTCTTTATTTTATTTGGTGAATCTCTTGTTGAAGAGGTTGTACAAATTTGCAACACGAGGAGTGTTGGCATCTTTGTATGTTCATTACTTACTGGGAGCAAGTGTTTTAGTGGATTGAAATCTCTACGGGATAGAGGATTGGATGTAGGATCACAAGGATCCGAATCAGGATAAATCTCTGTGTTTGCATTTGGAATATTCTGGATTGTGTTCATTTATTCCCGCACTCTTATTGCAATTTTTTATTAACTTTTAATTTTGCAATATCGTCGTGATTTACACTATTAACCCCCAAGTGTATTTGGTGTGCCAGGAGATCCAACACTTAGATCTAGCGAGAGTTAGTAGTTGTTAGTCGTAGATCTATTGTGGAGAGTCGGCTCCCTCTCGAAAGGGGTCGTTCATCTTGTATTTTCGTTGATTCCAATAAAAATCCCAAATTTCAGCCCCAAATCCTATCAAATTGGTATCAAAGCATAGATCAGACATGGCGGAAACGGGAACAAGTTCCAAGGTGGAGGATCTAGAGAAGAAGATGGGGGAGATTGACACCAAGATCAACGCCAAGGATGAGAAGGTTGATGCCATGGACAAGAAAATCAACTCAGTCAAGGGGGATGTCTCAGCTCTCACGGCAATGTTGAAGGCGTGGATAGAGAACCAAGGCAACCTTCGTCGCGAAGAAGACGAGTCCAAAAATGGTAACTTTGCTGCCCATTCTTCAGATCTAGGGCCAAAGGAATCATCTTTGGACAACGGGAAGAACAAGATCGTGATCACAGGTGAGGAGACAATCGGGGAAGACGGCGAAGATCGTGAGGGAGTAGATCCGGACGGAACGAAGCGCTGAGAGAAGACCGTCGGAACTCTAGCACTCATCGAAGGGCCCGGCGGCCCCAAGGTTGGGAGATCGTGAGGGAGTAGATCCGGACGGAACGAAGCGTCGAGAGAAGACTGTCAGAACTCTAGCACTAATCGGAGGGCCCGGCGGCCCCTCTGCAATTACCACGCAGCCCCAGGACCCAACCTGTGGGCCGCGCGGACCCCTATGATCATCCTGGGGCCCGCGTGGATGGACCATCCTGGGGCCGCGTGGACCCCCAGATGACTCCTAGGGGCCGCACGACCCACAGGGTGGTTCGCACGACCCACAGGGTGGTTCGCACGACCCCCCAGGGGGCTCCTTGGGGGTGCAGCAGCCCCTAGGGCATGATAGGGGGTTGCTACTGCCTCCATGGGGCGGTTCTGGAGTTCAACATCCTCCGGGGGCTGGTTCGGTTGTTCATCAAGGCCCGACGCATCCTCATATCGCAACCGAGCACACAGGGGATCATCGTCAAAGACCATGGACGCTTGCGAACCGCTCAGGAGGAGAGTGGCCTACAGTGGGAGACCGACAATAAGGAGGAGTACATGGCGGCCCTTGGGGTAACCCTTGGGAGCATCGAGGCCCAGTTGGAGATGATGGAGGTTGGGAGATTGGCGGCGCAGGAGGATTGTGGGATGAAGGGAGAGCCCAACGAAACGCGCATCACCAGTTCCATTTTGGTCTGCCAAGAGGGATGGCGAATTAGGGAAACTTGGGGTTGGAGAACATGGTCAGGAAGTTGAAGATGCATGTTTTCGATGGAGAAGACCAGTATGTTTGGATCTACAGGGCGGGGAGGTATTTCCAAGTGAATGAGTTGACGGAGCCTGAGAAGTTGCAAGCGGCAGGACTCTGGTTAGAGGGGAAGGCCATTGCATGGTACTAATGGAAGCAACAGTGGCGGCAGGTCAGATCGTGGGAGGAGTTCAAGGAATGCTTACTGGATCGTTTTCAAGATACCCATGGTGGTGACTTGTACAAGCAGCTCTTGGCTTTGCAGCAGGGTGGTACCGTGAAGGACTATATAGAGCGATTTGAAGCACTCGGTGGCCAGGGATTCCGGAGGCGGCCTTGATGGGGAGTTTCATGAAGGGGCTTAAGCCCAACATTCGGGCTGAGCTACTTATGCAGCGGCCGATGGGGTTGATGGATGTTATGGAGATGGCACAGATGTCGGAGGATAAGAACACAACTGAGAGGCGTGCGAGAGGAGGATGGAGCGGGGCTACTTTTCACATCCTAGACCAGGCGGGTGGGCAGAAGCCAACATCAGTAGGACAGACTGGAGGGCTTCAAACGAGCAAGGAGAAGGGTAACGTCTCACAGCCTAGTGGGCCTTTTCGGAGGATGACGGAGACGGAGTGGGCGAATAAGAAAGCAAAGGGGTTGTGTTTCCGATGTGATGAGAAATACGGCCTGGGTCATAGATGTCGGGAGCGGACCTACAGGTACTCTTGGTACATAAGGATGGAGAGGCTGATGTTGAGGAGGACGTTAAGCAGTTCTTGGAGGAGGCTAAGGTGGAACAGGAGCCCACGCATTTGGATGTAGCAGAGGTATCACTCAACTCTGTAGTGAGGTTCACACCGATCCACACTATGAAGTTGATCGGGGAGATATCGGAGCAGATCGTGACAGTGCTGATTGATAGTGGGGCCACTCACAACTTCATTTTCAACCGAGTTGTGGAGCAGCACGGGTAGGAGTTGATAGATACAAGTAGCTTTGGGGTGATGATGGGTACTGGCCAGGTAGGGCGTGGGAGAGGAATATGCCGGGGCGTGGTGCCGACCCTCTAAGGGATCAGAATTATGTAGGATTTTTTGCCGTTGGATCTGGGAAGCACGGACGTTATTTTGGGGATGATGTGGCTGAGAGTCCTGGGGAGACCAGGATAACTGGAAGTTGCTGCGGATCGAGTACCAGGATGGAGGCAAGTTGGTGACGCTTCAGTGGGATCCGTGCTTGTGTCGTTCACGGGTTTCCCTAAAGATGATGGCCAGAACCTTGCAGGCAGAGGGAGGAGGATTCTTGGTAGAGCTGCATGGTTTAGTAGTGGAGACAGCTGGCCAGGAGGCAAACATACCGGAACAGATACGTCAAGTGCTGGACCAATTTGGGGAGGTTTTTAGGAACCTTGTTGACTTCCACCCCCATGAGACCACGAGCACTCCATAGTGCTCAAGGAGGGTTTTGCACCGATCAGTGTGCGTCCGTATCACTACCCTCAGATTCAGAAGGGGAGATTGAGAAGATCGTAGACGAGATGATACATGTAGGAGTGATCCAGCCCAGCACTAGCCTTTTCTCCAGTACGATACTGCTCGTGAAGAAGGATGTAAGCTGAAGGTTTTGTGTAGACTATCGGGCATTGAATAAGGAAACTGTAACAAACAAGTTTCATATTCCAGTGATCGATGTGTTGCTAGACGAGTTGCATGTGGCCACGATATTTTCGAAGATCGATATGAAGTCAGGCTACCATCAGATCCGAATGAGGAGAAAGATGTGGAGAAGACGATCTTCAGGACCCATGAAGGCCATTATGAGTTTTTGGTTATGCCCTTTGGGTTGACCAACGCCCCAGATACATTCCAGACCTTGATGAACAAGGTGTTCAGGCCTTACTTGCGGAGGTTCGTGCTCATCTTCTTTGACGATATACTAGTGTACAGTCAAACCAGGGAGGCGCACGTGGAGCACCTAACGATAGTGCTGCAGGAGTTACAGCATCATCAGCTTTTCGCCAACAGGAAGAAATGTTTGTTTGGAGCGTGGAGTACCTGGGCCATATAGTCTCCGCTGATTGTATAGAGGCAGAGAGTTCGAAGATAGTAGCGATGGTGGAGTGGCCGCGCCCTACCACATTACGGCGGTTGCGAGGATTTTTAGGCTTGACGGGCTATTACAGGAAGTTCGTCAAGCACTACAGCACCATTGCTTAGCCGTTGACAGAGCAGCTGAAGGACAATTTCCACGGGGGGAGGAAACCACTGCTGCATTTGAGGCCCTGAAGAGGGCTACGATGAGCGTACCTTTGTTGGCACTTCCGGATTTTAGCAGGCCATTTGTGGTGGAGTCCGACGCGTCTGGATATGGGCTGGGAGCGATTCTAATGCAGGACCAGAGGCCAGTTGCGTACTTCAGCCATGTGTTATCATCTAGAGCACAGCTTAAGTCCGTATATGAGCGCGAGCCGATGGCCATAGTCTTCACAGTTCAAAAATGGAGGCCATACTTATTGGGCCGACCCTTTTCGGTGCAGACTGATCAGAGGAGCCTCAAGTATTTGCTGGAGCAGCGAATGGTTACTGAGGAATACCAGAAGTGGCTAATGAAGCTTATGTGGTACAAGTTCGAAATCAAATACAGGTCGGGATTGGAGAACAAGGCAGCTGATGCCTTGTCGAGGAGGGAGGTAGACTCAGTTGGCGGCTTTGTCATTGCCGGTACCGTTAGATTTGGAGACACTGTCGAAAGAAATTTCAGAGGATGAAAAGTTGGGCAAGATTAGGGCGGCATTACTTTAGGATCCTGCAGCACATCCGGGATACACGATGGATGGACAACGCTTGTTGCATAAGGGTCGTCTGGTCTTACCAAGGAGCTCGACTCACATTTCAATACTACTACAGGAGTTCCATGGGAGTGCAGTGGGGGAGGGGGGAACATTTGGGTGTCCTCAAGACTTACCAGCGCTTGAGCAGGGAAGTCTATTGGGAGAGGATGAAGAAGGACGTGGCAGCATGGGTCGCCAAGTGTGACGTTCTCAAGCAATGTGGATTTTATAAGCATTCCATTAGTTATATATCAATGTTCCAACAAAAATACTTGTATGCATCAAAAACCTCAGGTTCGGCCGGGTAAATGCATTAAAAGGGACAAATTTTAGAGGATGGTGCGGCTACAGTTGGCGTGGAACTCGCTTTAGGAAAAAACGTATTAGTAGCTTACATGCCATGGGAAGGTTACAATTCTGAAGTCGCAGTACTAATTAGCAAACGTCTGGTATATGAAGATATTTATACTTCTTTTCACATACGGAAATATGAAATTCAGACTCATGCGACAAGCCAAGGTCCCAAAAGAATCACGTAAAAAGGCATATCGAAAATTCGCGTGGCTGAAGCTGAAGCAGCTACTTTTGAAGTAACAGAAAGAAAAGCAACGGCTGGAGTGGGAGAGTCAGAGTCGAAAAGAGGATTCCTCATTTCTTTCTCATTCAAAACCGTGCATGAGACTTTCATATTGCACGACTCCTAAGTGATAAAAGACAGCGTCACAAGTATATGGCAGCAGTGCTGGAAGGGTTGTTACAGCCACTCTCGTTGCCAGACCGGGTTTGGGAGGTCACCATGGACTTCATCAATGGACTGCCGAAATAGGAGGGGTACACAGTGATCATGGTGGTGGTTGATAGGCTGAGCAAGTACGCACATTTCGTGGCGTTGAGGCATCCGTACTCGGCAGTGGCAGTAGCTGCCTCATTCATCAGGGAGGTGGTCCGACTGCATGGGATACTGGAGGCGATCATTATAGACATGGACCAGGTTTTTCTCAGCCACTTTTGGAAAGCTTTTCAAGATGCAGTGGACAAAGCTGAAGCGGAGCACACCGTACCATCCACAAACTGATGGCCAGACGGAGGTCGTCAATAGGAGTATCGAGACATATCTCCGTTGTTTCGTATTGGACGCGCCGAAGCAGTGGGCCAAGTAGTTGGCATGGGCCGAGTATTGGTACAATACTTTGTTCCATACGGCAGCTCAGACCACTCCTTTCAGGGTGTTGTACGTGAGAGATCCCTCGCATTTTCTACATTACGGTCGGGGTTACACACTAGTCTCTCAGGTGGAGCAGCTGTTAGAAGAGAGGGACCAGATGCTTCAGGAGTTGAAACATCATTTGTTGCGGGCGCAACAGCTGATGAAGGCCCAAGCTGACGGGCACAGGCGGGACATTTAGTCTACAGAGGGTGACATGGTGTACTTAAAGCTCCGCCCGCACAGGCAGAAATCATTGGTTCACAGGAGGAACGAGAAGCTGTCTCCTCGTTACTTTGGCCCTTACGAGGTGGAGGCGCGCATTGGGCATGTGGCTTATCGGCTGAGATTACCACCAGATTCAGCGATCCACCCGGTATTTCATGTTTTCCAGCTGAGGCGTGCCATCGGAGACCGCACACTGTCTCCCTCACCACCACCGACGCTGACAGCTGATATGGAGGTGCTTTTGGAGCTGTCGGAGGTGATAGGAGTTCGCCAGGGGCAGACATGGGAGTGCGAAGTTCTGGTTAGGTGGTCGGGCCTATCAGACCATGAAGCGACATGAAGCCTTATGATGTCATTAAGTAAAGATTTCCTTATTTTCACATTGAGGACAAGGTGATTCTTTTGGGGGATAGTAATGATGAGATTATTACGTATCGACGGAGAAGACGCAAGGCGAGATCAGCGGAGAAAAATTAGTCACCAGACAATTTTGGAAGGTTTTGGGCAGGTTTTGGGCAGATTTAGTAATTCCATTTTTGGAAAGATTTGGGCTGATTTAGTAGATTTCCTTTTATGACCAGATCTGCTCTTATAAATGTTTAGGGTAGCCGTCAATTGTTTTCAGGCAACTTTTAAGTGATAAACCCTAGTTTTAGAGTGATAGTTTTTAGATCTAGCGAGAGTTAGTAGTTGTTAGTCATAGATCTATTGTAGAGAGCCGGCTCCCTCTCGAAAGGGGTCGTTTATCTTGTATTTTCGTTGATTCTAATAAAAATCCCTTTCAGCCCTAAATCCTGTCAACTGGAATGATAGCAAATCTTCAAAGTGTAAGAGGCGGTCCTGAATTTTGCAGTTTCTACTGCGCTCGGGCGAGCGGCCTTGGTCGCTCGGCCGAGTGGCTCTTGGTTGGCTGAAAGTGTTGCTCTGGAAAGTAGGGGAGCTCGGCCGAGCGTTTTGATAAGCTCAAACCGAGCACTGTACGCTCGGCCGAGCGCATTGTTGCTTACCCGAGTTAATTCAACAGAGAGTTTGAAGGCCAAAATGAGGGTGCTGCTCGGCCCGAGCGCTCGGCCGAGCGGCATTACACTGCCAATCTTCTTTTTCTTGCCCTTCTCTCTTATGTACCCACTCGGCCGAGCTGTTTGGGCCAGACAGCTTCTTGGCAGCTCCTCTCTTTTGATCAACTTGGCTCCTTCCCTAACAACTCCAACTCCTCAAATACGACGCCGATGAAATTCCGGTGTCGTCGATTGCGACATTCTCTGCAAAGCGTCCCAAATTACTCGAAAATTCCTGAAATCACAATAAAGTCAACAAAAATCAAATAATTCCAGAAACGAGCGAAATATTAAAATAAAATGCATTTCAAGCAACCATTTTGATTGCTTTTGACGTGTAAACATATAGAAAACATGTGTAATATTATGATACATCAAGATCTAACAGGATAGATATGGGAAAATGCTAGACTAAAACTTCAGAATGAGAGTTTTTCAAGGGGGGATAACATCAACTCATGAGCCCAAGCAGAATCTAACAGAAGGTCACTTGGGTTTAAGAATTGAATTAACAAGTAGAGAATTGGAAGATGAAGGATTGAGAAGATAGATGGATCATGGGTCTGTTCGGGGAGTAAATAGATTTAAATACTCTTCCTACAAAGACTCCTTGTCTAAACGCTTCCACATCCACTTTAAGACACTTTGGCTTTATTAAAATTATCAACATTAACTTCCAACCTCCAATCCTTTTTACTCAGATAATATGTGGTCCAATTGATCAAGTGCTTGAAAGGACTGATATCATGTCTTCTTCCCCATATAAAATTGCTTTTGAAATAGTTAATCACTTAATCTTAGCAATGATCTAAGATGAAAGTTTGAAGAAAAAACAGTGGTAAAGAGGTAAAGCTGACAGAATAGAATTAACAAGTGTCAGCCTAGTGCCAACTTCTTATTAAATTTATCCAGAAGAGTTTGCCAATATTTTTGTTTAGTTTGCCTATCTTAAGAGGAAGATCAAGATAGGTAAGTGGAAGAGAGGCTTGAGGACAATTATGCATAGAGACAAACATACTAGCCTTGAAAGCTCTTCTACCAAAAAAATATATAAGTGAGCTTTTGCAGTAATATATACTCAAACTAGCCACATTATCAAAGAGAAGAATAAGCTTAAGAATTGATATATCCTTTGTTTTGGCTCTAACAAACCGCGGAAATGGCATTAACAAGTTGCAATCCTAATCGTATTAAGAAGTCCTTCTAAGGTTAAGATTGTCAAGATAACCAAAGTTAAGCATTATGCATCAGTTTTGAAAGGACATATATGATGGGACTATTTCTAGATTATACTATGCAAAACCATGCTATTAATCTAGATACATGTCAGATCTACAGAAAAATAAACTGAAGTTTTTGCGAAAGCATACCTGAGTCCATAGGAACCGAAATCGAAGATCCGTGTGGTTGGCCTTCCAGATCAACACGAATCCCCGTGAGAAATCCTTTGGCTTTCTCTGGCTCTAATCTGTCGACGGGAAGCAGAAAAAATGGCTCTACATTCGTGCGATCTGGGGACCATGACCAAGTATATATAGGCAAAGCTTAATGCCTATTGGGTTTCGGGTTCAGCCCATCATTAAACCAGATAACCCATAGTCTCTACATTTTAAAGGTCCACACCCTAAACGATACATTAAAGCCCACTTAATTAATTAGATCACTTTATTAGGCTTAACTTAATTTGACAGCATGCATACATAATTATTTAACATATAAGCCCAACGTTGGATTGACGATCGAACAATCTCCCACTTGGGATATATGTCAAACCTTATAATTATGTTATGCATACAAAATTGAATGCGTACTGAATATGTTGTCATAACTGGAATGTATCTAAACCAATTCGGTCCATCAATTATTTTAACATAGGTTCAAAGTGGCCTTTATCACATTTAACGTAACTCGACCCATCAATGGTCACATAAGCTAAAATAACTGAATGACATGAATTGTGATGTGGATGTGTAGCATGGAAATTTCACGTATTGTGGTCTTAACATGCCTATTTTCAACTGATCCTTCCTTAAACTTTAGTGAGATCAAACCGTAGCAGAATCAGAGTGTAACCAAAGCCAAAAATTTATTTCTGCAGAAAATAACCTTAAACTGAAAACTGAAATTGTTTATATTACATGAGCAGCCAAAAGAACAAACTCCCACTAGAACTGAGTACCGTTAACTGATATGACACCCATAAGAGCGAAGCTCTCATGAAACCTTTTGGGTGACAATCCCTTAGTAAGTGGATCCACAACCATATAGTTTGTTCTGTTGTGCTCTATAGACACCGTTCACTCTGAACTCTTTAATCAACAACCAGAAACTTGATCTTTGAAAACCTTAACTTTGTCAAGTTCATGTTGGAATAAAACTACAGACTTATTGTCACAAAATAAACTGTGGGGGTTTAGATACAATCCATGATTTGCAGCCATGTGACAAGATTATGCAGTAATGTTCCATGATTGAATGTCACACAACTTGATATGGAATCTGCAGCCATGTTAGAAGAGGCTATAAAAGAGACCATTTAGCCCTCTTCTAGTAGATGACACTTTATAACACATATTTCATACTTCTTTGCATCCAATAAAAATCAGAGTCATTATACCAAATGATATCAAACTTTTTTGACCTGATTCATGAGCATGCATCCTTTTGTTCTCGATAAGTACCGGAAGACCTATTCGGCTGCTATCAAATAGTCTACTCCTGAATTTAAAAATTTTGCCCAGCATACCTGTAATGTTCACAATAACCAATTGCGTACAAACTTGAGCATGCATCAGACTCTCTACTGTCGAATCATACGGAATCTTTTGCATTTCATGCCTTTCAAAGTCACCTTTAAGGCACTGATTGAGACTAAACCGGTCTCCCTTAGATACATGGGCATCCCTGGTTTATAATTTTGCATGCCATATCTTTGAAGAAAACTTTTTGATGTAGGCCTTTTGTGATAATCAAAGAATACCCCGAGAACGATCTTGGTGTATTTTGATCCCTAATACAAAAGATGCATTACCAAGATCTTTCACCTCAAAGTTTCTGTTAGAAAAATCTTGGTTTCATGCAATGAGCCTATATCATTACTGGCAAGCAATATGACATCGACATATAAAACTAGAATAGAAACCTTACTCTCACAAAACTTATGGTATATACATTCATCAACCAAATTCAGCTCAAAAAATGAACGTGATGAGTATTAGACGAAACATGAAATACGATTATCGAGAGTGAAATGCGTCATTAATGCCATTGTTATCCTGAAAGAGTCTTTCAAAAATAGAAAGTCTCTTTATCTTTAATGCCTTACTTATGTATAAAGTCTTTTCTGACAAGACATGTCTTATATCTTTCCGCATTGCCTTTTGAATCCCCCTTAATTATAAAAATCCATTTACAACCAATGTGTTTCATTTCATACCTTATTGTAATGAGACAAGATTCTGAATGTTATTGTCCTTCATAGGCTTAATTTCATTACTTAAGGCGTTAGTCCACTTTAGAGAGTTAGAGCTTCTCCTCTCTCTCTCTAATGGATATGCTTCATGGCATAAGTTCTTGAGGTGATAGAGTTTGTTCTTCTTGAACAATTTCATAAGCAGGAGGGTTTCTGATATTGTCTTGATTTATTGTGTTTTCAACAAGGTTAGGAATGAAATCCTAATCAATGCCAATAACATCTGTGGGAATATCAACGTATTCCTCTCCAAAAGACAATGTCATTAACTGTCTTTTCAAAGACAATATCCTTAACTGTATCTCCCCCCACAAACTCGGCATTCTCAAAGAACTGGGCATTTCTATGTATCAGATATTTACTTAGTTGTGGGACTTAAAAATGTATAATATGGATCCTTTTCTAAAGTATTCAACAGAGTAGCAAATCACTATCCTTTTGTCCAGTTTCCACTCTTTAGGCTTGTGAGGCCTTACCTTAGCTGGACATCTCAAACATGCAAGTGATTTTGTTACTTTAGTTGAAACTCTGTAAAGAATGTAAGCCGCAATCTTGAGTTTATGAATGAGATATACATAGCCATGTCTGAAAATTCATCTACGAACTTCATTAAATATTGTTGACCACTCTAAGCAACTGTATAGGATGACCCACAAATATTTTCAACTTAAAAGTTCTAAGATGCCCAAAATCTTATTGGCTTCATAATCTCCTTTATTGGTTTGTTTGTCCTTTATCTGTTTATTACAAGCTTCAAGGTCTGTGGAATCTAAGGGATTGAGAATTTCATTTTGACATAAGTTCCTCTGTTTCTCCATTCGGAGATATATTCTAACTCTTAATGTCTAATGTAACTGGATTCTCATTTGTTAATTTTAACTTTTTACTTCGTGTACTCAAATGCATGTAATACTTAAATGAAGCAGCAAAATTATTATAAATTAATAAAGAACTAGAACCAACTCATTTTGAATCATAAGACAAACCAAATTTTCCATCTTCAAAATGAACAATGATGACTAAATTTGTCCAAAATAGAAATAGAAACCAAATTCCGTTTTTGAAAACAGTACATCAAATGTCTCATCAAAATCCAAATACAATCTAGTCTTTAATAATCTTAAATTTTAATTGCTTCAATTTGAACCATTTTACCATCACCTACAAGGATGTATCTTTTACCATCATTTTTTGGCATCTTAGGCAACCATGTATAGACACACTCATGTGAGTGGTTGTATCAAGATCTTTCCATCATGTGTCTATAAGTACCAAAGTTGAATTAACTTTAGAAAAAACCAAAATTAAGCAGCATACCTTTCTTATCTTTAGAGGTAGAGATGATATGAGCACTTTTTGTCTTTCTTGCTCAAGCATTTTCTCTTCCTAAACACAGTGCGAGATGAGTTCATTCAGAGACCAAGTCTCTTTCTGGCAATTGTAGCTCACCTTGAACCGGCTAAACTCATTAGGAAGAGATATCATAACTAAATACACTAACAAGTTTTCAGAGAGTTCAAAATTAAATGCTTTCAACTTAGTAGCAAGGTGAGACATTTTCATAATGTGCTCCCTGATGTTCCCATTACCCTTGTACCTCATTGAAATTAGATTTACCAAGAGTGCACCAATTTCACCCTTTTTATTCTTGACAAATCTTTTTTCAATATTGGAAATGAACCATTTAGCTGTAGTAACTTTATCGGACATTGTGCCCCTGAATGCTTCTGGAATGGCCTTCTTCATAATCATAATGCACATGCGATTTGATCTCACACCTTTCCAACTCCATCTTTTCCTTAGAGATACTCTTTTCTGTAAGAGGTGGGGGAGAGTCAGTTCTTATCACCAGGTCAAGGTCCATGACCCTAAGAACTATAAACAAGTTCTCCTTCCATGACTTGAAGTTGAGCCATTTAGAACTGGAATGGAATTGATGCTGGCAGTAATATTTTCAGGAGTTAAAGCTGAAAAGACAACAAATATACCACAAGCTCACATAAGTAAACCGAAAAGCTACAATAAATTCAAATTTAAATGCAAATCCCATCTTTCAAGGTATCGAGCACTCCATTAATATTTATCTTTGGACAACATATTAACTTGTAATTGATATCTTGGCATAGTAATCAACCAATGATAATAAATACCATGTCAAATAATAAACGTTCATTTGGGCTGATTTATAATTTACATATAAAACTGAATAATTATCGCACGTTTGTTACCACAGAAGCACATATAATTATGTCGAACATTTACTTTGGGCCGATAAATATGTGACACTTTGGTATGTTGTTTCAATTGACGTACTTCAAAATATATATTTAATCATTCAAACTTTGAATTTAAATTGTAGCATCATTAATTCGAAAATTTTCCTTAAGGGGAAATATACAATACAACTTTTATTTCTTCTTTCATTGAATTTAAATCCATATTTTATGCAAAATTTCATACAAAGCATGTAGATATCCTTTTATGTTTCGAAAATAAAAATAATCTCCACAATAGAGCCCACTTTGGTGGGGTTTTGTTTTAATTAAAATTATTTCGAACCATATATCCAATTGTGCCTAAAAATTGAATTTAAACTAAACTAAACTTTAACACAGACACAAAAGTGTCTAAGGGAAATATATATGTAAGACCATTTATTTCCTCCTTTTATTGGTTAAATCCAAAATTTTAGGCAAAATTACATGCAACGTATGTCCGTAGCCTTTAATATTTCGAAATAAAAATAATCTTCACAATAGAGCCAACTTTGGTGGGGTTTTGTTTTAATTAAAATTATTTCGAAATATATAAGCAAATATGCCCAAAGTTTGAATTTGAATCAAAACCTAATATTTTAAACAAAAAATCGCCTAAGGGAAATATATATATGGACCCTTTATTTCCACTACCAAATTTGTGTTAAAACTCACAAGGCCCAAACAACTGAAAAAACTAAAGGCAACTTAAAAGCCCAAAAAATGGCCCTTACGTAGGCCTAGCCGTTCCTTTCCTTTAAAAAATATTTTTAGCTGCAGCCCGCTGGGCTTGTTTATTTAAGACAAACGTTTTTAAATATAATTTGTTGTGTAGGCCGGCCCATGAGGAACCAGCCCACGGGCTGTTCTTGCAATCGTGGGGGGTGCGGGCACAAGCTTTGCTTGGGGTTTCTGTTGGGGGGCTGCCCCCATCTGCCGCCGTGTTCGGCCGTCGCTCATCAACCTTTTAAAAATATTTTTTAAAAAACCTTTCAAAACCTTAAGGGCTGTGGCTGTGGCTGTGGCTGCCGCCCCCTTCCCTTTCACCCCCCGCAGGGGCTGTGGGGGCCGGCGGCAAGGCCGTTGCCCCTCTGGGGGGCTACCGGCCGCTGTCCACACACACACACACACATATATATAATTTTTTAAATTTGGAAAAATTAACCCAAAAAACCAAATATTGAATTTTTTCATGCGAAAATTTACACAAAATTGAAAAGATCTCATAGATCTAATCATGAGGTGGCTTTGATACTACTTGAAGGGACTATTTCTAGATTATTCTACACAATACCATGCTATTAATCTAGATACAACATGTCAGATCTACAAGAAAAATAAACTGAAGCTTTTGCGGACGCGTACTTGAATCCATAGGAACCAAAATTGAAGATCTGTGTGGTTGGCCTTCCAGATCAACACGAATCCTCGTGAGAAATCCTTTGGCTTTCTCTGGCTCTAATCTGTCGACTGGATGCAGAAAGGACGTCTCTACGTTCGTGTGATCTGGGGACCATGACCACATATATATAGGCAAAGCCTAATGCCTATTGGGTTTCGGGTTCAGCCCATCATTAAACCAGAAAACCCAGTCTCAACACATTAAAGGCCCACACCCTACACGACACATTAAAGCACACTTAATTAATGAGATCACTTTATTGGGCTTAACTTAATTTGACAGCCCGCATACATAATTATTTAACACATAAGCCCAATGTTAGATTAACCATCCAACAATCTATAGCAAGAATGAAGAGCATAAAAGAGGGTGGATCGCCTTGTCAAAGGCCACATTTGCAAGTACTGATATCGGAATGAACTTCCTTGACAAAGACAGAACATTTAGATGTTGTAAGAATCAATGAAATCCACCCACTGGTACCATCTAGGTGGGGTGTAAATGGTACATGTTAACACATTAAATTGATCCAAATTTTCCAATATATTTTTGGATTCGGATGTCAATTATAGGATTCAAATAGAGTTCGGGTCGGATTTGGATGCCTATTTTTAAAATTCGAAGTGAAGCGGGTTGGATTCAGATTTTAATGACATTAAACCCGCTAACTGAAAATCAACCCACATTATATAACTGCAACTTAGTAGCCTACAACATACAAGACTTCAAACAATATCAGCCTAATTTTATCAGATCGTTTCATCTTCCTCCATGTATCTTTCCAATTCTGAGCGACCCTTTCGTCTTCCCATGCCTCAAGAAAATTAAAGTCTCCATGATCCAAGATGCAAAAGGCCGCTAGATGTATAATTCTTTGAATTCGAGAGGACACACTATTTATTCTTCTCAGATCCATTCATCTATAAAACTGAAGCCTTCTTTCATTTATCTCATCCATCTCTCCTCTTTTCTCTCGATTTTTCTTGTCACATCTATCAATTCTATATGGTGTAGGACTCGCATCTTCTCGACAACAAAATTTTTGGAGTGATATTGGATGTTGGATTTGGTATTCGGTAAGTGATTTCTAGCTTATTTTCTCGTCTTTCACTTTGTCAAGATGTATGAATGTATTGTGTTTTTTATCAATGAGATCAGAGACCCTGGCTGTGAACTACATTTTGTATGAGCTTGCTTAATGAGAATAGTTTTTTATGTGGAGGCTTGTATAATTTTATTCTTTCTCTTGTTCATTCTAAATATAATGAAATTATTTCGCCTTATGAAAGGGCATCAAGACTGAACTTTTTTTCTTGAGAAATCGCATGAAAGTATTTTTGCCCAATTTTCTGGAGAGGAAGCTCTTTTAAAGAAAAACAATCAATAGGTTGTTAAGATTTTTTAAACTTAAAATCTATTTAAAAATGGAAAATCCAAATCTGGATCCTAACTGTCCTTTTAATCGGGTTCAGGCCGGATTCGTATTCTTAGTTCTTATTGGGGTCAGGTAGGGTACAACCTTATCGAGTTTGGATTCGTATGCAGATTTTCATTTTACATGGATCTGATTTGAACCCGACCCGTTTACAGTTCCACATTTAATCCCACCCTAGCATGAAGAATGTTAATGATGAACGCCCAACCCACATACTCAAAGCCCTCTTTAAAATTAATCTCAAGCACGTCTATCTCAGACCTTTGTTTGGTGCAATGAAGAATGATCTCGTGTGCAATATGAATAGAATCCAACTTGTTGGAAAGCAGCCTGGGTTGGGTCAAGAAGAGAATATAGATGAGGGGCTAACCTGTTAGCCAAAACCTTAGTGGAAATCATTACAATTATTCAAGCGGATTGATCTGAAGTATTTGACTTGATTGGCACCATAATCTTAGGAATAAGAGTGACTGCAATATTGTCAAGTCCATCTAGTGATACAACACTAAGGGTCTGTTTGGTTTGAGGGAAAAGGAAAGAAAGGGAAAGAAAATGGAAGAGAAATTTGTTTTCTTTTGTTTGGTTAGAAAGAAAATGAAAGAGAAAAAGAAACTGAAAGAAAATGAGGGAAAAACAACCAAAGTTTTCTCTCAGCTTTTCTCTCCCCAACCCTGTGGAAAACGACAGAAAATTCTCCCCGACCCTGTGAAAAAATTTCTCCCTCTCCGGCTCCCCTCGCCTCCCTCGATGCTGCTGAAATCGATCGGTTGCGACGTCGTCAAAGGTTGTCGTTGAGCATGCCAAGCAAGATCGGAGCCCATAAGGAGATGTCGTGATCGGAATTGAGATCTGATGCTGATGCCGTTGATGCTGCTGTGTAATTAGCTTCTGCTTGGTCGTCCATTTCTTCGATGAAGCTGTTGCTGCTGCGTGGGAATTTGATTCTCACCTCCATCACTGGATTCACAATTCGAGAGGCACATATGGCACCAGTATCTTGCAGCCAATGTTTCATTCATCTTTTAAAAAAGCTAGCTTTTTTGACCTCTTCGTCCACCTCAAGCTTCCTCTACGTTTGTCTAAATTTTTATAGAAACAAGAGCAAATCAAATCGATAATCAATACAACTCTACGACCCCAAATCAATGAGCAGAGATTCAATCCAAAGTAAAACACCCAGATCAATATTGAATCCAATATATATATATACCTGCAAAAATTAGAATAGGGCGGATCAAAATCGAGTCGATGTTGCCAAAATCGATCTCGTCTTACAGATTGATGCTGCTGCTGGGGTATGATGGGATTGATAGAGAATTAGTCAGATTTGATGGCGCCATCGTTAGAATCGAGATCGGTGGGTTGTTTACATTCAAGGGATTGAATTTTGGGAAGGGATAAGAACAGGAAAAGAGACAATAATACATAAGATTTTTTACTTAAAATTGTTTTTTTGTAAAAAAATGTCAGCTGGCAGTGGAGGCAGGCCATCGTTAAGGTTTTGGAAATTCCAGCCACCAAATTACCAAATTATTTTCCTTCGTACCAAACAAGAAACAGAATTTTGTTTCTTTTTTACTTTTCTTTTTCTTTCTCTTTCTCTTTCTTTTTCTTTTTCTTTGGCTTATTTTCCATGGAACCAAACACAGCCTAAGAGTATAGATCACTAAATAAGTTGGTGATATCACCTTTAATAACATGCCAGAATTCTTGGTAGAAAAGCATAGATAATCTTTCTGGGCCAAGAGTCTTGTCAGCATTGAGTTCAAAGATGGCTTGTCTAATTTTAGATTCTGAAAAATTTTCATCCACAGATGATAGGTTAGGGTTTTCTGGATAAAGATTAATCCAGTCAAGAGAGAAATCCACATGGTGTCCGGAACAAATGATAGAACTACAATGTTGAAAAAGGCTTCTCATAAGGTTATCACCAGTAATAAGGGAGTCATTGACCATAAGATTAGGAATGAAGTTTCTCCCGCAATTGGAAGATGCAATTCAATAAAAAAGAAGTATTGGCATCTTCCTCTTTTAACCAAATAATTCGAGACCTTTGGTGCCGGTAGACGTCCTCCTCCCTGATGATAAAATTGTAGGTGTCCTTTGGGGAGAAGCTCAAACTGAAAAAAAGAAGAAGAAAATAAAATCAAATAATTGGCACTAATGTCAGTTTGGCTAGAGTGTTCAAAAAGAAGAAAATAAAAGAAAGACAAAACTTAAGTGTTCAAAGAGGCTCCTCTTAAGGTAATCACTATTAATAAGGGAGTAATTAACCATAAGATTATGAATGATGTTTCTCTCACAGTTGGAAGATACAATTTTATGAAACAAAGGAAGTATTGGCATCCCCTCTTTCAACCTAGTAATTCTAGGCCTTTTTCGTCAGTAGACTTCCTCCCTTTAATGATAGGAAAGTAGGGAGTCTTTTGGGGTAGATTGGAGGAGCTCAAATTGAGAGAGGAGTCTAGATTCAGAAAGTTCGGCTAGGGTGTCATAATTGGCAATAATGTCAGTTTTCTTAGTTTTGATCCTGCCAAATATGTAACGCCAAATATGTTCATGCAAATTAACGTTGCAGTTTATGATTTCCTTCCATCAATATGTCACTAACTGGGTTCTGATTGTTGTGCAATTAGCTATAGTTTTATTCTCTGGAAGCCGTCCTTCGTACTTCAAATACGAAACTTACATTCAATTTACCAATTATGCTATGCTCATGGATCCACCCAAACTTTTGGTAACCCTTAGTACTCTTTCTATGGTTCTTTCATCTGCTAATATTTGGCTTATAATTGAATTCTAGAATAAACCAAACTTCTTTTCTTCCCTTCTCGGTTTTGGTATACGGAAAGAAGTTGCAGAGATGTTTTTGCCCTAATTTTAGAGAAGAATGACAGATAAACTGGGAAATAAGCGAGTAAAAAACTGGAATGTTTTGGAGAATAAATGTCGGCCTTCTACAACCATTGGTGCCTAACCCGGATCCAAGTTGAACAACGGTTACCTTATAACTAACGGATAACTATTCTTATCTTCCCCTTTATTTAGACATCAGACTAGGAGAGTTTTGGAGGATTTGTCATTGGTTGTTCAAGCTTGAACTCCTAAAACAAATAGGCTAAAAGATCAACCTTCCAAAAGGCTTTTCAGGATTCATGATAAGCCCATCTCGTGTCCTTCGTTTCCTCGACCATAAACTTGACTCCAATAAAAGGGGTCATAGTATTTTCTTTTGAAAGGTAATTTGTTAAATTAATGATAATAAATAAATAAAGGGTCAGAGTTATCAGTTAATAAATTGTATGATACACTGGCGGCTGGCGCTTTAGCTATATGCTGGAGCACTTTATTTTCAGGTTATAGACCAATTTATGTCATCGTGCAGGTAGTGAAGCCTTTTCTAGAGCACAAAACATACAATAAAGTGAAGTTTGTCTACTCAAACGACATTGAGAGCCAGAAGATAATGACAGACATATTCGACATGGACAAGCTCGAATCTGCCTTTGGGGGACGTAACCCAGTAGGCTTCGACATTAATCAGTATGCGAAACGAATGAAAGAGGACGACAGGAAGATGTCTGCTCTTTTAACATCGGGCCCTTCCACCGTCGTCCAGTCCCAAGAACAGCACATTGACTCAGTTCTCCAGAGGTCAGAGCCCTCGATATCTGAAACCAACTCCGGAGAGGCTTAGTTAGTTGAAGGACTCTTCGTCCAGAAGCAGAAGGCATCAGTAAGCCGGAAGAAAATGCGTTGAAAGAGCAGAGAAGCCTGTGAAACCAGGATTGCTGCTGAAACCAAGCACATGTCAGATTTGGTCCAGGATTGTAATAAATGGAGGAATTGGTGATTTCAATCACAACTCAGTTGTAACGACATTTTCTTGATTTTCGGCGGACTTTTAAATCCTTTTGATGAGTTTCATGGGTTTGTTTCCAACATTCTCTGCTCCATAACCATATGCCGATAGCATCATGTTCTTCGATCTGTGTGTTATCATGATCGTTTTCGATGGGGTCATATTGTGATCATACTGTTATCGATCATCTGTTACTTTCAAGTAAGGTTGCAACTATTTATCTGCAAAGATGAAATGATGCATATTCTGTTATCATGAGCTTATTTAGTTCGATGTGGCTGCAGCCAAAACATTTTTGATACCTTTGGTCGCATAGGCGGCGGGCCCGGCTAGATCAGTCACATGTTCAGTGCCATCGCGGGAGACAAGCAGGTATGGGTCTATTCATCCAGACATGGTGTCTCACGCAGAGCCCATCGCCCGTTGCCATGCCCCCTCTTGAGCTCAACTGCTTCATTGCTGGGTGCCCACTGAAACGCGTGGCTGCCATTTCATCGCCCAATGACGACACATGGATGGTCCATGGCACAGCGCAGCATGTCGGAGGTGACGTGGCTTGATTGTGAGTCGTGAGTAAAATAGAGTGGGTTGAAGACTATGCATGGGTTATTCTCAGATTAGCAAATTTTCGAGAATTGGGCTAATTTTCGAGATCTATTTGTGTGTGACAATTTAGGGAGCTCCATGATTCTGGATAATTTCGTAAAGAACCCAAAGAATCTTCATTCAAAACAATAATCGTGGAAGTAACAGTACAAATATATGTAACTGATGCTAAACCAATACGATTTCCATGAAACAAGGAGACATGGGTCATTGTCTGTCTCTCCAAAACGACCGTGGTTCGTATGATGCTACGCTAAACAACTTTCAACCGTTATTTTGGAATAATTAAATGTAGCAATTGATCAGTCCCAAATTATAAATCGGCATCATTCTTTCATTTTCATTCTTAGAGCATTTAAAGTTCGTCGTTTCGCCCTCTTTTCAGACTGTAGAAAGAATTGACCTCTGGCAATGTCCCATTCGTGCTTCTAGAAAAGAGTGATCCAACAATGCACGGCAGGTCGTGCGACAAAGATGCCTCCCCGTTCGTGGTTGGTACCGGAGAATGACAAACAAATGGGATGGGTCGGCCAGGTCGGGTTTGGGTTGGGTCAGGTTTGACCCGATCTGGATAATGGTAAGCCCGAACTTGATCCGGATTAAAATCCGAGTCAAGGTTTGGAAACCCGTATCCGACCCGAGTGTAAACCGGGTCACCCGTATCCGTCCTGATTTGTATTGCGGGTCGAGTTATAATCGAGTTTGGACCAGATTCCGATTCAAGATGGTAAAAATTAATCATGATGAAATTGCATAGAGTATGTCTTGTACACGAGACTGCACGGTTTCGAGTGTAAGACAAAACCAATAGGATACAAATGTGTTTGCTAATTTAATTATCATATTTAATTTATTTGTAGCATTTCAATAAACCCAATTATTTAGGTGTCACCTTTTTTACATTATTCCCTATTATTAAAGCTTACCGTTTGAAATTTGAAAAAAAAAACATTTACGTGTACAGGTTAGGAATCGAACCGCAATCCAACTAATAAACATAAGAAAGATGTGAAGCCAACATCCCCAACAGCACCATTAATGAGAAGTTGCATTGTAATTAATATATATTTATAATATATAAGCGGGTGGACCCCGATGTTTGACCCGACATGGATTGGCCTCCACCAATACCTAGCCCATGAGGCCGGGTTCCGATCGGGTCCATTTGCACCCCTAGGTGAATAGGACAAAGATGTGTGTAGAAAAACGCTTAAAACTGATTCTTAAGGAATCAATATTTAGGATAAAAGTGTGAAAATTTTAAGATTGATAAACTAAAATATTAGGAAATGTTATAAACGGGCTTTTGGAGGCCCAACTTGTTATTGGGTATCCACCCAGTATGTAACCCTATTGCTATAAATACAATGCTACGGATTCCGTAGCCACAAAGTTTACAATACGTTATCAGCACGCTCGAGGCTGAGCCGAACCACTGCCGACGGACGAACGCGATGCGAACGGGCTTCCTTCACCGATCATGGCTAGATCCGGTGAGTAGGATCTAGAGGTAATTCTTTTCCCTAGATCTAAATTCGTATGTGCATATGTCTAGATCCAAATACTTGGATCGATTGTTTAATAAAACATCAACGTTTTTATTGTTAAAAATCAACTTTTTACAATAAAAACGCTTTTTTTAAGATTAAAAATGGATTTTTCCAATAAAAATCGGATTTTTATCATCTTCTTCTCCAAAAACCATTAAACCCTAAGGGGATTCTTCTTCGCTACGCGGCCGGAAGCTGTCACGCGAACCCCCCATCCCGCGCAATCACCGCCACCGCTCGAAGCGGCGTGCGGCAATCGCCGCCGCTCGCAGCGGCGGCGACCCCCGCGGCTCGCAGCGACGGGCGATCACGCCGCTTGCAGCGGCGGCGACCCCAGCCGCTCGCAGCGGCGGGCAGACCCCGACGCTGGAACAGCGGGCTGACCCCGACGCTGGAACGGCGGGCTGACCCCGCTGCTCGCAGCGGCGGGCTGACCCCCGTCGCTCCAGCGGCGGGGTCAGAGCGGCGGGGTCAGAGCGGCGGGCTGACCCCGCCGCTGGAGCGGCGGGCTGACCTTGCCGCCTGCAGCGGCGGATCCACCGCCGCGTGCAGATGCGGGCCTCCCCCGCCGCCTGCAGCAGCGGATACACCGCCGCCTGCAGCGGCGGGCCCCCCACCACCTGCGACGGCGGGGCAGATCCCGCCGCCTACAGCGGTGGGCACCCTCGCCGCCTGCGACAGCGGGCCGTTTCTGCCGCCTGCAGCGGCGGTCCTACCGCCGCCCACAGCGGTGGACCCCCCGCGCCGCCTGCAGCGGTCCCCCTCGTGCGCGCGCGTTTCGGAAACCCTAGCCGCCAGAAGCGGCAACTCACGGGACCAAAAACCCTAACTTGGGTTTGACCACAAAAATTTTCTATTTTTCTATCTATTTTCAGATTTAATTACGATTTCTTTTTTCGTTAAAAATCTGGATATATTACACGTTTTTAATTCATCGCATTTTGGTTGGATTATCTGATTATCATCGTTTAATAATTAGGAAGATCCTGCGACCGCTCTGCCGTTAGTCAACTAACCTAACGGTGCATGACGTTGCCCAGTGGTCCAATAATTATTGAACGAAAAATTTTCATTTCCATTATAAACTGCATGCGATGATTAATTTCCTGTAATGACTAAACGGCCTGTGATGATTAAATGCCTGCTGCATTTTTCTGCCTGCGACGAATGTTTATATTTGCTGTGGTTTTGGATCGGCTAGTTATCACCATTATTTCCCTTGCATTCTTTTCTTTTTTGAGAGAAAAATGTAGTGAGGATATTTTTGTAAAATTACAAGACCGGCGGACGCCTCAGGAAGATAAAGATCCATTCTAGAAGAATAGGGGCCCCACGGGGGTTCCCGAGTTGTACTTTCATTCTTTTTGGGACTGTATGGATTGTAATTAATATGGTGATTAGCCGATCCACGCAGCAGATATCTGTGTCTGAAATGCTTAATTATTTATTTTTTAAAAAATATATCTAATTATTGCTTATTTTTAAACATGCTAGAGAGATAATGGCCAAAATTGTGAGTGTCGATTTTGACGTATTGGATGCTACAGGCAAGAACTATTTAAGCTGGCAGTTGGACATAAAATTCCATCTGCGTGCACAGGGACTGAGCCATGCCATTGCTGTAGGCGATAAGGTTTCTGATATAGATAAAGCGAAAGCAATTATCTATATTAGACGCCATATCGATCGGACCCTGAAGGCCGAGTACCTCACGGTGGAAGACTCTTATGAGTTATGGACCGCCCTTGAGGATAGGTATAAACATCAAAGAGATATTATACTTCCCCGAGCGCAATATGAATGGGACAACCTCCGTCTCCAAGGCTTTAAGTTTATTTCCGAGTACAACTCGGCACTTTTTAGTATCACCTCACGCCTGAAGTTGTGTGGTGAGAAGGTGACGGAGGAGCGCATGTTAGAGAAGACGTATACATCCTTCCACGAGAAGGATGTAATACTAATGCAACAGTATCATGAACGAAAGTTCACGAAATACTCAGAGCTTCTCTCATTCCTTCTGATGGCAGAGCAGAATAGAAACCTCCTTCTGGCCACCCATAACTCACGCCCTACCGGCACTGCTCCTGCGCCTGAAGCGCATCACAGCTCCTCCTAGAAGAAGAGGAGCAACTTCAAATGCAAACCCCAGAAGGGTAAGGCAATGAAGAAGCAGGCTAGAGGACCCCCTCCAAGAACTAACAATGAGGGAAAGAAGAAAAATGTGTGGAAGAGAAATGACGACGGCCAAACATCTGCCCCCAGAAAGGACTGGGAAGATAAGTGCCACAGGTGTGGCATGACTGGACACTGGTCCAGAAATTATCGGACTCCATGCCACCCACAGGACTTATACAAAGCAAGCCAGAAGCAAGTTGAGACAAACTTGATGGAACAAGAAGACCTGGCACCAATCAGGTTCATCACTGAGGACTTCTTAAACGATGACCTTTTCGACTGAGGCATTATCTACTTTCTATGCATTTTAATTTTTGAAAAATAATTTACTATCTGCTTGTTTGATTTCTAGCATGTTGGATGAACTTTTCAGACATTGAATAATTATTAGTAGTATATCTTTTCTTGTGCCTTATACTGCGATGTTTTTCTCTTAAAATTAGATGGATTATAAATGCCTAGTAGACAGTGCCTCTACGCACACGATCCTCCAAGACATCTGCTTTTTCAAAAGCATCGATAAATACGACGGAACCGTGAATACAATATCCGGTCCATCGGGAATTATTGAAGGATTAGGGGAAGCACATTTTATGCTCTCCAACAAAACACAACCACTAATAAAAGATGCGCTTTTCTCCCCTAGCTCTCATAGAAATCTGTTAAGCTTTAAAGATATCCGTTTAAACGGATACCACCTTGAGACGGTGAGTAAACAAAATAGAATTTTCTTATATGTAACGTCTCATAGAAACGGTGCTAAAACCACAGTCGAGCGTTTTGAGGGACTCCCCTCAGGTCTCTACCATACAAGGATAAGAGCAATGGAAGCAAACACACTCGAGCACCAGAAGTGCGACAATCAACCAGAATTCTAACTCTGGCACAATCGACTAGGACACCCAGGAAGGAATATGATGCACCGCATCATATCCCAATCCCGTGGAATTAACTCGAAAAGCCTGAAGCTACTTCGAAAGGGTGCATCTCCTTGTCCCCTTGTCACAAAGGGAAATTGATTACGAGACCATCCTCCCTGAAGGTGGACTCTGAGTCTCCGAGCTTCCTAGAGAGAAAACATGGAGAATTTTGCGGGCCTATTCACCCCTTACGTGGACCATTTCGGTACTACATGGTACTGATTGACGCATCTTCCAAATGGTCGTATATGTGCCTCTTATCCACCCACAACATAGCCTTTGCAAAGCTACTGGCAAAAATCATAAAGTTGTGGGCACATTTCCCAGATAACCAGATCAAGAAACTGCGTCTGGACAACGCTGGGGAATTCAAATCACAAGTCTTTCTAGACTACTGCCAAGCAACCGGCATAGAAGTTGAACATCCTGTAGCTCATGTTCACACCCAGAACGAGTTTATAAAGAGACTACAATGGATTGCTCGTCCATTGTTGATGCAATGCCAATTGCCAGTAAATGCATGGGGACATGCCATCTTGCACGCTGCATCGTTAATAAGATTACGACCGTCAGGGAGTCAATCTTATTCTCCGATGCAGCTTGCATATGGGAACTCACCGGATATCTCTCACCTGAGGATATTCGGATGTGCTGTCTATGTCCCCGTAGCACCACCGCAGAGGACCAAGATGGGTCCTCAACGTCGAATAGGTATCTACATTGGATTCGACTCACCATCGATCATTAGATACCTGGAACCCCTAACGGGGGACGCCTTTAAGGCACGCCTAGCAGATTTTGAGTTTGACGAAAATACTTTTTCCAAACTAGGCATTGACACAAAGAAGCCAGAAGCTTCAAAGACCATTTCATGGGATACCAAAACTTTATCCCATTTTGATTCGCGTACAAACCAATGTGAAGACGAGATCCTGAAGATCCTTCAAATACAAAATACAGTTCACATTTTACCGGACAAATTCACTGACAACCAGAAGATTGTCAGATCACACGTCCCTGCTGCAAATACGCCAGCTAGGATTGACATACCCAAAGATGGATGCAATCCACCTGCAGCAGAAGCGTCCGTACCTCAACAAAAGAGAGGACGACCCCCAGGCTCCAAAGATAAAAACCCTCGAAAGAGGAAAAATCCTGGAGCAATAATAACGATACCACCACAGGATGCTGAGCTCAGCCCAGGCACCTCTCCCCTCCTAAAAACCCATGAAGAGGAAAATGTAGGATAAATATCATTAAACTATGTACGTACTGGGGAGGTACTGGACAGAAAAAGCACAATCTTCGATGATAACTTCGCGCTCATTATTGCCACTCGCGTCACTGAATACGACGATGAGACCGATCCACGCTCTCTAGCAGAATGAAAACGCAGAGAGGATTGGACAAAGTGGAACGAGGCAATAGGAGTAGAGCTGGACTCACTCTCGAAGTGCAAAGTTTTTTGACCTGTAGTCCTAACACCAAAGGGTGTTAAACCTGTGGGATATAAATGGGTATTCGTGAGAAAAAGAAACGAGAATAATGAGATCGTGCGCTACAAAGCGCGCCTTATTGCACAAGGCTTTTCCCAACGAACAGGAATAGACTATGACGATACCTATTCCCCGGTCATGGATGCGATCACCTTCCGTTTCATCATTGGCCTATCTACAAAGGAAGGCCTGGATATGCAGCTCTGGACGTTGTGACTGCATACCTATATGGAAATATAGTTAAGGATATCTATATGAGAATACCAGACGGATATAAACTACCGACTAAAATGACAGAAAGACATCGGGACGTCTATTCTGTCAAACTCCAAAGATCACTGTAGGGTCTAAAACAGTCAGATAGAATGTGGTATAACAGACTCAGTGAATTCCTAGTTCAACAAGGATTCACAAAAAATGAAGTCTGCCCTTGCATCTTTATAAGAGCAAAGGAAACAGGATTCGTAATCATAGCCGTCAACATAGACGACCTTAACATCATCGGATCTCCTGAATAGATAGGTGAGATATCCAAGAGTCTCACACAGACTTTTGAGATGAAAGACCTTGGCAAAACGAAGTTCTGCCTAGGCTTACAAATTGAACACTTGAGCAGAGGAATCCTGCTACACCAATCGACATACATGAAGAAGTTGCTGAAAAACTTCCTTATGGACAAATTTCATCCGCTCAGCACACCAATGGTCGTCAGATCATTGGATGTTAATACAGACCCCTTCCAACCGCTGGAAGAGGGGGAGGAAGTACTGGGTCCTGAAGTACCCTACCTAAGTGCGATTGGAGCACCCATATACCTGGCAAATTGCACGCGTCCCGATATAGCGTTCGCAGTTAACCTATTAGCCAAATACAGTTCAGCGCCCTCAAAGCGCCACTGGAACGGAGTGAAGCACCTTTTGCGCTACCTCCAAGGGTCTGTGGACCTGGGACTATACTTCAAGAAAGGTGTATCCTCCGACTTAGTCGGTTATGCAGATGCAGGATACAGGTCCGACCCACACACTGCAAAGTCCCAGACCGGTTTCGTGTTCATATACAGTGGGACGGCAATCTCATGGAGATCTATGAAGCAGGCTTCGACAGCGTCCTCATCCCACCACTCCGAGCTTATATCAATCCATGAAGCTAGTAGAGAATGCATTTGGCTTCGATCAGTCATCCACCACATCCTCAAGACCACCGGCCTGAAGACGGGAGATCTTGGACCAACCACCATGTACGAAGACAATGCTGCCTGTATCGCTCAACTACGAGATGGCTACATCAAAGGTGACAGGACGAAGCACATTTCCCCCAAGCTCTTCTGGACGCATGAACAACAAGTAGACAACCAGATCGACATCCAGCAGATCCAGTCTTGCAACAACCTGGCAGATCTATTTACTAAAGCTTTACCTCACAGTACCTTTAGAAAACTTGTACTAGGAACTGGTATGAGACAGTTGAGATATTTATAAGCCTGAAGCTTGTACGTTTCAGGGGGAGTTAATGTCGGGCTGTACTCTTTTTCCTTGGCTACTGGTTTTTCCCACTCGGTTTTCCATAGCCAAAGGTTTTAACGAGGCAACCACATCAACTCTGGATCCAGAAGTATCCACCTCTGATGTTATCCATCGATCAGGGAAAATTACAAAGACTTGTACTCTTTTCCCTTAGCCACTGGTTTTTCCTACTGGGTTTTCATTAGCAAAGGTTTTAACGAGGCAAGTGCTCTTTAACTTAGGATCCAGAAGTATCCATAGACCAATGATCAGATAGGCTCTATAAACCCTGAAGCGTTTATTACGGCTTACAACAATGGATGGATAAGTGAAAGTGTTATAAACGGGCTTTTGGAGGCCCAACTTGTTATTGGGTATCCACCCATTATGTAACCATATTGCTATAAATACAGGGCTACGGATTCCGTAGCCACAAAGTTTACAACAAGAAGAACTAAATCTGAAGGAAACTAAATTTGTGGGAACTAAAATTTAGTGGGGGAACTAAATTCATTGGGGGATCAAATTTTAATTTAAAATTTCGGGAGAACTAAATCTGAAATGAACTAAATTTTGGGTGAATTAAAATTTAAAATTTTGGGAAATTAATTTTTCGAGAGAACTAAATTTTGAGGGAAACTAAATTTTTTTAGTGAAATTAAATTTTCAGGGAGAACAGAATTTTAGTTTGAATGTAAGTAAATTTTTTTCTGTGGAATATTTTGAAGGTGTGCAAATTTTTTTGAGGGGTAAGAGAGAAATGGATATAACTTGACATGGTTTAGATATCTCCCATGTATTCTGACATGACACACGTTTGTTTTTATAAGAAATAAAATAATATCAAATAATATTATTATTTGTATATGTTAAGAGGAATGTGCTAGGTAAGCGTACATGAAGATATCCCTCACATTTGCAATGTGATATCCATTTTTCTTATTTGATTTACACTATAGATGTGCAAGGATTTACTTAAAATGAAACACAAAGTGTTGCTCATTAGATGAACTATTTGAGGATAACCGACTTCCAATTGACGAAAAGGATATAGAAGTAAAGTGTTCGAATAGACGTGCAAAATGGGATGAAACACCAGGACTCGAATCATGCATGTTCATAAGAAATAGTGGACAGTTCTTTTATTATTTAAACTGTTCATGCCAAAATGCAAGGATAAGGATAGAAGCTCGAATAATCTTGAACTGTTATGAATCAACTACTGGGGAGGAACCCCAGCCCTTTATTTATATGTAGAATAGGAGAGTTAAAAGATACATAGATATGGGCGTATCTGCAAGATACCCAGAATCCTAACCAACTCTGGTTCATATCCCTTCACAACACTCCCTCTTATCCAGCCATAGGTGTGGACTCTGCTCGTGAATTCTTCAGGATTCTGAGCATGGGGTGGATACTTCAGGATCCTGAGTTGGTGAGATTTGCCTTGTTAAAACCTTTAGCTATGGAAAACCCTGTGCGAAAAACCATAGTTAAGGGAAAAGAGTACAAACTTTCCCTAACTCCCCCCTGATCTGTACAAGCTCTCAAGCTTTCAGATCTCTTAGGCACTCATTCCAATCTTCTGTACAAGCTTCCTAAAAGTAGCAGTAGGAATGACTTTAGTGAACAAGTCTGCCTAATTGTCACATGATTGTACTTGTCTGATGTCGATCTTGCCATCTCTCTGTAGCTCGTGCGTCCAAAAGAACTTTGGTGAAATGTGCTTTGTTCCGTCGCCTTTGATGAAGCCACCTCGTAGCTGAGCTATGTAAGCAGCATTGTCCTCGAACGTTGTAGTAGGTTTGAGGTCTCCAGTCTTCAATCTGGTAGTTAACAGGATGTGGTGAACAACTGAGCGTAGCCATACACATTCTCTGCTTGCTTCATGGATGGCGATGATCTCTGAGTGATTGGATGAGGTCTCTATCAAGGTTTGCTTGATGGATCTCCAGGAAATGGTTGTCACTCCATAGGTAAACACATACCCTGTCTGTGACTTCGCATTGTGGGGATCAGACAAGTAACCTGCATCAGCATAACCAGCAAGTGTAGAGGATATTTCATTTTTGTAGAAGATTCCCAGATCTGTAGACCCTTGGAGGTAGCACAGAAGGTGCTGCATTGTATCTGGCTAGCAAATTTACTGCGAACGCTATGTCGGGACGCGTGCAGTTTGCCAGATATAGGAGTGCTCTGATGGCACTTAGATAAGGGACTTCTGGACCAAGTATATCCTTCACCTCTTCCAGCGGCCGGAAGGGGTCTTTATGTGCATCCAGAGATCGTACTACCATATGTGTACTAAGTGGATGACATTGGTCCATATGGAATCTTTGCAACATTTTCTTTATGTAAGTGGTTTGATGTAATAAGATTCCATCTTTTAGATGTTCAATCTATAAGCCGATGCAGAATTTCGTTTTGCCTAGGTCTTTCATTTCGAGTTCTTTTGTTAGATTTACAAATTTCTCAGCGATCTCTTCAGGAGATCCAATGAGATTCAAATCGTCTACGTAGACAGTGATTATTACGAATCCTTTTCACTTTGCTCTTATGAAGATACAAGGGCAGACTTCATTGTTATTGAATCCTTGTTTAACAAGGAATTCGTTGAGTCTGTTATACCACATTCTTCCTGATTGTTTGAGACCATACAATGATCTTTGCAGCTTAACAGAGTAGACATCCCGAGGTCTATCTTTTAGTTCAGCAGGCATTGAAAAGCCATCAAGAAGTTTCATGTATATCTCCTTATCGAGATTACCGTATAGATACGCAGTCACAACATCCATTAGATCCATATCTAAACCTTCCTTTGCTGTTAAGCTTATCAGGAATCTGAAGGTGATCGCATCCATGACCGGGGAGTATATTTTCTCATAGTCAATACCCGGTCTTTGGAAAAATCCTTGCGCTACAAGCCTTGCTTTGTAGCGTGCGATCTCATTATTTTCATTTCTTTTTCTCATGAATACCCATTTGTATCCCACAGGTTTGATACCACTAGGTGTCTGGACTAATTGTCCAAAGACTTTGCGTATCTGAAGTGAGTCCAGCTCGGCTTCTATTGCCTGATTCCACTTTGGCCAGTCATTTCTACGTTTGCATTCAGCAACGAAATGTGGATCATGATAATCGTTCCTTCCGGCGACGTGAATAGCAATGTGAAATGCAAAGTCATCGTCGACGACTGTACTCTTTCTGTCCAATACATCCCCTGTACGTACATAATTTTATGATATTTCAGTTTCTCCCGGCAGTTCCTCTGCAGTGGATTTCGGGAGGGATGAGGGTATGTACATGAACTCATTTCTCTGTGGGGGTATCGTCCTAAGGTCTCCGGATATTTTTATTTTTCTTGGATTTTTATCCTTGGAGCCTGGTGGTCTGCCTCTTTTCTGTTGAGGTGCAGCCACTTCTGCTGCTGGTGGATTGTATCCATTCTTTGGGATGTCAATCCTAGCTGGAGTATTTGCAGAAGGGATGTGTGATTTGACAATCTTCTGGTTGTCAGTAAATGAGTTCGGTAACTTATGAAGGTGTTCTGAATGTGTAAGATCTTCAGGATCTCATTATCACATTGTTTTGTTACCGGATCATAGTGGGTCAAGATTTTTGTATCCCACGTTAACATTTGCTTCGTGCTAGACTTTTCATTGTCTAAGCCTATTTTGGGAAAATATGTCTCATCAAAGTCACAGTCTTCAAGATGTGCCTTAAAAGCATCCCCCGTTTGGGGTTCTAGGTATCTTATAATGAAGGGTGAGTCAAACCCTACATAAATACCTAGGTGACGTTGAGGGCCCATTTTGGTCCTCTGGGGTGGTGCGATGGGGATATAAACTGCTCAATCGAAGATTCTCAAGTGAGAAATGTTCGGCGGCATTCCATATACAAGTTGCATTTGAGAGAGACTCTGACCTCTTGAGGGTCTTATTTTTATTAATGATGCAACATACAGAATTGCATGTCCCCATGCATCCACAGGCAACTGGGATTTCATTAGCAATGGACATGCAATCCATTGGAGTCTTTTAATTAGAGACTCTGGCAAACCATTCTGGGTATGAACATGCGGCACCGGATGTTCAATTTCTATTCCCGTTGCCTGGCAATATTCTTGAAATGACTGGGAGGTGAATTCCCCCGCATTATCCAGACGTACTTTCTTTATTTGGTTGTCTGGAAAATGCACCGGCAACTTTATAATTTTTGGCAGAACCTTTGGAAAAGCTAAGTTGCGGGTCGAAAGTAGACACACATACGAATATTTCAAAGATGCATCAATCAGTACCATGAAGTACCGAAAAGGCCCACTAGGGGGTGGATGGGTCCACATATGTCTCAGTGTATTCTTTCGAGGAAGCTTGGAGACTCGATATCCACTTTAAGTGGTGATGACCTTGTTATTAATTTCCCCGTGAAGCAGGGTACACAAGGGAATTCTCCCTTCTGAAGAATCTTATTGTTCTTCAGGTTATGCCCATGAGATTGTGATAGGATGCGATGTATCATCACATATCCAGGGTGGTCAAGTCTATCATGCTAAAGTAAAAATTTGGCTGATGTCGGGTACTTCAGGTGCTCCGTCAAGTTAGCTTCATCTCTCTGAATCTTTGTATGGTAGATGCCCGATGAAAGGCTCTCAAAACGTTCAAGTATGGTTTTTACTCCATTTTCTTGAGACGTTACATACAGTATTCATTCTCTTTTACATTTGCTGTTTTCAAGTGGAATCCGTTCAGACGGATATCTTTGAAACTTAGTAAGTTTTGTTTGGAATTCGGAGAGTATAATGCATCTTTAATTTTAATTTTTGTTCCTTTGGGGAGCAACAAGGTTGCATTCCCAGAACCTTCAATTATATCCGATGGCCCTGAAATTGTATTTACAGGGCTCTTATACATTATAATGCTATGAAAATAGTATTTATACTGAAGTATCGTATGTGTTGAAGCACTGTCTACCAAGCAGTTATGAGAGCATTCCATCTAAAAAGATGAGTAAAACATTTGCATTCAGCAACTAAATTTTATTCAAAGGTAATTAAATTACATAAAAGCTCTCATAAGATAAATTGTTCTAAAAATAAAGTGCTAAGATAAATGTAGTAAGCTAATCAAGCAGATCATCTGATTCGAAGTCTTTTGCTGTGAACTTGACTGCAGTATTTGCAGTCCCCAGGTTTGTTTCAGCATTTTTTTCTTACATTATTTATATAGCTCCTGAAGATGCGGTGGGGTTCGACACACTCTGGACCAATGGACTTTCATGCCACAGCTGTGCACTGGTCTTCCCAATCCCTCTTGGGTGGGGTGCATCATTTTTCTTGTTGTCATTTCTGCCCCAGGTGAACTTGTGCTTTCCTTCATTCTTTCACTGTGGTACTTGGCCCTTGGCTCTTTTGTGTTGTCCCCCTTTCTGTGGTCTTTCTTTTCTTTTGTTATCTCTCTTCTTTTTAAAGGAAGAGGTATGATGAGCTTCTGGTAGGGGCAGTGCCGGGGGCGCATGTTATGAGTGGCGAGGAGAAGCTCTCTGTTTTCGTCAACCATGAGTAAACATGACAGCACCTCAGAATACTTGGTGAACTTCCGTTCACGGTATTGCTGCATAAGTATCGCATCTTTTTCATGGAAAGACGTATACGTCTTTTCCAGCATGCGATCTTCTGAGACTTTCTCACCACGCTACTTCAAGCGGGAGGTGATGCTAAAGAGCGCTGAGTTGTACTCAGCAATGGACTTGAAGTCCTGCAGTCTCAGGTTCTCCCACTCATATCGTTCCCTTGGGAGTATAACATCTTTCTGATGTTTATACTTATCTTCAAGGGCAGTCTACAGCTCAAGTGGATCTTCGACCGTAAAGTATTCAGCCTTTAAGGTCTTATCCACATGGTGGCGAATATAGATAATGCCTTGCGCCTTTTCTATATCGATTACATTTTCTTTTTCTGTTACAGCAGTAATGAGGGACTTTGCCCGCATGTGAAACTTCACATCGAGCTGCCAGCTCAGATAGTTTCTACCGGATGCATCCAGCACTTCGAAACCGACGCTTGCAATTTTAGCCATTTATATAGCAAAGAACAAATATGCATGAATTAATATTTTAATCAAAGAAACATTTTCATGCGAAGGCAATATTTAATGAAAAGCTAAATGCGTGGATCGGCCAGTCCCACATAAAAAGAGTCCAAAGTCCATACAATCCATATTACACAATTTAAAGCTTAAAAGAAAAATACAACTTTGGAAACCCCGTGGGTACCATTTAATATCTCTGGCTTCAATTGTGGACTCCGTCTCCATGGAAAATGGTCTTGTCTTTGACATTTACATAAATTCCTCACTATAATTTCTCTCAAAAATAAAAGAAAAGTGCGGGAAATAAAATGTGGGACTTAAACAGCCGATCCAAAAACATGCATTTAGCCATTCATGCATAAAAAATTGTGCTCATCAAGATTTTCATTTACAGACATCGCAAGCATTTATATTCGCATGCGGATAAATAATTTAGTCACTTAATAATTATTGGACCACTGGGCAACGTCATACACCGTTAGGTTAGATGACTAACGGCAAAGCGGTCGCAGGATCTTCCTAATTATTAAGCTTAAATATAATGCACAACCACGCATAAAATATCCACAGAATAAGCCAATGATGAAGTGCATATAGTAATGATTCTAAAATAGTATCATCTATTGCAAAGGTTGTGTCCGTAGGGTTTATTCAAAGAATTGAAAAAGAGCCCATTTTTGACATGTTCTTGGTAGAAAGGGAAAAAGTATTCCTTTTCAAATTGTCCCCCCAAAAATCCCCAAATTTCCCCAAAAATCTGTTTTATGTCCTCTTATTTTTCAATAAATTTTCGCGATGTTTCACAAATTTTAAGCCCACAAACGCCCTTTTTAATTAATTTTTAGCCCTAAAGAGCCATTCCCCCCGATGTTTTTTTTGAAAAACATGCCTGCGGACATGAAGCCCACAGCTTGCCTGCGGGCTTCAGGCCCGTAAGGCTTTGTTTTTTTGTGAATCATGGGCTTCAGGCCCATGAAGGGGGGGTGTAACGACTGGTTTTCATGTATCCGGATTTATTATATTATAATATATGTTTTGGTGGATTTTCTCCCCATGTATGGTTTTCGTCTCCGTAGCTTTCATTTTCGATCGAATCGTCGTGTTTTCTAGCTTCCTTCATAGAATCGTCGATTTCGGAGCAAGTCATTCGTGACGGGCTTCGTATCGGTCATATCTTATTGTTAGATCAAGCCTAGGAGTCTTAGGAATCGATCCCGGAGCTCCACGCTCAATATCGGAACTTTTGGTGCTTATTAGCCGGTGTAAGAAGGGGCACCGACCGACTAGATGACGATCCAGTCGGTCGGCAAGCCTTCTTGAACCGACTAGTTGGCTTTCTAAATTTCTTGAGAGTTACTGTTTGTCGTTAGTCGGTCTAAGAACGTTGGTTGACTGACTAGGTTGCAAACTAGTCGGTCGGCAATGCTTCTTTAACCGACTAACTCAATTACTAATTTTTGGTATCAGTACTGTCCATTCTTAGTCGGTCTAAGTTCATCTTTCGACCGACTAGTTGTTAAACTAGTCGGTTAAGTTTTGTACTCAGACCGACTAATTCTTAGTTCTTCTGTACAGTCGAGTTACTGTTTACTCTTAGTCGGTCTAAGAACGTTCATCGACCGACTAGATGTCAAACTAGTCGGTCAGTAGTTGTTCATTGACCGACTAACTCTTAGTTCAGGTTTTCGACTGGAGCTACTGTTTACACTTAGTCGGTCTGCGTTGGTCAACCGACCGACTAGTTCTCAAACTAGTCGGTCAGCAGTTGTTCTTTGACCGACTAAGCAGTGCAGGACACCCTAGTTTTGACCTAACCGCCACCAAACTCTATAAATACCCCTCCAAACATTTTCTTCTCCTCCCTCACGACCTAAAACCCTAGTTTCTCCTCCATTGAGCCCCTTTCTACCTCAAACCCTTATTCCTTCTTCCCAAGCCCAAAATCCATCATCCAAACCCTCCCTCAACACATTCTACCTCTCATCTTCCCCAAAATCTCATCAAACCCCCAAAATCCCCCAAAACCCTATTTCTCCAAACTTCTCCATCCATTTCCTGATCTGAACCCTAGGTTCCCCGGAGTGTTTCTTCCGCTTCTTCACGGTAATAAATCGATCTCTTGATGTTTTCATAACCTATTGTGTTTTTTTATGAAACCCTAATGAAATAAATATTGTTTGTTGATTGTTTCTCCATAACAGCGACCTCCCCGTAGATTAGCGTCCGTGGGACGAACCCTCGTCGATCGTCATCCTCGGTGCTAGGCAAGTGAAACTTGCCACTTAGGGTTTAGGCCATGTTTAGGCCATTTGCTTGTAGTAGGCGTAAAAGAGACTAGGCGATGAAATGATACTCGCCTAGGCGCAAATTTAGGAACTAGCTTGACAACGAAGCTAGATCCGACATTTATCATGTTGCACAATTACCATGTCATGTTTAATTTCCATTAACGGTACGCAAATTAATTGTCATGTCATTGCATTCTTTAAGTGTTTCCGTGATTGCGTAGCTTCGCTACAATGCTTGTGTTCCTGGCTCGTGTTCCAGAAGCGGGCCATGTGTTGGTTGATAACCAATGCCCGAATTGCTTGTTTCCGGCTAGGTGCACCCCTACGCCAAATGCTTATGAATCGTGAACTAGAATGCGAGCTCCTGTGCGGGGCAACCCTGGCTCATTTACTGAGCTCGTGTGCGAGGACCCTGGCTCGATTACATGTGGGTATTGGGGGTAAGAGTTAAGCAGCCAATCAACTGGGAGTCTGCCCGATCAGTAACTGCAGTGGTAAGGCGTAAACTCTGGGTTTTGGGGTAGTGTTAAGCGGCCAATCAGCGTGAATGTTAAACCATTCAGCTGTTACGTCGTAAACATCTACAAACGTCTTGAAACGTGATTAGTGAATTGATTGAGATTATTAGTATCTTGGCTACTATTGTCTTGTCCCAATAATTGTTCTCTTGTACTTAATGTTCACCATGTCTTGCTTGTGCACTCATGTTATAACTGCCATGTAATGCATACTAAAACTGCTAGGTTGCTAGTTGCCTTACTTACAGTTTCCTTGTCCAAGTCTTTTAGACTTGCTGACATGTGCCCCTTTACTCTTTTGGGTGACACATGTTAGATCCCGAGCCTGAGTACCTTGTTGAGGACGAGGTGTTTGCTGACGCCGAGCCCGAGCTTGTGTTTGACGGGGAGTACGTGGACACTGGGGACCAGTCCTAGTGTCTTCGTTGTGCTTTTCCTTTTGTTTAGACTGCTGTTTTGTTGTCGGTGCGTAGCACCTATACCTTGTTGCGTTGTTGCTTTTGTTGGCCTTGTTCTGGGCCTTAGACTCTCTCTTTTAGCCTGGTGGCTTTTCTGGATGTTGAACTTAATTTTCATGTTGGACAATTTATGAGATGTGAGAATTTTATTTCTGTCTCTCCTTGTGTTATTATTGTTGTTCCGTTTGTGGTTAAAGGGACCTGCTTATGTTTTATTGACACTTATCGGGTTTGGGGCTTCACAGCTCCACTCTCGTGCGGACCTTTTCACGTCTCGCCTCCATTTTAGGGAAGCGGGGCTTGACAGGTTTTGTTGGTGGCCCATGCAGGTCCTCTTCTGTAACTGCGATTATCGGAATAACGATAATAATATTTGAACGTCCAATAAACTAAGTTCGACGTCCGAGTCATAAGCTATGAGTTTAATCTGCTTCGTTTTCTGTGTCATTAGATGGCAGGAAGGCCATTCACATGTGGTGGAGGTAGTGGTGCGCCCCCTCAGATGAGGAGCCTGAGCGGGAACCCACCAACGGAGAGATGATGCGGATGATGCTCCAGATGATGCAAGTGCAGCAGGGCGTGCTCCTGCAAGTCCAGAATGCTCCACTTGCTCGAGCTGCCCGGACACTTCCGGATGTTCCTCGCTCTGAGCCGGGAGCGAAGCAATTTCGGGAGCTGGGTCCCGCATATTTCGATGGGTCTGAGGGTCCTCTGGCTGCCGATGAGTGGGTTCGGAACATCAAGGATAATTTGAAGATGGCCAAGATCACCCCGGCTGGATGGGTTGATTTGGCGAAGAGGCAACTCAAGGATAATGCTCGGAACTGGTGGGATGCGGAAGAGAAGATGCTGGTGGAGCCGATAGCTTGGACTACCTTTAAGTCCAGGTTTGATGAGGAGTTCTTTCCGAAGGCTGCTAGGAAGGAGATGCTGCAGCGCTTCATTGATCTGAAGCAAGGGAGCTTGACGGTGGACCTGTACCACCAAGAGTTCAATAGGCTGAGTCGGTTCGCGCCAAAGATGGTGCAGGATGCTGATGAGAGGGCTCAGAGGTTCCTGCAGGGACTTGCTTTGGAGCTCCAGAGTTTTGTGTCTTCCTCCGATCTGGACTCTTATCAGAAGGTTCTGGTCGCTGCGAGAAGGCAGGAGCTGAACTTGAGTCAGAGGAGAGGACATGTTTCTGGTGCTGGGAAGAGGCCTATGGAGCAGACCAGGGCAGTGGTTAGGCCTGGTTTCAAGCCTAATCAGCCAGCTCAGTTCAAGAGGCCAGGAGGGCCTGTTCAGAAGACTTGTCATTTCTGCAGCAAGACTGGCCACATCAAGGATCAGTGTAGGAAGTTTCTGGGCCAGTGTTTGGTTTGTGGTGATGCTTCTCATGTCGCAAAGGATTGTCGGCATGCGAATCAGCTGCGGAGGGCACCTGTTGCAGCACAGTCGTTGCAGCAGCGAGCGTCTGTTCCTGCTGGACGTGGAGCAGCTCTTGTTCCGCAGAGGCAGGCTTTTCAGCAGGCTGTTCCGCCGAGGAGGCAGGCTTTTCTGATGACCGCTGTGGAGAGCGAGGCTGTGGATGAGGTTATCGCAGGTAATCCTCACCATTACTTTCCTAGCTGGTTTTGATTGTTAGATCGTGTTGTTTGCTTGAACATGATTGTTTGCTAGACTAGGGTTTGATTGTTAATTGCTTGTTAGGTGTGGTTTTGGTTTGCACATTTCCTGCACGAGTCCTCTTTGACTCTGGTGCATCGATGTGCATTATTTCTCGGAGCTTCGTGGAGAAGCATTCCTTGTCGACGTCCCCTCTTCCCAAGAGTTGGAATATCGTTACAGGGAATGGCGTGGTCTCGGTGCATCGTGGTTGTAATTCTTGCTCGTTGGTGGTCTGTGGACATGAGCTTTACGCTGATTTCATTGTCCACGACATCATCAACTATGATGCAGTTCTTGGGATGGACTGGCTTGCGAGCTTCTATGCTACGATCGACTGTCGGAGGAAGAAGGTGGTGTTTGAGATTCCCGGACATCCAGTATTTGAGTTCAGCCGTGGTAGCAGTTCGCTTGGTCCTGTCAGGTTTCGGGCCAGACCGGTGGAGGTTGTGGCTATGCAGATGGAGTTAGAGAGGCCAGCTGTGGTGCGAGATTTTGATGACATCTTCCCCGAGGAGATGTCTGGTTTGCCACCTGATCGAGCTCTAGAATTTTCTATTGATCTTGTTCCGGGAGCGCAGCCGATTTCGAAGGCGCCGTATCGTATGGCACCCGCTGAGTTGGAGGAATTGCGGAAGCAGCTGGATGAGCTTTTGCAGAAGGGTTATATCAACCCTAGTGTGTCTCCGTGGGGAGCACCGGTGCTGCTAGTGAAGAAGAAGGATGGTTCGTGTCGCATGTGCGTGGACTATCGGGAGTTGAATGCGGTGACCATCAAGAATAAATACCCGTTGCCTCGCATCGATGATATTTTTGATCAGCTTGGAGGTTCGAGGGTGTTTTCTAAATTGGATTTGAGGAGTGATTACCATCAGTTGAAGGTGAAGAAGGGAGATGTTCCGAAGACAGCGTTCAGGACGAAGTATGGACACTACGAGTTTGTGGTTATGCCTTTCGGTGTAACCAATGCACCCGCAGTTTTCATGAATCTGATGAACCTGATTTTCTACGAATTTTTGGATAAGTTTGTCGTTATCTTTATTGACGACATTCTGATCTATTCGAAGTCGGAGGAAGAGCATGCATCGCACTTGAGAATGGTATTGGAGATTTTGAGGAAGCATCGTTTGTATGCTAAGTTTTCGAAGTGCGAGTTTTGGCTGGATAGATTTGCTTTTCTGGGGCATGTAGTGACTGTAGATGGTATTTCAGTGGATCCTGAGAAGATTAGGGCCATCAGAGAGTGGCCTGTTCCGTCGTCTGCGTCTGAGATTCGGAGTTTCCTTGGACTTGCTGGTTACTATCGACGTTTCATTAAGGACTTTTCCCGTATTGCTGAGCCGATGACCAGGTTGACGCGGAAGGATGTACCTTTTGTTTGGTCGGGTGATTGTGAGAATGCTTTTGGCGTTCTGAAGGAGAGGTTGACGACTGCCCCTGTCCTTGTTGTGCCTGATCGCAGCGGTGGATTTGAGATCTTTTGCGATGCTTCTGGCAAGGGTCTCGGTTGTGTGTTGCATCAGCACGGGCATGTTGTGGCGTATGCGTCTCATCAGCTCAAGGTTCATGAGAAGAATTACCCGACACATGATTTGGAGTTGGCTGCCGTTGTGTTTGCTCTTAAGATTTGGAGGCACTTCCTGCTGAGTGAGAAAGTGAAGATTTTCACCGATCACAAAAGCTTGAAGTATATTTTCACTCAGAAGGAGCTCAACATGCGACAGCGTCGATGGTTGGAGCTCATGGCGGATTATGATATTGATTTGCAGTTTCACCCTGGCAAGGTGAATGTGGTCCCTGATGCGCTGAGTAGGCTTCCAGCGGTGATGATTTTGACCTCGCAGTGGAGATTGCTGCAGGATTTTTGCGAGTCTGGCGTTGAGATTGTTCTTCCTGGGGAGGCTTCTTCGTTGATGTGTATGCAGATACAGTCGACGATTGTGGATCGGATTAAGGCTGGCCAGGCTGAGGATCCGAAGCTGGTGAAGATTCGGGAGCAGGTGGAAGCCGGTCTGCGGACTGACTTTTTGATTCATGAGGATGGCTCGCTGAGGTTTGGAGCCAGGTTGTGTGTGCCGGCTGGGGATATTAGAGAGGAGTTGATGGTGGAGGCACACAGTTCGTCATATTCTGTGCATCCTGGTGGCACCAAGATGTACCAGGATCTTCGTCTGAATTATTGGTGGCATGGCATGAAGAGGAGCGTGGCTCGGAGTGTAGCCAAGTGTTTGGTTTGCCAGCAGGTGAAGGCGGAGCATCAGCGTACGGCCGGGTTGCTACAACCGCTTCCGATTCCGGAGTGGAAATGGCAACACATCACTATGGATTTCGTGACTGGACTACCTCGGAGTCCGAAGCAGAATGACGCGATTTGGGTGATCGTAGATCGATTGACCAAATCCGCGCACTTTAATCCGTTCCGAGTGGGATATTCCACTGAGGCGCTAGCAAGGAGATATATGGAGGTAAAATTCTTTTGCTCTCCGTTTTTATTTCCTTTTTCCTAGTTTGGATAGTGATGTAACGTGAATCGTGCAGGAGGTCGTGCGACTTCACGGAGTCCCCGTGAGTATCGTGTCAGACAGAGACACGAGGTTCACATCTCAGTTCTGGCAGAGTTTGCAGAAGAGTTTGGGTACGCGTCTGAGTTTCAGCACGGCGTACCATCCGCAGACAGATGGCCAGTCCGAGAGGACGATTCAGATTTTGGAAGACATGCTGAGGGCGTGCATGTTGGATTTCAAGGGTTCGTGGGAGGACCATCTACATCTGGTAGAGTTTTCTTACAACAGCAGCTTCCAGGCGAGTATTGGCATGGCGCCTTTCGCCGCTCTTTATGGGAGGAAATGTCGATCGCCATTGAGTTGGGATGACGTTGGTGATCGGGAGTTGTTGGGACCTGAGATGATCGTGGAGGCCGTGAATGTTGTCAGGAATATTCGGGAGAGGTTGAGGATTGCTCAGGACCGTTTTAAGCATTGGGCGGATGCTAAACGTCGTCCTTTGGAATTTCAGCCTGGAGATCATGTGTTTCTGAGGATTTCCCCGAATCGTGGCGTGATTCGTTTTGGGAAGCGAGGGAAGTTGAGCCCGTGATACATTGGACCGTTTGACGTTCTGGAGAAGGTTGGCGAGGTAGCCTACCGCTTAGCCTTGCCGCCATCTTTGGAGGGAGTTCACAATGTTTTCCATGTGTCGCAGCTTCGTCGATACATTAGCGATCCATCTCATGCTGTGGATTTCTCGGAGATTACCGTTCGCCCCGATATGACGTATGACCAGCATCCAGTGCAGATTCTGGACAGGCATCAGAAGTTACTTCGAAACAAGGTTGTCGATCTTGTGAGGGTGATGTGGCGACACGGCTCGCCTGGAGAGTCTACTTAGGAGAATGAGGATGAGATGCGAGAGCGTTTCCCACTTTTGTTTCCGGACACGTGAGTGTTTGGAAATTCCGAGGACGGAATTTTTCTTATGTTGGGGAGGATGTAACGACTGGTTTTCATGTATCCAGATTTATTATATTATAATATATGTTTTGGTGGATTTTCTCCCCATGTGTGGTTTTCGTCTCCGTAGCTTTCATTTTCGATCGAATCGTCGTGTTTTCTAGCTTTCTTCATAGAATCGTCGATTTCGGAGCAAGTCATTCGTGACGGGCTTCGTATCGGTCATATCTTATTGTTAGATCAAGCCTAGGAGTCTTAGGAATCGATCCCAGAGCTCCGCGCTCCATATCGGAACTTTTGGTGCTTATTAGCCGGTGTAAGAAGGGGCACCGACCGACTAGATGACGATCCAGTCGGTCGGCAAGCCTTCTTGAACCGACTAGTTGGCTTTCTAAATTTCTCAGGAGTTACTGTTTGTTGTTAGTCGGTCTAAGAACGTTGGTTGACCGACTAGGTTGCAAACTAGTCGGTCGACAATGATTCTTTAACCGACTAACTCAATTACTAATTTTTGGTATCAGTACTGTTCATTCTTAGTCGGTCTAAGTTCATCTTTCGACCGACTAGTTGTTAAACTAGTGGGTTAAGTTTTGTACTCAGACCGACTAATTCTTAGTTCTTCTGTACAGTCGAGTTACTGTTTACTCTTAGTCGGTCTAAGAACGTTCATCGACCGACTAGATGTCAAACTAGTCGGTCAGTAGTTGTTCATTGACCGACTAACTCTTAGTTCATGTTTTCGACTGGAGCTACTGTTTACACTTAGTCGGTCTGCGTTGGTCAACCGACCGACTAGTTCTCAAACTAGTCGGTCAGCAGTTGTTCTTTGACCGACTAAGCAGTGCAGGAAACCCTAGTTTTGCCCTAGCCGCCACCAAACTCTATAAATACCCCTCCAAACGTTTTCTTCTCCTCCCTCACGACCTAAAACCCTAGTTTCTCCTCCATTGAGCCCCCTTCTACCTCAAACCCTTATTCCTTCTTCCCAAGCCCAAAATCCATCATCCAAACCCTCCCTCAACACATTCTACCTCTCATCTTCCCCAAAATCTCATCAAACCCCCAAAATCCCCCCAAAACCCTATTTCTCCAAACTTCTCCATCCATTTCCTGATCTGAACCCTAGGTTCCCCGGAGTGTTTCTTCCGCTTCTTCACGGTAATAAATCTATCTCTTGATGTTTTCATAACCTATTGTGTTTTTTATGAAACCCTAATGAAATGAATATTGTTTGTTGATTGTTTCTCCATAACAGCGACCTCCCCGTAGATTAGCGTCCGTGGGACGAACCCTCGTCGATCGTCATCCTCGGTGCTAGGCAAGTGAAACTTGCCACTTAGGGTTTAGGCCATGTTTAGGCCATTTGCTTGTAGTAGGCGTAAAAGAGACTAGGCGATGAAATGATACTCGCCTAGGCGCAAATTTAGGAACTAGCTTGACAATGAAGCTAAATCCGACATTTATCATGTTGCACAATTACCATGTCATGTTTAATTTCCATTAACGGTACGCAAATTAATTGTCATGTCATTGCATTCTTTAAGTGTTTCCGTGATTGCGTAGCTTCGCTACAATGCTTGTGTTCCTGGCTCGTGTTCCAGAAGCGGGCCATGTGTTGGTTGATAGCCAATGCCCGAATTGCTTGTTTCCGGCTAGGTGCACCCCTATGCCAAATGCTTATGAATCGTGAACTAGAATGCGAGCTCCTGTGCGGGGCAACCCTGGCTCATTTACTGAGCTCGTGTGCGGGGACCCTGGCTCGATTACATGTGGGTATTGGGGGTAAGAGTTAAGCGGCCAATCAACTGGGAGTCTGCCCGATCAGCAACTGCAGTGGTAAGGCGTAAACTCTGGGTTTTGGGGGTAGTGTTAAGCGGCCAATCAGCGTGAATGCTAAACCATTCAGCTGTAAGGCGTAAACATCTACAAACGTCTTGAAACGTGATTAGTGAATTGATTGAGATTGTTAGTAGCTTGGCTACTCTTGTCTTGTCCCGATAATTGTTCTCTTGTACTTAATGTTCACCATGTCTTGCTTGTGCACTCATGTTATAACTGCCATGTCATGCATACTAAACCTGATAGGTTGCTAGTTGTCTTACTTACAGTTTCCTTGCCCAAGTCTTTTAGACTTGCTGACATGTGCCCCTTTACTCTTTTGGGTGACACATGTTAGATCCCGAGCCTGAGTACCTTGTTGAGGACGAGGTGTTTGCTGACGCCGAGCCCGAGCTTGTGTTTGACGGGGAGTACGTGGACACTGGGGACCAGTACTAGTGTCTTCGTTGTGCTTTTCCTTTTGTTTAGACTGCTGTTTTGTTGTCGGTGTGTAGCACCTATACCTTGTTGCATTGTTGCTTTTGTTGGCCTTGTTCTGGGCCTTAGACTCTCTCTTTTAGCCTGGTGACTTTTCTGGATGTTGAACTTAATTTTCATGTTGGACAATTTATGAGATGTGAGAATTTTATTTCTGTCTCTCCTTGTGTTATTATTGTTGTTCCGTTTGTGGTTACAGGGACCTGCTTATGTTTTATTGACGCTTATCGGGTTTGGGGCTTCACAGCTCCACTCTCGTGCGGACCTTTTCACGTCTCGCCTCCATTTTAGGGAAGCGGGGCGTGACAGGGGGGATAGAATTAGGGTTTTGAGGGGCGGCGGCTAAGGTTAGAGGCCACCGCCTCTCAGACTGCTGCCGCCTTGCGTCGGCTAGGGGCAGGCGCCCCCCTCGTTGGAGGGGGGGGTGTGACCGTAGGGAGCCGCCGTGCCCCTTCGGGGGGGGCGGGGGGGGGGGGGGGGGGGGGGGGGGGGCTTTTGCAGAGACGAGGAGCTGCTGCCCCCTTTGGGGGGTACTACTGCGGCGGGGGATGGCCGCCTCCCCCTTTCGGGGCGGGGGGGGGGGGGGGGGGCTTTTGCGATGACGAGCTACCGCCGCCCCCTTCGGGGGGTGCTACTGCGGCGGGGGATGGCTGCCACCCCCTTCGGGGGGGGGGCTTTAATTGCGCAACGGTGAACGCCGCAGCCCCCTTCAGGGGTCCGATTTCGCGACGGTGAACGCCGTACCCCCCCTTCGGGGGGGGGGGGGGGTTTGTAGGTGGCGGTGAAATGCTGCACCCCCCTTTGGGGGGGATGGGGGTTTGTTCTCGGCGGCGGCGAAAACACCGCACCCCCCTTCACGGGGGGGTCTGAAGGCGGCGGCGAAACGCCGCAACCCCCCCTTCGGGGGGGGTTTGTTCTCGGCGGTGGCGGAAATGCCGCACCCCCCTTTGGGGGGTTTGCAGGCGGCGGTGGCGGTGAAGTGCTGCAATAGGGGTTGTGGGGTGGTAAAAATATGGGTTTTGGACAAACAAGTTCATCGTTTTCAGGCGATTAGCAATACCCTTATCGATCTTGCGAGATCAGAGGGTAGATCAATCATACGTATGATAAAAACAACGTTTTTAGCGGGTTTTACCTCTATATCGGTCCTCCGGATATAGCGACGGTTGAACGAAGCCTACACGGATGACGACGCTCGATTGAGGAAGCCTTGCACCGTGCACGTGGATCTCCCGTCTCCCCTTGCCTTCGCAAAATATTTTGTGGAAAAAATATTTAGAGGCTCGTGCTGATAACGTGTTATGAATCAACTACCGGGGGAGGAACCCCCAGCCCTTTATTTATAGGCAGAATAGGAGAGTTAAAAGATACATAGATATGGGCGTATCTCCAAGATATCCAGAATCCTAACCAACTCTGGTTCATATCCCTTCACAACATGAACGATGTATTTCTAGTTTTTTAATTTTTTGCTTGCTGCTTAAGCAGTACGCTATCGATAACACCAATAAGAATGAAAACTAATAATAATAGAGAAATAATGGGTGATATGTTATATGCGTTATTACTATCATAAACGATGACGTGCCATATTCTACTCCATATAATACAATGCTTATGTAGTGATACTCCGACAGGGGCCCACCAGGATCAGGGCCCGGTTGAGCTGGAAAGACGGGACCCGCGAGGTGCCACGTGCTCCCCTTAAGATCACGTGACCTTATAGGTCGAGCCTGACCAGCCCCTGACGACAATCGGCAAGCCTTCCCAACAGTTCAATTCAACCAAGCAACTTCGCCTTTGTCAGGACAACCCACACTCAATGGAAAATCTGACGATCCTCTATGGATGACCCTCCAAGACCGGCCCACTCATCTATACAACCAAAGGACTCACCCACCTGGCAGGATCGACCCTTGCAATCAGGGCAGCGTGATCTCGGGCGGGTGAGTCGCCCTTTTTCTCCAAGCTGTTATTAGTGGGCATGTCCCGTGCACGTAACTGCCAACTTTATCAGAGGACCGCACGACGCGGCACATCAGATGGCCCACAGCCGGCTTCTTAAGAAGGGATGCGTGTCTGCTTTGTCGGGCGACGCACAGCCGCCTTTATCAGGGGTCTGCTGACGAGGCCTAGCCACTCCCCGATCCTATAGGGATAAAACACTCTCCATCAGGTACGCCCAATTTGATACGTTATTTTCTATCTCAAAACCCTAGCCTTCCACATCCATCTAAACCCTAGCGACAGCTACCTCTAGACACACACCCTCCTTCCCTCGCTTGATCCTAATTTAAGCATCGGATGCGAATCGGAGGGCCACCATCCCACCAGTTCCTCGATGCGTGTTCTATCTATTTCAAGCGGCGGCGAAGGGTCTCCACCTCCAGCCCGAAAAAATCGACCTGTTCGGGCTCAATTTGTTGCTGAAAAACTCACTGTCGTGGTCGGATCTGGGCCCCGCAAGATTCTCTGTATGTATTTTTTGTTCACTTAAATCCAAATGAGAGGGACTATGTACACCTCAAAATGAGGTGTATAGAGGTGACTTTTGGCCAAAATGGAAAGAAATTGGAAGAGAGAGGAAGAGATGTGACTCATGATGTGATTTTTCTTTCCATTTTGGGCAAAAAGTTACCTCCATACACCTCAATTTAGGTGTAGATTGTCACTCTCATCCAAATTGTGCAAGTTTAGTTGAGTTAATTTTTGAGATATATTTGTATATGACATGTGATGGAGCTGCATAACTCTCGGTAATTTCGTAAAGAAATGATTTTTCGTGGTAAAAAAGAGATGGACTTTATACACCTCAATTGAGGTGTATAAAGGTGACACTTTGCCAGAAATGAAAAGAAAAATCACATCATGGGTCACATCTCCTCTTCTCTCTTCCAATTTCTTTCCATTTTTGGCAAAGTCTCACATCCATACACATCTTTTAAGGTGTATGTAGCAATTCTCTAAAAAAATGTCGAATTGGGACTATGTACACCTCTAAATGCATGTATGGATGTTACGTTTGCTATTTTTGTCAAAATATTAGACGAGAGAGGAAGATATATGACCCATGATGAAATTTGTTTTGACATTTTTGACAAAATGTTTCCATACACCTCAATTTTAGGTGTATATACCAATTCTCAAAATGCAGGGAGATAACATGAAAGGAGGAGGAAGGCGCCATTGTCTATGTCACAAACACGACAATAAGTGGAAAGTGTATTATTATGGGTGGTTCATAGGATGTTACGAACTGTTATTTTTGGATAATTAAAATTAGCGCTTACCTCACAAATTATAAATGCGAAGTGCTATATACTGACGTCCCCGCATGTGTAGTGGTTGCTTGCAAGTGTTCAATAATATGTGATTGGGGGCGTGAGATTTAAATATTTATAACCGCAAGCGCATGGTGTTGTAGTGTGGCTTGGGGGTCGAACACAGGGAGGCATGGTTGTGCTTGTGTCAGATAGGAACCGGTTCACCCTAGGGGTGAGCTAGCCCGAATCGAATGATGGTTTGTCACGAATCATAGGTAAGGGGTTAAACAATAATAAAGGAAACCTGGGACTTCGGTTTCCACCCTATCATGTGATTCTCGCTAACGCGGCCGACGGATAGGATAACGATCGGAATTAGGGTCTAGTGGTGAGACGTTGCCTCTAAGAGTGATACCAGCGTCCCATGGGCCCGATATTCCGGTCGGTGCCCAGGATGATACGCCGGACTACCCGAGTTCGGTCAGTGGGCATTCCCATGTCCATTAACACTGACCGACTCCGGGAGCACTAAGCTCGCAACGATAACTCCCAACATCTCATCCTGCCGTTCCCACGCGCTAGGATTCGATGTCTACGCTAAGGGCGTGAGCTATGGCTAGGGAGTCAACCGCCAAGTTTATTCCCCCTTGGCCCAACGGTCAAAGGCGGTCTTTTTCCCGCCGATGACAATGAAACACCCCGCGTAACCAATAGATTCCTATTCCCTATCGATTTCCTAGTCCTATGGACGCATCAGGGAGAACCCACGAAGGGGTTTCCACCAAAATCCCAGATTGGGAAACTACTCACACATATTAGCTAAAAAGCAATCTAAATGAAAATCGACTGTTAAAAACATAATCCGGCGATTGAAAAGTAGTAAAAGCAATGCAAATAACACTATATTAAAGTTTGGTAAAGATCAGACAACTTACAAATATCAAATAAATTCCAGCCGTCACAAAATGGAGAGAAAGCAGAAAAAAATACAACAGCCCCGTTTCTGGAAACCTAGGGTTTATATTTATAGAAAATGACGTCACCCGATCGGGTGAAGAATCACCCGATCGGATGACCTGCTTCGTTCTTCGGTAGCGCACTTCAGAATTTCACCCGGTCAGGCGACACGATCGGTTGGCGGAACCTGCTCGTCGTTTGGATCTTGAGCTCATCAGGTGAACCGATCGGTTGATAAATCAACCAATCGGTTGGAATTTGTCGCCCAAAAGACAGAGACTTCAGATGTTTTGGCACGGTCAGCTGGCGGCCGGGTGAGCTCTCCGTGTAGTGTCTTCGGGGAATCGGCTACAGATGAACCGATCGGGTGAAGATCACCTGATTGGTTGGAATTCGGCTTCAATTTCCTGAGAGGATTGTTGGGTTGAACCGGTCGACGACCTGGTCTCTTGATGCTCGCTTTTCTTCAGTTGCTGTCTGGGTGGTGCATGCGTGCATCACCTGATCGGTTGACTGTGTCCAACCGATCGGGTGGGGGGCTGAAAGATGGCGATCTTTGTCGTTTGACCCCCTGGATCACGCGTGACTCCTCCCGTTGCTCCGTTGACTTACGATATCTTTGATATATGTCCCCTACACCGGTAAACTCCTGCAAACACACAAAAACACGGAAAAGTGAAAGAAAACGAGAAAACACGAGAAAATGGATGCGGGACGGCGAAAAATAACGGAAAAACACAAAGAAGACGTGCATGAATATATAAAATATACACACACGTCAAAATCCCCCAAGCTGAACCCTTCCTCGTCCTCGAGGAAGACGAGTGAGAGAAGGAGCTCGGAGGGAGAAAATATAGAGAAAAAGAGAAAAAGAGAACTCTAAATCCTAAATCTCCCGTCAGGGCCAACAAAATCAAAAACGACACACCAAGCGAGCAAACGACAAATCACCACACTAAACCAAAGAAAACGAGTCCAGACAAGTGCCGTGGGCCCACGCGGTGAAGCGCGAGTGAGTGTGGTCGTGTGCTAGCAGTCGGTGTCGCTATCTACATTGTGCCATAAGCTCCATATACACAAATCCAAGAAATGACCCAAATATCGATTCGATTTGAAATAAGCGGTGAATTTATGGCTCAAGCATGCATGAGAAGAGTATGAGAATAGAAACATATCATGTGTCAGGGACTCCAAAGCTAGGGACTTGGACATCACCACACTATCGCCTAGATAATAGCCAGAAATTCCCTATTCTAAGTGTTTTCGAAAGCGATGGGGGTTGAGATGATGTGGAGTAGGACACTCGGTGCAAATTCTCGCCTTCCCTTTATTCTCTGTAGGTAGGGAAATATTCACACACAATATTTTTTTTGGGTTTTGGATATATGTATTTTTTGGGCTTCTGGCTATACATATATATATTTTTTATTTTCTCTTTTCTTTTCTTTTTGGGTTTTTCTTTTCTCTTTTTTTTTTTTGGATTTTGGGGCTATATACAAGTGTGTACTCTCCCAAGTGGGAGAACGGTACACGACGAGGGGATTTGCACCAAGTAAAATAAAAAAGAAATCGGATTCTAAACACTTGGGCAAGGGAGATTTTTCACTAATCAGAGCGTAGGCTAAGTGGGTTATCCTAGTCCTAATTGTGGAATCCCGACACATGCGACATGAAGCATACGATATATATATATTCATGCATACAGAAGAAGATAAGAGATGCAAATACCGCATATTCAAATCGAAGCATGATAATCTAAGGGTCATTCCTAGGACATGTATATAAATCTAAATCACAAAGTAGAAGCACACCAAACAGCTAAGCACGACCCACGACTCACATAAAAGCAAGTGGACCCACGATGCATGAAATGCAAGAGGACTCGGCTTCCTAGGGTTAGTGAATGTGAACATCGAAGCCATGCTAGGTGTGTGTGTGTGTGTTTTTGTGGCAATTCATCATAGGGTTCATCTCTAGGAGAAAGAGATAAAAAGAAGAAAAGAAAAAATAAAAACACGATGAAAACGACTCGAAAACGAAGAAAAAGACACAAATGACGCACGAAGTGCGACTCCCCCAAGCTGAAACTTGCATTGCCCTCAATGCAATAGAAGTAAATACGGAAGGGCAATGAAAATGGGGGGGAATATGCACCGACTCAAATAGAAATGAAAAACAAGAAAAACACACATACAAAAATGGAAAAAAAAATAAAGAAAATCACACCACACGACATACAAACAGAAAATAACAAAAGAAAATCACACAACATGACATATAAAAACAAACACACATAAAAAACATCACACGACAGCACACGGAAAAAATTGATTTCCCCCAAGCTAGACATGACGATGCTAGCAAAATGATATGATCATGAAAATGCAGAGATATGCAAGGGGGAGGTTAGAAAGCAAAATGGAATCAAAAAGCAGGAGAGGAATCGTCCTCGTCCTCCTCGGTGGAAGATGTGGGGGATGCGATGGAGTGGGCGGGAGAGGTGACTGGTGTGTGGAGAAGTGGAGAAAGTGGTCGGGGTGATGGATCGGTGGGTGTGGAGGTGTGAATGATGGGTGGAGTGGTAGTGGTGATGGTGAGCGGGAGTGAAAGGGCGACCAACGTGGTGGTAGATGGGGTAGGAACGATGGTGGATGGGGTGGATACGGCGACGGAAGAGGATGGTGGGGGAAGTGATCGCGATTGCACCTGCAATTTCTTGCGGCGCACGTATGGGGTGACGGAAGTGGAGGGTGGTGGATCTGTGGGGGGCGATAGTGGAGGGAAAGGAAACGGTGGGAGTAGATGAGGTGGTGGGAATGGAAGTGGTGATGGAAGTGGTGATAGGAGGGGATGGTCGCCTAGGGGGGTGATGGTGGAGGTGAAAAATGTGATGGTGGAGGTGAAGAATGTGATGGTAGAGGTGAAAATCGTCGAGGGGGTGAAGGTGGTGGAGAGTGGTGTGGTGTGGGGGGAGGTGGCCCGTGGACGTGAGTGAGAATGCAGAGGATGGTGGCCACGTCCCTCTCAAGCACGAGGAAACATGGGTGAGTGAAGATGGAAGAGGATGGGACCGAGGAGGTGGAAGAAGATGCGGCAGCACGCAATGAGGCTAACTCAGCCTCGAGATGGGGGCGAGTAGAGGCGGCTTGACAAAATAAGGAAGTGGTGGTGGTATGGACCGGAGAGGTGGCGACGGTGGTGGTGGGGACAGAAGCTGGGATGCCATGACTAGGACCAACCCCAGAATCTCCCCGGGACGCAGAGATATCCTGCACGCCTAAGTGGGCGGCAGGGGAAGGTGGTCTGGGTGCGTCCTGGGGAAAGAATGGAAGAATTAGCCCCTCAAGAAATTCAGGATCGGGAGGAAATGTCCAATCTGCCGCCAAAACAATGATCATGCGAGCGGGGTTGGGCAGAATGGTATAGGGAGCAGGGGGTGTCCGTAGTGAAAAGTGAAACGGCCATCGGAGCGGGGTTTAATCATGTGAATATGCCGTAGGACATCTAGATCTAGACGTGAGGGTTCTGTAGCAGTAGGAAGATCTCGTGGGATGACAATGTTAAACTGGGGAGCCGAAGCTATGATCGTGATAAGGCCCCCGCAACAAAGCTTGCCCTTGCCGACACAGCTAATCTTAAGAAGCTTGAAAATAAGCCAAGCACCGGCATGGACGGGAACGGTAGGGGCCCTAAAAGAAATCCCGTCATCACCGAAAACAAAAGGAAAGGTCATGGCTCACAAAATGAAAAGATCAGGGATAGTCACTGTACCTGACTCATCCCTGGGGAAAAACGTGCATGATATGATTCGGTGGGTCAGACGGAAGATGGGGTGAATGATGGAGGAGGCCTTGGCCTTACCTCGGGGATAGCGATCGTGTAGGGTGAGGCGGAACTAAAACTGATCGACGTCAAATTCAGAGGGATACCCGTAAGGACGGATAGCGTCGTCCCCAAGGATGTGGAAACCAAAGATGTTGTTAATGGCGTTCAGGTCAGTGCGAATGGTTCTGTTACGGACGCGAAAGATGACGATCGACCCCGACTCACAGACAAGTGTGGATAAAAATTCGAGTGTGAGGGAGGGGTAGGACACCACGGTGGCGTTTAGGAAAGCTAGCCAACCTAAATTTGCGAAGAGAGTCTCGACCTCGGTGAAGACACCGAGATCGATAAGCGTTTGGGTATGAGCAAATTTGGTCGATAGATGCCCCCGTGCATCAAGTCTATGATAAGAATCCTTGTGCTCTTGATTCCTAAAGTGGTAGCCACGCGGGCCCATCAGTGGGTCCTCAGCAGGGATGATAGGTTGGGGCTGGGATTGGGATTGGGGTTGTGCAGGCTGTGCAGGAGGAGGGCGTGAGTGTGGTGGACGTGTAGTCTTGCGTCTCTTGTGAGACGACCCCTCCTCTCGCATGATACCCTTACCCCTATCCTGATCCCGGTCCATGTGGGTGTGTGTGCGTGAGTGAATGCAAAAATTTGATGAATGTACACACACAGACAATCGAGCAACTAGAAATTCTAGGGCAAAATATAAAATTGAGCTAAGGAGCGAAGTTACCCAATCGAGATGAAGATCCTTGCTCGTAGATGTCCCAATGCACCGCAATGGGATGGAGTATGAAGCCGCGACAACTCTTTTCAGCAAAATTTCGAAAATTGGGGGAAGTCGGGCGAAATCTAGGGTTTGGACGCGGGTGAAATCGGGGAGAGAGAGAGAGAGAGAGAGAGAGAGAGAGAGAGAGAGAGAGAGAGAGAGAGAGAGAGAGAGAGAGAGATATCGATGGAGAGATGGAGATGGAGAGTGGAGGGATCAATTGAGAGGGGTTTGCGGTCGGTTGAGGGAAGGAGGAGGCCAGTTGGAGTTCGGAGGAGTCGAAACGGCGATGGAGAGTTGAAATCGGGTGAAGGGGAAATGAACGGGTGATGTCGAGATATTTATAGGGTTTCAGTCGAACCGATCGGATGAAAACTCACCCGATCAGTTGACAAATAGGTCGAAAATATTGCTGAAAAGAGTCTACAGGTGAACTGATCGGTTGAGAACTCAACTGATCGGTCGGCCGCTTCACATTTTTTCCCGAAAGTTTAGTACAGCTCACCCGGTCAGTCACACGACCACGCTTTGTATCAACCGATCGGTTGATTAACTCCCAAAATTTTCCGAGACTTCGGCCCAGCTCACACGGTCTGCCACACGGTCTCGCTTTGCTTCACCCGACCGGTTCACTGGAGAACAGATATGGCCATTGTCTGATACGTCTTACCCGATCGGTTGAATGATCACCCGATCGGGTGAGGGCTTGTTTTCTGCAAGAATTCACAAATGGCCTAAGTCTCTCGAAGGTAGTTCCCGCGGCTGGATTTAATTATTAAAATAGAAAAAATAAAGCTGAAAATAATCCTAAAAATGAAGATAAAAGTTTAGAGCATGGGTTGCCTTCCATGAAGCGCTTTTGTTTAACGTCGTTTGCTCGACGCCCGTAGATGATATTCAAGGCGGACGGGGGTGATGCCCTGAGATCGGCATCGCTTCAGATTCGGAGTTGGTGGCTTTTGGTGTCGGCGGCAGCGACAAGAAGACTTGCTCAGCGACTCTCCCTCTGTTGATGGAATCCGGAGGCTTCTCTCTTAAATTGGTGTCTACCGCCACTCTTTTTAAGATCCGGATCTCGTCTCCGGTGAGCCCCATGGGCTCTTTCCCTTTCCTCCTCGTCGGAGGAGCTTTTTGAAATTCAGGAGAGACCATATGTGCCGCATCCGCTTTCCCAGCAACATCATCATTCTTCATGCCGTCACGTTCTTCAAGGTCCCCTAAACTGTCGGGGGGGATTCCTTGAAAGAATTTCCCAGGCCGCGGCTTTCACAACTCTTTCTTCTTCTATGTCCAGCACATTGCAACTTGGATCATCCGGGGGGTTGGGGTGCTTCATTGATAGCCCCAAGTCAAACTCGACTTTTTCGTTGCTGACATTAAGGGAAAGCTTCCCTTTCTTCACATCTATTAAAACGCCGGCAGTGGCCATGAAAGGTCGTCCAAGAATGATGGGGGTGTGCGTATCTTCAGGCATGTCCATGACGACGAAGTCCACTGGCACATGCACTCCACTTACGTTGACAGGTAGGTCATCTACAACCCCCACCGGATATTTGACCGATAGGTCTGCAAGCTGTAGGGTCATACCGGTGGGCTCCAGGTCGCCCATCCCTATCCTCTTATATAGCGACGGGGGCATTAAACTAATGCTCGCTCCAAGATCAACGAGCGCACGATGGATCTTTACCTCCCCGATCGCACAAGGGATAGAGAAGCTCCCCGGGTCTTTAAGCTTAGGCGGATTTGCTCTCTGAATGAGAGCACTGCATTCCGCCGTTAATATGACCTTCTCCTTTCTAGAACCCTTTGTCACCAAATCCTTCAAAAAATTTGTGTAGGAGGGAATCGTCTCGATAGCTTCGAGGAACGGGATCTGCAAGCTTAAGTCCATGACCATGGCAAAGAATTTGCCATACTTCTCGTCTATCTTGGCTTGGGCTAGCTGTTGTGGAAAAGGCACAATGGGTTTGAATACCTTGAGGCTCCCTTCTCGTCCTTTTTCTTCTCCTCTTCGGGGACTCCCTCCGGAGTCGTAGTCTTTGGCGACGAAACACCATTGTCATTGGCCTTTTCAATTGGTCGCTCTACGACCAACGGTGCTTCCGGTTCCTTGGTGGGCACTCTTGTGGGGATTTGTGTTCCGATTCTCAATACAATAGCGGACACGTTCGCATGCTCGTGCGTGAGTGCCAAAGTTTGGTTCGCTCCCCTTGGGTTCACTTTCGGTTGTGGCGGTAATAGATTTTGCGACCTTTGAAGGTTCACCACCTGTAACCTCAGCTGGGTTACTTGGTCAGTGAGAGCCCTTTGCCCCATTTCCAGCTTCAAATTTATCTTCTCCTGGTTGGTGATGTATTGAGTTAAGAGGGACTCAACCGGGGAGATGACCCGCTGCCCGCCATACTGCTGCTGAATGGGCTGCTGGTTCCTTGGGGATACTGCTGATACTGTTGTGGAGGCTGCTGCTATTGAAACTGCTACTGCTGTAGAAACTACTACTGCAGTTGCCTAGGCGGCTGATATACTAGCTGCTACTGTTGCTGAGGAGGCGGCTGCTGATACGGTGCCCGGTAGCTAAGGTTGGGGTGGTTCCGGTTGTTTGGAGAGTAGGCCGGATTGGAGCTAGTCCATGGTAGATACGGCGCATTTCCCATAGGATTGTAGAATAGTGCACTCGCTTGGTCCAACGATGGTGAGATGTCACCACCCTCGAAGTCCCCTATGACTTCAGCTTCCACCACCGCAATTTGTTGTGTATCGGTACCACCGGCTCCTACCATGAGCGCTGAGATCTGGATCGACAGCAAGTCAAACTTGCTGGATAATTTGTCGACGTCCTCGACCCTGTGGATACCCTCAGATCTAGGTGTGACTCTCTCATCACACCACCGCTTATTGTTCGATGCCATATTTTCTAATATGTTCCAGGCATCTTCTTCACTTCTGGACATGAAGGACCCCCCAGCCGCGGCATCCATGTAAGACTTCAAGTCATCCCTCAATCCGTTATAGAACAGATTTATAATCTGCCACTTTGGAAGCTCGTGATGAGGGCATCTTCGCTGCATCTCTTTAAATCTTGTCCAAGCTTCATGCAGGGACTCGTGTCTGGCTTGGGAGAAGGAGGAGATCTCACTCCTCAGCTTCATGGTCTTCCCCGGAGGAAAGAACTTCGTCAAGAACGCATTTGAAAGCTTCTCCCAAGTGTTGAAAGTGTTAGGGTCCTTTCCCCTTAGCCACTGCTTGGCCTTATCCCGCAGAGAGAAAGGGAATAACTTCAGACGGATTGCTTCAGCAGTGACACCATTTATCCGGAAGGTGTCACATTTCTCTAAGAAGGAGTCTATATGTTTGATGGGGCTCTCCATGGGTGCCCCAGAGAATTGATCCTGCTGGATCCACGTCACTAAAGACGGCTTGAGCTCGAAGCTCTGTGTTGTAATAGCAGGAGGTCGGATGGCAGAGGTAGACTCGATGGATGGCATCGAGTATTCCAGTAGGGACTTGTGAGGTGGGGTGTTCTCACCCATGGCTTCAGACTCTTCTTTTCTTCGCTTCTCTGCGGCCAGACGCCTTAGGGTGGCGTTTATCTCAGGATCAACAGGAATCAAGTCGTCAAGACTCCTTGTGTTCATGCGCATTAAAAGCAACAAACACACGTGAAGCGAAAAGTGGGAAAAACAGATAAAATAGAAAATAAAAAATAAGAAAATAAAAATGAAAAAGAAGAATGCGAAAACTATCGCGAGATAGGGATATGAGCTAGCCTCAAAGGTTCAAAAGATCCAAAAATAACAAGCACGTTGCCTCCCCGGCAACGGCGCCATAAAGCTTGACATTCCCGCGTGTGTAGTGGTTGCTTGCAAGTGTGCAATAGTATGTGATTGGGGGCGTGAGATTTAAATATTTATAACCGCAAGCACACAGTGTTGTAGTGTGGCTTGGGGGTCGAACACAGGGAGGCGTGGTTGTGCTTGTGTCAGATAGGAACCAATTCACCCTATGGGTGAGCTAGCCCGAATCGAAAGATGGTTTGTCACAAATCGTAGGTAAGGGGTTAAACAATAATAAAGGAAACCTGGGACTTCGGTTTCCACCCTATCATGTGATTCTTGCTAACACGGCAGACGGATAGGATAACGATCGGAATTAGGGTCTATTGGTGAGACGTTGTCTCTATGAGTGATACCAGCATCCCATGGGCCCGATATTCCGGTCGGTGCCCAGGATGATACGTCAGACTTCCCGGGTTCGGTCAGTGGGCATTCCCATGTCCATTAACACTGACCGACTTTGGGAGCACTGAGCTCGCAACGATAACTCCCAACATCTCATCCTGCTGTTCCCACGCGCTAGGATTCGATGTCTACGCTAAGGGCGTGAGCTATGGCTAGGGAGTCAACCGTCAAGTTTATTCCCACTTGGCCTAATGGTCAAAGGCGGTCTTTTTCCCGCCGATGACAACGAAACACCCCGCGTAACCAATAGATTCCTATTCCTTATCGATTTCCTAGTCCTATGGATGCATCAGGGAGAACCCACGAAGGGGTTTCCACCAAAATCTTAGATTGGGAAACTACTCACACATATTAGGGAAAAAGCGACCTAAATGAAAATCGACCGTTAAAAACATAATCAGGCGATTGAAATGCAATAGTAGTAATGCTATTAAGATAATATCAAAGTTTGGTGAAGATCAGAACACTTACAAATAACTAGAAAATTACAGCCGTCGCAAGAGAGAAAAACAGTAAAAAAATACAACAGTCCCATTTCTGGAAACCTAGGGTTTATATTTATAGAAAACGACGTCACCCGATCGGGTGAAGAATCAACTGATCGGGTGACCTGCTTCGTTCTTTGGCAGCGTACTTTAGAATTTCACCCGGTCTCGCGACACGATCGGTTGGCGGAAGCTTCTAGACGTTTGGATCTTGAGCTCATCAGGTGAACCGATCGGTTGATAAATCAACCGATCAGTTGGAATTGTCGTCCAAAAAGACAGAGACTTCAGACGTTTTGGCACGGTCAGCTGGCGGCCGGGTGAGCTCTCCGTGTCGTGTCTTCGGGGAATCGGCTACAGATGAACCGATCGGGTGAAGATCACCCGATCGGTTGGAATTCGGCTTCAATTTCCCGAGAGGATTGTCGGGTTGAACCGGTCGGCGACCTGGTCTCTTGATGCTCGCTTCGCTTCAGTTGCTGTCCGGGTGGTGCACACGTGCATCACCCGATCGGTTGACTGTGTCCAACCGCTGGTGGGGCCTGAAAGATGGCGATCTTCGTCGTTTGACCCCCGGATCACACGTGACTCCTCCTGTTGCTTCAGGGACTTACGATATCTTCGATATATGTCCCCTATGCCGGCAAACTCCTGCAAACACACAAAAACACGAAAAAGTGAAAGAAAACGAGAAAACACGAGAAAATGGATACGAGATGGCGGAAAATAACGGAAAAACACAAAGAAGACGTGCGTGGATATATACAATGTACACACACGTCATATACGTGTTGTACTTCGAGGTGCATGTATTTTATTTTTTTTAAAATAAATATGTCACATCATATACACTCTCTATTCAAGATTGCAAAATTTGCACCGAATGTAACATACACCTTAAAAAATGTGGTGTATTTATCAATTGCCATTCATTCTAGTGTACTTAAATCTCTGTCATTTCAACTATAGAAAGAATTGACCTCTGCCAATTTCCATGTGTTTCGAGATCACTTAATGCACAGCAGGGCGTGCAATAAAGATGCTTCTGTTAATGCTTTGGGGTTGAAGAACGATAGCATTGCTGCACTTTATCTATAACTTTTTTGATACATCAGAAATTAGGAAACATGGATCGTGGAACACGAATACACCCGTCCTGATCGCTTAATGGTCGCGCCCCGGCGTACACGTCCCGAGGCGACGGTTGTAGTTTTACCGCAAGCGCACGGTATAGCGGCGAGCGGGTATCGAACACAGGGAGGACGAATGACCGTGCTTGCTCCTAATCAACCTGGCTATTTAGAGGGATAATTGCCTTGGGCGATCCTGTCACAATCGTCAGACAAAAGTGCGAAATATCAAATCAAATAGAGAACGCCTAGGGAATGGGGAATCCCCACTACTCACCGTATTTCACAATTGTGGTTCGCCGGTATCGAAATCGCTAGGATGAGAATTTGGATGAACTAGTTGCAACTAAATGTGGAACCAAGCTCACGCTCTCGCGCTGTTGCCGGTCTATAGCTATCCTAGGTTTGGGTCCAATCTCTTGCAAACCCTAGCCTAGGGAAGCTAGCATTAGGATCAACATCATCGTCCAATTGCGCACCGAGCCCAATCTCTTGCAAACTCGGTCCACAATCTAGATTAGGATAGTTCCTACCCGTCCAATCTCTTGCAAACGGGTATCGGCACGGAATTGCAACCGGAGATCCTAGCATCGGTCCAATTTCTTGTAAACCGATACTTCGAAAATCCGACTCCAACCCAATTCGGATTTCTAGGGCTTCCTATCGAATTGGGATCCAATCTCTTGCAAATCCCAATTGATGTGAATACCTAGCTATCCGTAGTAATTCGATCCCAATCTAATCCCTAATAACAATCCTAGCTCAATTTCTACCGATTCAACACAAATACGAAATTGGGCTTGTAGGGTTCATCCCCACGCCCCAAGACGCGGAGACTACTCACTAATCATAGCAATAGCACAATAATTAGCAATGAAATAGACAATGGAATTCATCACAACAATGATATAAACAATAAAAATAGAGTTTTTGGGGAAGAGAAGTGCAAACCAATGTAGATCTTCAATCAACCCAACAAAAAATCCAAGTTTTTTCTCTTCTCCAATCACAATTAATAAAGCTAAAAAGTAGACTCAAAAAGATGCAAAAAATCTGAGAGGTGCCCCCCAAAACTAGGGTAAAAACAGAGCTTAAATAGCCCCAAAAATCGTCTAAAAATCCTGACCAAAATGCCCCTGCACAGCCTGTTTTCCGCAAATTTCGCTACAGGCTGCGCATCGCACTCGGCCGAGTGACAAAAGTCGCTCGGCCGAGTGAAAACCCTGTCAATTTTCCAGTAAGTCGGGGGCTTCAGGGGTCTTCAGTTCGGGGGCGGCTCGGCCGAGTGAGTTGTCGTCACTCGGCCGATGGCTTCACTTCACTCGGGCGGACGGGATTTGCCACTCGGCCGAGTGGGTCTTCTGAAGCTCAGATGGCCGAAAAACAGTAACTTCGATCTTTTTGAGGGCCTTCGTCTGGGCGCCACTCGGGCGGACGTGGTATCGTCACTCGGCCGATGTGGTCTCCGTCGCTCGGCCGAGTACACATGGAAATCGTGTCTGAACGGGTCGGCCGAGCAGTGTCTCGCTGGTCGGCCGAGTGGCTCATCCACTCGGCCGAGTGGGACACAAAAAATGCCCAAACTGGTCGTTTTGTCCTCCTCGTCGCTCCGGCGACGTCCATTCTTCTTCCGCTCCTCTCCAATAGCAAAATACCCCTCGGGGAGGTCGTCGGTGGCCGTCTATCGTGAGCGCATCTCATGATCACTCCAAATCGCGCCAAATCGCCTGAAATGCGACAAAAACAACAAAGCGTGAAAAGCATCGCAATATCGTCGATATATCGTGAAAAACATGATTTGGGCGATCTAAATGGCATGCAAACATGCGGAAAAAGGTGTAAAATAAGGAGTGATCAAAATCCCCCAAGCTTGCCTCTTACTCGTCCTCGAGGAAGATAAGTAAAAAGCGAACCCGGTGGATTCGGAAAACGAAAACGGCGAAAAACGAAAAAAATGAAAAACGAAGAAGAATGAAAACCAAACGAAAATAAAGAAAGAAAGAAAGAATAGGTAGGATGCTAGATCATTTTCTCAGGACGCGGGTTTCACCTACTCTTATAGCATGCACCGAGTGAGAAATACATGTCAAAGAATCTCAATTTTGATATCATAGTAGAATAGTGCAAGTAGAAAATAGAAAACCCACGAACAACGGTATAATCATGAAAAACGGAATGATTTTAAAATTAACATCGCCTGAATCATCTAAAGCGGTATAAAAATCTCAGATCACACACTTTTCAATTGAACGCTTTCTATCTGGAGTATAAGAGTATCACATCATAGAATAGAGAGAATAGAAAAGTATGGATTTCATGAAATGAATGCTAGGCTTAGATTTCTGGATTTCGTAAAGCTAGAAACAATCTCACCGAGTATAGAATATTACTTAGCCTAGGTTGTCGTGCAATGTCAAGTAGTCGCTCTCTCACACATCAATGGATCTCCTCCCCCAAGCTTATCTATAAGCGTGGTGGCACAAAAATATTTACATCCCCATTTTTATATAGCTCCAAAGGCAAAGAAGGGAAAGAAGAAAGAAAGTAAGCGAGATGGGATCTTTTATTGAGGATTTTTCCTCTTTTCTCTCTTTTTTTTTCTTCTTCTGCAATAAGCAACATATATACAATGATCCCAACTCAGAGAGAGGTAATGATATACAAGAATGTTTTTCTCTCTTTTATTCTTCTCTTCTCTCTTTTTTTTTTATTTTTGAAATAAGAGATTTGGAGCTAGGAATTAATAGCGGGGGAAATGCCATAGAATAGAATCACTAAGGGGAGATTCACCAATGATTTTAAAAGTAGAGAAGTGATGTTCAAGATTTGTGGAGAAAGAAATAAATATAACTCTCGGCTCACTCTATAAGACATGCACGACAACTTCAGCAGGGTAATCTAATCTACTCAGTTTCGATCACAAAAAAGCTAACTAATCCAGATATATCTTAGCTAATCATCATTCAATCATCCGGAAGTGAAGTGTACAATTCATGCATATAGAAGTGATAAAGGAAAAGAAGTCAGTACTCCAGATATAGGCATTCAATGCGTGAATCTTGGTGTGTTTTCTGTGATAGCATACATATGAATATTCAGGCTCAGCTAATAATAAAATTTCATCCATTTTCATGAGGAAAAAGTGTGGGTTACTATTTCTAAATGTAAAGCAAGTCATAGCATATGATATCAGAAATGAAATCTAAGACACGACAAATATAGCATGCATATAGAATAAGCTAACTCCACGTAGACATCATCACAGAAAATTCATCTCTAGCATGAGATGAAAAAAGAAACGAAGTAAAGATAAAAGGAAAAATAGAACTATGCAATGCGGCACACAGGAAAATAGGAAAAACGTGATGCATGGCAAGATAAATGAAAAATAATGAAAAATAAGTGCAAAAGTGAAAAACGGTGTGAAAAAAAACTCAAAATAAAGGTGGCAAATCGAAAAAGAACGTGAGAACTCACTCCCCCAAGCTAAAGTGCACAGTGTCCTCAATGTGCAAAGTGTGGCACACAGAGAGACATGTAATGAGAGGGGCAAGTGAGGATGCATGCATGATGGAAAGAAAAAAAGATAATAAAACGAAAAATAAAGGAACGAAAATATGATGCGGATATGATGCATGCACAGATATGAGTGATACGAGTATAAATGGGTCACCAAAAGCTCTCCCTCTCTCCCAAAAAAGATATATAAAGAGACGGCAAATGAGAATCACAAAAAAGTGAGGGGAGGGGGGGTGGACAAAAGTGCATCAGGACCCAGCAGAGAAGGGCAGCACAACGGCAGGAATGGATAAAGGCATCAAGAGTGCCTAAGAAGGCGGTGCCGCGCCGTCTCCGTCCTGAGGCGGAGGTGGTGGTGGTGGTGGTGTGGGCTGCTGAGCTGGGGTGGAAGCGGAAGCAGGTCTAGTGTGTGTGGAAGTGTGTGTGGTAACCTGCTGGGTGGGCTGGGGTACGCGAGGGAGACGCTCCAGCACCTGTGTAAGGCAGTAGTGGATCTGGGGTATCAGGTCGAAGCGTCCAGCCATCGCAGAGACGGTGGAGGACAGGGTCCTAAGGTCTCCTCTAAGACCACTCACTGCCAACTCAAGAGCACGTATGCTCTGCAGTGTAGTGTCGGGCGGGGGTGGTGCAGAGGGACGCACCGGTCTAGGCTGCGCAGGGCGAGGCTGGCGTACGCGAGTGGAGTATGTGACGGGCTCAGCGGGGAAGGGGACAAAAGGTGCCGTGCCTGGAAAAGTGGGCCTGGCCTCGGTGCGAGGCCGGGACACCGGCTGGCGAGAAGTGGAGGCAGCGGCAGCAAAGGAGGCGTGCAAAAGAGGCAACGAGGTGGCCAAAGAGGTCTGTGGCACAGAAGTGTGGACAGACGCCACGACACTCTCGGAGAAGACGGCGGCAGTGGAGACAGAGGAATCTCCCGCTGGGGTAGAAGTGTGTGGTCCAAAAGGTGTAGCCCCAGCGGAGATCATGCTAACCATGGTCTCCACGACCGAAACGAACGAGGGCTCTCCGTACTCGACTACGGTCGGCGGGCGCTCGGGGAAGGCAGAAGAAAGAGGCTCGACAGACAAAGGGCCAGTGGCAGAAGTGGGAGTGGTGGTGACAGCCTCGGAAGTGGTGACAGTGGTGGAAGTGGGCTCAGCAAGAGTACTCTCGACACTGGCAGAGGTGAGGACAGAAGTGTCAGGAGCAGCAGAAACGACAGGTGTGGGCTGAGGGGCCACAGGGGCGACAGGGTCGGCAGCAGGCTCGGCAGGGCGTGCGGGGGCAGCCTGGGCAGCGTGGGCGGCGTGGCCCTGCTCGGCCTCCTCGGCCTCGAGCACGTAGGCGGCGGGGATGAGGACATCCATATCTGGGAGCCAGTCAACGTGGGCCGGTGCAATCTGGGTCCGAGCAGGGCTCGGGAGAATCATGTAATCGGCCCCATAGGGGCCGTGCAACCAGACCCAGTGACGCTCACCGTGCGGACGCAGCATCTTCATCCGGGCCATAACGTCTATCGACAAGGAAGTGGGGCCCGGAACGCGTCGCAGGTCGTCGGGTAGGTCCTCGCCGGTCATAAGAGCCAGCAGGGTAATCAGGCCGCCGCAGCATATCGGTGAGCGAGCGCCCACCGATACAATGATGCGGTCTAAGTACCATGCCGCGATATCGATCACGACGGCGGGGACAAGCTCATCTCCATCCCTAGATAGAGCTCTGGGACGGGTCATCGCGTAGAGCATGTAAAGCTCTGGCGTAGACATCGTGCCCGGCTCATATCTGGCCAAAAAGGTAGTCGCCATGAGGCGCTGGGCAATGCGTAGGCAGGGGTGGACTATGGCCGAGGCCTTGGCCCTACTAGGGTCAAAGGCAGCGTGGTGGCCTGTGATCCGGGCCCAGAAGGCGCCGGCGTCGAAAGAAGGTGGGGGGATGTGGGTAGGGCCGTAACCGCGATCGGCTCCGGGGACTGCGGGCCAAGAGAAAAACGCTCTCATCATATCGAGAGTGACCTGGCACTCTCGATCCATGAACCGGAATGAGCATCCCTCATCGGTCCGGGCGATCGAACTCAAAACCTCAAGTGTCGGACGGGTAAAAGTATCCGCCGACACCTGCAGAAAATCTCACCAACCCACGTTGTCGTACAACGTGAGCAGTCCCTCGAGTACCCCCAGGCGTCCAAGGTCAGCGAGGTGTGCAAACCTGGAGGGTACGATCGAGCGCTGGGAGATACGCTCAAAGACGGCGCGGTGTGCGTCGTCTCGGAACGTAATCCCGAGCGGCCCGACCAGTGGAGCCGGTGGTGGTGGCTGTGGATCGGCAGGGAGAGGCTGTGCGGGCTGTGGGTGCGCTGCAGGCTGTGCGGGGTGTGCGGGGCCTGCAGGCTGTGCTGGGTGTGCGGTGTGTGTGGGGGACGGTGGAGGAGAGTCCTCCAACTCGTGGGAGGGGCCGGCATCATCCGACCGCTTCCGCTTGGCGGAAGCTCTCTTCGACCGCGGCCGTGTCCGGGGCGGCATATCTGCCCCGAGCGCGCGCCGAAAAGCGAAAAGTGCGGCGTGTGCACAAAGAGTGGAAAGAGTTTACCCAAACACGCCGCGAGTGCTAAGCAGTGGAAGCGTGCGAAGTCCGCGCCTCCACGAAGTCCTGAGCAGCCCGTAGAAGCTCCCCTGAGCTCCCCTAAGCTCCAAAAAGCAACCTGCGCATGGAAAAGCGATATCAGCGAGTAATAATCAAAATGTATGGAGCAATAGGGGTATAACAGATAGATATGTGAATTGATTCGGGTTAGGGGTTCGATTAACACACGGATCCTCAAAAACTACGCAAAAAGAGAAGAAAATGGTGAAAATAAGCGAACCGGAGGTGATCGGAGACGGGGCTGCCGGCGGCGACTCGGGCGGGGTGCGGCGACGGTCGGCCGGCGGTGGCAGGCCGAGCGGCGGCGCGCGCGGGCTTGGTCGGGCGAGTGGGGGTGAGAACGAGCGGTATCGGGTGAGGGGAATCCGAGGGGTCGGGCGATTTGGGAATTTTGCGGTTTCGAAAAACGCGCCCCCCCCCTCGGTCCTTATATAATAGAAGTTACGACTCGGCCGAGTGACGTGGTCACTCGGCCGAGCGAGGCAATAGAAATTTTCTCCCCGATATCGCATCGGCCGAGTGGCTTTGCCAGCCTCGGCCGAGTGGAGTAAGTCCATTCGGCCGAGTGACTCAAGCTACTCGGCATGACTCGCCCAAGGAGGGTATCCGTTTCACTCGGCCGAGTGAATATATATACTCGGCCGAGTAGCAGTTATAATGAAATGAGGAAAATAGACAGAGAGTTGGGTACAGCAGACTTCCCTCGTTCGTGAGCGGCTCGGCCGGACGAACTTCTGTACTCGGCCGAGTGACTAGTATACTCGGCCGAGTGAGCCTTGCATTCTGCTGTTTGTCTTCGTTTAGGCTCTAAACTCCGTCTTTCTTCCTCCAGTCGATTTCATGCTCCTCCTAAGCGTCGAACGCCTTCTTGGGGCGCTCCTCATCGTCTCGTTCAACCTCCTCATGATGATCTACCTATCTCCTCTCCTGTCAAGAAAAATAGGACCCGTTATCACAAAATTTTTGGTCGGATGACTCAAAACACTAAAAATCTCTAAAACGAAAATAAAGAAAAAGCAAAAATAAAGCAAAAACCGTCGGGTTGCCTCCCGACAAGCGCTCGTTTTAGGTCGTGAGCTCGACCCCCTATAATTTTCAATCAATGCGGGATGTTTGGTGCATATGAGATGCACCCGTCAAACTTTCCGGGGAGCGCGCTTGGATTCGAACGTGGCGGCGTAGCGTTCTCCCGCGGTGGTCTCCTATCTCGAATAGTGTTGGGGGGAGGCTCCCCCAAGCTAGCATTTGCCCCGGTCAACGTTTTAACCGGCGATGCCGATTTCCGTACCGGCGGAGCTTTCTTGGGAGACTTTGATTTCGAGAGCTTGCAGAGCTCTCGAATCCTTGCGACATCAGCGTCGCCTTCATCTTCATCAGCGGAGAAGTCGGGGGAATCGTCATTATTGTCTTCATGGCCTAAATCCGGGCCTTCATCAAATTCTTCATAAAAAAGGGCACCAATTGAGTGAGGAATCGCCTCCTCTATCACCTCATCAAGGAGGTCCATGTAATCGAGTTCCTCGTGATAAGGCATATGCTTCATAGCCTTAGGAATGTGGAGCTCCACCTCAATGTTTCCGACGTTCAAGGTTAAGGTACCTTCGCGCACGTTGACAATGACTCCGGCGGTGGCGAGGAATGGGCGCCCAAGTATCAATGAGGTGTCTCCCTCCTCCTTAATGTCCATGATGACGAAGTCACATGGCAAGCATATTCCACCCGGGACTTGAAGTGGGATGTCTTCGGCAATCCCCACCGGCCTTGTTGTCCGTCCATCGGCTAATTGAATGCGCATGTCGGTGGGTTTCAACTTTGTCCCGGTGTTAAGCTTTAAGAACATGGAGAGGGGCATGAGACTCACACTAGCCCCAAGATCGACCAACGCCTTTTGAAGAGGCACGCCGCCCAACGTGCAAGGAATCCGAAAACTCCCCGGATCTTTAAATTTTGCCGGCTCCTTTTCTCTCTTGGTGAACCAAGAGCCCTCCTCGGCTAGCATGATCTTCTCCTTCCTCTTTCTCCCCGAAATCAAGTCCTTCAAGAATTTGGCATATGTGGGGATCTCGATGATGGCGTCAAGGAAGGGAATATTTAGGCTAACTCCTCTTAGATACTCGAGGAATTTCGCTAGCCTTTTCTCCATTTTCGCTTTCGCTAGTCTTTGGGGGAATGGGACCGGTGGCATGAAGCGCCTCTCCTCAATTAATAGCTCCGCCCTAGATTTCTCCTTGTCTTGTGGCTCCTTCTCCTTTTCAATCTCGACTATCGGCTCAACCGGCTCCAAACTTTCCTCCACGGCCTCCTCAATAGGAATCATGGCGGGGGTGGTGTCCTTCCCGCCTCTAGTAGTGACGGCAACTACGGCGTTGATGTGGCCCGTGTTGCCCCGTGGGTTTTGCTCCGGTTGCGCCGGCAATCTTTGAGTGTTCCGGTTGAGCAACGCTAATTGCTCCGATATTTGAGCCACTACGGTATTGAGAGATTCTTGCCCCGCCTTCAAAGTAGCATTCACCTTATTTTGCTCGACCATGAACGCCTCCACTCTAGTCTCGAAATCGGATCGTTGTGGAGCTTGTGGAGGGTTTTGGTTTTGATTCCTCCACCCTTGATTGTATCCGGGAGCCCTATAAGGTGGGACTTGTTGCTTTGGTTGGAAGTTTTGTTGTGTAGGTCCCCTCGGCGGATAGTATTGTTGTTGGGGTGGTGGTGGTCGAGCTTGATTAGGCGGTTGTTGTGGCGGGTTCAAAGCTCCTTCATTGTTGGCGTAGGAGAATCCCGGGTGATTTCTTGCGGCCAGATTGGACCAATAACCTTGGTTCCCCGCAACATATTGCACTTGCTCCAAGGATCCTTCTCCTTGCTCTCCTCCCGAATACATGGCTTGAGATTGGTCTTGCCAATCACTCATTTGGCTTGCCGGCGCGGAGGTGGAAGGGCTTCCTTGGGGCTCCGTGATGAATTTCTCTAATCTCTCCACCACCTTGTGGAGAGAATCAAATTTGCTCGTAAGCTCCGCTACGGCCTTTGCCTCGTAGATGCTAGTCGGCTTTAAGGAGGATGTAGAGTGTCCTCGCTCATCGCCCCATTGTTGGTTATTAGAGGCCATCTCCTCAATTAGGGCCGTAGCTTCCTCGGGAGTCTTTGACAAGATTGCACCATTCGCCGCGGCATCAATAATTTGTTTGGTCCCCGGTTGGAGACCGTTGTAGAAGCTATGCACTAACTCCCAATCTTCTATACTGTGGTGCGGGCACTGGTGCTGCAAATCCTTAAATCGCTCCCAAGCTTCATAGAGCGTCTCATGTGGTCCTTGCTTGAAGGACATGAGAGCGCTCCGGATCTTCACCGTCTTGGATGGTGGATAGAATTTATCAATGAATGCATCCGCCAACCCGTCCCAAGAGGTGAAAACTCCGTCAGCTTGCGTCCTCAGCCAATAGAGTGCTTTGTCCTTTAGCGTGAAGGGGAAGAGGCGCAGTCTGATGGCATCGATCGGGACCCCCGGCATTTGGAAAGTGGCGCACTTCGACAAGAATGATTGGATGTGGTAGTGGGGGTTCTCGTGAGCGTTCCCATGAAATGGGTCTTGTTGCATCAAAACCACCAATCCCGTCTTTAGCTCGAAGTTCTTGTCGGCCGCCAACTCCGGCACGGCGATGGATGACGTAGTAGAAGAGGTTTTAGGCCGAAGCCTATCGCGAATAGAAATTATTCTCGCCATTCTCTCCGCCAATTCTTCGGGAGTTTCCCGGTTGGTCATAAACCGCCCTTCCGGATATTGTCTCCTTTCCGCTCTGAGTCTCCGCGCGGTACGTTCGATCTCGGGATCGAATAATAAGGCTTCGGGGTCCGCCGTAGATCTCGTGTACATGCACAGGGAAAACAGAGTTTCAAAGAGATGATTAGTACCGTGGAAGGGTTAGGTAAGAATAGCAAAGGAAATAATAATGGTAAAAGAAATAAAATAAAAAGAAAATAAAAGAAAGAAATAGCTAAGGTGAAAAAGAATCAAACGCAATCGCCTCCCCGGCAACGGCGCCAAAAACTTGGTCGCGCCCCGGCGTACACGTCCCGAGGCGACGGTTGTAGTTTTACCGCAAGCGCACGGTATAGCGGTGAGCGGGTATCGAACACAGGGAGGACGAATGACCGTGCTTGCTCCTAATCAACCTGGCTATTTAGAGGGATAATTGCCTTGGGCGATCCTGTCACAATCGTCAGACAAAAGTGCGAAATATCAAATCAAATAGAGAACGCCTATGGAATGGGGAATCCCCACTACTCACCGTATTTCACAATTGTGGTTCGCCGGTATCAAAATCGCTAGGATGAGAATTTGGATGAACTAGTTGCAACTAAATGTGGAACCAAGCTCACGCTCTCGCGCTGTTGCCGGTCTATAGCTATCCTAGGTTTGGGTCCAATCTCTTGCAAACCCTAGCCTAGGGAAGCTAGCATTAGGATCAACATCATCGTCCAATTGCGCACCGAGCCCAATCTCTTGCAAACTCGGTCCACAATCTAGATTAGGATAGTTCCTACCCGTCCAATCTCTTGCAAACGGGTATCGGCACGGAATTGCAACCGGAGATCCTAGCATCGGTCCAATTTCTTGCAAACCGATACTTCGAAAATCCGACTCCAACCCAATTCGGATTTCTAGGGCTTCCTATCGAATTGGGATCCAATCTCTTGCAAATCCCAATTGATGTGAATACCTAGCTATCCGTAGTAATTCGATCCCAATCTAATCCCTAATAACAATCCTAGCTCAATTTCTACCGATTCAACACAAATACGAAATTGGGCTTGTAGGGTTCATCCCCACGCCCCAAGACGCGGAGACTACTCACTAATCATAGCAATAGCACAATAATTAGCAATGAAATAGACAATGGAATTCATCACAACAATGATATAAACAATAAAAATAGAGTTTTTGGGGAAGAGAAGTGCAAACCAATGTAGATCTTTAATCAACCCAACAAAAAATCCAAGTTTTTTCTCTTCTCCAATCACAATTAATAAAGCTAAAAAGTAGACTCAAAAAGCTGCAAAAAATCTGAGAGGTGCCCCCCAAAACTAGGGTAAAAACAGAGCTTAAATAGCCCCAAAAATCGTCTAAAAATCCTGACCAAAATGCCCCTGCACAGCCTGTTTTCCGCAAATTTCGCTACAGGCTGCGCATCGCACTCGGCCGAGTGACAAAAGTCGCTCGGCCGAGTGAAAACCCTGTCAATTTTCCAGTAAGTCGGGGGCTTCAGGGGTCTTCAGTTCGGGGGCGGCTCGGCCGAGTGAGTTGTCGTCACTCGGCCGATGGCTTCACTTCACTCGGGCGGACGGGATTTGCCACTCGGCCGAGTGGGTCTTCTGAAGCTCAGATGGCCGAAAAATAGTAACTTCGATCTTTTTGAGGGCCTTCGTCTGGGCGCCACTCGGGCGGACGTGGTATCGTCACTCGGCCGATGTGGTCTCCGTCGCTCGGCCGAGTACACATGGAAATCGTGTCTGAACGGGTCGGCCGAGCAGTGTCTCGCTGGTCGGCCGAGTGGCTCATCCACTCGGCCGAGTGGGACACAAAAAATGCCCAAACTGGTCGTTTTGGCCTCCTCGTCGCTCCGGCGACGTCCATTCTTCTTCCGCTCCTCTCCAATAGCAAAATACCCCTCGGGGAGGTCGTCGGTGGCCGTCTATCGTGAGCGCATCTCATGATCACTCCAAATCGCGCCAAATCGCCTGAAATGCGACAAAAACAACAAAGCGTGAAAAGCATCGCAATATCGTCGATATATCGTGAAAAACATGATTTGGGCGATCTAAATGGCATGCAAACATGCGGAAAAAGGTGTAAAATAAGGAGTGATCACTTAACCCCAAACACGAAGAAGCCAGGTATCCATCAGAGCCCTAAAAGCTGGAAAATAAAGAAAAAATAAAAGGGGATAGGGGTAGTGGGATTCGAACCCGGATATCCACCGAGACAGTCGAGTGATTCAACTACTAGGATGAGCATCGAAGTTCACTTTATCCATAATTTGATAACATAGAAATGGATATAATAATGTATGGTTCACATATCTCTTCGTATATTCTGACACACACATGAAGGAGAACGGGTTACGATAAGCGTATATACAGACATCTCTCATATGTATTATGATATTCATTTTTCTCATTTGATACACATCGTAGATGTGCAAGGCATCACTTAAAATGAAACACAAAGTGTTATTGATCAGACAAACAATTTGAGGATAATTGACTTCCAATTGACAGAAAGAACATAGGAGTAAAGTGCTCGAATAGACTTGTAAAATGTGGCAAATGTGGAAAAACACCTCGTTGACACATAGGTCTGGCCCACGAAGCGGATAGATGAATTCTACCTGAAGAGCAAGGTCCATTGAGAATGGTACGCCTCGGTCCAATTACCCCGAGGCCCGCCAATGAAGATAAATCTATACCAAGTCAATTTGACGGCCCATTTGCCCGTTGAATCCTGCTAACCCCACGGGATTGGTTAGTAAATACATGAATAAATGGACGAACATTATCCTTATTCCCAGAGAGGATCATGTCATCATCAATGATGGACCGTTATGTATCAGAGAAGGAAATCGTCATCCATAAAAGGAGAAGAGGACAACTAGAAAAGGGGTCAGACTCCAGATGTACAGAATACTAGGTACTCTGACAAACTCATTCTATTCTTCTCTTATATTTCTTCCTCCAAAATCTTGAAGTGACTGAATCAAGACGATCTCTCTTGGGTCGACCTTGACAGCTCCGAGGCTTTCTTATGTCATTACTAACTTAAGCATATGAGGGGATTTGGGTTAGAACCCAGATCCAAACCCCCTAACAATTGTTTGTGGTGTAGGTCGTTCGAGGCAAGACCCAGCTGATATGTCAACTGGTCGTCATATCGGCCACAAGATTGGTCGAGCTCTAGCTCGAAGCTCGAAGCCCAGCCTTCTTTGACCCCGGTTCCACCGACTGAGGGTCTCATCTCAATAGCTGACGAGACTCTACCTCCTCAAAGGAGTCCACGTCAGCCCCAGTTTTTGTTTGACCGGAACCCAGGTGCCAACAGTTGGTACCGTCTGTGGGAACCGCAAGAGTCAACATCCCCGTCATCTACTCACTCTGACGATGTAGACTCGCCCAACCAGTCGGGGGGCAGATAGGCTGGTCCTTCTCGATGAGAATGCCATGGCTTTTCCTAGTACCAGTGTCCTTGACATGATATGGGGGGCACCGCATCCGGAGTTGTCTACCTCTCTTCAAAGTTCATACACTGGGAGGGTGATGACCATCGCTGTGGGAAGGAAGTGCCCGAGGGACTCCACACCCCCAATATCTATTTCTGATGAAGATTTGGAAGATGTGGAGCTACCGTATAACGATGCCATTGTCATGAGCACCATCATCGACACGGTGGTAGTGAAGAGATTACTCGTTGACACAGAGAGTTCGTGCAACGTGATTTTCTTCACTATGTTGGAGAGGATGGGATTGGGTTCATCCGAGTTAAAGGAGTGTCCAGGCCTACTTGTCGATTTCATGGGACACTCTATTCCGATCGCAGGCATGATCACGCTACCGGTGATCCTCGAAACGTCTACACTGTAAGTCACCCGATTGATCAACTTCATTATGGTAAAGATCAATTCCACTTTTAATGGAATCATCGGAAGACCACTTCTCAACTCAGTAGAGGCGGTGGTCTCAACTTTCCACCAGATGATCAAGTTTTAGACTCTCCAAGGAGTCGTAAAGGTGAAGGGGAACCAGATGCAATCTTGATCGTGCTACCTCTTATCCACCTCACTGAGGAAGGTAGAACAAGCAGATCCAGATGGTCTCAATTGTGATGAGGGTAATCAGGAATATCGACGACCCATGTCGGTTGAGGAGACAGAGACCATACGAGTCTCCGAAGGAGAACCCCAAGGAGTCCAAAAGGTGAAGGGGAACCTGATGAAATATCGATCATGCTATCTCTTATCCACCTCACCGAGGAAGGCTGAACAAGCACACCCAGATGGTCTCAATTGTGGTAAGGGTAATCAGGAAGATCGACGACCCGTAGCGATCGAGGAGACAAAGACCATACTAGTCTCCGAAGGAGAAGGAAGAACCGTTGCCATTGGGTCGATACTTCCTTTCGCCCTAAGGGAACAGTTAATTATTTTCCTAAGGGAAAATGCTGACGTCTTTGCTTGGTCCCCAGATGACATGACTGGCATTGAACCTCGGGTTATCTCTCACGAGTTGAATGTCGACCCGATTTTCAAACCCGTGAAGTAAAAGAAGAGGAATATTGGAGGTGATAAGATGAAAGCAGCTATTGAAAAAGTAGATCAACTTCTAGAAGCTAGTTTCATTCGGGAAGTTCACTACCCTGAGTGGCTATCCAACGCGATGATGGTGAAGAAGTCCAATGGCAAGTGGAGGATGTGTGTCGACTTCACTATCTCAACAAGGCATGCCTGAAGGATAGCTATCCTTTACCTCAGATCGATCATCTCGTTAATATCCTCCGAATATGAGCTCCTAAGTTTCATGGACGCTTTCTCGGGCTACAATCAGATCCAAATAGCACCCGAGGATGAATAAAAGACTTCTTTCATTACAGATCGAGGGATTTTCTGTTATAAAAAGATGTCGTTCGGTTTGAAGAATACTTGGGGGAATTATCAACGGTTGATGAGCAAGGTCTTCAAGGCTCAGATTTGGAAAAACTTAGAGGTCTACGTCGACGATATGTTGGTTAAATCGAGGAGCCCTACAGATCATATCGCAGACCTCTGGGAAACTTTTGTAGAGATTCGTCGGTATAACCTCCGACTAAACCCCACCAAATGTACTTTGGTGGTTCGATCTGGAAAATTCATCGAGTTCATGCTGATGAATCGAGGAATTGAAGCCAACCCTGACAAGGTCATGGTGATCGTAGGCATGAAGGAGCCCACCACCATTAGAGAGCTTCAGAGATTGAATGGAAGGATAGTAGCCATCGGTCGTTTTCTGTCAAAATCGACAGAGGGGTCGCTTCATTTCTTCAAAGTTTTAAGGAAAGCAATAACATCCTCCACATGTGAAAAAAAGGCCATCGACTGGGCTGCAGACTGCAAGAAGGCCTTTTCTGAGCTAAAGGAATATCTTCATCGTCTACCGCTTCTAACTAAGCTAGATGAAGGTGACCAGCTAATCATCTACTTAGCTGCCACCTTGGAGGCTGTAAGCTCAGCCCTTGTCAAGGAAGATTCAGGAGTACAACGACCAATCTATTATGTAAGTCAGGTTCTTTGAGGTGCGGAAGTCAACTACTGCAGAATAGAGAAGCTGGCGTTCGCTCTGATCCAGTCAACGAGGATGCTATGACCCTATTTTCAAGCCTATACCATCCTGGTCCTCACCGACACCCCTTTGGAGCAGAGCCTGAAGATGCTTGATCTGTCAGGAAGAATGACGAAGTGGTGGGTTGAACTGAGTGAATTTGACATTCACTACAAGTCAAGGACTACAATTAAAGGACAAGCCTTAGCTGATTTCATCGTCGAACTCACCTACGATGACAACCCACCAGCAAATGTACAAGTTGCTAATTTAATTCTCAACCCTCATTCTACTTCCTTGACAGGTATCGGCTCATCAGCAGTTGTGTGGGGGAGCGGAGGAACGTGAATCGTACAAGTATATGGATCAATTAATAGGGCCGGGATCATAGCGAGTAAAATCGTCCAAACACCAGAGGGCAATATACTCGAGTACGCTCTTCGTTTTAACTTCCAAACCACGAAACAATGGGGCGGAATATGAAGCTTCCATCAACGGTCTCAGGTTGGCTCGAGCGTTGAGAGCACAAGTAGTTCACATCCACAATGACTCCAATTTAGTTGTCCATCAATTGAACGGGAATTACGAGGCCCGAGAGGAGACGATACAGAACTACCTGTAGATCGCGAAAGCTGAGCTATCCAAGTTCAAACAAGTGAAGGTTTATCATGTTCCGAGATCAAAGAATCTCCAAGCCAATGCCTTATCTAAACTTGAGTCATCTTCACCGGCAGGGCTGGGACGAGCCGCGTGCGTGCAACATCTCCAATGCCCGAGTGTGCAGGAGGAGGAATTGCTATGCATTGATCAAGGACCTACTTGGATGGATCCCATAATCAAGTATCTAGAGGCAGGGGAGAAGCCGACTGACCCAGCAGAGGCACGAAAGTTGGAACGGATGGATTTCCAGTTTATCTTGCATGAGGGGTCACTGTATAAAAGACGATGGACCAGGTATGATGCACTTCCCTATCTCAAATGCTTGAATACACATGAAGCAGATTATGTGATCTGAGAGTTCCACGAAGACATCTGTGGAAATCATTGTGAAGGGAAGGCTCTAGCCTTGAAATCCCTAAGACAGGGCTATTATTGACTGACGATATTCGAGGAGGCGACCGAGTACGTGCGAAAATGCCCCGCATGCCAAAAGTTCACAAAACGCAACCCGGCTCCTCCAACGGATTTGACCTCCATTATCAGTCCAATTTCCTTTGCAAAGTGGGGATTATACATCCTTGGGCCATTCATGCCAACGAGCGGACAACGAAAATTCTTGATTGTTGCAGTGGACTACTTCACCAAGTGGATCGAAGAGGAACCTTTGGCTCGCATCTGATGGGAAATCTAGTCCCACCCATACGTAGTTTTGATGATGAGCACATCAAATGTTGGTAATATACTAATTACATTATTCAAGTCTGTAGGTTATGCATTAAGCTAAGTGAAGCTCAAAGAATACTCCGAAAAGAAGAAGCTCAACCACACTAAGAAGATGAAGATGAATTTAGTAGTTTGCATTCCACGTCAAGCACAAATGAAACTTAAAGATGAAGCTCATAGAACATGCTCAAGCTTAAGCTAAGAGGAGCTCAAATTCAAGTGAAGCATGCATCTACATCAAGATCCTATCGGCTTCAAAGTCTTCATTTAAGTCTAGTGTGTGAGTTATTTTCTTTTAAGGAATATGTTAAAGCTAAGAAAATGTGCACACACAAAATGTTTTTCGAAATTTTTTTAAACCTGTTTTAAAAACTTCTTGAGAGAGTAGCTATTAATTCTATTCTCGTAGTCAACCTCCAAACACCCAGGAGTTGATTACTCATTTTTTCAGCTGAGTTTCACTGAAAATCTGCTCTGGGAGTCGACTACCAGAGGAGTGGGTCGACAATTGCTGTAATAGAGTTTTCATTGAACACTCTTTGGGAGTCGACTACCAGCTGCGTTTTGACTTCCCAGATTTGCTCCTGCATTTATTCGTTGCTTGATTTATGGGGCTAAAGTCAAACCATTTTGAAATTCGAAATTCTCTTTGAAACTCTATAAATAGAGACCACATGAGAACAAATTCAATACCAATTTCTTTCATTCTTGAGCTAAGCAAAAACTCTCTTGAAATCTCAATCGTTCTCAATCACTCTCAACATTCGTAGCCAAAAACGGTTTTTCATTTATGATCTTGCTGTTTATATTTAAAATTCTTTTTAAGATCATATTTTTTTGGCTATTGCAGATTGGTTTTTCAAAATCCTCTCTTTGATTTTCATATTCTTTAAAGGATTTTTGAAACTCAAGATTCTAGATCACATCGAATTCATTTATATTCTTTGTGTGATCTAAGAACTATTTTAATTCTTTAACCACATAAGCACAAATTGCAATATTATCTTGGATATGTGATTATTTGGGTGTAAAACCAATCTCCACTAATTATTGTGGTGAATTGGATTTTGATTTTATCTGGAGTCCCTTGGTGATAAGGGTTGTTGAAAATCCTAGTCAAGACTAGGTGGTTGGAAATCCTGGTGGTGATACTAGGTCGTTGGAACTCCTAACAAGTGAAGTTAGGTAATTGTATTGCTAAGGCAATAGTGGATTAAATCTCGAGTCGTGTTGGTCGGGGACTGGACGTACCCAAGTTGCAGGAAACCAGGATAAATCGATTGTCTCTCTCTGTGTGATTTTATGGGTTTGTCTTTATTGTTTACTTTGTGCAGAGCTATTCATTGTTTATCTTATATCTCAGTTGTAACTCATTGTTAATAATATTGTTAATTCAAAGATTGCTTTTTTATTCCACTGTGTAATCTCTCTGTTCATTATTATTATTATCATATTGTATTCATCGCGTTGATTAAGGACCAAGCGTAGATCACTTTACTTGGTTCCTTATGCAACATTGGAAGGGAAGTTTGTTGTGGTCTAATAATCAAAGAAAAAGTTTTTTTTAACTTATACAACACTATTCAACCCCCCTTCTAGTGTTGTTAGCCATCCACATGATCCAACACTTGGTATCAGAGCAACGCTAAAAGACGATGGCATCAACATCTTTCCACTCCGAAGGACTTAACACCATGTGGCCACCGTTGTTCAATGGAACAAACTATGCAAGCTGGAAGATACGCATGAAGACACATCTAGATTCGTTGGACATTGAGGCATCGATCGTCACCAAGGATCCATACAAAGCACCCACTGAAGTTCACACCGGAAAATGGTCTGCTGATGAAAAGAAGAAAGCCAACCTCGATGCTAAAGCCATGAACACGTTATTCTGTGCGGTAACAGGTAATGAGTTCAACCGTTTCTCCCAATGTGAGACGGCACACCATATTTGGCATATTCTTCAGGTAAGTCACGATGGAACCGAGAAGGTAAAAAAATCTCGCATAAATGTTTTACATTCAAAATTTGAATCATTTAAAATGGAAGAAGGAGAGAGTATTACCGAGGTGAATACTCGTTTTACTAACATAACAAATGAGCTTGCAGATCTAGGCAAAAAGTTATCTGAATATGGTCAGGTAATGAAGATATTGAGATCGCTTAGATCCAAATGGAAAGGAAATACGACATCCATTCGATAAGCACACAATGTAAGAGACTTCACCGTTGAAGAATTGATGAGACATCTCATGGCATATGAGATTGAGCTCGAGGAAGACACGAAGATAGAGGAGAAACCAAAGAAAAATAACCTAGCGTTCAACGCAACGAAGAAGACTCCGACTTCACTGACAGAGAAGATCACATTGCTTTCATCTCGAAAAACTTCAAGGATTTCATGACAAGTAAGTACGGTAAACGATCTTTTCGTTCTTCTAACAATATTATTTGTTTTGGCTGTAACAAACTAGGACACGTAAAACGAGATTGTCCATTAGAGAAGAACAACAGAGATACCAAATACCGTGGCAAAAGTAGAGAAAACAATGAAAGAAAGAACGATAGAAGAAACAAGCTTCGACGACCAAGGAAGGAAGCATATGCAGCTTTCGATCAAAGTGATGATTCCACCTCCGACGAATCATCATCAGACGACAAAGAAGATTGAAGAGAATCAGCCCATATGTGTTTCCTAGCTTCCACATCATCTCAGGTAAGTTCCTTTCATAATTCATCATTTAGTGAAGATGATTCATTATCAAGCGATTATGAAGACATGGATTATAGCGGTGAATATAAGGAACTTTGATCACTGCATGAAAAGCTCATTAAAGAACATATAAAACACTTAGATTAGTTAAAAAGGATGCAAAAGATAAAGAAGAATTTCTTAAGGAAAACTTTGCACTAAAAGAAGAGAACGAATCACTAGAAAAAGATATGCATTCCATGAAAAAGAAAATTGAGGGTTTGGATAATCTTCTCGTGTCTATAAAAGACAAATACGATTCTACGATAAAGATTGTCAAAAACTTCAATAAAGGAAAAGGAAAATTAGATAGTCTAATCAATAGTCAAAAAGCATCATCTCGCAAAACCGGACTTGGTTATTATTCTACTCAAGCCAAGAAAGGGAATACGCATAATAGGATGCATCATGCTAACACAAAGTTTTTGAGCATATGAATTTCCAAGCATGTGATGGATCAAAACAAACGAAGGTACGCAATCGATTTTATTCAAAATGTTCATTTAAATAAAAATTATAAATATGTTTCTATTGAAGGAACTAAACCGTATTGGATTTGGCTTCCTAAAGACCAATCCTCTGGACTCAACTAAATAAAGAGTACCACAAGGTTTATATTTTTCAGGTACTTCAAACAAAGGAGGAGGAACACAAAAAACATCAGTTCAAAATGTTGAACAAAAAAATCAACGCTTTGCAGAAAGATTGGTTAAAATTTGTCGCTTCGTAAATGCGTAACAAATATGGATGATTTAATTTTAATATTTTTTGCTCCGTATGTATGTTTATTTGTGTTATTTAATTCACTAGTTAAGATTTTTTTGGCAAAACACTCAAACTAGCACGTCGAAAAGCTCTCGGGATGAGAAAAATCTCAAATTCTGGAGGGAGTTGACTACCACGACTGGGAGTTGACTCCCAGAGTGCGGCTTTCGAAATTTGTGCTCTTTTTTGACTAACTCTTGGTGGGTTTCTAAAGCTTATTGGGCTCATATCCACTTGATAACATAAACCCAATAAGAGAATTGATCCTAGCCATTCCCCTCTTTGATCTAAAGGCCATCATTCATCTCCCTCCTCATCATGAAAACACGAAACCCCTCTCTCTAAGCCCTAGGTAGCCGACTACCCCATTTGGGCTCTTCATCTTGAAGTTTGTGTGCTCTTTTTGCTCATCTCTTATCCTAGGAGCTCTTTATCCTCAAAGATCCTTCATTTCCTTCAAGGAAATCTCTATCAACAAGGTATAACCCTCATTCTCTCTTTCAATACTTAATATATATCTTTCAGATATTTCATATTTCTTTCATATTATCATGCCTAAGAAAATGGTTGCAATTAACAAGAGAAAGGTTGATGAAACTTCTCATCATCTCACTGAAAAAGAAGTGATTGAACCCTATCTTGTTAATTTCTCAAGTTATGCTAAATTCTTGAACATCACAAAGAGGCAAATCCTCCATGAGAGGTTTGTCACTATTGAGAATGTAGAAAATTATGGCATTGATATCATCCTAGAATTCCAGAATCTGTTGAACCTGTTTTCCAAAGATAATTCATACTTGTGCTATCCTAGGCTTGTCCATCTTTTCTATGCTAATATGGATGCCGATTTGACCAAGCTTCATTTCGAACTAAAGTTCTTGATACACAGTTTCATATTACTGTTAAATCTCTAGGTCAAGCTTTAGGGATTCCTTATACTGGAAAACTGCTAGATGATATCAAGATGGTTGATGGGAATGTTTTAGGTAAGATGTATCTGCCTGGAAAAATTTTTCTTACAAAATTACCTAGTAGCGATCTTCGTTATCCTGCTAGAATATTAGCGAACATCTTATCTTACAACATAACCCAGAAATCTGGCGGCCATTCAGTTCTTTCTGAACGTCAAGCAAAAATGCATTTACACTATGCTTGGCAACATTAAGGTCAATTGGGCAAGAATAATCATGGATTCCATTCTTCATTCTGCTGTGTCTACTAGAGTCATATCTCCTTTGGCTCATGGTCATTTCCTAACCATTCTCTTCAATGATTATAATATCCTGTTGGATAATGAGTCTGAGGTTTTGGAACCTGCTCTTGTGTTTGATGTCCGTACACTTGGCCGAATGGGTCTTCACCGAGACCTTAACGAAAATGTTCCGGAAGAAAAGCTAGTTTGTGACACTAGCTCCACCTCAAGGAAGGGTAAGAAAGTTGTTGTTGAAGAAGACTCAGATGAAGAAGTTGAAGAAGATAGCGAAGATGAAGGTGATGTACCACCAGAAGAAGTTTTTGACTACATTCTTGATCTTCAGGACATGCTCCTGAAGAAGATTGAAAAGTTAAAGATTTCTCAAATAAAAGGTTTTGAAGATCTTAAAAAGTAGGTAGAAGACCTGAAAGACTTTGTAGTTAGTAGCAATCAGATGACGGAGAAGACTCTTGCTTCAATCCTTGATGAGATCAAGGAGTTGAAGAAAGAGAAGAAGAACTGCGGTTCATCATAAACTTTGGTTGCTTGAGTAAAACAATGATTTCAAAACAACTATGGTTTGTAATATTTTTTAATATACTCTACGCTTGTGGTTGTGTGTTGCTCTTAGTTAGACATCTGGTATCAACACTTGGTGGTTGATGCAATGCTACAATACTATCTTAAGTTGCTATGCCATGCTTTAACTTGTGATATCCCCATATTTTTGCTTTAGTATAAATGAGATGGCATATATCTTACTTAACTAACTCTATTTTGAAGATATTTTTAATTATTTTCTTTTCTCTCTAACACATGGTATAAACCATTGGTTTGATTATACTCTTATTGTTGAATATACTTGGTTATGCTTAAGTTGATTACGTATTCAACACTTTGTTAAATTTTCATGGATGTCATCATAATATTTTGATTGATGACAATGGGGAGAAAAATGGAAAAGCAAAAATGAAAATGAATTATGTTTTCTAACCAGCTTGATGCAGAGTGAGTATGATATTTTTCATACCTCATCTAAGCAGGGGGAGTAAGTACTCTTACTCATAAGTTTTTATTTGCTATTATTCATTTATTTTTCATTTTGGTGTCTTCATCAAAAAAGGGGAGAGTGATGGAAAATCGAAGCACCCGAAACCTACATCTAGATTCCACCTGGCGGTGTCACGATCGCCAGGCGTGATATGGATCCTAGGCTTCAATTCCGGGCTCAATCCGCAAACGGACGGTGTCGAGTTATAGTATAAATGATATCGAATCCCACAGGGACAGTGCTAGTGTAAATGGATTCTCAGTCTACTTCTAAATCTAGAAGTGAGATAGCTATCGGGTTGAAGGAGTTGTTTGGGGTGTGTTGTTGTTTTACTAATAAAAAGGGTTAGGGCATTAGGGATCACCATTAAGATCATCAGGGGTCGATGTTAGAGTAGAATCCTAACGTTGCATTAGAGTTAGGGGGTAAATCTCACAATTCGTACCACTCTCGTGGGTTAAAATTGTGAGGTACTTCGGTGGCTCTCGTTGACACAATGGCAGTAGCCGTCAACGTAGCGGTATAGTTCGTTGATGGATCCCCCCAAGGCACGAGCCGGGCATGGTCACGAGCCTTGGTTGGATCCACCAATTTCCCTATTCGGATCCCATAGATACCCTTTAAGCACATCAATTCCACAGACCGTGGGCATGATCTCAGTACGGGTTATCTAGGGATTCGGTAGGATTGACCAAAGTACTTCCCTAAATCCCTAATTCAATATGGAGATTCAGATCTACATTCTCCCCCTAGGATCTTAGGGCTAACCCATCAACCTTAGAAAGATCTACTCACATATGGTAATATTCATGAATAACGACACTATTTTCATAGATGAAGACATCATAGCAATCAAAAGAATAAAATTGGAAGACTTACAGCTGGAGATAGATAAGATTCGTAGTTTATAGATCTAGGAAAAATTCCAGATTCCCAAGTACAAGAGCAATCGAGAACAAAAGTAATAATCTCCAAGTTTCGATCCAAAATTCCTTAACAAAAATTAATCTAAATTAATTCTCTCAAAAATCACCTAAGCTCCTCTCAAAAACTCTTCAAAAATCTCAAAATGAGTCGACCCCCTTCAGTCGCTAGCTCCCTCAGCCTTCAGCTCCCCTCTGATTGCGCAAGTGATGCTTCAGCGTTTCTTTCCAAAAATGACCCTGGCACTGCCGACCGAGTAGGCTGCTCGGTCGAGCAGTGCGTTGCTCGTTCGATCGCTCGGACGGTGCAGCTGTGCTGCTCGACCGAGCTCGCAAGAAATCTAAAAATCTTCAAAATTTTTGCTCTGCCTACACGGGCCGAGTCAGCTCTGTTCGGTCCGAGCAGGGGCTGACTCGGTTACTGAAGAATCTGCACGGGCCACGTCGCTTCTTTGGGAAGAAATATTGCTTGACCGAGCAGATGAATTGCTCGGCCCGAGCCATCCCCATGTTATCTCACTTTTCCTCCTTTGCGTCTGCTTGACCGAGCAGCTCCTCTGCTCAGTCGAGTCGTCTGGGAAAAATTCTCCAGGCTCTCTCCCCTCCTCCTGCTCTCTCTCCTCCTCCTCCAATGGCTCCAAAGGTATTGCAAACTCCTACAGGGCTCCGTCAATGAGCTCACGGGCACGTCGGATGTGTCCATACCCAAGTGGGGTCCCAAATCGCTCCAAAATCCCTGAAAACTCATAAAACACTACGAAACTCGAATATATCGTTAGAAATGCAATATCGTAGTAAAATGTGGGATTTAGATGCAAAAATGGCGTGGGATGCAATGAGATGATGATATGAAAATAGTGTAAAATATGGACACATCGAAATCCCCCAAGTTTACCTCTTACTCGTCATCGAGGAAGACGAATAATCGGTACGCCGGGAGGAAAACCAAAGGGAAATAGGAAATAAACATAAAAAGATAAGAGAATAGAAGTGAGAGGAGGATGCTAAGGATGTTCAGTCAGATCTCTGGCCTAAATAGTGAATCACGATGCTCTGAATAATAAACATACATGCTACTGGCAATTTCTAGTTTTACAAATCATATGACTGGCATGCATTACAGACAAAAGATAGGGATCTACTGAAATAACACCGTCAATTCATATCAATCTCATGCAATCCCTAAAGTCTAGTATAAAGAAGTTGGCAACGCCCTTTTCAATCACAGATACACAAGGAGCATATAGGAATCACACAACATGCAATAGAGAATAGAAAAAGTCATGCCTCTCAGTTATTCATTTTGATTCATGAAAAGTCTCCAAAAACTAAAGCATTTCGTAAAGTTCGGGTATTATTAAATCTCCCTGTTATGCACCATCTCCACTCTACTGTCATGCTCACTTATGTGATCAGTTGGTTTACCCCCCAAGCTTGGCTTGAGGCGTCGCATCTAGGAATATGATATGCAATTTTTCTTTTTCTTCCCAGTATAAGTGATAGCTTCTAATGAAAAGATAGAAAACAATATTTATTCAGTTTCTTCCTATTTCTTTTCTTTTTCATATATTATTTTTTTCTTTTTTTCTTCTCTTTTTTTTTCATTTAGAAGCTATACTTTTTCTTTTTGGGTTTTGGGAAGTGAGATGCGGTAAAGATAGCTGTGGGGGTGTAACCAGCTATATGTAAAGAAATATATAGATATGTGGAGAAAGAAAATAGAGTATCTCTCGGTTCACTCATAAGAGGTGCACAACGGTTTGATAAGATAATACCCTAAATAAACTAATAAATAGCATGGGTATTTTCATTTCTCTAGATGAATACTGAAAAAGGCATGCAGTAAATAGCACCATAGCAGCAGGCATGCAATCAGAAGTGAATAAGATAAAAACAGATACTCCAAGTGTTCTAGTGATGCGTGAACCTAGGTGCATTACCTAACATAGATCATACTAGATACTAATTCATGCATTAGATTTTCAATTCATTTTAAGCATTAAATCAGATAGATCAACAATAGAAATGCACGCATATTGATAGTAAAACTGAAATTCACCCTAATAGCATGTCATCGAAAGTGAGCATCGTAAAAAAACTAATAAGGCTATGAGAGATATTATCACGCGGACCATCCTTAGCAAATAAAGAGAAAAAAGGCGGGGAAAAATAAGAAAATAAAGAAAAAAGAGATGCATGCATGGTGAAAATAGAAAATATGATGCAAAATGAGAAAAAAGAAAACGACGTGGAAAAGTGGTGAACGCGTAAAATAAAAACTTAAATAAGGGAAGAAAAAGTAAAAGAAAAAATAAAAAATAAAGCGGTAGCGCTCATCCCCCCAAGCTAAATCTAGCAGTGTCCTCACTGCTAAGAAAACGCTGGTGAGTAGGAGATGATGCTAATAGGGGTGGGGTGGGTGGGGATAGAAATAAAAATAAAAACTGTGCAAAAAGAAACTAAAATATGGCATGATGCAATGCAAAATGAAGATATGATGCATGGGTGGCTCTTTCCCCAAGCTATGCAAGTGTAGGGCCCCGAACAGACAGATGGGCTCAATATAAATAGGGGGAGGAAAAAAATGGTATGGACGACATCAAGCGGAGGCACCACCCTCTGGGGGTGTTGATGGGTCCCTCTGCTGTGGACCAGGGGTGGTGGGAGGAAGAGTGATGGTAGTGTGAGGCTTGGATGAATATAGTACGAGGGCAGAAAGAGTATCAACTGTGACATCCGACTCAGAGGTGGAAGAAACAGGCTCTGCAGAAGCCTGGTGAGGTGAAGCACTGTGTGGTGGGAGGGAAGTCACAGTCGAAGGCCTGGGTGGTGGAGCATGTGCAAGGATCACTGTAGGTGGGCCGCTTGTCCTGAGGAGATCTATGATGGATGCCAAGTTCGACTCGACTCTCGAGTGGTGTGTCGCCGTCGAGCGTACAAAGTCGTCGAAATCTCTCTGAAGGAGAGAAGTCGACTCCTCTAACGCTGTCAAGCGACCATCTGTAGTACGGGAGTCGGGTGGAAGGCGGGGGATGTGTCTGTGAGTCACCACTCTCGTGAATCGGTCTCGTGTAGCTGAGACACGGTGCCGAGCGTGGAAGGTGGGAGATGGTGAGCTCGAATGTAACTCAGCTGTGGTAGAAGAAAGAGCCGTCATCGACACAGAAGAGTAGACAGACGTCGACACTCTCAGTAAAAATGGTGGAAGATGATGAGGAAGTGGTGCCGAAAAGTGGAATATGGTGACCTAAACAGAGAGGAAGTGTAGCTATCAGGTCGCTGAGAGGAGAAAGAGTAGGGGCATGGTCGTGCTCTGATAAGTCTATATCTGTGAGGTCAGGAGCAGACTGGAAATCAGTGCCCTCAGGCACGAAAATGCTGGAGATAGAAGTCTGAGTCTCTCGGCAGGAGGTGGAGACAGTCCCCGAAGACTCGACAGTCGTGGGTGAGGTGATACAATGGTGGTGGAAGATACGGCTCCAGAGGATGATGTGTGAGCATGTGGTACAGGGAGGCCGACAACTAAGGCAGCAGTGTCATGTAACTCGAACTCTGGTGAGCGTGGCACCGGGTCATCGGCGGCTGCCTCGACGGGTGCTCCGGGGGGCTTGAGTACGTATATGGTAGGTAGTGAGTAGACCTATGGAATCATCCAGTCAAGATGAACTGGAGCAATATGGGTGAGGTGCGGTGCCGGAAGAACCATACGTGGAGTGTGGTGAGTGCATACGAGATAAAGCTAGTGACGAGACCCATAAGGTCGGATAATATGCATGTGCTCGAGCACGCCGAGGGTCAAGCGTGTCGGGCCAACAAGGCGGTGAAGGTCATCTGGGATGTGAATATCAATCATCCTAGCAAAGATGGTAAAGAAACCACCGCAATGACATCAGTGGTATAGTCGGAGAGGGCAGTCTGGAGTATGCGGTGACACAATCTGTGGGCTGCATCAGAAAGCATAAAAGGGTGGAGTGAGCCATCCGGGTGGAATCTCAGAAGTCGGGTCATGCCCATGAGATGGGTAGCTCTGGTAGGGACATGGTCCCAACCTCAGGCCTGTAGAATAGAGTGGTTGCTAAATGCCTTTGAGCGTAACGAAGGCATGGGATCATGATGCACGATGCCTTCGCCCGACTAGGGCGATACTGAGGAAGACCAGAAATACGCTCCCAAAAGGCTCTATCATCAAATGTCTCCACATCGTAGTGTGGAGAGAAGGCTGCTCTGGGATCGGGGATGGCATGGAAGTGAAAGTACTTGCAGATCATGGCATGTGTAATGGTGCAGTCGTGATCAATGAGCCTAAAAGTGATGCCATCACCCGATGGGGTACGAGCGAGGAGATGAGTGCCTCGAGTGCAATGTGGGTGTAGGTGGGTGCGTGGACACCGAGGAATCGGTCGAAACCAATCGCTCGATAGAGGTGGTGGACTCCCTGAAGGAGTCCAAGGGAGCACAGGGTAGTCACGTCTATGAACAAGGTAGGTATGAGACGACGCTGAGAGATCTTAACAAATCGCTCACGGTGAGTTTCGTCTCGAAACGTGATGCCAAAGGTCCGTAGACGTGCAGGCAGGGCATCCCTGGTGCCTACTAGGTGTGGGAGGGATGATGCAGAGGCGGTGGATGGTGCTGTGGTGGGGATATAGGCTGTGGTGGCGGGGGTAGGGGTGGTAGTGGTGGGCGCTGTAGTGGAGGGGGTGGTAGTGGTGGAAGTAGTGGTGGAGGTGGAGGTGAGGCATGCATGACCCGAGGGTCTGGAAAAAGAGGCACCTAAAGTGGGCCTCTTCACACGGATGGGTGCCTCTCGTGCGAACCATCGTATCGATGGTAATACGATGATACAGTATAAAAATAAATAAAGGAACGAGTGTACCGTATGTGCGAGCGAGGCGAGAGATGCGAGTGCCCAAAAGATCCCCCAAGCTAGTCTTGACAGCATCTGTTGACGTAATTGGGGAGTACCTGAAAATAGAAGCAATCAAAGCGTAAGAATGGGGCAATAAAAATGGGGACATGCAAAAATTGGGATGCTCGACCGAGCAATACTATTGCTCGGTTCGAGTCATGCTGCTCGGTGGGAAGGACTGACCGAGCAAAATTATGCTCGGTGGGCACATGAGATCGGAGAAAAAGGGGGGGTTTGGTGATCGGATGGGAGAGGGGGGCGTCGGAGGGTTGGGGTTGGGTTATAAATGGCGGAGGGGGGGTTGGGGTGGATGGAGGAGAGGCGCCATCGGCGGCGGGTGGCGACGGTGACAGCGCCGTCGATTCGAAGTGGGGAGGGGGAAGATGGGCGGAGAGATAAAGCGAGAGAGGAGGGGTCTGAAAGGAGAGAAAGTGAGAGATTGAACGGGTTTGTGGGGAGGTGGCGACGGCCATGGGGAGGATATGGTCGGATCGAGCGAAGGGATGGGGGTGATTAGGTTACGGCGATGAAAGGCGAAGGCGGGCACAGTTTAGATGCGCATCGCTAAATAATACGGCCCGATAGACGACTTTGATCGAGCAATTTGATTGCTCGGTCGAGTAAGCTACGGGATGAATGTTATAAAATTATAGGAATACTCCACTTAGTCTGCTCAGTCGAGCTGGGAGATGCTCGGTCTGGTCGATGACAGCTCGGGCCGAGCTGCTATAACTCGGACCGTGTAGATAGAACGACGGTTTTTCGCCTTTTCCAAAATCCTGTAGTACTCGACCGAGCAGAAGATTGCTCGGTCGAGTCACCTTGTGCTCGGGTCGTGCTGCCACCACTCGGGCCGTTAGGCAGAGTGATAATTCCTCACTTTTTCCAAAAGCCTATAGTACTCGACCGAGCAGCTGATTGCTCGGTCGAGTCTATAACAAATCGGACCGAGCTGTCGATGCTAGCTCGGAGCGAGCCGATGACGATTTTCCTCCTATTCATGTATCTGCACTGCTCGACCGAACAGCATGGCTGCTCGGTCGAGTCAGCTGTCCATTTTTTTCCTGCTCCCTTTTCCTTTGCTTTCTCCTTGAGTCTGTTGCTCTCCTCCAACTTCCTTCCGTTTATGATGTCGATCTGCATGCCCCCACATATCCAATCTGTACAAAAGATGACTTCATTATATTTTTGTGGTTTTAATATTTTATCTCTAAAATATGAAATACAAATAAGAAATTGAAAAAGAAAATCCAAATTCTAAGAAATTGGATTGCCTCCCAATAAGCGCGCATTTTTAGTCGTGAGCTCGATTTATCGGTTGTCGTCGGGGAATCCCTCAAGGAAGTACGTCTCCTCCTGTCCTATAGGTTCTCCAGCTCTGTAAGGTTTAATCCTCTGACCATTTACCTTGAAGTTTCCATTCTTTCCTTCGAGCTCAACGGCACCTCCCAGGGATAAGCTTACTATCTTGTAGGGGCCGGACCACCTTGACTTTAACTTCCTGGGGAAGAGGCGTAATCTTGAATTATATAGGAGTACCTGGTCGACGACATCATGGCGAACAAACGTGATGTTTCTATCATGATAGGCTTTGGTTCTCTCTTTATATATCTTCGCATTTTCATAGGCATGACGCCGAATTTCGTCCAACTCATTGCTGTGAAGAGCTCGTCTCGTGGCGGCACTTTGGTAGTCAAAATTCATTTTCTTTATGGCCCAATATGCTCTGTGCTCCAATTCTACCGGAAGGTGGTAAGCTTTACCATACACTAGCCTGTGGGGGGTTGTGCCGATGGGAGTTTTGAAGGCGGTGCGATATGCCCAAAAGGCATCGCCCAGCTTGTGTGACCAGTCCTTCCTTGAGGCGCTAATGGTCTTTTCCAGGATGCTTTTGATTTCCCTGTTGGACAACTCCACTTGGCCGCTAGTCTGAGGGTGATAGGTAAGGGCAACCTTGTGATGAACTCCATATTTCTTCAGCATCGTCTTAAAATTTCTCTCGATGAAATGACTTCCTCCGTCACTTATGATCGTCCGGGGACTCCGAAGCGAGGAAAGATAGTATTCTTGAAAAACTTGGATACTATCCTCACGTCGTTTGTCGGGGTGGCTATGGCTTCCACCCACTTTGAGACGTAATCAACAGCGATCAAGATGTATTTATTGCTATTACTCGATGGGAAAGGTCCCATGAAGTCAACGCCCCAACAGTCGAATAGTTCTATCTCCAAGATGCCGTGAAGGGGCGTTTCATTCTTCTTTGTGATATTCCCCGTCCTCTGGCATTTTTCGCACTTTCTTATGTATTCATTCGCATTTCTGAATATAGTGGGTCAGTAGAAGCCACTTTGAAGGATTTTCGCAGTGGTTTTAGTGACAGCTGTGTGTCCACCACGTGGTTGATCGTGGCAATGCGATATGATGGAGGTCACCTCTTCCTTTGGGATACATCGCCTGATGATCCCATCGGTGCATGTCCTGAACAGGTACGGGTCGTCCCAGAAGTAACTTTTGACATCATGTAGGAACTTCCTCCTTGAATAGGTCGCCAACCCGTGCGGCACTATGCCACTCACCAAGTAATTCACTATATCCGCGTACCTGGGGGCTTCGGAGGAATTCGCCGCAAATAATTGTTCACCGGTGAATGAATCGTCAATAGGCAAGCTGTTATCCACGTGCCTTTGAATTGGTATGCTACCACATTTTCTGCTCCCTACTTGTCTTTGATCTCGATGTCAAATTCTTGGAGTAGGAGGATCCACCATATTAGACGTGGTTTAGCATCCTTCTTGCTTAGTAGATATTTCAACGTCGCGTGGTCCGTGTGGATGATCACCTTGGACCCCAAGGGGTAGGATCTGAACTTCTCGATAGAATAGACTACGGCTAGCAGCTCTTTCTCCGTAGTGGTGTAGTTCTTTTGAGCGTCATCCAAGGGCTTGCTAGCGTAGTATATAGCATGGAGCTTTCCCTCCTTCCTTTGACCAAGAACAACTCCTACTGCCTGATCACTAGCATTACACATAAGCTCAAACGGCAGATTCCAGTCTGGCGGCTGTATAATTGGGGCCGAGATGAGAGCTTCCTTTAACCTGTTAAAAGCTAGCAAACAGGCGTTAGTAAACACAAAAGGAGCGTCCTTGGCCAGGAGCTCCGTGAGCGGGCGAGCAATATTAGAGAAATCCTTTATAAAGCGTCGGTAGAAATCGGCGTGCCCTAGAAAACCACGGATACCCTCGAGGAAGTACATCTCCTCCTGTCCTGTAGGTTCTCCAGCTCTATAAAGTTTAATCCTCTGACCATTTACCTTGAAGTTTCCGGTCTTTCCTTCGAGCTCAACGGCATCTCCCGGGGATAAGCTTACTATCTTGTAGGGGCCAGACCACCTTGACTTTAACTTCCCCGGCAACGACGCCAAAAACTTGACGCACCCGAAACCTACACCTAGATTCCACCTGGCGATGTCACAATCGCCAGGCGTGATATGGCTCCTAGGCTTCAATTCCGGGCTCAATCCACAAGTGGACGGTGTCGAGTTATAGTATAAATGATATCGAATCCCACAGGGACGGTGATAGTGTAAATGAATTCTCAGTCTACTTCTAAATCTAGAAGTGAGATAGCTATCGGGTTGAAGGAGTTGTTTGGGGTGTGTTGTTGTTTTACTAATAAAAAGGGCTAGGGCATTAGGGATCACCACTAAGATCGTCGGGGGTCGATGTTAGAGTCGAATCCTCACGTTGCATTAGGGTTAGGGGTAAGTCTCACAATTCATACCACTCTCGTGGGTTAAAATTGTGAGGTACTTCGGTGGCTCTCGTTGACGCAATGGCGGTAGCCGTCAACGTAGCGGTATAGTTCGTTGATGGATCCCCCCAAGGCACGAGCCGGGCATGGTCACGAGCCTTGGTTGGATCCACCGATTTCCCTATTCGGATCCCATAGATACCCCTTAAGCACATCAATTCCACAGACAGTGGGCATGACCTCAATACGGGTTATCTAGAGATTCGGTAGGATTGACCAAAGTACTTCCCTAAATCCCTAATTCAATATGGAGATTCAGATCTACATTCTCCCCCTAGGATCTTAGGGCTAACCCATCAACCCTAGAAAGATCTACTCACACATGGTAATATTCATGAATAACAACACTATTTTCATAGATGAAGACATCATAGCAATCAAAAGAATAAAATTGGAAGACTTACAGCAGGAGATAGATAAGATTCGTAATTTATAGATCTAGGAAAAATTCCAGATTCCTAAGCACAAGAGCAATCGAGAACAAAAGTAATAATCTCCAAGTTTCGATCCAAAATTCCTTAACAAAAATTAATCTAAATTAATTCTCTCAAAAATCGCCTAAGCTCCTCTCAAAACTCTTCGAAAATCTCAAAATGAGTTGCCCCCTTCAGTCACTAGCTCCCCCAGCCTTCAGCTCCCCTCCGATCGCGCAAATGACGCTTCAGCGTTTCTTTCCAAAAATGACATTGGCACTGCCGACCGAGTAGGCTGCTCGGTCGAGCAGTGCGTTGCTTGTTCGGTCGCTCAGACCGAGCAGCTGTGCTGCTCGGTCGAGCTTGCAGGAAATCTAAAAATCTTCAAAATCTTCACTCTGCCTGCACGTGTCGAGTCAGCTCTGCTCGGTCCAAGCAGGGGCTGACTCGGTCACTGAAGAATCTGCACGGGCCCCGTCGCTTCTTTGGGAAGAAATGTTGCTCGACCGAGCAGATGAACTGTTCGGCCCGAGCCATCCCCATGTCAGCTCACTTTTCCTCCTTTGCGTCTGCTCGACCGGGCAGCTCCTCTACTCGGTCGAGTCGTCTGGGAAAAATTCTCCAGGCTCTCTCCTCTCCTCCTGCTCTCTCTCTTCTCCTCCAATGGCTCCAAAGGTATGGCGAACTCCTACAGGGCTCCGTTAATGAGCTTCCGGGCACGTCGGATGTGTCCGTACCCAAGTGGAGTCCCAAATCGCTTCAAAATCCCTGAAAACTCATAAAACACTACGAAACTCGAATATATCGTCAGAAATGCAATATCGTAGTAAAATGTGGGATTTAGATGCGAAAATGGTGTGGGATGCAATGAAATGATGATATGAAAATAGTGGAAAATATGGACACATCAGAAATCTAGTCCCACACCTAAGTAGTTTTGATGATGAGCACACCAAATATTGTTAATATACTAATTACATTATTCAAGTGTGTAGATTTTGCATTAAGCTAAGTGAATCTCAAAGCATACTCCAAAAAGAAGAAGCTCAACCACAGTAAGAACATGAAGATGAATTTAGTAGCTCGCACTCCACGTCAAGCACAAATGAAGCTCAAAGATGAAGCTCATAGAACGTGCTCAAGCTTAAGCTAAGAGGAGCTCAAATTCAAGTGAAGCATGCATCTACATCAAGATCTTAGCGGCTTCAAATCCTTCATTTAACTCTAGTGTGTGAGTTATTTTCTTTTTATGAATATGTTAAAGCCAAGAAAATTTGCACACACACAGAATGTTTTTCGAAAACAATTTTTAAACCAGTTTTAAAAACTTCTTGAGAGCGTAGCTATTGTTTCTATTCTCGTAGTCAACCTACAAACACCCAGGAGTTAATTACTCATTTTTTCAGCTGAGTTTTATTGAAAATCAGCTCTGGGAGTCGACTACCAAAGGAGGGAGTCGACTACCTCCCTTGGGAGTCGACTACTAGTTGCATTTTGACTTTCCAGATTTGCTCCTACATTTATTCGTTGCTTGATTTATGGGGTTGAAGTCAAACTATTTTGAAATTTGATATTCTCTTTGAAACTCTATAAATAGAGACCATATGAGAATAAATTCAATACCAATTTCTTTCATTCTTGAGCTAAGAAAAAACTCTCTTGAAATCTCAATCGTTCTCAATCGCTCTCAACGTTCGTAGCCAAAAACGGTTTTTCATTTCTGATCTTACTATTTATATTTAAAATTCTTTTTAAGATCATATTTTTTGGCTATTGCAAATTGGTTTTTCAAAATCCTCTCTTTGATTTTCATAGTCTTTAAAGGAGTTTTGAAACTCAAGATTCTAGATCACATCGAATTCATTTATATTCTTTGTGTGATCTAAGAACCATTTTAATTCTTTAGCCACATAAGCGCAAATTGCAATATTATCTTGGCTATAGGATTATTTGGGTGTAAAACCAATCTCCACTAATTATTGTGGTGAATTGGATTTTGAATTTATCTGGAGTCCCTTGGTTATAAGGGTTGTTGAAAATCCTAGTCAAGACTAGGTGGTTGGAAATCCTGGTGGTGATACTAAGTCGTTGGAAATCCTAACAAATGAAGTTAGGTAATTGTATTGCTAAGGTAATAGTGGATTAAATCTCGAGCCGTGTTGGTCAGGGACTGGATGTACCCATGCTGCGGGAAACCAGGATAAATTGATTGTCTCTGTCTATGTGATTTTCTGTGTTTGTCTTTATTGTTTACTTTGTGCCGATCTATTCATTGTTTATCTTATATCTCAATTGTAACTCATTGTTAATAATATTGTTAATTCAAAGATTGCTTTTTTATTCCGATGTGTAATCTCTCTATTCATTATTATTATTATCACATTATATTCATCGTGTTGATTAAGGACCAAGCATAGATCACTCTACTTGGTTCCTTAGGCAACATTGGAAGGGAAGTTTGTTGTGTTCTAATAATCGAAGAAATTTTTTTTAACTTATACAACACTATTCAACCCCCCTTCTATTGTTGTTTGCCATCCACATGATCCAACATCATCACCTGGATAGTGGTCAAAGGTTTTGTGTGGAAGTCGATCGTTTGTTTATTCGACTTCCCTCGCTCCATGGTAACCGACAATGGAATGCAATTCGACAGCACAGGGTTCAAGGAATTTTGTTTTGAGTTGAAGATCAAGATACACTTTGCTTCTATGGCCCATCCTCAATCCAGTGGTCTGGCCAAGGCAGTTAACAAGTGTATCCTGGAGCCATTGCAAAAGAAGGTCGAAGAAGCCAAAGGTGCATGGCCAGAGGAGCTCCTCGACATATTGTGATCGTACATGACGACCTAGAAGAGCTCGACGAGAGAAACCCCTTTCATGCTTGCGTATGGGTGTGAGGCGGTCGTACCTGTTGAAGTAGGCGAGGATCCACTTCGCCTCAAATACTTCGAAGAAGAAAGAAACTCAGAAGGACTTGAACTCAACTTACAATTGATCGACGAGATTAGATATCGGGCCCTTACCACCTTCGTTAGACAGAAGGGACGTTTAGCTCGCTATTACAACTACAAAGTGCGAGGGTGAAGTTTCCACATAGGTGATACTGTGTTGCAAAAGGCAGCTTTCTCTCCGGAGATCGCTCGATAAGAAAAGCTCGCCGCAAAATGGGAAGGCCCCTATAAAGTGACCGATGTCCTTGTCCCAGCAATTTATCGGCCCTCGAACATGGAGGATAAGGAGTTTACTCAACCCTAGAATGCAGTGCATTTACAAAAGTATTATCAATAAGCATACACGTGAAGAAAATTGTATTTTGTCGATTTAATGAATGCATCACAAGTACAGCTGTACAAGGTCGATATGCCGTTGCCTTGTACAACCTCCATACGTCTGTCGATTGAGTGTACGTCGAGCATTATAATACATTGATGGTGAAATTGTTGAAATATTGGGTTCTTACATTGTATTGCATTTAGGCAAATACTATATTTTTTACTATGTTGGGAATGGATGCTTGTCATGGGACTTATGGAGCTATTATGTTGGATTTGTTTGTTTTTGTCATGCAAATATTTAATCCTTTTATTTAATTGATTTAGTCATTGGCAATTATGGTTAAATATTATTATTCTTGATTAAAAAATTGACGTTCATTTGTTTGTTTGAAAATCTGTTCATGAACAAGATTGATTATGTGTTCACGAACATATTCCTGAACATGTTCACGAACAAGCTAGATAAGTCTTGTTAACGAACAAAACGTTCGATGAACGAATCGTGAACAAGCTCGGTAAATGTTCGTTTACGTTCGTTTATGTTTGTTCGGTAAGCTTAACGAACAAGCTTGAACAGGCTTTTAGGGCTCGGTTAGTAAACGAACAGAGCTTGAATATGGATTTTATTCATGAACAAAACCAAACTCCCTGGTCAAGCTCGTTCAAGCTCGTTCGTCAACAGCCATAAGTACAAGGTCGACTATGCCTTGCCTTGTACAACCTCCAAAATATGTCCGTCGACTGAGTGTACCTCGAGCATCACATCCCTACCACTGATATGCGATTCAATCGAAGATCCTCTTCGTCGGACATAAGTCGAGGGGCCACGTCCCTCGCCACCGAACGACCCTCGTCGTCGGCTGTAAGTCGAGGGGCCACCCACCTAGCCACCGAACGACTCTCGTCGTCGGCCGTAAGCCGAGGGGCTACCCCCATCGCCACCGAACGACTATCACCATCAGCCATAAGCCTAGAGGCCATACCCCTCGCCACCGAACGACCCTTGTCGTCAGTCGTAAGTCGAGGGGTCATGCTCCCTTGCCACGAAACGACCCTTGTCGTCAGCCGTAAGTTAAGGGGCCATGCTCCCTCGCCACTGAACGACCCTCGTTGTCAACTGTAAGTCGAGGGGCCATGCTCCCTCGCCACTGAACGACCCTTGTCGTTAGCCATAAGATGAGGGGCCATGCTCCCTTCCTGCTGAACGACCTTCGTCATCAGCCGTAAGACAAGGGGCCATGCTCCCTCGCCACTGAACAACCCTCTTCGTTAGCCATAAGTTGAGGGGCTATGCTCCCTCCCCTCTAAACAAACATCGACGTCGTTCCTAAGTTGAATGAATACACATTCCCCAACTTTTTACCCATATAGACTGATCCTGACCACGCTTGTTCAGCTATGCGAGTGTGGATTATTGTGCCAATGAAACCAAATAAATCATGTTGTGCCAATCATTCAACGATTCAAGCATAGTTATTCCTTCTATGCTAAGTCTCAAATCGTTGAGGTGGCATATACATGTGGGATAAAAATCAGTCAAACCTCGGTTTTCAAATAAAAGTTGGTAAAAAGCAACCCTATCATAGATGACCGGGTTATACAAAATATCGTACCAAATCTGAACAAGAGACTAAACATTCTATAGCTTGATTACAAGGAACCATCACCCACTGGCGCGAGGAACTCCTTCAAGGAACGTTGCAACCTAGTGGCAAGCGCAGTTCTCAGGTCCTCCGTTGAAACCGTCGAGCATTCCAAATCCACAATACGAGTTCGGAGCTAGGATCTCTCTTTCTCCCATCGAGCCTCTGCGGTCTTCTTTGCACCAGATAAGGAAGAAACGTCGTCCTTAGCCCTCGATAGTTCCCATTAAACTGTCGACTTGGCATGCAACACTTTATCCAAATCTTCTCCTAACTTTCTATTTCGAACTTCAATTTCAGAGGCTCTTTTCTCGGGGGCTTCTGATCTTTGGCACTCAAAACTAAGTTGAGCCTCAATGCCGGTCATCTCCATGGCCTGACGGCGAAGCTCCGTCCTGAATGTGGAGAGCTGAGCAAAACCCGGGTTAGATGTATAAATAACTTAAAGAAAGGATGAATCAATAACCGACCAACCTGATAACCACAACCCACCACGAAGTTGGCGATCCTTTCACAGTCCATTCCTTGAAGGACTTCACAGTCACGAGGGAGAATGGAGTTCTCCACAAGATGTGTGATCGTCCCAAACTCCAAAAAGGCCGACTCGTCTTCCCATACGACGAAAGGAGGTTGGTGGTGCTCTCCTCGGATTGCTTCCTGTGAAGTGGAGGAATGCCGATTCAACACCAAAATTCTCTCATATTCGGAGGGTATTGGACCTACCAAAGGAATCTGTGGGTCAATGTCACCCTAAGGCCACCTGTCTTTAGGAGGGTTTGGGGTGGGTGCAGTCTCCAATCGAGGATGGTCACGGGCAGTTGCATGTGCCTCCCTCAATAACCGATGATGGGGATGCACTGCCTTTCACCAAAACTGCAGCTCGACGAACTATATCCTCGATCATGCTTCTCTTGTCGATATTCCCTTGGTCGACCAAGGGGAGACTACTTTTCTTAAGCAGTGATTCCACAGGCATCGAGTCCTTGGCTAATGGAAGGGGGCTGGGAACATGAACACCCAAAGCAGGGGTTAGGGACGAATGATAATGGCTCATAAATGGTGGGAGATGTGGGCGACAGTTACTCCTATTGATGAGGGAGGATAGTGCCACCATAATTGATGAGTTAATCCCCACCACCGTTGAGGAGACACTCCAGTCTATAAATACAGAGGAAACGATCAGAATAAGGGGATACTCCCAAGGTACACAAGACCTTATACTTTGAATTATTATTCTTCCATTCTTATATTTTTTCCTCCAAATAGCTTGAGGTGACTAACTCGAGACAAACCTCCATGGGTCGATCTCGACAGTCCCAAAGCCCTTCTTAAGTCCAGCTTTAACTTAAATATTGGATGGGATTTGGGTCGGAACCCAGACCCGACCCCCTTGCCGCTCCTTTGTGGTGCAGGAAGAATCGAAGCACAACCCAATAGGAGGTCAAACGGCAATCCCCGATGACCATTGTTCGATGATCGACCTAATAGAAGGGTCGAACGATCGTGATATTCAACTATGGGATCGTACGATCTTACGCTCTGTGTTCTTGTGCCAACCATTATCAACCGTGATTCTACCAACCAAGGGTCCCACTTCTCCAGCTGTCGAGACTCCATCTCGACATAAGAGTCAACGTCAGCCCAATTACTGGCGCCGTCTGGGGGAAACCACTTAGTCTACATCCCAAAGCAACAACAGCCTTATGTCGACTGGACCCAAGTACATCGGACAAATTCTTGGTCTGGCTGAGAACACTCAGAACGAGGAGAAAATTCTCGTCAAAGATTCTGAGTCGTCATCAAAGGAACCAAGAGTGCCTTTGGTGGCTCAAGATAAATTCAATAAGTTTGCTGTGGAGATCGAAAAAAGCCTCACCATGTTAGCCGCTATGGTGCAACAAAGCATTGGGTCCCCTCAACAAGCTGAGGAGGAGCAGCTGCCCCCCAATCCAGTGCAAATGCCAATAGGGGAACAAACTACTCCCAGAGATCCGAGGTTGGGCAAGCAAGGACCTGAGTGACAGGTCAACTCACAGCTCAATACAACTCCCACATCTCAAGGAAGGGGAGCAATGGGGAACAACAATGCTTGTCTGAGCACATGAGAGGTCCTGGGCCCTCTACCAATGGGTGAGCCACTCGTAGCGTCCTGGACCAGGTGATAGATCACCTCACTCAAGGTCATAGTCCACCTAAGCTTGAAGTTGGAAGAAGAGAAAGGAGAGGGAAGAAAGCCTTGTCCATTCTTCTAGTGCCCCTCACTAACATCACAGGGAGGAACGAGACCCACTTACTCTTCCTGCTAACTTGCGGACTCCTCTGAAGGAGAACATCCTGTCCGCCCTACTACTCCTAAAATTCAAGATTCCACCCTTGCAAATGTATACCAGCAAGGGTGATCCATTGGAGCAAGTCTACAGATATCAAAGCGTGATGGAACTTCATGGAGTCGATGAGCCATACCTCTGTCAAGCTTTCCATACCACGCTGACAAAGGCAGCAAACGAATGGTACAATAAATTGCCTGATGATAGCATCGGATCATTTGACGAGTTGTCTGACCTTTTCTATAGGCAGATTGTTGCATGGAGATGCCCTAAGTGAAAGTCATCTCACCTCTTCACTCTGAAGCAAGGCAAGAAAGAATCAATTCGAGACTTCGTTCAGCATTTCAACGAAGAAAGTCTGGAGGTGGAGGACGTCCCAGATGCTACTATCATTCAGGATCTCACCCAAGCAGTCCGAAACAAAGACTTGATGAAATCACTTCATCAATATCCGTCAAAAAATCTTGTGGAGTTGTTCATCATGACGGACTGTTTCATGGCCTCAGATGAAGTAATCGCTGCTCAGAAGAAAGAGACCTCAAAATGTCACGATGACACAAGGTGAGAATCACGATCCCGAGGGAACCCCCATCAGGATCCACGAGATCAACGACAAAAGACAAGAGTCCTCAGAGCAAGGAGCATCCTGCTAAAGACGCCTATAACAGGACAAATGCCCCTAAGGTAGAAGTCCTGGCATATGCCCAACAAGAAGGACTCGTCAACGAACTTGTTAAGAAAAATAGGTATTGTTAAGGCCAAAAATGACCGAAACAATTGAGATGCTGACGTGGATCCTTTCTTTCTGAGTTGGAGCCTCGTCAGTCGGTTGAGTGGGACCCTAAGTTGGAAGAACCAGGGTCGTTGATGGATGGTCGTTGACTTGCAGTGCTCGGTCAACCCTCGAACGGATCGAGCATCGATCGATCGAGATTGAGAAGCTTAAGTGCGACCCTCACGTAGAATCGAGACTCGATGATCTGCACCACAAAGAAGCATCAGGTGGGTCGGATCTGGGTCCTAAGAAACATCCCCACCGATGCTTAAGTTAGAATGGAACTTAAGAGAGGGAAGGAGTTTGGAGCAGCTGAGATCGACCCACAGAGGCTCATCTCAGATCTGACGTCGCAAGCTCTTTGGTGGAAGAAATGTAAGATAAAATATGTAGAGTCCGAGTATTAGATCTCGTACTTTGGGAGTTGTAACCCCTTTACCATTGTCTTTTCAGGTATTTATAGGCGTTGGTCCGACGATTTCAAATAACTGTCCCTCATTGACTTGGGGCGTGATCTTCTTCGGGATTGGTGATAACAGCTGCCTATTTACTCGGTCTCATTAACTCCTTCCTGAGTATCAGCGGAAGCCTAACGGTCGAGTGAGCCATTCGCTTGACTGAGTATTACTCCGCCTTAATAACGGATTTCGGGTTGCAGGCTCTAAATGGGCCGCATATCTTGACACCGTTTCGTGGTCTGTACCCATGCACTAATAATGACCACATCATTCATATCTCAGGAAAAAGCACTGATTGAGACCACATGATGTGTATTCTCTTTAAATGCACACAGTCGTCGAAATGTTTGATTTGATTTGTGCCGCCAAAAACCTTTCGTTTCTAAATCAATCCTCATTGCTCCTTGAGGCTGGTCTCAGACACGTGTCGCTCATCAGCCATCAGTTGGTTGAGCTCCTCCGTATAAAATAAAGGGATGAGAAGAAAATGACTTTCTTGTTCTGCCTCCATTTTCATTTTGAAAGCTCGACTCATTCGTTGCTTCCTTTGGTGTTTTCTTGATCTCACTAAGGTACCTTTCCTTACCGATCTTGATTCCTCTTTAGATCCATTAGGCATGTTTCCACCGGTAAGGATACATGAGCCATCTTATGAAGAGCTCATGTTGCGCCTTCGACCTCCTCAACGCGACGATGTTCCTGGTAACAGAAAATGGGTTCGTATAGAACCAGCACCTCCCATTTGTCGGAGGGATTCGAACTCAGAGGTTTCCCAAGTGATTCTGGAGAAGGCAGCGTAGTTCTCCCACGATTTAATTGCTAGGGTTTGGTCGAATTTCCTTTATTCCCCCTTACAGGGTTAGTTTGCCTGGATTTGATGAGAGAGTTTGCTTTCCTTGAAAGAGCAAGGTTGGAGTGTACCCCCAAAGCCTTTTGTTTTGGGCTTCGCTTTCCTCTTCACCCCTTCATCATAGAGATCATGTGCTCTTTGGGGCTTTCTCTCTGTTAACTTGCACCCCAAACCATTTCCCCCTAGTCTGGTTCATCGTGCTTTATGAGCTCTGTGGGGTTCGACCGTCCGTTTGGCTGTTTAAGTATTTCTTCTGGATTATAGTCGACCCTCGTAAGGTGTGGTATCACATCGTTGATCATCCGGCGAAGAGGCTCATACACGATCTACCACTCTCCGACCCTAGTTGGGAAGACACATTTGTGTTTGTTGTTCTCTTCGACTTCGGTCTGTTGCTTAATGGTTGGAGTTCTTTGAGCCCTGACCTAGTCGAAGGGTCCAGGTTAGCACCAGAAGAGGTCGAGGCCAGGTTGACGTTGGAGGAGGTCGAGGCGGTTAAACTTCTTTTAAGTCGTCCGTGGTGAGAGAGGTCGACTTCGTATTTGTTGGATGGCCATCGACTGAAGACTGTTTTGTGGAGCCTGGGTAATGTATATCGCTTTTGTGTCTTTATCACAACCACTTACGATAATTATATTAGTTGTTTGCAGATATAACTAGCGGAGCTCACAGAAACATGGACCCTGGACTGGGTTAAATTTGGAGAGAACAACACTAGAAGAAGAGAAGCACTGAAGGATCGAGCGCTCAGTCCCCCTTACCATCAGTCAGAGCTCTTCCTCCAGAGAGGTGAGGTCAGGCGGTCCTCAAGGTCATTAAGGAGGCCTTGAGTCGAGCTATCGTTTGCTTTGTTCTGCCCATTACCTACATCATTGTTTTGGAGCCTCAGGTGGTGGAAGATGCTGACGCTGTTGTGGCCCTTGAGCCTACTGAAACTGTCAGTAAGAAATGGGGTCCAACATCCAATGAGGGGGAGGACTCGGAAAAAGGAAGGCGGGTTGAGGAGACGAAACCATCTGCTTTCACCCATGGCAAAAGGTCAGGAGGTAGCCCCTCTCAATCCTCATGGGAAGATAGGGATCCCATGGCTCCTCCTTTGGACAAATGGCCATGTGGTGGTATCGACCCCCCTGTTCCCTTGGTCGGCCTGTTCCCCTCATAGTTTGATCGAGTTCTGTTGCTAAACCAGCTCTCGTCTCGTTCCTCAGGATCTGTTCAAGGTGAACTTCATCAGCCTCCCTTCATCATCGGGAAGGAAGAGTCGGCCCTGTTGGACTTTGAGATGACTGCTCGACTGGTGGAGATCCCCATTCGCCTTCGGGATTTGGAGCTCCTTCAGGGGTTGGACATCGAAAGGGTGGCCAACTTCTTCGTGGGATGTGGATACCATGTAAGTCGATTGCCATTTTTCTATTGACTTGTAATTTAGTCGTTTTTGATTGACGCTTTTCGCAGATGTCCGTCCTTGGCACCGTATTGCGGTAGCCGATAGTCGGAACAAGAGGAACTCTAGCTTGCAGCGTGGCAGGGGGCTTTTGAGGTCTCGGCCTTGACGACCAGCTGAAATCGATCACCTTGCTGCCAGGCCATCGACGTAATTGAGGGATGACGGTGGGTGGAGGCTGCTGGGCGCAAGGCCTCTGATATCGAAGACCGAATAAGGAAGATGGATGCGGATGTGGGGAGAGCGCTTGCGGCCAAGGCCGAGGCTGAGTGGGCAGCCTCAAAGGCCAAAACTAGCCTCTCCTCCATGTCTAACCTCAGAAAATCTGCTGAGATTCAATGGGGGAGAGAGAGGTCTCCGCTCCAGGTGGACCTCGAAGCTTAGAAGAGGGAAGTAATTGAGCTTCGGCCTAAGGGTTCTGATTCGGAGAAGTTAGCAGAGACTTGCAAAGCAGAGGTAGCTGAGCTTCAGGGTAAAGCTGTCGAGTCAGAGAGATCCACTGAGATTCATAAGGAGGAGCTCATGACGAGGTTTACAAAGGCGATGGAAGCTTTCCAGAACGTCTTTATGCCGAAGGGTGCTCCTCCCTCGTAGGCTGGTAGAATTTTGACATGGGTTTTATGTAACCCGTTTTTGAAATAAAATAAAAGAACTTTTGAGTTTCTTCTATCTTCAAGTTTCATTTGAGTACATGTGTGTGTATGGCCCCTCAACGGCTCAATTTTCAATTTTCCAAAAATCGATTGTATGTTGGGTCGTTGATGCGTCAGGCATATCCATCTGATAAACACGATCTTTAGATCATGGACAATGGGGGCATGCTTCGTCCGGTAGCGAGGGACGAGGCCCCTTTGACTTACGGCCGATGACGTTCGAGGATCGTTCAGTGGCGAGGGGTAGCCCCTCGGCTTACGGCTGACGACGAGGGTCGTTCAGTAGCGAGGGGTGTTGTTCTGCGAGGATGCGCACCCCAAAAATGGTAATGCACACCCTTACCCCCCAGTGCAAGGGTGTTAAAGCAATATATTCCCGATGAGTTCGGGGTCGAATCCACAGGGAGGCGGTTGTCACACTACCTATTGATTCCTAGGTTGATTGGAATTCGAGTTTATTGGTGGAGATGGATTACGAAGGAGGTCGTAATGGAAATTGAAGTAGAACGTGAGGGTGTTATGATCAGCAAGGCACGACCAAAGACTCCACACAAAAAGAGAACAATAAGAACAAAGAGAAAACAATCGAGAGAAAGATCGCTAGGGTGTCGGGAATCCCCACTAGGGCTTTCGGGTTGGATAACGGGTCAAGTATCCCTTCGTCGAACGACGAATGTCAGTAGGAGTGTCACATCTAGAGATGGAAACAAGCACTTGACTTTCGTCGTCATACTCATCTAACGCCTCTCCGTGTGCAGCCATGCTTTCGCAGTCAGCTTTGCATGGGGACGCGTGCATTACACTCGACACTTGGTTTCCATACCATAAATCCGTATTCACTTTCATGATCTACGGACTGGGGTACCACTATATGGTTGGTTCAGGCAGTCGGGCTACTCTCGTAGTCACTGACTAGCAGATCGGAGATTAGTAATCGACCCTAGCGCACGAATCACTCTCGTGATCACGAGCCCTAGGAGATGGCCGCTAAACCCCAATCAGATTCGTGGGGATTCTCCCTAGGATATGGAGCCGCCTTCATGATAATCCGATCCTGAGGCTAATTCCCCAAAACCCGTTATCCAAACTACCGCAGAGCAACCCTAGATTCGTCCAACTAAGGTTAACCCATCACCCTAACCCTAGAATCCTAGGGTTCATCCCTAATCCTAGCAATAAATCTATTCAATCTTTACACAAGATATGGGGACAACAAGAATTAAAATCACAAGCAAGTAAAATGAAAGCAATAAAGGATTCAAACAACAAAACACGAAAGAAAGACAACAAAAGAGATTTAACAAGGAAGAATACTTATCTAATGAAGATCCAGTACAGAACATCCAAGAGGGGGCCTAGGGCATATCCTAACATCTGAAAATCATCCCCCAAGACAGAAAATAAGAGAAAGGGGCTAAAAACGGCCTCCCCAAATGGTGGCTACACCTCCCTATTTATAGACTTTCCCCAAAAACCCTAAAAAATTCCCTAAAAGCTGTCTCTCGACATATCGCTCGGTTTAGCACATGGAGCGCTCGATCGAGCGCCTCCTTGGCTCTTCCAGTGGGCGCATCAGAGAAGGGGGTGCTCGGTCGAGCGGGGTAGCCACTCGACCGAACGCTTTAAGCTCCAAAATTCCAGAGAGTTGAAGGGGAAAAATAGGAGCTTCCTGACAGCTGGCTTTGTAGAGCGTTGGCGGTCGCTTGGTTGAGCGATTCGGATCGCTCGGTCGAGCGACCCCTTGTAGCTTGGCTCCTTCCCTTTGGTGTCTCAGCTCGGTCGAGCGCATGATGCGCTCGACCGAGCGATCTGGAAGTAATCTCCTTGGCCTCTCCTTCACTTCTTCTCTTCCTTCTCCTCTTTCTTTCTTTCCTTTGCTTCTTCTCCTTGCTCCTCTCCAACAGCATGAACTCCTCAGATATGACGCCATTGGCGCTCCAGCGTCGACGATCATATCATCCTCTCCAACATGCTCCAAATCGCTCGATATTCCCTGAAATGCAAACAAATGCTCTTAAATTCAAATAGTTCAAATTATCAATATTAAAGCGTATAAAATCGGGATTAAAACGATCATTTCAACGTGTAAACATATAAGGAAAATGTGGAATATTATGACACATCAAAACCTCCCAAGCTTACCTCTTAATTACTCGTCCTCGAGGAATACTAGTAAGAAGCGAACCCGAGAGAGGAATACAATGGAGAGGTGAGGCAATGACGTGTCATGGAGACAAGTGGCTCATTCTTAAAACACAACAATTATATGAACCCAAGGATACAAGAATGTGTGAACACACACAAGAACGATTAGAACATAATTTCACACAAAATACTTAAGTCTCGCTCAAATGAAGATATTGTGGATTTCAATAAATGTAATGAACTCGATAAACAATAAAATGAGAGTAAAGCTACATCCTATCATAGTTTATCATTAAATATACTAAGTCCACAAAGATGAAACCAATGTCTACAAATCATTCTCTAAGCAGTATAAATATGTCATGATCAAACATTTTCAAGTATGCATGGTATTTTGTTAAGCTCCACAGAATGAGTTAGTAAATTAAATTAAGGTAAGTCGTCACCACACTACACTCGTTTCATGATTCCTAGAACCCATCAACTTTGCCATGTCTCTATTCTATATAGAAAGTGGGGTAAGGATATGGAATTTTTGTTTTTACAATTGTTTTTGGTTATACAATTTTATTATATGCATATTTTTCTTTCTTTATATACACGATATAACTCAATATATACAAAAAGCGGCCTATGCATCCCAGACCAGACGGTCTTAGGGCATTGGGTTACAAAGAACCACTAGGGCCTTTTATTTAGGATATTTGTTTGGTTGTTGTATTATTGGGATTTTTGTAAACTCACGTAAACGCGATGGAATGCAAAAATGATCAAAAATCATTTATTGGCTATTCACAAAAGAAAAAGTATATAATCTAGACATTGCTTGGTTTCAGGAATTCTAATCATCACTACTTTGGTCGTCGTGGGGTTATCCTATCTCTTTTGAATTACTAAACATCCATGAAGAAATAGAATTATCAATCAAATCAAACAAGAGTCAAATAATTTTTAGATTTGATTCATTCATTTTTAGCTTAATTGTTTCGAGAATATGGTTGTTGTAACGGCCTATTTTTATCAATATGTAATTGGTACGTATTTAATTAGTGTAGTGATTTATCAAAGTAATTAATATATGATTTTATTTACTATTATTACTTTCATAGCTCGAGCACGTGATTTAACGATCGTGTTATTATCTTCTTTAACTTGTGGTTGACGTTGGTTGCAGGGGAAAAATCGTATTAATCAAATCACATCTTAACTAAATCGAACTTTCGAATCAAAATATCATAACCGAATAAATTATCTAATCTGAATCCGATAAATCTAATCTTGACCAAATCGATCTCTCCTAAACAAATATCGTACTTAGTTAGATTTCGAAATCAGATTTAAATCATATCGTAATCAAATCTAACTTGACCCAAATCTTAACGAAACTGATCGAATTCAATCTTAATCAAACGGATTTCCTAATCCTCATCACTAAATCAGTTTCAGGAATCTAGACCTCATTCTAACAAATCTTAATGAACTTAGAATCATATCTTAATGAATCTTAATGGGTTTTAATGAAACCCAAAATATCCTAACAGTAATATTTCCTAAAAACCTAATTATCCTAACTAACCTACTTCTTATATCCTAACTAATTAATTGTTACATCCTAACAACCCCCACCTGCACACCCTCTCTCTCCCCACGAATCGTGGCAACAGCCCCACGTCAATCCCATGCATGTGATTTTAAATCATTTCGCATCCCTCCTCCCCGCGTTCTCAGCCACACCCCACATGCATGCAGTTACTTAACTCCTTCCCCATCGCTTCGCAACACACACACACACACATGTTCTCTTTTTCTCCCTTTCAAAAAGGCCTTCATTTTCTTTTACAAACCCATCAGCTTCTCCGCTTGAAGCCCGCAAGCCAAACACCCCGACCCGCTCCGATCACCTCCACCTCTGACCCATCTCCGCCCTGTCGCCTCCCCCTCCCTCGCCAAGACCGCATCATCTCGTCGACCCTCAGCCCTCCGACGACCCACACCCGAACGCACCTCCCGCTGATCAGCCCCACGACCTTCGCCCTCACCACATGCCTGCACCGCACACCCAGGCGCCCCCTCGCAAAGCCCAGCTCCCCTCCGTTCGACATCACTCCAACCCCCCCACCTCGCCTTGTAGCCGCATGCCCAGCGCATAGCACCACCTCTCCCGTCGCTTGTCCTCCCACCGACTTCGCTCGTGTGTCCGACCTGCTCTGACGAGCCGTACAGCTTCCTCCGACCCGTTCCCCTCGCTTCCACCGCCCATAATCACCCCCGCTCTCCACCGACGAACCTACACCCTCGCCGCAGCCTCCAGGCCCACCTTGCCTTCACTGCACCTTCCTCCGATCAGCCCCATACCCTAAGCCCTCTCTCTCCTGCCGTCTCCACAACCGCCGCGCCCCCTTCCCATGCCGGCAACCCTCTCCCCGAGTCTGCAGCCACCGCCGACCAAACCCATCAACACCCCTCTGACCCGCCGATGGCTCCACCCTTTGCCACCGCCATCTCCGATGTCACCCTCTTCCTTGCCTTCTGCCGAGCGCACCACAATGTCCCCCTCCATCTCTCACTCTCTTAGCTATAACCTGCTCGCCATGACTACAACACTCCGACCAGCTCCTTCCACGGCCCGCAGCAACCACCACTGCCTCTTCTAAACCCCCACCTCCGAGCTTCCTCAACGTCAGACCTCTCTCTGATAGGACTCGCCCCGCCTTCCGACTCCGGCGATCCCGAAATCACCAAGCACCCTCCCCTATTCTCCCTTGTTCTCCCCTCAACTTACGTCGACCCTTCCCTCCTCAGCCACGTCAACAACCCCGACAATCTTTCCTATCTCCCCAACTCGCCGGCTACCGCAACACCACCCCATGGCCGGTAAAGACCTGCACTACCTTCCTTCTCCTGCCACTTCCCTCGACAACAACCGCAAACCGCAAACCCCTCGCCCTCTTCCTCCGACTCTACCAACTCCGAAGACTCCCTCAGCCAGCAAGCAACGAACTCGCCCCAGCCACATCGCCTTCCTCTCACCACCTACCTCCTACAGCCCAAAGAACCCGACGCCTACCTCCCCTCAACCCTAAACAACCCCATCTCCTATCGCCCCTCTCCAGCCCACATCTCTCTCCGCCTGCATGCCCTGAGGTGACCCCGGCAACAAATAACCACCACCGTTGGTATATATTTATATTAGCAGTATCCTATATTAATATTAGTATATCTATATGTGTATATTATATAGCAGTAGGTGTTATCAGTATACAAGTTTGAATCAGCTCGTTGGTTATTCTTAGCACATAAATAATTTGATATAATAGCTTAATAAATGTTAGTACATCTTTCTTTTAGCATTAGATTGATATGTATATATATACTGCTAGCATCCTAACATAGTAGCATTTTGATTAGTTATTAACACCATTTGTTAGTTATATTAAGGATAGTAATACCCTTTCATAAATTCTAAATTCGATTAGTATAATAGTTTGTGTATATTAATGTCATTAGATATGTTAGTACATACAATAACCATATGTTATGACATTAATACCATTTAGCTAAACACTTTTTAGCTGATTTTAAATCTAATGACGCAGATAAACCGTACTTTTCCTTACTATCGCCGGGACACCCAAAACCATCTCAATCAGGCAAGTGTGCATTTTTTCTACACGTTTTAAAATAATTTTACATTTGATTGTTAAACCAAGAACTGCTAATATTGTTTTATATCATGCTGCCTACCATGCTGATAATTAACATGCTTGTACTCACTTGATTGAATGTATATTGATGGAATACCTAGTTGGAATATATTGATGGAATACCTTGATGGAATATATTGATGGAATACCTTGATGGAATATCTGGATGGAATACCTTGAAAATCTTGAATTCGTGAACTTGTGCATTTGATTAGGCTGGCTCGTGTTCCGGCACAACACTTCGGGTGGGGTAGTCCAATGTAGTAGAGGTCGGAATGTAAATTACACTCTATTAGTACCGTCACCTGGACGGGACGGTGAGTAGAGAGCTACGGGTAGCTTCCGTTGGCTTGGATGTAATTGTAATACTTCCCCCTCAGACATTGGGCTTGTCACTAGACAAGCATAGTGAATGACGCACCATTTTACCGTTGTTGTTACTATTGAGAATTGTGTAATCTGCTAGCTTCTCTTACCATGCTCATGTACTATTGACATGCTCATTTCTTTGTACACTACAATTGCCATGCTCATTACTTTGTACACTACAATTGCCATGCTAACTACTTTGCACATTATACCTGTCATTCTTATTGCTTTACACACTACACCTGTCATTCTTACTGCTCTGTGCACCCCACTTGCCATGCTCATTACTTTGTACATTACACTTGCCATGCTCACTGCTTGTACACTACACGTTGTTATGCTCATACGTTTCTCATGCTCCCATGCATTTAATTATTGTAATCATATTATGTCACTCATCTGCCATGAAAATAATTTTGAAAACCTTGCCGAGGGTCAACTTTCTTAACATTCTAAATCTTGCCGAGCGACCCTCGCTAACGTATATTTCCTTATTTCTATCTTGTGAAATATACGGCAGGTTCTAGATAGATTTGCAGAGAGTATGCTTAGAGATCGAGAGGTTGATCAGGAGTGCCTTTTCGCTGAGATACCTCGCTGAGGAGCATCGTACCTTCGCAGGATCATTGTACTTATTATTCTTTTAATATTTGTACGGGCTTAAGACCCTCTCCTCATTTCATTCATTGTTGTATCCTTCTGAGACATTAAGATTGTAATAAATAATTATCTGTGTTGTTTGAGTTTGCATACAAGAATCTACAAGGTTGTTATCACATACGCTTATTGTGCTAAACCAAGGGGGAAGAAAAGAAAAAGTACACACTTCTTGCTTTAAGCACAAGCGGACCCGTTCGCGTCCTCTCTCCCAAGTATAATGGAAAAGACGGAAGTGAGTTCAAGGTGAATGGTCAACGATTGAAGCATTTTCATGAACCTTGGACCAAGGAGGCGAGCACCATCGATCTCACGGACCCACCTTCGGGTGGTAACGAATCAGATGTTTTCTCTCCATGACTACTCTCCTTTACATTGAGGACAATACTTATTTTAAGTTGGGGGGGAGAGTATAGATTATTATTAGACTTTTTGTCTTCTTTTTCTCATCTTTAGATTTTTTTTTATTTTGTTTTATCTTTTATATTCTTCTTATCTTCTTTTAAGACTTTTTCTATAAATAAAAAAAAATAAAAAAAATAAAAAAAAATTAGAGAACCATCACATCCTTTTGCTTAGTCCCTAAATGCTTAATTCCATGCGATTTTCTCGGATTATTATTTGGTATCAAATTCATAGATGTTTGAATGGCATGAGTTAATTTATTTTCCACATTGAAGTCAAATGTTAATATGCAATGTATGAAACTTGTTTATATGTCATGATATTCTCCTAGAAATAATTTGGGAATAGTTTTGTGCAAGTTATTGTTATGTGTGAGTGGGATGAAGCAATTACGTTGATTGGTTCTAAATTGGATAGGATTTTGGCCATTTGCATATGTTTGGTGACTCCTAATGAGTGGGTGGTTGAGTTGATAATTTAAGTTAAGATGAGAAAGAAATATAATAAGTGAATAAGTGAATGGTTCTCTTAGTCAAGTTGAGTAGCCGGAGCCCCACGAAACATTGTGGATGACTCCAAAGATGAGATTTAAGGGGGTCATTCCAGTCCTTTGTCTATATAGCGTTATCGCGTGTACACAAAGGTAGCCATGCTTGCATTTCATAGTGTTATCGCATATATGCAAAACAAAAAATATAAAAAAATGAGTATGATTCATGATGCAATAAATGATGGAATATGATTGATGCAATCTCAACCCCACAAGTTAGAAGAAGCTTAGCATTGTTTTGACCAAATCCTTGAAAATTGAAAACTATGATATGATTTGTGATATATCCTTACAAATGCATACAATGCTTACTACTTTACTCTTCTCTAGATTATATTGAGGGGAGTATCATATTTATTATCTTTTATACAATGTGTATATTGACTTTGAAATCAATTGGAAATAACTTTTGGTGTAGGCCATGATAATATCATGAGTTTGGTACATGTTTTTAATTGAATCCGAATGTATCGCATAATTTGCTAGATACTAGAAAATAGCTAGTTGGAGGGTATGATTTTAGCATAATATTACATTATTTCCCCTCCTTGGACCCCAATTTATGCATACATAAGTGCTAAAAGACCTCTAATATACTTATAATTGGACTATCATATAATATTAGAGCTTACTCTCATAGTTTGCACAACTATTAATTTTTGAGAACTAATTTGTGCTTCTTCATATTTTTCAGGACTAGAGCTTGAGCCCACGATTCCAATGGCTGTGCATTCAGATTTTTCGGAGCCCGTGAAAATTTCCTACAAATTATGGAAGCACAATAGTTCAAATAGAAATGAAAAAAAAAGAAAGAAAATTTAAAAAAAACATAGCCCGCTCATTTCAAATGAGCGGGCGGGCCCCGCTGCTTCCCAATTGCCAGCATGTGCACGCAAGTATAATAAAAAAAACAAATATGTGTGCACAGAAGCAAGCCCACGGATGCGAGCAGGGGGCGCTCCAACGGGCCGGGTTTTGAACCGGCCCCATACTCCCGCAGGCGCACGCGGATGTGGGCCCAGAGTGGCAAGCAGGCGTGGATCCGACCCGCCAGAACATAAACAGACCCGCATGAAGTTCAAAGGCCATTTTGAAGAGTTTTTGTACGATTTTGAAGCAATTTCTGAACCGTTTTGAGCCCTCTCATCTTCTAATTCATGGGCAAGCTGTTAGTAGCCATAAAACCCAACTATCCATTGATTCATTATATTGATTAGGGGGAAGATGAAGAGCCAATCACATTAAAACCCACGAAGAATGTAAAGCCTATAATAGGAGTTTTTCTTTAGCTATTGGTATCAGATTTTGGTGTAGTCTTCTCCTATATACTTCTGATTTTAGAGAGGCTATTGTGAGTGATTTGTCATTGGAATTTTAGAGGAAGAAGAAGGTGCTTCATGTGCAAAGTTTGAAGGGTGTAATTAGTGACATCTTCTCAACTTATTTGTTTTTCTTTCAAGTTTCGTTTTCTTTGAATAAAATTATGTTTATTATTTTTATTATTTCCATTATTTTCATTATGAGTAGTTATATTTTTATTGTACATGTTATGGCATAGTTAGGAGATGTGATTTGCGTTAGTTTGGATTGAATATCTATGTTTTTAAAGTATACGTTGTTGAAACTATTATCTTTACTTTTAATCATCTCTTTCATCTTCCAAAAGATTATGAATTAGTTGATGATCACCCCACAAGGGTGAGTTTTGACCTTCCCAAAAGGAAGTATTAAGTTTTATAAAGATCATTGCTTTAACAACTATGTTTACCATTATCGTACTTAATCGTGCATTTACTTTTCCGCACTTCTTTTCAGAAAGTGTGATGGTGGTTGTTGTACTTTAATTTGGACTGTAATAACGTCTGTACGCTGGTTTTGAGTATTGTGATGCATCTCTGAGTTGTGGCTATGCTGAATTCACTGGTAAACTGCGGAACCTGCAAATAACAAATAAGTAACGGGCCCCCGGGAGCGGGTACGAAGGCATCTTCCAATGACTTTCTCCCAAAAAGAGGAGTCATTGAGTTATCTCTATTCAACCAAACTATCGCAAAACATGGATCCTAATGAAACCATAACATCTACATACTTTTCTTATATATTTTCATAAACAAAAATTTTTTGCTAGCTTTTCCATAAACTTGAAAACCACTTTCATCATTATTAAACAATCATCATTCAAAGTAGTTGGCTTCTCTAAGATTATTCTCTAATTAATTTGAACTTGTGGTTGCAACAGATTTTCTCCCGAAGATACGATATCTGGACTCCCAGAACTTTATTACTTGCACGAACTCTTACACTTGAGAGTAGCACAATTTTGGGTCAAGGTAGGGTGTCGGCCATATTCATATATCCCTAAGGCACCCCATCATCCTCTACATCTTTCTTGCGGCTACAAAGACAAACCCCAAGCAAAATTCCCATTGTCGCAAGCTTCACCCCAAGGCCAAAGAACATCATCATCCCAAGTTGCCTTAGCCGCCAGTCGAAGGTCATCTCCTTCATCAACTCACGCAAGGGAAGAGGAGACTCACGCATCAACAAGAAGGAGAGGTTGTTGTCGACCCATCTGAGTTGCCGCACTAGACCAATGCCAAGCCACGCTTGCCGTGCCATCATTGCTCGTCGACACACGCCATCAATCGCTTGCTTGCTTGCTTGCTGACAGCACGCTGAATCGTTGCTGACCCAAGCTTTCAGCCGCAAGATTTGCATGCCGACCGGTCATCTTGTGTTGCCGACCCGTACATCAGCACAACCGCACATCAGCACAGCTGCAGAGCCTGCCGACCGGCCTATCTCCATATGCCATCTTCACGTGCCATCGACCAAGTGAGCCCGCATCTTATTGCCTACCGACCTGTGCATCAAGTGCTACGGACCGAGCGTTCAGTGTGCCATCAAGCCCCATAGACCCGTTGCCAACCGTGTCCCCTTGTGTGCCATCATCTGCTAAGAGCCTTGTCGTGGGTTTGTGTGGAGTTCCAAGAATAGAAAGAATCAAAAGGAAAAAGAGAAATTTAGAGGGAGGACAATGAAGAAACATGAGAGTCTCTTTTAATATTTGCTTTTGACTCTTGACATGCTTTAAATTGGCCACTTGCTTTTGTCTCATGTAGGTACCCAAGTACAAGACAGCCCATGTGCAAACCTTGCTAGCTCCCACTCCATTACATTGCTGCAATAACCAAGTGCCAACCAGCTAGCCAAGTGCCGCAACACTCTTGTGCCATCAAGTCCTATAACCGCAAGTTGTGCCAACATCATCTAGGGGCTGTCAACCTAGCTTTGCATGTGCCAAGCCCCTTGCCAACACTTGGAGAGCCAATCTACAACATTCATCAAGCAACCAAAGAGCCAAGTGCTGCAACTATTAAGTGCTGCAACCTTCCAAGCTTGTGCACAAGACCGCAACTTCAGAGGAGGACCAAGCTGTCGAAGACATGACAAGACATCTACATCTTGCCAGACGAGAGCTGGCCTACACCGATTGACAGAGATGACGACGGCTACACAAAATTGAGCTTTCTAAACTCTTATTATTATTCTGTGTAGTATTGTTTGATCTCCGTAGGGAAAACTTTACCGTTTACTTGTGATACTTTGGGATCTTGTCTAGTGGTGGTCTAGACAAGAGGAACTTGATGGGTGTCGTCAAGTGAGAGCATATATTAGGTTGATAGTGTTGAACACGGTGAGTTGGGTACTAAGCCTGGTGAGTGTAGAGACGTTGGTTCTCTAGCTATTACGGTTGTGCTTGTACACTATTAATATAATATTTGCTTTCGGGGACTGGACGTAGGTCGTAGTGATCGACCGAACCAGGGTAAATCTGTTATGCATCTGTGTATGATTATTATTTACCATGCTTGTGATTATAACTGCGTGTGATATCTCGTGTGTTGCACGTGAATTTTTTATTAGCATATTCACCCCCGCTCTAGGCTTAGATCCAGATCTAACAAGTGGTATCAAAGCAGGTTTTAGGATCTAGCCTACACCGACCATAAATAACTCTATTGATTGTGCTTTTTTTGAAGGTCAGTCCATATCACGAATCTGAAAATTTAATGGAGTTGATTATGTTATTGAAAATCTAGGATGAAAATCTACTTAATATTTGTTGATTATAAAGTTGGCACATTGTCGAAAAAGGTTACAAACCACCTGTTATTAAAATTGAAAATATTGATATGCTTAAACCTGTAGACAAGTGAGATGATAATGATTGGAAATTATATTCTTTAAATGAAAAAGCTATGAATGCTCTTATATGCTCTCTTGATAAATCTGAATTGGGTAAATTACAGAAAAATACCCTCACGTTTGGGTCATTTTTACGTAAATACCCTGACGTTTATTTTCATTAAAATATATACCCAAACGTTTTCCGACGCTTTTAAGTTGATACTTTTTTTAATTTTCCGTCCAAAAGACTGAAATTTGGACAAATTTACCCCTGAATGTTCCTTTTATAAGTTAATACTCTCACGTTTGTGCCTTTTATAAGTTAATACCCTGAGTTGGGTGTGTGTGTCCATTGGGGTGGGTGGGTGCATGGGTGTGGGGTGTGTGTGTGTGCGTGTGCGCATTGGGGGGGTGTGTGCATGGGGGTGGGTGTGTGCGCGTGCATTGTGCGCGTACATGGGGAGGATGTGTGTGTGCATGGGTAGGTGGGTGTGTGAATGGGGTGTTTGAGTGTGAGCATGGGTGGGTGGGTGTGGGCATGGGATGGGTGTGCATGGGGTGGGTGTGTGCATTGGGGTGGGTTGGTGCATGGGTTTGTGTGTGGGTGTAGGCATGGGTGTGTGTGCATTGGGTGGGTGTGTGCATTGGGTGTGTGTGCATGGGGGTGTGTGTGCACACGCATCAGGGTGGGTTGGTGCATGTGTGTGTGGGCATGGGTGTGGGTGTGGGCATGGGTGTGTATGCATGTGTGTGTGGGTGTGTGCATTGAGGTGGGTTAGTGCATGGGGGTGTGGGCATGGGGTGGGCGTGTGCATTGGGGTGGGTTAGTGCATGTGTGATCGTCTACCTTATAGTACCCAGATTGAGCCAATACTTCAACAGGTCACACACGCACATGCACCCACCCACCCCAAGCACGCACCCCATGCACACAACCCACACATGCTCACATACCCACCCCATGCACACAACCCACACACACACATAAGCCCACACCACACAACCCCACCCCCCACCAGGCACACACTCACCCTAAGTACACACACCCTATGCACACAAACCCCATGCACACAACCCACCAACCCAAGCAGACATACCCACCCACACGCGCACCCCCCAATGGCCACACCCACCCACCCATGCACATACACACATACACCCTTAAGCACACACCCACCCTACGCACACACCCTCCAACCACACCCACACACCCCCATGCACACACCCCCATGCACACAACCCACCCATTCCCCGTGCACCCACCCACCCACACCCATAACACCCACCTACCCACCCATGCACACAACCGACCCACCCCCCGCACACCCACCCACCCACACCCATAAACACACCCACCCACCCATGCACACACCCCCACCCCAAGCACACACACCCCCACGCACACACACACACCCACCCCACGCACACCCATCCCCACCCCAAGCACACACACACACACACCCACCCACCCACCCACCCACCCCCACGCACACCCAACCCCACCCCAAGCACACACACCCTCGACGAACACCCACCCACGACACGCACACACACACACCCACCCATGCACACACCCACCCTAAGCACACACACCCACACAGAACCCACCCACGCGCATACACCCCATGCACACCCCCAATGCACACACCCCACACACAACCCACCCACCCCACGCATGAACGTACACTCACCCACTCACCCACCCCATGCACCATCCCACCCGAGAGAGAGAGAGAGAAAGAGAGAGAGAGAGAGAGAATCGGTAGAGAGAGAATCGGTATAGAGAGAGAGAGAGAGTTTATAGAGAGAGGAGAGAGAATCAGTAGATAGAGAAAGGGAGAATCGGTAGAGAGATAGAGAGAATCGGTAGAGAGAGAAGAGACCTCAGGGGTATTTACGTAAAAATGGCGCAAACATGATGGTATTTACGTTAAAATAGCTCAAACGTGAGAGGGGCAAAATGGTCCAATTTAACACCGTCAGCCCATTTTCAGTTATAGGGTATCATTTTGTCACAAAATGAACCTCAGGGTATTTACGTAAAAATGGCCCAAACGTGAGGGTATTTTTATGCAATTAACCCATCTGAATTTAATCGTATCTCACATTGCCAAACTGCGCAGGAAATATGGCATACACTGGAGGTGACGCAAGAGGAAACGTCACAAGTGAAGGAGTCAAGACTTGCACTTTTGAGCACTGACCGGCGCCCCGCTTGCGTCACGGCGGCGCGGTGTCGTTTACCGCAAGTTTCACGGTTAGTGTAGGGTGCGGGAATATCGAACTCAGGGAGTCGATGTAACGACTGCTTTTCATGAATCTGGATTTTAATATAATATAATATATGTTTTGGTGGATTTTCTCCTCTTGTGTGGTTTTCGTCTCCGTAGCTTTCATTTTCGATCGATTCGTCGTATTTTCTCGCTTCTTCCTTAGGATTGTCGATTTCGAAGTATGTCTCTCGTGACGGACTTCATAACGGTCGTATCTAACTGTTAGATCAAGCCTAGGAGTCATAGGAATCGATCCCGGGGCCCCGTGCTCCGTATCGGTACCTTCTGTGCTCATTAGCCGGTGTAAGAAGGGCCACCGACCGACTAGATGACGATCCAGTCGGTCGGCAATCCTTCTTGGACCGACTAGTGAGCTTTCTAATTTTCTGAGGAAGCTACTGTTTATCGTTAGTCGGTCTAAGAACGTTGGTTGACCGACTAGGTTGCAAACTAGTCGGTCGTCGATGCTTCTTGAACCGACTAACTCTTAGTTCAGGTTTTCGACTGGAGTTACTGTTTACACTTAGTCGGTCTGCGTTGTTCAACCGACCGACTAGATCTCAAACTAGTCGGTCAACAGTTGTTCTTTGACCGACTAAGCAGTGCAGGAAGCCCTAGTTTTGCCCTAGCCGCCAGCTCAACCTATAAATACCCCCCCCCAAACGACTTCTTCTTCTCCAACACGACCCTAAGCCCTAGTTTCTCCCCCATTGAGCCCCCATCTTCCTCCAAGCTCCATTCCTTCATTCCAAGACCTAAATCCATCATCCAATCCATCCATCTACTCTATCTACCCCTCATCTTCCCCAAATCTCCATCAAAACCCATCAAATTCCCCAAATCCCCCAAAACCCTAGTTTCCCCAAACTTCTCCAATCTTTTCCAGATCTGATCCTAGGGTTCCCCGGAGTGTTCCTTCCGTCTCCTCTTGGTAAGAAATCGCTTCCTCTATGTTTTCATAGCCTATTGGTATTTTTATGAAACCCTAATAAATTTCATATTGTTTGATGGTTGTTCCCCCTATCAGTGATTTCCCCATAGATTGGCATCCGTGTGACGAAGTAGTCGCCGTCCCCGGTGCTAGGCAAGTGAAACTTGCATCTCTTGATTTAGGCCATGTCTTAGGCCATTTACCTTGCTTTAGCGTAAAAGAGACTAGACGGTGAAAGGATAGCCGTTTAGACGCCATTGACCTAGCTTGACAACGAAGCTTGGTCCGTCACTTCCATCATGCTTGTATGTCACGTTTACTTTCCTTAACGGTACGCGAAAATAACTGTTCATGTCATCCATGCATCCTTAACTGCTATTGCATTTTAACTGCCATGTTTAATTTAATTAACGGTACGCGAATATGTTCATGTCATTGCATTTCGCCTGTCACGTTTAATTTAATTAACGGTATGCAAATTATCTGCTCATGTCATTGCATGCTTGAATACTCATCGTGATTGCGTAGCATCGCTACATACTAGTGTTACTCGTTCCGGCTAGGTGCACCCCTACGCCATACTTATCAAATACACTTTCTGGCTCGTGTTCCAGAAGACGAGCTCATCACAGCCTGCGGGCAATAGGGCACTCGTTGAGTGATCCCTTGTACTTGATACCTGAACACAGCCTGCGGGCAATAGGGCACTCGTTGAGTGATCCCTTGTACTTGTACTTGTTACTTGACATTACATGTCACAACAACCCCTTGCCACTTGTACTATACTTTACCTTACTTGTTACCACCGTACTTTACTTGCCATGCACCATGTTTTAATTGCTAGGTTGCTAGTTTACCATTATTCCCGTTTCCTTGCACAAGTCGTTCGACTTGCTGACATGTGCCCCTTTTCTCTTTTGGGTGACACATGTTAGAGCCCGAGCCTGAGTTACTTGTTGGGGACGAGGTGTTTGCAGACGCCGAGCCCGTGCTTGTGTTTGACGGGGAGTACGTGGACACTGGGGACCAGTCCTAGTGTCTTCGTTGGGCTTTACTTTTGTTTAGGCAGTTGTTTTGTTATCGGTGCGTGGCACCTATACTATATTTTGTTATGTCGTTTCTTTTGTTGGCCTTGTTCTGGGCCTTTAGACTCTTTTCTTTTAGCCTGGTGGCTTTTCTGGATGTTGAACTTATTTGTGATGTTGGACAATATTTGTGAGATGTGAATTTTATTCCAGTCTCTCCTTGTGTTATTATTGCTATTCTGTTGTGGTTACAGGGACCTGTTTTTGTATTGTGGACGCTTATCGGGTTTGGGGCTTCACAGCTCCACTCTCGTGCGGACCTTTTCACGTACTCGCCTCCATTTTAGGGAAGCGGGTCGTGACAGGTTTTAGTGGTGGCCCATGCAGGTCCTTCTGTAACTGTGATTTTTGGAATAGTAATAATAATATTTGAATGTCCAATAAATTAAGTTCGACGTCCGAGTCATAAGCTATGAGTCTAATCTGATTTGTTTTCCTTGTCATTAGATGGCAGGAAGGCGTTTCACCCGTGGTGGTGGTAGTGGTGCGCTCCCTCATGATGAGGAGCCTGAGCGGGAACCCACCAGCGGTGAGATGATGCGGATGATGATCCAGATGATGCAAGTGCAGCAGGGCGTGCTTTTGCAAGTCCAGAATGCTCCACCTGCTCGAGCTACCCGGGCTCTTCCGGATGCCCCTCGCTCTGAGCCAGGAGCGAAGCAATTTCGGGAGCTGGGTCCCGCATACTTTGATGGTTCTGAGGGTCCTCTGGCTGCCGACGAATGGATAAGGAACATTGAGGATAACTTGGCAATGGCAAAGATTAACCCGGCTGGATGGGTTGATCTGGCTAAGAGGCAGCTGAAGGATAACGCCAGGAATTGGTGGGATGCTGAAGAGAAGTTGTTGGTGGAGCCGATCGTCTGGGCTACCTTCAAGTCCAGATTCGATGGAGAGTTCTTCCCGAAGGCTGCTCGGCAGGTGATGCTGCAGCGCTTTATAGATCTGAAGCAGGGGAGCTTGTCGGTGGATCAGTACCACCAGGAGTTCACGAGGCTCAGTCGGTTTGCACCTAAGATGGTGCAGGATGCCGATGAGAAAGCTCAGCGATTTCTCCAGGGACTTGCCTTGGAGCTTCAGAGCTTTGTGACCTCTTCTGACTTGGAGACATATCAGAAGGTTCTGATTGCTGCGAGGCGGCAGGAGTTGAATTTGAATCAGAGGAAGGGACATGTTTCCGGAGCTGGGAAGAGGCCTATGGAGCAGGCCAGGGCGGTGGTTAGGCCTGGTTTCAAGCCTAGTCATCCGGTGCAGTTCAAGAGGCCAGGAGGGCCTATCCTAAAGACTTGCCATTTCTGTGGCAAGACTGGACACCTCAGGGATCAGTGTAGGAGGTTTCTAGGATAGTGCATTGTCTGCGGAGATCCTGCCCACACCATCCGGGAGTGTCCGAAGTCGAGACAGCCTTGGCGGGCTCCTATTGCAGCACAGCCGTTGCAGCAGCGAGCTCCTGTGCCCGTTGGACGTGGAGCGCCCCTTGTTCCACAGAGACAGGCCTTTCGGCAGGCTGTTCCGCCGAGAGGGCAGGCCTTTCTGATGACTGAGGAGGAGAGCATGGCCGTGGATGAAGTTATTGCAGGTAACGCTCATTCTAGCTATTTATCTTCCTTAGTTAGTTGATTTTTGATTATATTGGTTGCTTGCTCATGATTGTTTGCTAGACTAGGATTTGATTGTTAATTGATTGATTAGGTGTGATTTTGGTGTGCACATTTCCTGCACGAGTCCTCTTTGACTCTGGTGCATCGATGTGCATTATTTCTCGGAGCTTCGTGGAGAGGCATTCCTTGTCGACGTCCCCTCTTTCGAAGAGTTGGAATATCGTTACAGGGAATGGTGTGGTCTCGGTGCATCATGGGTGCAATTCTTGCCCGTTGGTGGTTTGTGGACGAGAGCTTTGTGCTGATTTCATTGTCCACGACATCGTCAACTATGATGCAGTTCTTGGGATGGATTGGCTTGCGAGCTTCTATGCTACGATCGACTGTCGGAGGAAGAAGGTGGTGTTCGAGATTCCCGGACACCCAGTGTTTGAGTTCAGTCGTGGTAGCAGTTCGCTTGGTCCTGTCAGATTTCGGGCCAGGCCGGTGGAGGCTGTGGCTATGCAGATGGAGCTGGAGTGGCCAGCTGTGGTGCGAGATTTTGGCGACGTCTTCCCCGAGGAGATGTCTGGTTTGCCGCCTGATCGGGCTTTGGAATTTTCTATCGATCTTGTTCCAGGTGCGCAGCCGATTTCGAAGGCGCCGTATCGTATGGCACCTGCTGAGTTGGAAGAGTTGCGAAAGCAGTTGGATGAGCTTTTGCAGAAGGGTTATATTAATCCTAGTGTGTCTCCGTGGGGAGCACCGGTGTTGTTGGTTAAGAAGAAGGATGGTTCGCGTCGCATGTGCGTGGACTATCGGGAGTTGAATGCGGTGACCATTAAGAATAAATACCCGTTGCCTCGCATCGATGATATCTTTGATCAGCTTGGAGGTTCGAGGGTGTTTTCTAAGTTGGATTTGAGGAGTGGTTACCATCAGTTGAAGGTGAGGAAGGGGGATGTTCCGAAGACAGCGTTCAGAACGAAGTATGGACACTATTAGTTCGTGGTTATGCCTTTCGGCGTAACTAACGCGCCTGCAGTTTTCATGAATTTGATGAACCTGATTTTCTACGACTTTTTGGATAAGTTTGTCGTTATCTTTATTGACGACATTCTGATCTATTCGAAGTCGGAGGAAGAGCATGCCTCGCACTTGAGGACGGTGTTGGAAATTTTGAGGAAGCATCGTTTGTATGCTAAGTTTTCGAAGTGCGAGTTTTGGTTGGATAGAGTTGCTTTTCTCGGGCATGTGGTGACTGGAGATGGTATTTCAGTGGATCCCGAGAAGATTCGGGCCATCAGGGAGTGGCCTGTTCCGTCGTCTGCGTCTGAGATTCGGAGTTTTCTTGGACTTGCTGGTTATTATCGGCGATTCATTAAGGACTTTTCTCGTATTGCTGAGCCGATGACCAGGTTGACGCGGAAGGATGTCGCTTATGTTTGGTCGGGTGATTGTGAGAGGGCTTTTGGTATTTTGAAGGAGAGGTTGACGACTGCCCCTATTCTTGTTGTGCCTGATCGCAGCGGTGGATTTGAGATCTTTTGCGATGCTTCTGGCAAGGGTCTCGGTTGTGTGTTGCATCAGCACGGGCATGTTGTGGCGTATGCGTCTCGTCAGCTTAAGGTTCATGAGAAGAATTATCCGACGCATGACTTGGAGTTGGCTGCTGTTGTGTTTGCTCTTAAGATTTGGAGGCACTTCCTGCTGAGTGAGAAAGTGAAGATTTTCACCGATCACAAAAGCTTGAAGTATATTTTCACTCAGAAGGAGCTTAACATGCGACAGCGTCGGTGGTTGGAGCTTATGGCGGATTACGAGATTGATTTGCAGTATCACCCTGGCAAGGTGAATGTGGTTCCGGATGCTTTGAGTAGGCTGCCAGCGGTGATGATTTTGACCTCGCAGTGGAGATTGCAGCAGGATTTTTGCGAGTCTGGTGTGGAGATTGTTCTTCCTGGAGAGGCTTCGTCGTTGATGTACATGCAGGTACAGTCGACGATCGTGGATCGGATTAAGGCTGGCCAGGCCGGAGATCCGAAGTTGGTAAGGATTCGGGAGATGGTGGAAGCCGGTCTGCGGACTGACTTTTTGATTCATGAGGATGGCTCGCTGAGGTTTGGAGCCAGGTTGTGTGTGCCTGCTGGGGATATCAGAGAGGAGCTGATGGTGGAGGCACACAGTTCGCCGTATTCTGTGCATCCTGGTGGCACCAAGATGTACCGGGATCTTCGTCTGAATTATTGGTGGCATGGTATGAAAAGGAGCGTGGCTCGGAGTGTAGCCAAGTGTTTGGTTTGCCAGCAAGTGAAGGCGGAGCATCAGCGTTCGGCCGGGTTGCTACAACCGCTTCCGATTCCGGAGTGGAAGTGGCAACACATCACTATGGACTTCGTGACTGGACTACCTCGGAGTCCGAAGCAGAATGACGCGATTTGGGTGATCGTAGATCGATTGACCAAATCTGCGCACTTTATTCCGTTCCGAGTGGGGCAGTCCACTGAGGCGCTAGCGAGGAGATATATGGAGGTAAATTCTTTTACTCTCCGTTTTATTTCCTCTTCCTAGTTTAGATAGCGATGTAACGTGAATCGTGCAGGGGGTTGTGCGACTTCATGGAGTCCCCGTGAGTATCGTGTCTGACAGAGACACGAGGTTCACATCTCAGTTCTGGCAGAGTTTACAGAAGAGTTTGGGTACGCGTCTGAGTTTCAGCACGGCGTACCATCCGCAGACGGATGGCCAGTCCGAGAGGACGATTCAGATTTTGGAAGACATGCTGAGGGCGTGCATGTTGGATTTCAAGGGTTCGTGGGAGGACCATCTACATCTGGTAGAGTTTTCCTACAACAACAGCTTCCAGGCGAGTATTGGCATGGCGCCATTCGCCGCTCTTTATGGGAGGAAATGTCGATCGCCATTGAGTTGGGATGACGTTGGTGATCGGGAGTTGTTGGGACCTGAGATGATCGTGGAGGCCGTGGATATCGTCAGGAATATTCGGGAGAGGTTGAGAATTGCTCAGGACCGTTTTAAGCATTGGTCGGATGCTAAACGGCGTCCTTTGGAGTTTCAGCCAGGCGACCATGTGTTCTTGAAGATTTCCCCGAATCGTGGTGTGATTCGTTTTGGGAAGCGTGGAAAGTTGAGCCCGCGATACATTGGACCATTTGACATTTTGGAGAGGGTTGGCGAGGTAGTTTATCGCTTGGCCTTGCCGCCGTCTTTGGAAGGAGTTCACAATGTTTTCCATGTGTCGCAGCTTCGTCGATACATTAGCGATCCGTCTCATGCGGTGGATTTTTCGGAGATTACCGTTCGCCCCGATATGACGTATGACCAGCATCCAGTGCAGATTCTGGACAGGCGGCAGAAATCGCTTCGGAACAAGATTGTCAATCTTGTGAGGGTGATGTGGCGTCACGGTTCACCTGGAGAGTCTACTTGGGAGAATGAGGATGAGATGCGGGAGCGTTTCCCACTTTTGTTTCCGGACTCGTGAGTTTTTGGAAATTCCGAGGACGGAATTTTTCTTAAGTTGGGGAGGATGTAACGACTGCTTTTCATGAATCTGGATTTTAATATAATATAATATATGTTTTGGTGGATTTTCTCCTCTTGTGTGGTTTTCGTCTCCGTAGCTTTCATTTTCGATCGATTCGTCGTATTTTCTCGCTTCTTCCTTAGGATTGTCGATTTCGAAGTATGTCTCTCGTGACGGACTTCATAACGGTCGTATCTAACTGTTAGATCAAGCCTAGGAGTCATAGGAATCGATCCCGGGGCCCCGTGCTCCGTATCGGTACCTTCTGTGCTCATTAGCCGGTGTAAGAAGGGCCACCGACCGACTAGATGACGATCCAGTCGGTCGGCAATCCTTCTTGGACCGACTAGTGAGCTTTCTAATTTTCTGAGGAAGCTACTGTTTATCGTTAGTCGGTCTAAGAACGTTGGTTGACCGACTAGGTTGCAAACTAGTCGGTCGTCGATGCTTCTTGAACCGACTAACTCTTAGTTCAGGTTTTCGACTGGAGTTACTGTTTACACTTAGTCGGTCTGCGTTGTTCAACCGACCGACTAGATCTCAAACTAGTCGGTCAACAGTTGTTCTTTGACCGACTAAGCAGTGCAGGAAGCCCTAGTTTTGCCCTAGCCGCCAGCTCAACCTATAAATACCCCCCCAAACGACTTCTTCTTCTCCAACACGACCCTAAGCCCTAGTTTCTCCCCCATTGAGCCCCCATCTTCCTCCAAGATCCATTCCTTCATTCCAAGACCTAAATCCATCATCCAATCCATCCATCTACTCTATCTACCCCTCATCTTCCCCAAATCTCCATCAAAACCCATCAAATTCCCCAAATCCCCCAAAACCCTAGTTTCCCCAAACTTCTCCAATCTTTTCCAGATCTGATCCTAGGGTTCCCCGGAGTGTTCCTTCCGTCTCCTCTTGGTAAGAAATCGCTTCCTCTATGTTTTCATAGCCTATTGGTATTTTTATGAAACCCTAATAAATTTCATATTGTTTGATGGTTGTTCCCCCTATCAGTGATTTCCCCATAGATTGGCATCCGTGTGACGAAGTAGTCGCCGTCCCCGGTGCTAGGCAAGTGAAACTTGCATCTCTTGATTTAGGCCATGTCTTAGGCCATTTACCTTGCTTTAGCGTAAAAGAGACTAGACGGTGAAAGGATAGCCGTTTAGACGCCATTGACCTAGCTTGACAACGAAGCTTGGTCCGTCACTTCCATCATGCTTGTATGTCACGTTTACTTTCCTTAACGGTACGCGAAAATAACTGTTCATGTCATCCATGCATCCTTAACTGCTATTGCATTTTAACTGCCATGTTTAATTTAATTAACGGTACGCGAATATGTTCATGTCATTGCATTTCGCCTGTCACGTTTAATTTAATTAACGGTATGCAAATTATCTGCTCATGTCATTGCATGCTTGAATACTCATCGTGATTGCGTAGCATCGCTACATACTAGTGTTACTCGTTCCGGCTAGGTGCACCCCTACGCCATACTTATCAAATACACTTTCTGGCTCGTGTTCCAGAAGACGAGCTCATCACAGCCTGCGGGCAATAGGGCACTCGTTGAGTGATCCCTTGTACTTGATACCTGAACACAGCCTGCGGGCAATAGGGCACTCGTTGAGTGATCCCTTGTACTTGTACTTGTTACTTGACATTACATGTCACAACAACCCCTTGCCACTTGTACTATACTTTACCTTACTTGTTACCACCGTACTTTACTTGCCATGCACCATGTTTTAATTGCTAGGTTGCTAGTTTACCATTATTCCCGTTTCCTTGCACAAGTCGTTCGACTTGCTGACATGTGCCCCTTTTCTCTTTTGGGTGACACATGTTAGAGCCCGAGCCTGAGTTACTTGTTGGGGACGAGGTGTTTGCAGACGCCGAGCCCGTGCTTGTGTTTGACGGGGAGTACGTGGACACTGGGGACCAGTCCTAGTGTCTTCGTTGTGCTTTACTTTTGTTTAGGCAGTTGTTTTGTTATCGGTGCGTGGCACCTATACTATATTTTGTTATGTCGTTTCTTTTGTTGGCCTTGTTCTGGGCCTTTAGACTCTTTTCTTTTAGCCTGGTGGCTTTTCTGGATGTTGAACTTATTTGTGATGTTGGACAATATTTGTGAGATGTGAATTTTATTCCAGTCTCTCCTTGTGTTATTATTGCTATTCTGTTGTGGTTACAGGGACCTGTTTTTGTATTGTGGACGCTTATCGGGTTTGGGGCTTCACAGCTCCACTCTCGTGCGGACCTTTTCACGTACTCGCCTCCATTTTAGGGAAGCGGGTCGTGACAGTCGAGGTTGTGCTTGGGTCAGGTAGGACCTAAATCACCCCGAGGGGCGAGCTAGCCCGAATCGGTAGATGGTTGTCACGAAAGGAAATAAAAGGGTATGAACAAAAGGGAAGTAAACCCGGGACTTTGGTTTCCAACCCGACGAGAGACTCTCGCCGATACGGCCTACGGGTATGGATAGCGATCGGGATTAGGGTCTAATGGTGAGACGTTGCCTCGGAAAGTGGTACGGGCGTCCCATGGGCCCGATATTCCGGTCGGTGCCCAGGATGATACACCGGACTTCCCGGATTCGATCAGTGGGCACTCCCGTGTCCATTAACACTGATCGATCCCTGGAGCACTAAGCCCGTAACGATATCTCCTAACGTCTCATCCTGCCGCTCCCGCGTGCTAGGATTCGGCGTCTACGCTAAGGGCGTGAGCTATGGCTAGGGAGTCAACCGCCAAGTTTATTCCCCCTTGGCCCAACGGTCAAAGGCGGTCTTTTTCCCGCCAATGACAATGAAACACCCCGCGTAACCGTTAGATTCCTACTCCCTATCGATTTCCTAACCCTATGGACGCATCGGGAAGAGCCCCCCGAAGGGGTTTCCACCAAAATCCCAGATTTGGGAACTACTCACAAAAATTCATGAAAAAGCAATCTAAATGAAATTTAACCGTTGAAATCATAATCGGACAATTGCAATGCGGAAGTAATAGAGTAATAAAGACAATACTAAAATTTCAGAAAGATCTGAAAACTTACAAAAGAGTAACAATTACAGCCGTCACAAGGAAATAAAACAGTAGAAAAACAGCAACTCCCGTTTCTGGAACCCTAGGGGTTCTATTTATAGACCTAAGCATCAACCGATCGGTTGAAAAGTCAACCGATCGGTTGATCCGTTACAGATAAATAACAGAAAACAGCGAGTTTTCACCCGATCTCATGAACCGGTCGGGTGAGTTCTTGAGTGACCGGTTGGATCTTGGAGCAGTCGGGTGAGTCGATCGGTTCGACGTCCGTGTCTTCAGCTCTTCTTCTTCAGCTACAGATGAACCGATCGGGTGAGAGTCACCCGATCGGTTGGAATTCTGCTCGAAAAAACAGAGAACAGCCGCCCGCAGAACCGGTCTGTGAACCGGTCGGGTGACTTCTTTGTGAGCTGCGGCAGAGACCGGGTGGTGCACGCGTGCATCACCCGATCGGTTGAAGATGACCAACCGACCGGGTGAGGGGCCGAAAGATGAATTCTTCGACGTTTGACCCCCTGGATCACGCGTGACTTCTCCCGTTGCTTCGGGGACTTGGGATATCATCGTTAAACGTCCCTTACGTGGTCGAACCCCTGCAATCATGGATAAACAAAGAAAAGTGAAAGAAAACGGGAAAATATACGAAAACGAATAAGAGACGGCGGAAAAACACGGAGAAACAAAAAAGAAAACGTGCGTGAATATATGAAATATAAACGTACGTCAAAATCCCCCAAGCTGAACTCTTCCTCGTCCTCGAGGAAGACGAGTGAGAGTAGGAGCTTGGAAGGGAAAAATAGAGAGGAAGAAAGAAAAAGAAAACTCTAAGCCCTAGATCATCCATCAGAGCCACCAAAATCGAAAACGACACACCAAGCAAGCAAACGCCAAATCACACCACTAAACCTAGGAAAGCGAGTCCAAATAAGTGTCGTGGGTCCACGCAGTGAAGCGCGAGTGAGCGTGGTCGTGTGATAGCAAATGGTGATGCTTTCTCCGATGTGCTATGAGGCTTGATATACACAAATCCAAGATATGACCCAAAATATCGATCCGAATTGAATTAAGCGGCGAATATAAGTTCAAGCATGCATGAGAAGAGTGGGAATAGAAGCGTATCATGCATCGGGGACTCCACAACTAGGGTTAAGGAAATCACGCCACTATAGCCTAGATACTAGCTAAAAAGTTCCTAAGCCAAGTGTTTTCGATAACGACGGGGGTTGAGATGATGTGGAGAAGAACACTCGGTGCAAATTCTCGCCTTCCCTTTATTCTTGGCAAGTATGAAAAAATATTCACACGGAAATTTTTTTTGGGTTTTGGGCATTTGTATTTTTTTTGGATTTTTGGGCTATACACGATTTTTCTTTTCTTTTCTTTTTGGGTTTTTCTTTTCTTTTCTCCCCCTTTTTTTTGGATTTTTGGGTTTTTGGCTATACACATGTGTACTCTCCCAAGTGGGAGAACGGTACACGACGAGGGGATTTGCACCAAGTAAAACAAAAAAGAAGTCGAAATCTAAATACTTGGGCAAAGGAAACTATTCTCGCTAAATAGAGCGTAGGCTAAATGGGTTACCCTAGTCCTTAGCTGTGGAATCCCGACGCATGCGAATTGAAGTATACGATATAAATATAGCATGCATATAGTGGAAACAAATACCGCATATTCAAATCGGAGCATGGTAATCTAGGGGTCATTCCTGGACAGGCATATAAAGTAAAATCACAAGGCAGAAGCACACCAAATGCTAGTCACGACACACGACTCACAAAAAGCTAAGTGGACCCGCGATGCGTGAAATGCAAGAGGACTCGAAATCCTAGGGTTAGTGAGTGTGATTGTCGATGCAATGCTAGGTGTGTGTGACTTTGTGGCGATTCATCATAGGATTCATCTCTAGGAGAAAGAGCTAAAAAAGAAGAAGAAAAAGAAAAAATAAAAACACGATGAAAACGACATAAAAAACAGAAAAAGAAGGACTAAAACGACGCACACAGTGCGACTCCCCCAAGCTGAAGTTTGCATTGCCCTCAATGCAATATGAGTGAGTACGGGAGGGCAATGAAAGTGGGGGGGGAATACGCACTGACACAAAAAGAAATGAAAACGAGGAAAACACATAGATAAAATTGAAAAAGAAAGAAAGATCAAAATCAAAATCAAACAATACGAAAATAAAAATAAAAATAAAAATAAAACCACAAGGCACGACACTCAAAAAAAATGAAAAACAAGCACACACACACAAAATGAGAAAAACAAACAAAACACGACAGCACGCCAAAGTAGACGTCCCCCAAGCTAGACCAGAAAGTGCTAGCGAAATGATATGATCAATGAAATCCAGATATGTGCAAGGGGGAGTCAAAAGCAAAAGGGGTGAATCTAGAAAGCAACACGCAAATAGTCCCCTCCCTCCGACAGAGACAAAGCAGGGCCCCGAAAAGACAGATGGGCACAAATATGGGGGGGCAAAAGTGGGAGAGAAAAATTAAGCAGGGGCACCACCCTCTGGGGGTGGTGACGGGGGCCTGCGCTGTGGACCAGGGGTCGTGGGGGGTGGAATGTGGAGCTCGGAGACGTCGGGTGGGTCTTCGCGGATGTGGCGAACGAAGCTTTGAAGAAAGGGGAGGTCTCGGTCGACGGACTCCTCGGTTATCCGACCACCCTGCCCAGCTAGGAGGATCATGGCCATGAATCGATCGGCTTGGTCTTGATCGGGGGCAGGTGGGTTGGAGGTGGTGGGCTGAGCGGGGGGCTATGCGCGACGAGCGCGACGGTTGGGCCTAGGGTTCGAAGAGCTGGCGTCGGTGGGTTTAACATGGCGGGGAGGCATTGTGCGGGTGTCTTGTGTGTGCGCGAGTGTGTAAAAGTACGACGAATTCAACACAAACACAAAATACGACCAACAAGCAATTGAAATATTTGGGGTAAGATTAAAATTAAGCAAAGGAGCGAGTTTACCCAAATGAGATGAAGATAGTCGATCGTAGGCGCCCCGATGCTACTCGATTGGAGCACGCTGTGAAGCCGCAGCGATCTCTTCAACAAGTTCCGATGTTGGTGGGAATGGGTGAAATTTAGGGTTTGTGTGGAGGGAGATGGCGGGGGAATGGAGAGAAATGATGGTGGACGGGTAGGGAGATGGCGGGGGAGGAAGATCGGGGTTGATCTTGGGGAAAAAAGTAGGAAAGCGCACGAGGGGAGTCGAAACGGCGGCGATACGGGCGATCGGGCGAGGGTGGGAATGAACGGGTGTCGGGGGGGTTTATATAGGGGTTTAAGTCGAACCGATCGGGTGACTTGTCACCCGATCGGTTGACGGTTAGGTCGAAAATCTTGCCGAAGAAATGCTACAGGCGAACCGGTCGGTTGACTTTTCAACCGATCGGTTGGCCGCTCCATTCATTTTCCCGAGAGCTTAGGGCTGCTCACCCGGTCGCGTCAACCGATCGCGCTAGAACTCAACCGATCGGTTGACATTCCCCAAAAATTTCCGAGAGTTCTCCCCAGCTCACCCGGTCTGCCACCCGGTCTCTTCATTACTCAACCTATCGGGTCATATGGGGACAGATCTCGGCATGTATCAGATACATCCCAACCGATCGGGTGAGTTGTCAACCGATCGGTTGGGGCTTGTTTCCTGCAAAAACCAACAGATTTGTTTAAGTCCCCGAACGGATGTTCTCGCGGCTGATTTTATTTATAAAAATAGACAAAATAAAGTCAAAAATAACGCTGAAAAGTGGGGAAAAAGTTTAGAACATGGGTTGCCTCCCATGAAGCGCACTTGTTTAACGTCGTTGGCTCGACGCCCGCAGCGGTGGTCAATTAGGATCCGGAGGGTTAGAGGAAGAGTTGTTGCGCGTGGGGGATCCGACCGGAGAGAATTCTGGTTCTCCTACCGCATAGTGTTTCAGACGCTGCCCGTTTACTTTAAATGGCTCATCCCTTCCCATTATCTCGATAGCCCCATGCGGGAAAACTTTGGTGACGCGGAACGGTCCCGACCATCTTGACTTGAGTTTCCCAGGAAAGAGCTTCAACCGTGAGTTGAACAGGAGAACTAAGTCCCCTTCTTTGAATTCCCTCCTTAAGATTCGCTTATCGTGCCACCGCTTCAGCTTCTCCTTGTAGATCTTGGCGTTCTCATAGGCGTTGAGCCGGATTTCGTCGAGTTCGTTGAGTTGTAGCTGCCGGTGCACTCCTACCTTCTTGGTGTCGAAGTTCAGATTCTTAACCGCCCAATATGCCTTATGTTCCAATTCCACAGGAAGATGACAAGCTTTCCCATAGACGAGCCGGTAGGGAGTAGTACCGATAGGAGTTTTAAATGCCGTCCTGTAAGCCCAAAGCGCGTCAGGGAGCTTTGATGACCAGTCCTTCCTGGAATTGGCCACCGTCTTTTCTAGTATGCTTTTAATCTCCCGGTTAGAGACTTCCGCTTGACCGCTGGTCTGTGGGTGATAGGCACACCCCACCCGGTGTTGTACCCGGTATTTTTTTTAAGAGGGCCTCAAATTTCTTCTCTATAAAGTGGCTTCCTCCGTCACTGATCAGGACACGAGGCACACCGAACCACGAGAAGATGTTGATTTTAAAGAACTTGGCCACCACTCTGGAGTCGTTGATTGGACTGGCCACCGCTTCAACCCATTTCGACACGTAGTCTACGGCCACCAAGATATACTGGTTCCCCGAGGAAGAAGGGAACGGTCCCATGAAGTCCACTCCCCATACATCGAAGATTTCTATTTCAAGGATATAGTGTTGAGGCATCTCATTTCTTTTGGAGATATTCCCAGCTCTTTGGCACCTATCGCAGGCTTGGACATAAACATGTGTGTCCTTGAAGAGTGTAGGCCAGTAAAATCCGCTCTGGAGAATTTTCGCGGTGGTCTTGTAGGTGCTCGCGTGCCCTCCACATTGCTGCCGGTGGCAGTGGGAAATGATGGAAGTGGCCTCAGTTTCAGGGATGCATCTTCGTATCACCCTATCATTACAGGTTTTGTATAGGTGGGGGTCATCCCAATAGAATTTGCAGACCTCATGGAAAAATTTCTTCTTCTGCTGAAAGCTCACATTGTGGGGAACGATGGCGCAAGCCAGATAATTTGCGATGTCGGCGTACCAGGGGGTCCAGGAGGAAGAGACAGAGAAGAGATGCTCGTCAGGGAGTGAATCATCGATCGGTGTAGCATTTAAATCGAGAGTGGGCATCCTGGATAGGTGATCGGCAATAACATTCTCCGCCCCCTTCTTGTCTCTGATTTCCAGGTCAAACTCCTGGAGGAGGAGAATCCATCTAATGAGTCGTGGCTTGGCTTCTTTCTTGTTCAATAGCTATTTAAGAGCCGCGTGATCCGTGTGTACGATCACCTTGGCGCCAACGAGATATTGTCGGAACTTATCCATGGCGTAGATCACCGCGAGCAATTCCTTTTCCGTGGTAGTATAATTTCTTTGGGCGGCATCAAGGGTTTTGCTCGTATAATATATGACATGAAGATTTTTATCTTTCCTCTGCCCTAGGACGGCACCAACCGCATAATCACTAGCGTCACACATCAGCTCAAAGGGGAGTTTCCAGTTTGGCGGATGTATTATGGGTGCGGAAATCAATGCTTGCTTCAAAGTGCGGAAGGCCTCCATACACTCCTCGCTGAAGACGAAAGGTGCGTCCTTCACGAGGAGCTGGGTCAGAGGTCTGGAAATCTTCGAGAAGTCTTTTATGAAGCGGCGATAAAATCCCGCGTGTCCTAAGAAACCACGGACTCCTCGAAGATTGTGCGGTGGTGGAAGTTTTTCAATCACTTCGACTTTAGCCTTATCAACTTCGATTCCCCTTGAAGAGATGACGTGTCCCAGCACAACTCCCTCTTGGACCATGAAGTGACACTTCTCCCAGTGTAGGACTAGTCCCTTTTCCTGACATCTCTCCAGGACCTTAGTGAGATTACTGAGGCACGAGTCAAATTTAGTTCCGTACACTGAGAAGTCGTCCATGAAAACCTCCATGATATCTTGGGAGTAGTCGGAGAAGATAGCGGACATGAGTCTTTGGAATGTAGCAGGGGCGTTACATAGTCCGAACGGCATTCTTCTATAGGCATACGTCCCGAACGGGCAAGTGAAAGTCGTCTTCTCCTGGTCATCGTTATGAATAGGGATTTGAAGAAATCCTGAATACCCGTCCATGAAACAGAAATAATTATGCTTCGCTAGCCTCTCGAGCATCTGGTCAATAAAGGGGAGGGGGTAATGATCCTTCCTCGTAGCCTTGTTTAGCCTTCTATAGTCAATGCACATTCTGTACCCCGTGACGGTCCTCGTTGGTACAAGCTCGTTCTTTTCATTGCGAACCACCGTCATCCCCCCTTTCTTGGGTACAACGTGCACCGGGCTAACCCAACGACTATCGGAGATAGGGTATATAATACCGGCATGTAGAAGCCTAACAATCTCCTTCTTCACAACTTCCATCATTATGGGGTTTAACCTCCGCTGTGGCTCAATCGAGGAGGCTTGCTCATCTTCAAGCAGAATTCTGTGCGAGCAGAGGCCTAAGCTAACCCCTTTTAAATCCTCAATTGCATATCCGAAAACTCCTTTAAACCTTTTTAGGACTCCAAGAAGTTTGGTCATTTGGTCTTCAGGCAGTGAAGAATTGACTATAACCGGAAGGGTCGAGCCTGCTCCCAAATATTCATATTTAAGCCCCGGCGGTAATTCCTTCATCTCAACTTCTTGGGGCCCTGACGCATACTTTTCAAGCTGAGCATCCTCAAGGGAAAAGAGTTCTTCGTGGATTTCACTGAAGCCGGCATCCGGAATCTCATCCTCGGTCGTGGCTCCGCACGGCGAAATTTCGCAGGGTATAGTGAGAACGATCGAGGGGTGCATCGGGTCTCTTCCGAGCTCATCATAACTATCCGGGAAGAAGGCTTGTAGGTGAAAATAGGTTTCAGTCATCGACAATTCTCTGCAACCGTTTCCAGTTTCTCCATTGTCCAAAGACCGGGGACGCTCAATAGAAGTCTGTAAGGAATAGATTGATTCCTGTTCGGCGTTGCCTCCAAACCTGGTCGGGTGGTTTTCCTGACACAACTCTGCGGTTAACTCTTCTTCACTACATTCGAGACCATGGTTGTCGATATACACCACTTCTCTGTGGGGAAAGGGAGTTGCCATGGCAAGGTGCTCCTGCGCATCTCGATATCTCTGGCCTTCCAAGGCGGCAGATAGGAGGGATAGTATATTCGAAGTGTTCAGTGATTCTGCTAAGCTCCGCGCCAAACAGCGGATATGGTGAGAGTGATCCCAGATGTCTCCTGAAACTGCATGCAACATCTTTGCCGTGGGGCCTGGACCTTATACGAAAGGAGAGAGAGAGAACTGCACAAGTGGCAAACACGTCAAAAGCACATGTTGCATAAACGGGAACCGCAAGTTGCGATGGAAGCACGGCGATCCAGTCAGTCAGCTCTATACAATTACTATCCACAGTATATCCAAGTGAAATCTAAAAGTGTATAGAGTGCGAAAATTATCGCGAGGTAGGGATATGAGCTAGACACGAGGGTTCAAGAGATCCTAAAATAACAAGCACGTTGCCTCCCCGGCAACGGCGCCATAAACTTGACCGGCGCCCCGCTTGCGGCGCGGCGGCGCGGTGTCGTTTACCGCAAGTTTCACGGTTAGTGTAGGGTGCGGGAATATCGAACTCAGGGAGGCGAGGTTGTGCTTGGGTCAGGTAGGACCTAAATCACCCCGAGGGGCGAGCTAGCCCGAATCGGTAGATGGTTGTCACGAAAGGAAATAAAAGGGTATGAACAAAAGGGAAGTAAACCCGGGACTTTGGTTTCCAACCCGACGAGAGACTCTCGTCGATACGGCCTACGGGTATGGATAGCGATCGGGATTAGGGTCTAATGGTGAGACGTTGCCTCTGAAAGTGATACCGGTGTCCCATGAGCCCGATATTCCGGTCGGTGCCCAGGATGATACACCGGACTTCCCGGATTCGATCAGTGGGCACTCCCGTGTCCATTAACACTGATCGATCCCGGGAGCACTAAGCCCGCAACGATATCTCCCAACGTCTCATCCTGCCGCTCCCGCGTGCTAGGATTCGGCGTCTACGCTAAGGGCGTGAGCTATGGCTAGGGAGTCAACCGCCAAGTTTATTCCCCCTTGGCCCAACGGTCAAAGGCGGTCTTTTTCCCGCCAATGACAATGAAACACCCCGCGTAACCGTTAGATTCCTACTCCCTATCGATTTCCTAACCCTATGGACGCATCGGGAAGAGCCCCCGAAGGGGTTTCCACCAAAATCCCAGATTTGGGAACTACTCACAAAAATTCATGAAAAAGCAATCTAAATGAAATTTAACCGTTGAAATCATAATCGGACAATTGCAATGCGGAAGTAATAGAGTAATAAAGACAATACTAAAATTTCAGAAAGATCTGAAAACTTACAAAAGAGTAACAATTACAGCCGTCACAAGGAAATAAAACAGTAGAAAAACAGCAACTCCCGTTTCTGGAACCCTAGGGGTTCTATTTATAGACCTAAGCATCAACCGATCGGTTGACAAGTCAACCGATCGGTTGATCCGTTACAGATAAATAACAGAAAACAGCGAGTTTTCACCCGATCTCATGAACCGGTCGGGTGAGTTCTTGAGTGACCGGTTGGATCTTGGAGCAGTCGGGTGAGTCGATCGGTTCGACGTCCGTGTCTTCAGCTCTTCTTCTTCAGCTACAGATGAACCGATCGGGTGAGAGTCACCCGATCGGTTGGAATTCTGCTCGAAAAAACAGAGAACAGCCGCCCGCAGAACCGGTCTGTGAACCGGTCGGGTGACTTCTTTGTGAGCTGCGGCAGAGACCGGGTGGTGCACGCGTGCATCACCCGATCGGTTGAAGATGACCAACCGACCGGGTGAGGGGCTGAAAGATGAATTCTTTGACGTTTGACCCCCTGGATCACGCGTGACTTCTCCCGTTGCTCCGGGGACTTGGAATATCATCGTTAAACGTCCCCTACGTGGTCGAACCCCTGCAATCATGGATAAACAAAGAAAAGTGAAAGAAAACGGGAAAATATACGAAAACGAATAAGAGACGGCGGAAAAACACGGAGAAACACAAAAGAAAACGTGCGTGAATATATGAAATATAAACGCACGTCAAGCACAGAGTACGAGAGCTTCCGCGTGCTACCGTCAGAGTCCATATCAGAGATGTTTTCGAGGTTCACCAACATCTTCTACAAGTCTAGCTCACTCGGTAAGTCATATTCTAGCCTTGAACAGGTAAGGAAAATCTTAAGGGCGCTGCCAAGCTCTTTCAGGCCTAAAGTCACTGCCATCCAAGAAGCGAAAGATATATCGCAGATGAGAGTGGAGGAATTGATAGGCAACCTTAATGTCTCACGAGCTTGAGCTGCAGAAAATCGAGGCTAGAGAGAAACCAGAGGAGAAGGAAAAAGCTCCAAAGGCACTAGCTCTTCAAGCTAGTGAAGAAGACGATGAGGAGAAGGAGATATCGTTGATGGTCAAAGGCTTTAGAAGATACATCAAGACTCCTCAAGGAAGAGCTGACATGCAACAAATGTTTAATCGCTCTAACCATTACAATCCTTCAAGAAATTTATCTGAACAGACTGCTATTAATAAAGTTAAATGTTTTAAATGTAAAAAGCAGGGTCACGTTATAAAGGATTGCCCACAAGACATGGCTAATATTGCGGAGAAGAAAGGAAAAGCTATGGTGCGAACGTGGGACATGGATAGCGATGATGAGAATGAGGATTGCGCACACTCTTCCCTCTGCCTCATGGCAAAAGATGATCAGGTAAAATCTGGTAGTAAAGCTGAACTTCTAATTATTTGTAAAGGCATGCAAAAGGAAATTGAAGAGTTAGAATCCACATTAGAAGATTATAGAAATTCCAATGATGAAATGCAACAAGACACTTACAACATGATATTAAAATTAAGGAACTAAAAGGAAAAATTGTTGCAAGTGATCCTACTATTGCTTTGTTGGAAAAAGAGAACACTAGGTTGCATGAAAAAGCTAACTGTCTTTCTTGTCCTTCCTTATTGAATAATATTAGCATGCTTAAGCAAGATTTAATTAAGCTTGAAACTGAAAAAGATTATGTGATTAAAGAGCTTAATGAAAAATTGTGCATGCTAAATAACGAGCTTAAAAGAAAACGGTTGAATTTGAAAAGAAGGAAGAAGAAAACAAGAAAGCTTTTATAAGTAAATGCACTTTGATTGTGAATGAAAATGCGCTATTGAAATCTAAAGTAACTAGTCTAGAATTGTCATTAAGGAAGTTTTCAATTGGTAAACATTCATTGGATACTATACTTGAAAATCAATTATATGGCAATAATAGACGAGGACTTAGATTTGGTTTGAAAAAGGTTGAAAAGCCAAAATTTAAGAAAATTCACAATGTGCCTACTATTGTCAAAAGTATGCGTGCAAAGTGCTTTACCTGTGATAGTGTTGGTCATACATCTTATTATTACAAGTTTAGGAACACGAATAAAGTTTAAACAAGTGTGGGTTCCTAAATCTTTGGTGACTAACATGAGTGGACCTTGTTGGATTCCAAGGTCACACATAGTGTCTACCGTGTAGGTACGATGGAGATTTGGTGAGGAGCTTTGGATTGAACGTTTTCATTATATAGCTCCTTAGCCAAACGACGACGCGAAGGTATATCTTTCCCCACCTTAAAATTAATGCATACCTTCATAGATTTTGCATGCTTGAACTATTTTTTATTTGTGTGCTAGTTTGATTGATTCTAGTTTGCTTGAGACATTATTTATAAAAAATCAAAAAAAAACTGAAATAGACAAAAAGCAAAAAACGTAGGTGCTTAATGAATATCTTTACCTTTATATTATTCAAGTAATATTATTGAATGTCATTCATATCCTTGTAGAAATCATTGTATTATTGTTATAGCTACATGCGCATGTTAGAATTCCTAAGTAGCCATGACATATTTAATGAACTGAATAACTTGATTTCAACACCATCACTTTCACTAGTATTGAATATATGTGCACAATTGGAGATCCTTTTATGAAATGTTAGAAAGTGAATGTAGGTTGATAATAACTGATAAATCTAAGGGATATGATGTGTATTTGCTGTGGATAAAAATTGAGCACAAAAGTATTGAATATGAAACAAGAAAAATGAAAAAGAATGAATATTGCTCCGTATGTAAAATGGATACAATTCATGGCAAGTATACTACCCACGAGTATCCAACATATGCTATATGAGTAATCTTTAGCGTTGGTGTATTTTACTTGTCAAGCAATGCCAACCCCCACATCTAAGAGTCCTTATAGGCTATGTTTTTGGGGTGTGGTATCATGAACTCATGTTTAATGATGTGGGAAAAATAATCCTAGTAATATCATATTTACTGGAAAATGTGCTTCAATTATTTAATCATCACACTTACACGATGGTGTAGAAATCTACGTTACTCTTTTTCATTGAATTTGAAGTGATTATTCTAAGAAAAACGACATGCAAGTGTTAGTTGTGATTTATAATACTTTATTTTTGCATGTGACATGAAGTAGACTTCGTGTATACGCTTTTGATGATAACAAAAGGGGAGAAAATAATGAAGATTTGATACATTAATGCTTATATATGCATATCTGAATCTTGGTTAAGGGGGAGAATTAATGAATAATTGAATACATGAATACATGAATATATGTTTGATGGGGAGCACAAAAATAGGGGGAGCATGCAAAGCTTATTTGTATCACAATATCATTGCATCATTGCATGCTTGAACATCTCATTATATAAATCGTATACATACATCCTCTATTACACTTCACACACACACACACACACACACACACACACACACACACACACACACACACCCACACACACACACACACACAATTGCTCAAATCTTTTATTTGTTTGTCATCATCAAAAGGGGGAGATTGTTGGATGCAACGATCTAGGATCTCTAGTTTGATGATGACAAAAGTGTATGAATTATTTAACGTGTGTTTCAGGAATGGCAAAGCTGTAAATCTTTGAAGAGATGACTAAGTCAAAAGATGGAGATTAATGAGTACTCATGTGATATATTGGACTTGATCAACATGGAGAGAGATGGAGCCAATTTGATTCCAATGGATATTTGATCAAATCAATTAGAAAGATATGCATCTACCCATTTCCTATTCAATCCTAATTAAATCCTAGTTCATAATTCAAGTTTCAATTAGAGATTGCATAATCCCCTTGATTTAGGGATTCCTCCTCATCCAATGACTAGGAGAATGACTCATGCCGACCTCCTCTTTTCTTCCATTGCCGAAATACAACAAACCCTAGCATTAACCCTATATAAGCCCACATCAAAACTTGTGGTAGGGTGTCAGACATATTCATATTTCCCTAAGGCACCCCATCATCCTCTACATGTTCCTTGCGGCTACAAAGACAAACCCCAAGCAAAATTCCCATTGCCGCAAGCTTCACCCCAAGGACAAAGAACATCATCTTCCCAAGTTGCCTTAGCTGCCAGTCGAAGGTCATCTCCTTCATCAACTCACGCAAGGGAAGAGGAGACTCACGCAGCAACAAGAAGGAGATGTTGCTGCCGACCCATCTGAGTTGCCGCACTAGACCAATGTCGACCCACGCTTGTCGTGCCATCATTGCTCATCGACACATACCATCAGTCGCTTGCTTGCCTGCTTACTGACAGCACGCTGAACGGTTGCTAACCCAAGCTTTCAGCCGCAAGATTTTCTTACCGACCGGTCATCTTGTGTTACCGACCTGCACATCAGCACAGCTGCACATCAGCACAGCTGCACTCAGTACAGCTACAGAGCCTGTCAACTGGCCTATCTCCATATGCCATCTTCACGTGCCATCAACCAAGTGAGCCCGCATCTTATTGCCTACCAACTTTTGCATCAAGTGCTACGGACCGAGCGTTTAGCGTGCCATCAAGCCCCATAGACCTGAGCCGACCGTGTCCCCTTGTGTGCCATCAGCTGCCAAGAGCCTTGCCATAGGTTTGTGTGGAGTTCCAAGAACATAAAGAATCAAGAAGGAAATAGTGAAATTTAGATGGAGGACAATGAAGAAACATGAGAGTCTCTTTTAATATTTGCTTTTGACTCTTGACATGCTTTAAATTGGCTACTTGCTTTTGTCTCCTGCAGGTACCCAAGTACAAGACAGCCCATGTGCAAACCTTGCTATCTCCCACTCCATTACATTTCTGTAATAATCAAGTGCCAACCAGCCAGCCAAGTACCGCAACACTCTTGTGCCATCAAGTCCTATAGCCGCAAGTTGTGCCAACATCATCTAGGGGCTGCCGACCTAGCTTTGCATGTGCCAAGCCCCTTGCCAACACTTGGAGAGCTAATCTACAACATTCATTAAGCAACCAAAGGGCCAAGTGCCGCAACTACTAAGTGCCGCAACCTTCCAAGCTCATGCACAAGACCGCAACTTCAGAGGAGGACCAAGCTGTTACAGACGTGACGAGATATCTACATCTTGCCAGATGAGAACGGGCCTGTGTCGATTGACGGAGACGACGAAGGATACACAAAACTGAGCTTTCTAAATTCTTATTATTATTTTGTGTAGCATTGTTTGATCTCCGTAGGAGAAACTTTACCGTTTACTTGTGATACTTTAGGATCTTGTCTAGTGGTGGTCTAGACAAGAGGAACTTGACAGGTGTTGTCAAGTGAGAGCATATATTAGGTTGATAGTGTTGAACATGGTGAGTGGGGTACTGAGCCTGGTGAGTGTAGAGACGTTGGTTCTCTAGCTATTACGGTTGTGCCTGTACACTATTAATATAATATTTGCTTTCGAAGGTTGGACGTAGGTCATGGTGATCGATCGAACAAGGGTAAATCTGATGTGCATCTGTGTCTGATTATTATTTACCTTGCTTGTGATTATAACTGCGTGTGATATCTCGTGGGTTGCACGAGAATTTTTTATTAGCCTATTCACCCCTAGGCTTAGATCCAGATCCAACAGAGTGTGCTTCATTCTCCTCAATCTCATCTCCATTATCCATGTCCCACGTTATCGCCAAAGATTTGCCTTTCTTTTCAGTTTCATTTTCTTTCTCCAGCAATGTGCAATCCCCTTTAGTGTGTCCAGATTTTCTGCAATGGTGACAAATAATTTCATCATTAGTATTGACACAAATATTCTTAGACACAGAAATATCAGTTTTATTTAAAAGAACTTTTCTTCCCTTTCGCTTCTTCTTATTTTGTGTTCTCTTTTCATTACTGCTGAGAGATTGCTTGCTTTCATAAGTTGTTTCCAAAGTCCTCCATGTATCCTGTGCAGAAGAGCAATGTGATATAAAATCAAATATTTTTCTATCTTAACCACATAATAAAATATTCATTGCTTTAGCATTTTTAGCACACAAATTTTTAGCATTCAAATCATTTTCAGGCTTAGGAATTTTAGTATATCCATTTTCAAGTATTTACCAAGTATCAAAATCTACGGATAGTAAATAAACATTCATCATAGTCTTCTAGTAGATATAATCATGCCCAATAAATAAAGGAGGTAGGTCTATAGGCATGTCACGAGTATAAACTAATCCTGGGGTATTCATGATTTCTAGACTAGATCCTCTAACTTGCTCTGATACCACTTGTTGGATCTGGAACTAAGCCTTAGGGGGAGGGAATAGGCTAATGAAAAATATTCGTGCAACATAGTCACATGCAGTTATAATCAAGTGTATAGTAAATAAGAGCAATCGCAGAGTGCAAAGCAGATTTACCCTGGTTTGGTCGTCCCAACGACCTACGTCCAGCCCCGAAAGCAAATACTAGATTAATATATTATCTGGTATAACTACAATGAGCTAGAGCCCCAACTTAACTCTCACCTAGTTTGTACGCACTCCTTAAAGTGCTCAACACTATCAACCTAGTAAGTTTCTCTCTCTCATGACGAGCCCCAACTCGTCAAGACCCTCTTGTCTAGCCCCAACTAGACACGACCCCAAAAACAAGTATGGTAAATCTTTCCCTACAAAGATCGCTACACTACTACACAAATATAATAATAAAGAGTTTAGGAAATATCAGTTTGTGTAGGTGTAGTCGTCTCTGTCAATCAGCTCAGGTCAGATCAAGTCTGACAGTGATGTAGTCTCTGATCTTTGCAACTCAAGTTGTGGCTAGCCCCTTGGTATGTTGCGGCCTAGGATGTCTCCCCTTTAAAACATGCGGCCTTATGCATGGATGTTGAAGATGACTCCCTCTTTGATAGCTTGTGACAATGGGAACTTCTCTAGGGTGTTGCACAATTTGTTGTAGAAGATGAGCTTGGCCTCTTCTGCAATTGTTGAAGAAGATGGTAGCTTGGAGTCCCTTGCTTGTTGCGGCCTTGATGAACTTCCTTGTGCCTTACGCAATGAAGGAGGATTTGTTTGTGCAATGGAGAGGTCTTTGGCTTGGTGGCTTGCAATGGAGAAGATGAACCCTTGTCCTTGTAGATGTTGAAGCTTGAAGCAATGGAGTTCTTCCCCTTTGCACTTGCTGTAATGGAGGATATGCAATGAATCTTTGTGCAAGGAGATCCTTACAAGGTTGCACAAGGAAGAGATGAAGCAATGGAGCTTTGGCTTGATACTTGGTTGCTTGTTGCGCAATGTGGGATAGGGGAAGCAAGGTTACGCAAGGGGGAAGGGGTATGGCCGAATTTCTCTCTTCGTTTTGGTTTCCCTCTCTCAAAAATATCTCTCTTTGAATTTGGGTTTATATAGGAGAGGATGTGATCAATTAGAATCAAATAGAATCCCATAATTGATGGAGATGTGAAGGAATCCTAACTTGAATAGGATTTGAATGAATCACCATGGATATGGAGTTTGAATATGGATGGCTATAGGATTTGAATTTGATAGCTATAGGATTTCATTTAAGATCTCAATTAATCTCTTATATTGATTTCCCTGAGATTCTCCATATCTCTCCATCTTTGACCAAGTCTTCATTTGTATGGTTTTAGGATTTGATTCATGCATCAATTGATTTGAATCAATTCAAATATGGATTTGAATTGATTTCCTCCTTATCTCCCCATCTTTGACTTATTCCAATATGTGTAGCCATTATCTCCATCTTTGACCAAGTCCATTTTGCTAGTGAATGGCAAATTCTCCATCACTTTGACTTAGTCTCCCTTTGAGTATTTGCGAGAGTGCCACTCCTGAAAAACACTTAGCACACACATCAAATCATTCACACACTTTTGTTATCATCAAAAATGAAGTCATCGATCGTTGTATCCAACTACACATTGTATCCAACAGATCGTGCCACCATAATTGGTGACCGTTAATTCGCAAAGTCGCTGATGAGACACTCCAGTCTATAAATAAGAGGAGACGATTAGAATAGGGGGAGACTCTCAAGGTACGAAAGACCTGATACTATGAATTATTATTCTTCCACTCTTATATTTCTTCCTCAAAATAGCCTGAGGCGACTGACACGAGACGAGCCTCCGTGGGTCGATCTCGACAGCTCCCAAGCCCTTCTTAAGTCCAGCTCTAACTTAAGCATCGGAGGGGATTTGGGTCGAAACCCAGATCTGACCCCCCTGACGCTCCTTTGTGGTGTAGGAAGAATCGAGGCACGACCCAACGGGAGGTCAAACGGCAATCCTTGACGACCATTGTTTGAGGATCGACTCAATAGATGGGTCGAACGGTCGTGATATTCAACGACGAGATCGTACGAGCTTCCGATCTGCATTCTTGTGCCAACCATCATCGACCCTGGTTCTGCCAACCAAGGGCCACACTTCTATAACTATCAAGGCTCCATCTCAGCAGAAGAGTCAACGTCAGCCCAATTACTGTTGACGCCAATTTTGGCTTTAACAGATAGGGTCGAAGACACTGCAAGATTTCAAACGGAGATGGTTCTTCGATTTTCAAAGGCGGCCACATAATTGAAAGAACTAAAATAAATGCGAAGAGGAGCGGAAGGCTACCTTAGCAAGATCAGACGAGTGTCAAAGGAAGCGGAGGAAGAGGCAAGCTTTCCGAAATTTGGAGACAGGATGAATTTGTCGTTTCATTTTACTCTCTCCCTTTTATGCCAGAAAGCTAGGGACCAAATCGAGCTTGACCGTTCAAGAGAAAACACGTGCCCATATCTGATGCCATTAATGTTTCGAACCTCGAAGCGGAGCAAAGACCGAAGCAAGGAAACAAAGTTTTGGTGGTTCAAATCAAACATTCCCGCTTCGACTGTCGTGATCATTTAAAGAGATTTCACATCACTCAGTCTCAATCAATGCCCGGTTTGAGTCTAAGTGATGGGGCCATTGTTGATACATGGGTTCGACCCACGAAGAGGGTAGATGGATTCTACCTGAAGAGCAAGCCCCACTGAGAATGGTACACCTCGGCCCAATAGCTCGAGGTCTGTCAAGGAAGATAAATCTATACCAAGTCAATTTGCCAACTCATTTTCTCATTGAATCCTGCTAACCCCATATGATTGGTTAGCAAACACAGTAATAAATGGGCAAAATTTATCCCTATTCTCGGATAGGATCCCTCCATAATCAATGATGGACCGTTATGTATTATAGAAGGAAATCGTCATCTATAAAAGGAGAAGAGGTCAACTAGAAATGGGTTCAGACTTCAGAGGTACAGAATACTAGGTACATTGACAAACTCATTCTTTTCCACTCTTATATTTCTTCATCCAAAAGCTTGAGGCGACTGAATCGAGACGATCTCCCTTGGGTCGATCTTGACAGCTTCTAGCCTTTCTTAAGTAATTACTAACTTAAGCATCGGAGGGGATTTGGGTCGAAACCCAGATCTGTCCCCCTAACAATTGTTTGTGGTGTAGGGTGTTCGTGGCATGACCCATCTGATAGGTCGAACGGTTGTCATATTCGACCATGAGATTGGTCGAGCTCCAGCTCAGAGCTCGAAGCCCAGCCTTGTTCGACCATGGTTCCACGTATCGAGGGTCCCACCTCAACAGCTGACGAGGCTCCACCTCCTTGAAAGAGTCCACATCAACCACAGTTACTGTTGACCGAAACCCAGGTGTCAACACACCTGGTATCGAATCAAGCATCTTCACAAGAAATAGTGAACCATTATTTTTTAAATTAAATTGTTCATACAATTATGCCAAAATGCAACAAATAGAAATTCGAATCATCTACCACCGGCCCATTGGCCGAGTGGAATCTCCCCTCCCCCTAGTCTGGGGTCTCGATCATGCCTGTGGTTTCCGATGTACTAAAAAAAGAAAAGAAATTCAAATCATATTGAACGATGTATTTCTAGTGCAAAAGTGGATGAAGAAGAAAATCATTTGTATTGTCTTAACTTGATTATCATGGTAATAAGAGAAGACCCAGTATATATAATAGACATGTCATAATTGGGCACAGGAGCCCAAGAGCCATATCCAAGAAACTAAGAGCCAACACTAGAACCGGAGAAACACTTGCACAAGAAACAAAGAGGCTAACACATGAACCTAAAAGTAGCACACTATACTAAGAGACATACTCAATAAACTAACTATAATAATTAACTAGTCATAACCCGTTCCTGCTGGCACGGTTCAATTAAGATTTTCCCCCGCAAAATCTTTGTTACCCAAAAAAATATTCCCACAACCAAAATTTAAAAGAACAAAAAATTAGCTTAAAAAAATTCAGTGGCACAGGTGCCTTCGGCGCGGGCGCCTTTGCGCGGAACAATAAATTCGGCACGGACGTGATCACTCCTTATTTTACACCCTTTCCCCGCATGTTTGCATGCCATTTTGATCGCCCAAATCATGTTTTTTCACGATATATCGACGATATTGCGATGCTTTTCACGATTTGTTGTTTTTGTCGCATTTCAGGTGATTTGGCGCGATTAGGAGTGATCTCGAGATGTGCGTAATCTAGACGGCCACCGACGACCTCCCCGAGGGGTATTTTGCTGTTGGAGAGGAGCGGAAGAAGAATGGACGTCGCAGGAGCGACGAGGAGGCCAAAACAATCAGATTGGGCATTTTTTGTGTCCCACTCGGCCGAGTGGAGGAGCCACTCGGCCGACCAGCGAGACACTGCTCGGCCGACCCGTTCAGACACGTTTTCCATGTGTACTCGGCCGAGCGACGGAGACCACATCGGCCGAGTGACGATACCACGTCCGCCCGAGTGGCGCCCAGACGAAGCCCCTCCTGAATATCGAAGTTACTGTTTTTCGGCCATCTGAGCTTCAGAAGACCCACTCGGCCGAGTGGCAAATCCCGTCCGCCCGAGTGAAGTGAAGCAATCGGCCGAGTGACGACAACTCACTCGGCCGAGCCGCCCCCGAACTGAAGACCCCTGAAGCCCCCGACTTACTGGAAAATTGACAGGGTTTTCACTCGGCCGAGCGACTTTTGTCACTCGGCCGAGTGCGATGCGCTGCCTGTAGCGAAATTTGCGGAAAACAGGCTGTGCAGGGGCGTTTTGGTCAGGATTTTTAGACGATTTTTGGGGCTATTTAAGCTCTGTTTTTACCCTAGTTTTGAGAGCCATCTCTCAGATTTTTTGCAGCTTTTTGAGTCTACTTTTTAGCTTTATTAATTGTGATTGGAGAAGAGAAAAACTTGGATTTTTGTTGGATTAATTGAAGATCTACATTGGTTTGCATTTCTCTTCCCCAAAAACTCTATTTTTATTGTTTATATCATTGTTGTGATGAATTCCATTGCCTATTTCATTGATTATTTTTGTGCTATTGCTATGATTTGTGAGTAGTCTCCACGTCTCGGGGCGTGGGGATGAACCCTACAAGCCCTATTTCCTATTTGTGTTGAATTGGTAGAAATTGAGCTAGGATTGTTATTAGGGATTAGATTGGGATCGAATTACTACGGATAGCTAGGTATTCATATCAATTGGGATTTGCAAGAGATTGGATCCCAATTTGATAGGAAGCCCTAGAAATCCGAATTGGGTTGGAGTCGGATTTTCGAAATATCGGTTTGCAAGAGATTGGACCGATACTAGGACCTCCGGTTGCAATTCCGTGCCGATACCCGTTTGCAAGAGATTGGACGGGTAGGAACTATCATAATTTAGATTGTGGACCGAGTTTGCAAGAGATTGGGCTCGGTGCGCAATTGGACGATGATGTTGATCCTAATGCTAGCTTCCCTAGGCTAGGGTTTGCAAGAGATTGGACCCAAACCTAGGATAGCTATAGACCGGCAACAGCGCGAGAGCGTGAGCTTGGTTCCACATTTAGTTGCAACTAGTTCATCCAAATTCTCATTCTAGCGATTTCGATACCGGCAAACCACATTTATGAAATACGGTGAGTAGTGGGGATTCCCCTTTCCCTAGACGTTCTTTATTTGATTTGATATTTCGCAAATTTGTCTGACGATTGTGACAGGATCGCCCAAGGCAATTATCTCTGTTCCTAAATAGCCAGGTTGATCAGGAGCAAGCACGGTCTTTCGTCCTCCCTGTGTTCGATACCCGCTCGCCACCATACCGTGCGCTTGCGGTAAAACTACAACCGTCGCCTCGGGACGTGTATCCGGGTGCGATCAAGTTTTTGGCGCCGTTGCCGGGGAGGCGATTGCGTTTGATTCTTTTTCACCCTAGCTATTCTTTTTCTTTTTATTATTATCATTATTTTTATTTCTTATTTCTTGCCTAACCCTTCCACGGTATTAATCATTTCTTTGAAACTCTGTTTCCCCTGTGCATGAACACGAGATCTACGGCGGACCCAGAAGACTTATTATTTGATCCCGAGATCGAACGTACCGCGCGGAGACTTAGAGCGGAAAAGAGACAAGATCCGGAAGGGAGGTATATGACCAACCCGGAAACTCCTGAAGAATTGGCGGCAAGGATGGCAAGGATAATCTCGATTCGAGATAGGCTTCGGCCTAAGACTTCTTCTACCACCTCGTCCATTGCCATGCCGGGGTTGGCGGCCGACAAGAACTTCGAGCTAAAGACTGAATTGGTGGTGTTGATGCAACAAGACCCGTTTCATGGGAACGCACATGAGAACCCCCACTACCACATCCAACTATTCTTGTCAAAGTGCGCCACATTCCAGATGCCGGGGGTCTCCAACGACGCTATCAGACTGCGCCTCTTCCCCTTTACGCTAAAGGACAAGGCACTCTATTGGTTGAGGACGCAGGCTGACGGAGTCTTCACTACTTGGGACGAGTTGGCGAGCGCATTTATTGACAAATTCTATCCGCCATCCAAGACGGTGAAGATCCGGAGCGCTCTCATGTCCTTCAAGCAAGGACCACAGGAGACGCTCTATGAAGCTTGGGAGCGATTTAAGGATTTGCAGCACCAATGCCCGCACCACAGTATAGAGGACTGGGAGCTAGTTCATAGCTTCTACAACGGTCTCCAACCGGGGACCAAACAAATTATTGATGCCGCGGCGAATGGTGCAATCTTGTCAAAGACTCCCGAGGAAGCTACGGCCCTAATTGAGGAGATGGCCTCAAATAACCAACAATGGGGCGATGAGCGAGGACACTCCACATCCTCCTTAAAGCCAACTAGCATCTACGAGGCGAAGGCCGTAGTGGAGCTCACGAGCAAATTTGATTCTCTCCACAAGGTGGTGGAGAGATTGGAGAAATATATCACGGAGCCCCAAGGAAGCCCATCCACCTCCGCACCGACCAACCAAATGTGTGATTGGCAAGACCAATCTCAAGTCATGTACTCGGGAGGAGAGCAAGGAGAAGGATCCTTGGAGCAAATACAATATGTTGCGGGGAACCAAGGCTATTGGTCCAATCCGGCCGCAAGAAATCATCCGGGATTCTCCTACGCCAACAATGAAGGAGCCTTGAACCCGCCACAACCACCGCCTCAACAAGCTCGACCACCACCACCCCAACAACAAAACTATCCACCGAGGGGGCCTCTGCAACAAAACTTTCCACCGAAGCAACAAGTCCCACCGTATAGGCCTCCCGGATACAACCAAGGGTGGAGGAATCAAAATCAAAACCCTCCACAAGCTCCTCAACGAACCGACTTCGAATCTAGAGTGGAGGCGTTCATGGTCGAGCAAAATAAGGTGAATGCTACTTTGAAGGCGGGGCAAGAATCTCTCAATACCGTAGTGGCTCAAATATCGGAGCAATTAGCGTTGCTCAACCGGAACACTCAAAGATTGCCGGCGCAACCGGAGCAAAACCCACGGGGCAACACGGGCCACATCAACGCCGTAGTTGCCGTCACTACTAGAGGCGGGAAGGACACCACCCCCGCCATGATTCCTATTGAGGAGGCCGTGGAGGAAAGCTTGGAGCCGGTTGAGCCGGTAGTTGAGGTTGATAAGGAGAAGGAGCCACAAGACAAGGAGAAATCTAGGGCGGAGCGATTAATTGAGGAAAGGCGCTTCATGCCACCGGTCCCATTCCCCCAAAGGCTCGCTAAGGCGAAAATGGAGAAGAGGCTAGCAAAATTTCTCGAGTACCTAAGAGGAGTTAGCCTTAACATCCCCTTCCTCGACGCCATCGTCGAGATCCCCACGTATGCTAAATTCTTGAAGGACTTGATTTCGGGGAGGAAAAGGAAGGAGAAGATAATGCTAGCCGAGGAGGGCTCTTGGTTCACCAAGAGAGAGAAGGAGCCGGCAAAATTTAAAGATCCGGGGAGTTTTCGGATTCCTTGCACTTTGGGCGGCGTGCCTCTTCAAAAGGCGTTGGTCGACCTTGGGGCTAGTGTGAGCCTCGTGCCCCTCTCCATGTTCTTAAAGCTTAACACCGGGACAAAGTTGAAACCCACCGACATGCGCATTCAATTAGCCGATGGACGGATAACAAGGCCGGTGGGGATCGCCGAAGACATCCCACTTCAAGTCCCGGGTGGAATATGCTTGCCATGTGACTTCGTCATCATGGACATTAAGGAGGAGGGAGACACCTCATTGATACTTGGACGCCCATTCCTCGCCACAGCCGGAGTCATCGTCGACGTGCGCGAAGGTACCTTAACCTTGAACGTCGGAAACATTGAGGTGGAGCTCCACATTCCTAAGGCTATGAAGCATATGCCTTATCACGAGGAACTCGACTACATGGACCTCCTCGATGAGGTGATAGAGGAGGCGATTCCTCACTCAATTGGTGCCCTTTTTGATGAAGAATTTGATGAAGGCCCGGATTTAGGCCAAGATGAAAAGATTGAAGACGATTCCCCCGACTTCTCCGCTGATGAAGATGAAGGCGACGCTGATGTCGCGAGGATTCGAGAGCTCTGCAAGCTCTCGAAATTAAAGTCTCCAAAGAAAGCTCCGCCGGCACGGAAATCGGCATCGCCGGTTAAGCCGTTGACCGAGGCAAATGCTAGCTTGGGGGAGCCTCCCCCCAACACTATTCGAGATATGAGACCACCGCGGGAGAACGCTACGCCGCCACGTTCGAATCCAAGCGCGCTCCCCGGCAAGTTTGACGGGTGCATCTCATATGCACCAAACATCCCGCATTGATTGAAAATTATAGGGGGTCGAGCTCACGACCTAAAACGAGCACTTGTCGGGAGGCAACCCGACGGTTTTTGCTTCATTTTTACTTTTTCTTTATTTTCGTTTTAGAAATTTTTAGTATTTTGAGTCATCCGACCAAAAATTTCGTGATAACGGGTCCGAATTTTCTTGACAGGAGAGGAGATAGGTAGATCCGTCATGAGGAGGATGAACGAGATGACGAGGAGCGCCCCAAGAAGGCGCTCGACGCTCAGGAGGAGGAGGAAATCGACTGGAGAAAGAAAGACGGAGTTTAGAGCCAAAACGAAGATAAACAGCAGAAATTAAGGCTCACTCGGCCGAGTATACTAGTCACTCGGCCGAGTCCAGAAGTTCGTCCGGCCGAGCCGCTCACGAACGAGGGAAGTCTGTTGTACCCAACTCTCTGTCTATTTTCCTCATTTCATTATAACTGCTACTCGGCCGAGTATATATATTCACTCGGCCGAGTAAAACGGATACCCTCCTAGGGCGAGTCATGCCGAGTAGCTTGAGTCACTCGACCGAATGGACTTACTCCACTCGGCCGAGGCTGGCAAAGCCACTCGGCCGAAGCGATATCGGGGAGAAATTTTTATTTGCCTCGCTCGGCCGAGTGACTACGTCACTCGGCCGAGTCGTAACTTTCTATTATATAAGTGACGAAGGGGGGCGCGGATTTCGAAATCGAAAATTCCCAAATCCGCCCGCGCCCCCTCGCCTACCCTCGCCCGAACTCGCTTCGTTCTCACCCCCACTCGCCCGACCAAGCCCGCGCGCGCCGCCGCTCGGCCTGCCACCGCCGGCCGACCGTCGCCGGACCCCGCCCGAATCGCCGCCGGAAGCCCCGTCTCCGATCACCTCCGGTTCGCTTATTTTCACCGTTTTCTCCTCTTTTCGTGTATTTTTTGAGGATCCGCGTATTAATCGAACCCCAAACCCGAATCAATTCCCATATCTATCTGTTATACCCCTATTGCTCCATACATTTTGATTATTACTCGCTGATATCGCTTTTCCATGCGCAGGTTGCTTTTTGGAGCTTAGGGGAGCTCAGGGGAGCTTCTACGGGCTGCTCAGGACTTCGTGGAGGCGCGGACTTCGCACGCTTCCACTACTTAGCACTCGCGGCGTGTTTGGGTATACTCTTTCCACTCTTTGTGCACACGCCGCACTTTTCACTTTTCGGCACGCGCTCGGGGCCGATATGCCGCCCCGGACACGGCCGCGGTCGAAGAGAGCTTCCGCCAAGCGGAAGCGGTCGGATGATGCCGGCCCCTCCCACGAGTTGGAGGACTCTCCTCCACCGTCCCCCACACACCCCGCACACCCAGCACAGCCTGCAGGCCCCACACACCCCGCACAGCCTGCAGCGCACCCACAGCCCGCACAGCCTCTCCCTGCCGATCTATAGCCACCACCACCGGCTCCACTGGTCGGGCCGCTCGGGATTACGTTCCGAGACGATGCACACCGCGCCGTCTTCGACCGTATCTCCCAGCGCTCGATCGTACCCTCCAGGTTTGCACACCTCGCTGACCTAGGACGCCTGGGGGTACTTGAGGGGATGCTCACGTTGTACGACAACGTGGGCTGGCGCGACTTCCTTCAGGTGTCGGCGGATACTTTTACCCGTCCGACACTTGAGGTTTTGAGTTCGATCGCCCGGACCGATGAGGGATGCTCATTCCGGTTCATGGATCGAGAGTGCCAGGTCACTCTCGATATGATGAGAGCATTCTTCTCATGGCCCGCAGTCCCCGGAGCCGATCGCGGATACGGCCCTACCCACATCCCCCCACCCTCTTTCGACGCCGGCGCCTTCTGGGCCCGGATTACAGGCCACCACGCCGCCTTTGACCCTAGTAGGGCCAAGGCCTCGGCCATTGTCCACCCCTGCCTACGTATTGCCCAGCGCCTTATGGCGACCACCTTTCTGGCCAGATATGAGCCGGGCACGATGTCTACGCCAGAGCTCTACATGCTCTATGCGATGACACGTCCCAGAGCTCTATCTAGGGATGGACACGAGCTTGTCCCCGCCGTCGTGATCGACATTGCGGCTTGGTTTCTAGACCGTATCATTGTGTCGGTGGGCGCTCGCTCACCGATATGCTGCGGCGGTCTGATCACCTTGCTTACCATGATGACCGGCGAGGACCTACCCGACGACCTGCGACGCGTTCCGGGCCCCACTTCCTTGTCGATAGACGTTATGGCCCGGATGAAGATGCTGCGTCCGCATGGCGAGCGTCACTGGGTCTGGTTGCACGGCCCCTATGGGGCCGATTACATGATTCTCCCGAGCCCTGCTCGGACTCTGATTGCACCAGCCCACGTTGACTGGATTCCGGCGATGGATGTCCTCATCCCCGTCGTCTACGTGCTCGAGGCCGAGGAGGCCGAGCAGGCCCACGCTGCCCAGGCTGCTCCCGCAGACCCTGCTGCACACCCTGCCGAGCCCGCTGCCTACCCCGTCGACCCTGTGGCCCCTCAGCCTGTTCCTGACGTTTCCGCTGCTCTTGACACTTCTGTCCCCACCTCTGCCAGTGTCGAGAGTACTCTTGCTGAGCCCACTTCCACCACTGTCACCACTTCCGAGGCTGTCCCCACCACTCCCGCTGCCACCTCCGGCCCTCTGTCCGTCGAGCCTCTTTGCTCCGCACTCCCCGAGCGCCCGCAGACCTTTGTTGAGAGTGGAGAGCCCTCGTTCGCCGCGGTCGTGGAGACCATGGCTAGCATGATCTCCGCTGGGATTACGCCTTTTGGTACACACACTTCCACCCCAGCGGTAGAGTCCTCTGTCTCCACAGCTGCCGTATTCTCCGAGAGCGTCGTGGCGTCTGTCCACACTTCTGGGCCACTGACCTCTCTTGCCACCTCGTTGCCACCTTTGCACGCTTCTTTTGCTGCCGCTGCCTCCACTTCTCACCAGCCGACGTCCCGGCCTCACACTGAGGCCAGGCCCACATTTGCTGGCGCGGCACCTTTTGTCCCCTTCCCTGCTGAGCCCGTTACATACTCCACTCGCGTACGCCAGCCTCGCCCTGCGCAGCCTAGACCGGTGCGTCCCTCTGCACCACCCCCGCCCGACACTGTATTGCAGAGCATACGTGCTCTTGAGTTGGCGGTGAGTGGTCTTAGAGGAGACCTTAGGACCCTGTCCTCCACCACCTCTACGATGGCTGGACGCTTCGAGCTGATCCCCCAGATCCACTACTGCCTTACACAGGTTCTGGAGCGTCTCCCACGCGTACCCCCGCCCACCCAGCAGGTTCCCACACACACTTCCACACACACTAGACCTGCCTCCACCTCCACGCCCACCCCAGCTCAGCAGCCTACACCACCACCACCCCCTTCGCCTCAGGACGGAGACGGCGCGGCACCGCCTTCTTAGGCACTCTTGATGCCTTTATCCATTCCTGCCGCTGTGCTGCCCGTCTCTGCTGGGTCCTGTTGCACTTTTGTCCACCCCCCCTCCTCTCACTTATTTTGGGATTATATTTTTGATCATATCTTTTTGTGCATATCATATCATATCTACTTGGGATTCTCATTTTGATCACATCTATATATATCTTTTTGGGAGAGAGGGAGCGTTTTTGGTGCCGTATTTATTTTCATATCACTCCTGTTTGTGCATGCATCATTTCTGCATCATATTTTCATTTCTTTCTTTTTTCCTTTCATTATCTTTTTTTTCCCATCATGCATGCATCCTCACTTGCCCCTCACATTACTTGTCTCTCTGTGTGCCACACTTTGCACATTGAGGACACTGTGTCGTTTAGCTTGGGGGAGTGAGCTCTCACGTTCTTTTTCGATTTGCCACCTTTATTTTCAGTTTTTCACACCGCTTTTCACTTTTGCACTCATTCTTCGTTATTTTCCTTTTGTTTTTCCATGCATCACGTTTTCCTTACTTCCCTGTGTGCCGCATTGCATAGTTCTATTTTCCTTTTATCTTTACTTCTTTCTTTTTCATCTCATGCTAGAGATGAATTTTCTGTGATGATGTCTACGTGGAGTTAGCTTATTCTATATGCATGCTATATTTGTCGTGTCTTAGATTTCATTTCTGATATCATATGCTATGACTTGCTTTGCATTTAGGAGTAGTAACCCACACTTTTTCCTCATGAAAATGGATGAAATTTTATTATTAGCTGAGCCTGAATATTCATATGTATGCTATCACAGAAAACACACCAAGATTCACGCATTGAATGCCTATATCTGGAGTACTGATTTCTTTTCCTTTATCACTTCTATATGCATGAATTGTACACTTCACTTCCGGATGATTGAATGATGATTAGCTATGATATATCTGGATTAGTTAGCTTTTTTGTGATCGAAACTGAGTAGATTAGATTACCCTGCTGAAGTTGTCGTGCATGTCTTATAGAGTGAGCCGAGAGTTATATTTATTTCTTTCTCCACAAATCTTGAACATCATTTCTCTACTTTTAAAAATCATTGGTGAATCTCCCCTTAGTGATTCTATTTTATGGCATTTCCCCCGCTATTAATTCCTAGCTCCAAATCTCTTATTCCAAAAAAAAGAGAAGAATAAAAGAGAGAAAAACATTCTTGTAAATCATTACCTCTCTCTGAGTTGGGATCATTGTATATATATTGCTTATTGCAAAAGAAAAGAAAAAAAAGAAAAAAAAAGAAGAAAAAAGAGAAAAGAGGAAAAATCCTCAATAAAAGATCCCATCTCGCTTACTTTCTTTCTTCTTTCCCTTCTTTGCCTTTGGAGCTATATAAAAATGGGGATGTAAATATTTTTGTGCCACCACGCTTATAGATAAGCTTGGGGGAGGAGATCCATTGATGTGTGAGAGAGCGACTACTTGACATTGCACGACAACCTAGGCTAAGTAATATTCTATACTCGGTGAGATTGTTTCTAGCTTTACGAAATCCAGAAATCTAAGCCTAGCATTCATTTCATGAAATCCATACTTTTCTATTCTCTCTATTCTATGATGTGATACTCTTATACTCCAGATAGAAAGCGTTCAATTGAAAAGTGTGTGATCTGAGATTTGTATACCGCTTTAGATGATTCAGGCGATGTTAATTTTAAAATCATTCCGTTTTTCATGATTATACCGTTGTTCGTGGGTTTTCTATTTTCTACTTGCACTATTCTACTATGATATCAAAATGAGATTCTTTGACATGTATTTCTCACTCGGTGCATGCTATAAGAGTAGGTGAAACCCACGTCCTGAGAAAATGATCTAGCATCCTACCTCTTCTTTCTTTCTTTCTTTATTTTCGTTTGGTTTTCATTCTTCTTCGTTTTTCATTTTTTTCGTTTTTCGCCGTTTTCGTTTTCCGAATCCACCGGGTTCGCTTTTTACTTATCTTCCTCGAGGACGAGTAAGAGGCAAGCTTGGGGGATTTTGATCACTCCTTATTTTACACCCTTTCCCCGCATGTTTGCATGCCATTTTGATCGCCCAAATCATGTTTTTTCACGATATATCGACGATATTGCGATGCTTTTCACGATTTGTTGTTTTTGTCGCATTTCAGGTGATTTGGCGCGATTAGGAGTGATCTCGAGATGCGCGTAATCTAGACGGCCACCGACGACCTCCCCGAGGGGTATTTTGCTGTTGGAGAGGAGCGGAAGAAGAATGGACGTCGCAGGAGCGACGAGGAGGCCAAAACAATCAGATTGGGCATTTTTTGTGTCCCACTCGGCCGAGTGGAGGATCCACTCGGCCGACCAGCGAGACACTGCTCGGCCGACCCGTTCAGACACGTTTTCCATGTGTACTCGGCCGAGCGACGGAGACCACATCGGCCGAGTGACGATACCACGTCCGCCCGAGTGGCGCCCAGACGAAGCCCCTCCTGAATATCGAAGTTACTGTTTTTCGGCCATCTGAGCTTCAGAAGACCCACTCGGCCGAGTGGCAAATCCCGTCCGCCCGAGTGAAGTGAAGCCATCGGCCGAGTGACGACAACTCACTCGGCCGAGCCGCCCCCGAACTGAAGACCCCTGAAGCCCCCGACTTACTGGAAAATTGACAGGGTTTTCACTCGGCCGAGCGACTTTTGTCACTCGGCCGAGTGCGATGCGCTGCCTGTAGCGAAATTTGCGGAAAACAGGCTGTGCAGGGGCGTTTTGGTCAGGATTTTTAGACGATTTTTGGGGCTATTTAAGCTCTGTTTTTACCCTAGTTTTGAGAGCCATCTCTCAGATTTTTTGCAGCTTTTTGAGTCTACTTTTTAGATTTATTAATTGTGATTGGAGAAGAGAAAAACTTGGATTTTTGTTGGATTAATTGAAGATCTACATTGGTTTGCATTTCTCTTCCCCAAAAACTCTATTTTTATTGTTTATATCATTGTTGTGATGAATTCCATTGCCTATTTCATTGATTATTTTTGTGCTATTGCTATGATTTGTGAGTAGTCTCCACGTCTCGGGGCGTGGGGATGAACCCTACAAGCCCTATTTCCTATTTGTGTTGAATTGGTAGAAATTGAGCTAGGATTGTTATTAGGGATTAGATTGGGATCGAATTACTACGGATAGCTAGGTATTCATATCAATTGGGATTTGCAAGAGATTGGATCCCAATTTGATAGGAAGCCCTAGAAATCCGAATTGGGTTGGAGTCGGACATTCGAAATATCGGTTTGCAAGAGATTGGACCGATACTAGGACCTCCGGTTGCAATTCCGTGCCGATACCCGTTTGCAAGAGATTGGACGGGTAGGAACTATCCTAATTTAGATTGTGGACCGAGTTTGCAAGAGATTGGGCTCGGTGCGCAATTGGACGATGATGTTGATCCTAATGCTAGCTTCCCTAGGCTAGGGTTTGCAAGAGATTGGACCCAAACCTAGGATAGCTATAGACCGGCAACAGCACGAGAGCGTGAGCTTGGTTCCACATTTAGTTGCAACTAGTTCATCCAAATTCTCATTCTAGCGATTTCGATACCGGCAAACCACATTTATGAAATACGGTGAGTAGTGGGGATTCCCCTTTCCCTAGACGTTCTTTATTTGATTTGATATTTCGCAAATTTGTCTGACGATTGTGACAGGATCGCCCAAGGCAATTATCTCTGTTCCTAAATAGCCAGGTTGATCAGGAGCAAGCACGGTCTTTCGTCCTCCCTGTGTTCGATACCCGCTCGCCACCATACCGTGCGCTTGCGGTAAAACTACAACCGTCGCCTCGGGACGTGTATCCGGGGTGCGATCAGGACGCCTTTGGCGTGGAACAATAAATTAGCGTAGAACAATAAATTCGGCGCGGTCGATTTCGACGCGGAACAACAAATTAGCGTAAAAAAATTTAAGGGGGGCATCTGGCGCGGAACAACAAATTAAGTGTAAAAAATTTAGGGAGCGCCTTCGGCTCGGAATGACAAATTAGCGTAAAAATATTTAATGGGCGCATTCAGATTAATTAGGGGGGAAAATTCAAAATTGATTATTAATCAACTATTTTATTTTTGTGAGGATTAATTTTACCCTCAAATGCATCCTTTAGTTTCTGGATGTCTTTGCAATTGTGATGGGGCTCATTCTCCATCTCATCCATTTCTCTCTCTCTCTCTCTCTCTCTCTCTCTCTCTCTCTCTCTCTCTCTCTCTCTCTCCCCCCCCCCCCCAATTCAGAATAAATGAGAGAAATGTGATGTTTTAGGTGCATCATAATTTGTTTGCTCTCTCAGTTATCCTATCTTGTTGTGAGTGGGGGGGGGGGGCTTAGGCCTCCCCACCACTTATCCTTCCATTACTCCTCCACTCTTACTGTTATGGAGACCTTTGGTATCTAGGTGTCTCTTGGTATACCCTATGAATTTTATAAATATAGAACCATGGCTATTTGTCATGGTTACTCTTCTCTCAAGATTTCTCAACCCGTTATCCGCACGAAAAGCTCTCATCTCTTGAGATTTTCATCCCGTCTCCCCTCAAAAATTAAACTCATACGCGCGAAGGAATCTATTGTTGCGGCGAACCGTTGCGGCGATCCTTTTTGGCGTATTAGGAGCGTGGATTTTTCTTTCTACGGATCTTCTCTTTTTACAATCGTCCCTAGATCTCTGATCTATAGGTAATCTCTTTTGAACCGTAGAAAATTACAAATTGATAACTGTGATTTTACAAAGCGTATTCTATAGGCATGTATAAATCTATGGCAATTTGATAATCAATAAAAAACAAAAATTTTAAACCCTCTGGCTCCCCCCGAAGGGGGGGTCTGTGATTTCAACCCTCCCCCCCCCCCCCCCCCCCCCCCCCCCCGCTGGGGGAGGCTTTGCGATGCCGGCCACCCCCCCGACGGGGAGGGGGGTCTTCGATTTTCAACCCCCCACCCCCCACCGGGGGGCTCTGTGATTCCCGCCCCCCGAAGGGGGGCCTCTGCCGTCGTCCGCCCCCCGACGGTGGGGGGCCTCTGCCGCGCTGCCCCCCCTGACGGCGGGGGGGGCTCTAGCTGCGTCGCACCCCCCGATGGGGGGCATCTGTAATCGTCCCCCCTGACGGCGGGGGAGGCTCTTGCTGCGCAGCCGCCCCCGGTAAGGGGGCTCTGCCATCCTCCGCCCCCCGACGGCGGGGAGGGGGGGCTCTTGCTGCGTAGCCGCCCCCCGAGAAGGGGGCTCTGCCATCCTCTGCCCCCCGACGACTGGGGGGATCTGTCCAGCGCCCGTCTGCGCCCTGCCACGACGAGGGGGGCTCTCTGTGTGCCACCTCGTGGTTGAAGGGGAAGAACTAGATTATAAAATTTTTTATTTAGGAACTGTTCATATTCCCTTACAAATATCCTTAAATTTTTTTAAGGGCTTATGTTCAATTAAATTTAATAAAATAGATGGCCTATTTATTGGGCCTGAAGCCCATTTTATAATAATGAATATAAGTTTTATGGGCCTGCAGCCCGATTCAAATTAATAATTAATTTTGACTTCTACATTGGGCCAGAAGCCCAGTTAATCCAATTGCAAAATTAATATGTTAATTATATTTTTGCAAATGGGCATGCAGCCCAAATATTAATAATAAATTAATTATTAAAATGATTACTATTTTACTTATGGGCCCGTAGCCCCAATCATAATAATAATTTATTTTAAATTCTTGTTTGGGCTTGTAGCCCAGTTAGTGAATTTTCTAGTATCATGTTAAATATCACACTTGCATTGTTAATTATTTATGGATTATTAGGATTTTTTTCAAAATATAATTATCTTAAGGATCCAGCGACCGCTCTGCCATTAGTCATCTAACCTAACGGTGTATGACGTCTCCCCGTGGTACGAGAGATTATTATATTTTATAGTTTCTTTTTCCATATTATATATGCCTGAGTTATATCTGTGGTTGTTTCTTTGTGCCCGTAGCATATTTAAAACTGCGTGGATGTTTATATAAGTTAAAATGTGTTTTTGGGATCGGCCAGTTTGATACCTTTAATTTCCTTGCACTTTTATTTTCTTTTGAGAGAATTTGTAAGTGAGGATTTTATGTATAAATGCCAAAGACCGGTGTACCAACATATGAAGACGGTGGTGTAATTTGGAAAAGATAGGGACCCCTTCTGGGTTTCCAACGTATATTTTTTTCTTTTCTTTATGAAATGTAAATCGGACTTTGGACTTTGTACGTTTTTTGGGTATCTGTCCGATCCCCACATTTTACTTATTTTATTCTTTATGCATGAATTTACATCTTAATTAATTCATGCTTGTTTTAAATTGCATAGATAAATGGTAAAATTGGCAAGCGTCGATTTGGAGGTCCTTGATGCTACAGGAAAATATTACCTGAGTTGGCGAGTGGACCTAAAGTTCCACTTGCGTTCGATGGCCCTCCTTGCCTCAATTTTGGCTCCTTCATCGGCCCCAGCAGCGGCCGATGCTTCGCTAGCAAAGCCCCAGAAGCGGCCCAATCATCTAGCAGCACTCCTACCACTATCTCCGATGTGGATAAGGCGAAAGCCATTATCTATTTTCGGAGACATATAGATCAGACCTTAAAGGCCGAATACCTAACGGTAGAGGACCCAATTGAGTTGTGGACAGCGCTGGAGGCATGGTATAAACATCAAATTGATGTAATATTACCATGTGCCAGTTATGAGTGGGAAAACCTCAGACTTCAGGACTATAAGTCAGTTGTTGAGTATAACTCTGCACTTCATAATATCACCTCACGCCTGAAGTTGTGCGGTGAAGAAGTGACTGAGCAACGCATGTTGGAAAAGACATTTACCTCGTTTCATGAGAAAGATGCAATCCTCATGCATCAGTATCGTGAACACAACTTCACTAAATTCTCTGATTTGATCTCTTGCCTCCTTAGGACAGAGCAGAATAGAAATTTACTGCTTGCTACTCATAATTTACGCCCTGCTGATACTGCCCCTATCTCTGAAGCCCACCACGTTTCTCCCCAGAAGTGGAAAAACAAGAAGAAGGCTAAAAAGAACAAAGGGAAAACTGTAATGAAGAAAGCACGAGGAGCATCACCCCAGACCAACAACAACAACAAAGGAAAAAGAAACTTCACATGGAAGCGTAAAAACACTGATCAAGTTTCAATTCCTAAGAAGAACTGGGAGGATAAATGCCATAGATGTGGCATGACTGGACATTGGTCCAGAAACTGCCGCACTCCTCGCCACCTCCAGGAACTATATCAGGCGAGCCAGAGTCTCTGCCTGAAACAAACTTGGCGGCTGTTCAGCCGCCAATGATTTTCACTGCAAAAGACTTCGAGAATGACGACTTGCTCGATTGAGTCTTATTTTTATCTATGCATTTAAAAATTACATGTCACTTCATCTTTAGTTTGCTTTTGACGAACTTTTAATTTAAATGTCATTTTACATTTACTTAAATAAAATTTCGTTTTGCTTATATAGATGAAGTATGATTTTCTAGTGGACAGTGCCTCGATGCACACAATCCTTCGCAAACATTGCTGTTTTAATAGCATAAATGTCACGGCATGTACTCACTATTCGTAATACAGCTGTGCGTATAGCAATTTCGGGAACCGGATTGGTTTTGTTTCTTTGTATGTGAGTCGTGTCGTTGAGTCGATAGGGCCGTAGCACCTTGGTTGCATCCTTAGCAAGCCAACCCCCGACGTGTGCCAAACTTGAAATTATTGTCGCCTTTAAAGCCACGTATCCTTTGTACGCTTTCCGTGCACGTAGCCTTGTTCATACGCGTATTTATTTTAGACCTTGTAACCCTAAAGTATGATATGCCGTCGTGACCCTCTCGAAGAATATTAAATTGTGGAATTATTTTGGAACGTCATTTCACGGGTCGTTCCCCCACGATTTGACTTTGTTTGATGAGATGTCGCGATTTCCACTTTTGTCATGAGGCCTTTTTATTTTTAATTTCGTTTCTCGTCATCAAAATTATGATCCGTCTTCTTAGTTGCGTTTCTCTCGTCCGTGCGATCACCCCAGTATTTATTTCACAATTTTTGGGCTTCGTTTGACCAACTTTCACTTTTGCCCAACCTATTATTGGTTTAAACACTAAGTTTCAGTTGGTTATTATCCCCTAATATTTTTATAATAATAATTTACATCAGAATATTTGAATTTGTCTATTTTATTCCCCACATGGCCGCACACATCTAGAGGAGAGAGTGTGTGTGGGCTTAGTTGTTATTATTTTGTTATAACAAATTCTTAAACAAATAACCCTAAACCCTAACTACCCTAGCCTGGTCCTACCCACGTGAGCTGTTGCTCTTTTCCCTATTTAATTACACCTAGGGTTGTAAAATTTTCACAGCCGAAACCAAAGAAGCCGCCGCCCTCAAGTTTCGCACGCAACGTAGACAAAACCCCGAGCGCCATCTTCTTGCGCTCTCCGCTCCTAGGCCGCTGCCCCGACCTTTTTCCTACCTCTGCGCCGTCGTAGCATCGATGGAGGCCATCGCAAAAGCCCCGCAGCACCGTTACTTGCAGCAGCAGCCCGCAGCAGCAGCGAACGGTCGCCGATGCCGCCGCTGCCCGCCGCCACCCGCGGCCTCTCCCCTCCATCGTCGCCTACTCGCGATCTCTGCACCGCCGTGGCAGCCCCCGCTGGCCGCCATTGCCTCTGAAACAGCGAACTCTCGCTGTTTTACTTCTAACGACATTTCGACGCATCGTCTCGACTCCTCGTCGCTCACTCTCGTTGTTGGGATCTTTCGACAGCCCTCTACCTCTCCTAGAGGTGTTTCTCGACGTTACTATCATCCCCTACGATGCTCAACGTCAAAAGATCCCAACAGCGAGAGTGAGCGACGAGGAGGCGATCGTAGTCTTCGTGTACGTTGACCCGTTCGTCCCCGTTCGTCGTTACGGCTTCACGTGAGCCATAGAACGTCTACTGCTCACTTTGCTCGCTGTTTGGAATCTATTCGCTGATATCATCGCGGTCCAAGGATTAGCGATCATAGGAATCTATTTTGGAATCTGGACGTGGAACGTTTTCTATATTCTAACCCCTGGCGTCACTACCCGACGCCAGTGTAGCTCTCGCGTCGTGTAAGGGTAAGTTTCTGAACACTTAGGACCCCCAACCAATGCATGCTAATCAAGATTAAAAACGGTATTTTAGTTGTTTAATAAATCACTAATGAAGATAATTTAAACTGGGACTGTAGGTTGGTGGATCCGAGCACATAGGTAGATTGGACTGGTTGGACGATGTTTGCAGAACAGTTGATTGCAGGCAAGTGAAACTTGCCAATTTGTGCTTTAGGCCATGTCTTAGGCCATTTCCCTGTTTTTAGCGTAAAAGAGACTAGGCGACGAAATGATACTCGCCTAGACGGAACTTTAAGAACTAGCTTGACAACGAAGCTAGATCTGTCACCCTGCCATGTCATTAATGCATTATTGCCTATCACGTTTAATTTCCATATCTGTATGCACATTACTTTTGCTCTGCCATGCCTGTCACGTTTAATTTCCTTATCTGTACGCACATTAACTGTACTCATGCCATGCCATGCATCCTGATGTCAATCCATGCTTGAATGTTGCATTCGTAGCACACGCTACTTGTACTTGCTTGTTGAGGCTAGGCACCTGCATTGCAGGCACAACCCTATGCCAAATACACTTCCTGGCTCGTGATCCAGAAGCGGGCTACAGGTGTTGGTCAAAAGCCAATGCCCGATTACACGTGGAGGGATAGGGTTAAGCGATCACTTGAGCTTAGGAGTTGGCCCGTACAGCCACTCCAGCCAAAAGGCGTAAACTCTGTGCACGACGTGTTTACTTGACGTGTTTACTTGACTTGTAAATCCATGTGAATGTTAGTAGCTTTGCTACCCTTGCCATGCCATACTTGTTGCACTTTATTATTGTTGCAATCATTTCTTAAACTGCCATGTCATCGCATACTTTTAGAACTGCTAGGTTGCTTTCCTTCTTTTAGTTTCCTTGCACAAGTCTCTTGTAGACTTGCTGTCATGCGCCCTCGTCTCTTTTGGGTGTCGCAAGTTAGTTGCTGAGCTAGAGTCCGTTGCCGAGGACGAGCTGTTTGATGACGTTGAGCCTGGGTTCACCGTTGACGTGGAGTACGAGGACACCGGCGACCAGTCGTAGAGACTTCTTTTGGTGTTACATTCTGCTTAGTTTTGTTAGGTTGTTGGTGCGTATCGTCCTTTCTTTCTGTACGTTGATTATTTCTGTTGGCCATGCTTGGGCCTTTTAGACTATCTTTTTAGCATGGTGGCTTTTCTGTGATGTTGGACTTTGTTGGTGGACATTCTGAGATTGGAATAACAATATCTGTCTCTTTTCTTTTATTTTTTTTGTATCGCATTTGGAAGGACCTATACTTGGTTATTCCAGACGCTTTACAGACTGGAGCCTCACAGCTCCAAGTTTGAGCGGACTTTTCACGCCTCGCCTCCATTTTAGGGAAGCGGGTCGTGACAGGTTTTATTGGTGGCACATGCAGGTCTACTGCAACTGCAAATTATCGAAACAACGATAATAAAAACATAGAATGTCCATTAAATAAATTAAAACATCCAAGTCATAAGCCTTGAGTCTAATTTTATAGTTTCCTATGTCTTAGGTGGCTGGTAGACGTATTGTCCGAACATCTGTCTCAGCGTAGTAGGAAACCCATTAGATCAGGACTATAATAAGACTTAGTTAGACGTCTGTGCTTGCTAGTTAGAGGTCCCTGATTGTTAGCTAGACTCCATGCTAGAAATTGATATAATTGTCTTAGGAGTTACTTTAGTGGTTCTTGCCTAGCTCTGACCATATTAGACTTCTAGAAATTCTTTAGTCGTTCGCTTGGGTTCATCGATTCGGGCCAAGCCGGACGCAGTTCATTACAGTCTAGTTCCTTAGGAAGTCTTAGCGCTAAGTTTTCTAATCTTTAGTTGGACGACCGTAGGAGTTCCCCGTAGAGTTTCATGAGTCATATCCTAGGCGTATTTTGTATAAGACCACGCGATCTTATTCTTGGCCTCGTTTCACGTAATCGCTTCATGACGATTATCGTTAATCTTTCGAATTTTCTCCGTTGCAAATCTTGAATCCTTCAAAGTCAATTTCGATTTTCCCTTATTAAAAGTTTTCGCTCAGTTTAATTGTTGTTTTTAAAAACCCTCTTCTTATGTATTTAATTCCTCACTATTCGATTGGGTTAAAATCCTTTCGTAGATTTTGGAGTCTATTGGTTGTAATTTTTAATTACTATCTCGTAGCTATTTGCTAACTAATATTTCTCGCATTTTGGTTTTAAAACTTTATTACTATTTTTGATAGTTCGATATACCATCTTTTACTAAACTACGAAATTCATTTTAGCCATTTACCATATATATTTTAGAATATCTTCCAAGATAAATAGAACTTCAATTATTTGTATATATATCAGTTCTAGGTTCGTTGTACTCGTACTTTAAGATCTTTGTATAAATCAGTTCGTTTGGCAAATCCAGTTTTCTCTAAAAGTATTTTCAATACTATTTATTTGAAATTTCTCTCCAGTTTTAAGACTTGGAATACTTTTAGCATGAGCTTAAATTCTCTACACTATAGTTGATCTGATTTCATTCTTTGAATTTCGAAACTTTTGCCGAAATTATTAAATTACTACCGCATAATCGTGTGAATGTTTTACTTCTTCCTTATAATAATTTTTCAATAAGCCGATAAACCATTTCCTCTTATTATGTATATGCGACTCAAACTTGTTTCGAACAACTCATTTTATCGACCTCCAAATATTTTTATACAGAAGGGGACTCCAACTTTGAAGTACGACAATTTTCAAACTTTTTGTATTTTAGCTTATGTTGTTTACACTATTTTTCTGTATCCTATAAGGGTATTACTACATCTCTCTTTCCTCTACCTAAACATTCACTATTAAGTCACTGTTTCACCTTACCAAGCTACCTCCTTACCCTAATCTCATTTGAACCCGTTCATTTCGATCTCGTTTGCTATGCTCGTGGATTTCGGTTCCCCTTACCATTGCATAGTCATCCTATTAATGCTTGTCATCGCCTGTGTCAACCTTAGTATAGTTTGGTGGGCCATTAGTATAAGTTGTGATGTCATTGTGGTGTATGCATATAGGTAGAGTGTGTGGACCCGTATGAGCGTGCTACCCTTAGGGTATTGACTCTTGTATTATGTATGTATAATCAGTGTTATTCGTGATATATGTGTGAAGTTGTATATATGGTGGTGTTATTATATATGTGCGGATAGCTATACCACTTTAGGGATGTCTGTATAGTATTGGAAATTGTATTGGAGTATAGACTAGTAGTGTATGTAGTTTGAAGATACTTGTGAATGCTTGATATGTGTGTGTGTGTGTGTGTGTGTGTGTGTGTGTGTGTGTGTGTGTGTGTGTGTGTAAGTAAGTCAGGTGAATGTTAGGTGTAATGATAATAGGTGTACTTATAGTTAAGTGAGTAGGCCTATTATGTGACCTATATGTTAGTACGTGTGAGTGTGTGCTCGTACGTAGATATGTATTGTGCTTAGACGTAAGTAGTTAGGTATTTGTTGCATGAGTATATGTGTGATATACGTATGGTAGTAGGATTATAATTTTGATTGGTATTGGTTGCTTTTACGGGATGTTGTGTGCGTGTATACCATGAGGTATACACGATTATTGCATATCTTAATTATGTACGGAAAAGTAGATGTATAGGTATACTAATTATAGGTAGATAGATATGGTGTGAATATATATGTTACATATGTGTGACTATACGATGAATGCATATTTATTAGGGAGGGTATTATAATTGTACGTGTGCTGATGTCTGTAATACTATTATGGTATATAAAGTGATTGAACTATGTGGGTGTTACCTGACTAGATATTAAGTGTGATTGACATTAGGGTATGTATATGGTTATGTTGGTAGATGTGTATACATTGGAGTGGTTTTGGCATAGGTATAGATACCGTGTTATGTATATAGAGTATTCTGATATATGTTTTGAGTCTCACTCAAGCTTGAGTGGGTATACTCTTAGTATATTGTTACATATGTCTGTGGTTTGCGTGTAGTACCATGAATATAGCAATGGATGATGAATATATAGTGATAGGATTGTTTGCGCCTGAATGTGTTACGCACATGATTGTGGGTCACTATACCAGTAGTTAGTTATAGGTGTTAGTTTTGTGGTATAGTTATTTACTAAGGACTTGCCTGTGTGAACATAGGTGTGCTAGCTAAACTAGGTGTGTAGATGTGCTGAGTATATAATGGTATGATTGGTACATATGAATAGAATGTTAGCGTGTGTGGGTGTGCACCATGCACGGGTAAGTATGTGCTTAGTTATAAGTATTGGTGACTATGGTACGTGTGGCGTGTCGTGAATATAGTTATATGACCGTATGTGATGTGAATATATGGTGAAATATTTGCATGCATTTGAATGACTATATAATTGTGAAATTATAGTAGTGGAAAATGTATCTTAGATATAATAACATGATTTAATATTTAGTTGTGTGGTTACTTGTGTTGATGTGTTTGGTATTGGATGCATATAGGAAATATTAGGGAGTAGTATACCCATGTTTGTTTTGTGCATAGGTAGTTATCTATACGTAGAGCAATGATTGTCTTTGTTAGTGTGAGACTATTCTTATGTGTGTATCTGAACTATTGTTTTGTGCTAAGTAAGTAGTAGTTATATAAGGGATGTATGCATATATATATATATATATATATATATATATATATATATATATATATATATGATTGAAATATGTGTGTGAATTTGACTTTCCGTGATCGATATAAGTATAGAATGTACATATAGGTATATGTACGTTGTGACGTTAATGTTTGAATATTTAGTGCATTTATAAGCACTTGTGGTGACTATGCATGTTTGAATTATAGACTGTCATGATTCGAGTAGTTATTAGAGCGAGTAGATATGTTAGAAAGTCCGAGGACGGACTTTGTTCTAAGGTGGGTAGGAAGTCATGGCCTGTACTCACTATTCGTAATACGGCTGTACGTATAGCAATTTTGGGTACCAGATTGGTTTTGTTGCTTTGTATGTGAGTCGTGTCGTTGAGTCGATAGGGCCGTAGCACCTTGGTTGCATCCTTAGCAAGCCAACCCCTGACGTGTGCCCAACTTGGAATTACTGTCGCATTTAGAGCCCCGTATCCTTTGTACGCTTTTCGTACAGGTAGCCTTGTTCGTATGCGTATTTATTTTAGACCTCGACTGTATCCGAACCCTATAGTGTGATATGCCATCGTGACCCTCTCAAAGAATATTAAATTGTGGAATTATTTTGGAACGTCTTTTCACGGGTCGTTTCCCCACGATTTGACTTTGTTTGATGAGACGTCGCGATTTCCACTTTTGTCGTGAGGCCTTTTTATTTTTAATTTCGTTTCTCGTCGTCGAAATTGTGATCTGTCTTCTTAGTTGCGTTTCTATCGTCTATGCGGTCACCCCAGTATTTATTTCACAATTTTTGGGCTTCGTTTGACCTACTTTCACTTTTGCCCAACCTATTATTGGTTTAAACTCTAAGTTTCAATTGGTTATTATCCCCTAATATTTTTATAATAATAATTTACATCAAAATATTTGAATTAGTCTATTTTATTCCCCACATGGTCGCACACATCTAGAGGAGAGAGAGTGTGTGGGCTTAGTTGTTATTCCTTTGCTATAACAAATTCTTAAACAAATAACCCTAAACCCTAACTACCCTAGCCTGGTCCTACCCACGTGAGCTGTTGCTCTTTCCCCTATTTAATTACACATAGGGTTGTAAAATTTTCACAGTCGAAACCAAAGAAGCCGCCGCCCTCAAGTTTCACACGCAACGCAGACAAAACCCCGAGCGCCATCTTCTTGCGCTCTCGCCCCTAGCCCGCCGTCGGCAGCCCTAGGCCACCGCCCCGACCTTTTTCCGACCTCTGCGCCGCCGTAGCATCGCCGGAGGTTGTCGCAAAAGCCCCGCAGCGCCGTTACGTGCAGCAGCAGCCCGCAGCAGCAGCGAACGGTCGCTGCTGCCGCCGCTGCGCCGCCGCCCGCGGCCTCTCCCCTCCGCCGTCGCCTCCCCGCGATCTCTGCGCCGCCGTGGCAGCCCCCGCTGGCCGCCATTGCCTCTGAAACAGCGAACTCTCTCTGTTTTGCTTCTAACAACGTTTCGACGCGTCGTCTCGCCTCCTCGTCGCTCACTCTCGCTGTTGGGATCTTCCGATAGCCCTCTACCTCTCCTAGAGGTGTTTCTCGACGTTACTATCATCCCCTACGATGCTCAACGTCGTAGTCTTCGTGTACGTCGACCCGTTCGTCCCCATTCGTCATTACGGCTTCCCGTGAGCCGTAGAACGTCTACCGCTCACTTTGCTCACTGTTTGGAATCTATTCGCTGATATCGGCGCTGTCCAAGGATTGGTGATCGTAGGAATCTATTCTGGAATCTGGACGTGGAGCGTTTCCTATATTCCAACCCCTGGCGTCGCTACCCGACGCCAGTGTAGCTCTCGCATCGTGTAAGGGTAAGTTTCTGAACACTTAGGATCCCCAACCAATGCATGCTAATCAAGATTAAAAATGGTATTTTAGTTGCTTAATAAATCACTAATGAAGATAATTTAAACTGGGACTGTATGTTGGTGGATCCGAGCACATAGGTAGATTGGACTGGTTGGACGATGTTTATAGAACAGTTGATTGCAGGCAAGTGAAACTTGCCAATTTGTGCTTTAAGCCATGTCTTAGGCCATTTCCCCGTTTTTAGCGTAAAAGAGACTAGGCGACGAAATGATACTCGCCTAGACGCAACTTTAAGATCTAGCTTGACAACGAAGCTAGATCTGTCACCCTGCCATGTCATTCATGTATTATTGCCTGTCAAGTTTAATTTCCATATCTGTATGCTCATTACTTTTGCTCTGCCATGCCTGTAATGTTTAATTTCCTTATCTGTACGCACATTAATTGTATACATGCCATGCCATGCATCCTGATGTCAATCCATGCTTGAATGTTGCATTCGTAGCACACGCTACTTGTACTTGCTTGCTGAGGCTAGACACCTGCATTGCAGGCACAACCCTATGCCAAATACACTTCCTGCCTCGTGATCCAGAAGCGGGCTACATGTGTTGGTCAAAAGCCAATGCCCGATTACATGTGGAGGGGTAGGGTTAAGCGATCACTTGAGCTTAGGAGTTGGCCCGTACAGCCACTCCAGCCAAAAGGCGTAAACTCTGTGCACGACGTGTTTACTTGACTTGTTTACTTGACGTGTTTACTTGACTTGTAAATCCATGTGAATGTTAGTAGCTTTGCTACCCTTGCCATGCCATACTTGTTGCGCTTTATTACTTGTTGCATTCATATCTTAAACTGCCATGTCATCGCATACTTTTAGAACTGCTAGGTTGCTTTCCTTCTTTTAGTTTCCTTGCACAAGTCTCTTGTAGACTTGTTGTCAGCGACCTCGTCTCTTTTGGGTGTCACATGTTAGTTGCTGAGCTAGAGTCCGTTGTCGAGGACGAGCTGTTTGATGACGTTGAGCTTGGGTCCACTGTTGACGTGGAGTACGAGGACACCGGCGACCAGTCGTAGAGACTTCTTTTTGTGTTACTTTCTGCTTAGTTTTGTTAGGTTGTTGGTGCGTAGCGTCCTTTCTTTCTGTATGTTGATTATTTCTGTTGGACATGCTTGGGCCTTTTAGACTCTCTTTTTAGCCTGGTGGCTTTTCTGTGATGTTGGACTTTGTTGGTGGACATTCTGAGATTGGAATAATAATATCTGTCTCTTTTATTTTATTATTATTTTTGTTCTGTATCGTATTTGCAAGGACCTATACTTGGTTATTCCAGACGCTTTACAGACTGGAGCCTCACAGCTCCAAGTCTGAGCGGACTTTTCACGCATCGCCTCTATTTTAGGGAAGCGTGTCGTGACAATAAATAAATATGACGGTCCTGTTATCACAATTTCAGGACTGTCCAAAATAATCTAAGGATCTGGTGAAGCAATACTATTGCTCCCAAATAACACAAGACTTCAAATAAAGAATGCATTATTCTCTCCTAAATCAAATAGGAATCTCATAAGTTTCAAGGACATTCGTTTAAACGGATATCACTTAGAAATCAGAGATGAAAATAAAGTTGAATATCTGTATGTAACTCTTCAAAAATATGGCCAGAAGATCATCTGCGAACGATTCTAGGGACTCTCGTCGGGTCTCTACCATACAAACATTTAACCAATAGAAGCCAATATGACTGAGCACCAGACGTGCCCATCATTGCCAGAATTCCAACTCTGGCACACCAGACTTGATCACCCTGGATCAGCTATGATGCGACGCATCATCACTGAATCCCGTGGACATAACTTGAAGAAACTGAAGATTCTTCATAAGAGTGAATTTCCTTGTCCCCCCTTGTTTCAAGGAAAAACTGATAATGAGACCCTCCCTCCTGAAAGTGGGATTAGAGTGTCCTGGCTTCCTTGAGAGAATTCATGGTGACATTTGCGAGCCTATTTACCCCCGCATGTGGCCCATTTCGGTACTTCATGGTATTAATTGATGCATCCACTAAATGGTCTTATGTGTGCCTCTTGGCCACCCACAACCTAGCTTTTCCAAAGCTATTGGCACAAATAATAAGGTTGGGGGCTCATTTCCCCGATAACCATATCAAGAAACTACGTCTTGATAATACGGGTGAATTCACTTCACAAGTCTTCGAAGACTATTGCCGGGCAACGGGTATTAAAGTTGAACATCCAGTAGCACATGTTCACACCCAGAATGGATTGGCTGAGTCCCTTATAAAGAGACTCCAATGGATTGCACGTCCATTGCTTATGCAATCCCAATTGCCGGTGGATGCTTGGGGCATGCTATTTTACATGTCGCATCACTTTTTAGGATAAGACCCACTGGAGGTCATATATTATCCCCGATGCAACTTGCATATGGCGCACCGCCAGATATCTCTCATTTGAGAGTGTTTGGTTGTGCGGTATATGTCCCAATTGCACCACCTCAGAGGACCAAAATGGGTCCTCAGCACCATCTAGGTATCTATATTAAGTTTGATTCGCCCTCTATTATCAGATACCTTGAACCCCTCACAGGGGACGCATTTAAGGCACGTCTTGCTGACTGTGAATTCGATGAGAAAATTTTTCCTAAACTAGGCACACATTCTAAGAAGCCTGAAGCTACTGAGACCATTACTTGGGACCAGAAGTCTTTGTCCCTATATGATCCGCGTACTAATCTGTGTGAAGATGAGATCCTGAAGATCCTTCACATTCAGAATACGGTACATCTTTTGCCGGATAAGTTCACAGACAACCAGAAGATTTTCCGTTCACACGTCCCTACTGCTAACACGCCAGCTAGGATTGACATCCCCATATATGGATGCAATCCACCAGCAGCAGAATTGGCTGTACCTCAATTGAAAAGAGGACGCCCACCAGGTTCAAAAGATAAAGTTCCTCGAAAGAGGAAGATTCCTGGAGATAATAAGATTATCCCTCCACAGGATGCTGAGCTCAGACCAGCTACTTCTCCCCTCCTTATTTCCCCTGCAGAGGAAACAATAAGAGAAACATCTTTAAATTTTGTACGTACTGGAGAGGTACTGGACAGACATAGCACAGTCGTTGTCGACGATTTTGTATTCGATATTGCCTCTCGCGTCGCTGAATATGACGATGACGTCGAACCACGATCTCTAGCAGAATGTAAAGGTAGAGATGATTGGCCAAGGTGGGACGAGTCAATAAGAGTAGAGCTGGACTCACTCTTGAAACACAAAGTCTTTGGACCAATAGTCCAAACACAAGTAGGTGTAAAGCCTGTGGGATATAAGTGGGTTTTCGTAAGAAAAAGAAATGAAGATAATGTGATTATTCGCTACAAGGCACGCCTTGTAGCCCAGGATTTTTCCCAAAGACCGGGGATTGATTACGAAGATACATATTCCCCGGTCATGGATGCGAACACATTACGATTTTTAATAAGCCTAACTTCTCTGGAAAGAATAGAAATGCAGCTCATGGACGTTGTGACTGCATATCTATATGGCGATATAGATAAAAAGATCTATATGAGACTTCCTGATGGGTTTAATCTACCCCCAGAGATAAAAGAGATACCTCGGGACGTATTCTCTGTAAGGCTGCATAAATCATTATATGGTCTAAAGCAATCGGGCAAAATGTGGTATAACAGACTTATTGATTTCCTTGCACAGCAAGGATTCACAAATAATGAAGTCTGCCAGTGTATCTTTATCAAAAGAATGGGAACATGATTCGTCATCATAGCAGTATATGTTGATGACTTAAATCTCATAGGATCTCCTGCAGAGATTAATGAGATATCTGAAAGCCTAAAGCATACTTTTGAAATAAAAGACCTAGGTAAAACAAAGTATTGCCTTGGCTTACAGATTGAACACCTACGATGTGGAATCCTATTACACCAATCAAATTATACAAAGAAACTTCTACGTAAGTTTCATATGGATAAATGTCATCATTTAAGTACTCCTATGGTCGTAAGATCACTAGATGTACATAAGGACCCCTTCCGGCCACTGGAAGAGGGGAAGGAGATAATGGGTCATGAAGTACCCTACATCAGTGCCATTGGAGCACTTCTATATCTGGCTAACTGTACGTGTCCCGATATAGCGTTTCAAGTTAATCTCCTAGTCAGACACAGTGCATTGCCTACAAAGCGCCACTGGAACAGAGTAAAGCATCTTCTGCGATACCTCCAGAGTTCAATAGATCTAGGACTTTACTACCAGAGAGGTGCCTCCCCCCAATTACTTGGTTATGCCGATGCATGTTATCTTTCAGATCCGCACACGGCAAAATCACAGACATGTTTTGTGTTTACCTACGGAGGAACTGCTATCTCTTGGAGATCGGTAAAGTAAACCACAACAGCTACGTCATCCAATCATTCAGAGCTCATAACGATCCATGAAGCAAGTAGAAAGTGTTATTAGTTACGATCCGTCGTCCAACACATTTTTCACTCCACTGGTCTGAAGACTGGTGATTTGGAGCCTACTGTCCTGTTTGAAGACAACGCCGCGTGCATTACTCAACTTCAAAGGGGCTACATCAAGGGCGACAGGACGAAGCACATATCTCCCAAGTTTTTCTGGACACACGAGCTAAAAGAGGACAAGCGGATTGAAGTTTAGCAGATCTAGTCTCGTAACAACTTAGCTGATCTTTTTACCAAATCTTTACCAAAATGTATTTTTGTAAAACTTGTAAAAGGAATTGGTATGAGACAGCTGAAAAACCTACAAGCCTGAAGCTTGTACGGATGAGAGGGAGTAATTTGTGTGTTGCACTCTTTTTCCTTAAGCTGTTGGTTTTTCCCACTGGGTTTTCCACAGCTAAGGTTTTAACGAGACAAATACGATTACTCAGGATCCAGAAGTATCCACCCCTTTAGCCTTATACGCTAAGACCAAAGTAATGGATGGATAAGGGAGAGTGTTGTGAGTGGGAGAGGCCTTTGGCCTCCCCACCACTTATCCCTCCATTACTCTCTCACTCTTAGTGTTATGGAGACCTTTGGTATCTAGGTGTCTCTTGGTATACCTTATAAATTTTATAAATATAGAACCATATCTATTTGCAATGGTACTCTTCTCTCAAGATTTCTCAACATATCTGTCCTTTTTTAATTTTATTTTACAATTTTAGTTCCCTATGCTGTATTAAATGAGGGATGTCATGCGTCCATTTATGCTTGTGCATTTCCTCTGCCCGCGTGCCATCAAGAGTGTCCGCATCCAATCCCACCGCCTGTGTGTTAGAGAGTTAAATGACTGAATGGTATTGGTTTTTTCCCATAGGTTTTCCCTTCAAAATACAAAATCCCCCCACCCTCCCCAAATTTTTTTTACCAAATCTCATCTTATCCGTTCAATTTTGAAGATTTAATCTTAGCCGTCTTTCTATCAACCCTTTGTCCTAGTGAGCTTGTCCTAATCAGCAAATCAATTTAAAAAAAGTTCTCAAATGTATAATAAATATCTTAACCCCTAGGTTTTTTTGATTTTTTATATTCAGTTTGCTTCCTAAGCAGTACGCTATCAATATCACCAATTAGAATAACAATTAATAATAATAGAGATATAATGAGTATCAATGCGACATTTCCATCATAAACGATGATGTGGCATATTTTTATCCACATAATGTAATGCTTACCTGGTATGTATTTTTTGTCATGCATACCTTTTGCAGAAGAAAAGTACATATACGAGATCTCACATATTTGATGTTATGTCATATGATACCATTATTCTCGTAATAATAACGGTTTGTCTTCCATGATTTTATCTATTTGTGTGTGTGACCATTGGATTGTGCTACGCCCACTACCGAAGACAACCAAAGGTTGCTGTTCAAGGAAGTTCACTCGCAAACTCAATGGAATTGCAAAGAACACTATATAGTTAAGAAATCTAAAAGAAAACTACACAACAGAATATACTAAGACATACAATTCGCGCAAGAACCACGGCTTATCTTGTCTGAATCGGTCGATTCACACGAACCGAGTGCGACCGAACCAACTCGGCCTTCTCCAGTGCAAACCTCGTCGCCCCCCGCACCCGGACCCGTTCGTCGGCAAACACCACATTCGCGGCCCGCTGCTGCTCAGACCCAATGCGAACCGGGTTTGGACCGACATTTACCGAGTTTTCACACCGGCAGCTGAGAAGCCCCCCGCCTCCCTTCTTCTTCCCATCACCGTTTCCCGCCATCTTCGCTGCCCCAAACCGGTCGTCCTTGGTCTGAATGAACCGGGCCTCCTCGTAATCCGACGCCGCGCTCGAGAAATTAGCGATGCTGGCCCGGTCGAACCCACCTTCGGCTGTCGTCACACTCCACTCCACGCTCACCTCGCTCGGCGCGTAGCACTCGCTCGGTGCTATCGAGGCCGTCGTCTCCTCCAGACTCCGCCGGAACTGGAGGATCCCAGCTGCGGCTGCGGCTGCGGCCTTGCTCCCCCCGAGCTTCATGAACTCGTCGAGCGAGTCGCGCCGGCGGAACACCGAATTCGCTGAGAAGCTCTCGATCTCGAATAGGTCCGAGCTCGTGTCGCTCGCCGCGTCATCGTCATTGGCGGCCGCCACCGCCGCCGGCCGCCGGGGTAACTCGGTCGACCGGCGTAAATTCATCAGCTCGTTGCTTGGCTGGAACACCTCGAGCGACTCCCGGGGTGGATCGTCAGCTACCGAGATCATCGGCGGCGGCGGCGGCGGCGGCAGTATGGGGAAGGAGAATCCGGCGGACTCGACGAACGGTCGTCCGGAGTTTACTATCCGGTGGCCGGCCTCGGCCGGAAAAGGCTTTTCCGGCGAGAAAAGCGCTGGATCGTTTGCCCAGATGCCAGCCGATATTTTCAACTTTGCCACGTCCGCAATTTCTTGTGTGGCGGCAACACTAGCAGTTGTTACGCGGCTCACTTTATCCGAACTGACACGAACGGGGCTGTTCGGCTCTGCGTACTTCTCTTCGACATCAACAGATTTCTTGCCATGGCAGGGACAATTCCGTCCGAAAAATCTCCGGCCAGACGTCGAAAAAGGCCGACCACCATTTCTTCTCTTCTCGTTCAAAGGGAATGCCCTCACGCTAACAGCAACGGAGCCAGGCAGGTTCGACAACAGGCCCGACTGGCTGTTCCAGCTAGCCTCGGAGGAGGCGGTCGGGGTGGCCCGAAACGACCGGTTCCTCCAGTTCCGACCGTATCCGTCGACCGACGACACCGAAGAGTCTCTCGGGTTGGTCGAGGAATCGCAGCTCTCCGAGATTCCGTTGAGAATGATGGTCTTCTTAGGGAACTTGTCGCCCTCGTTGAAGTAGCGTTCCGCGTCGAAGATGCTGAGCTCTGCGTCGTCGGAGCGGCGGCCGAGGGTGAGAGGTTTTGCAGGAAGAGGGATTTGGGAGCATCTTGGGGAGAGATTGTTGTTGTTGAGGCCGCTATCTCTAACTCTGTATCTCTCCATTTTCTCAGATTCTAAGTTTGCGGAGGTTTTAGTATTTAAGCAGACGGTAGTGAGGGGGTTATTTGTAGAGTCCGTAGCAGGAAATGGACATACCAATTTGTATCTATCTCTTCTCCTGCTGCAATTCTTGGACAGTGATAGCGCACGGGTGCAGTTACTGCACACGCAGTAGAGGAATGTTCATGTGATTTTTTACCCTTTTATCTCTATATTTTCAGTTTTAACCACAACCACATGAAATTTTGTTTGTTTGATGAACACTGCCTGTAATGACAACGACCAGTTTCTAGACAACGGTGAGGCTTGCAGAGTCGATTACTTCAGATTGTTCCCTTTTTTATGCTTGCTATACACCGCACGGATACAATGTATGTCAAAAATGTCAAATCAGAGTTTACATCCTTATCATTTTTCGCAAATTAACGTACTTGCATGCATCTTGTTCGGTGTATATAGCAGTGTCCCCCTTTTCAAGCTGTATTAAATACATCGCTTGATTTGGGATGTGTTTCAGAGTGTTTTCTCATTACAGTATCGTTGACCGTGGACTGCCCGGTCAACGTGGTCAAGAGGCCGATTAGGGTCCCTTGGGTGCGTCGAGCGCGTGTAGACGCGACGCGAATCGGAGATGTAGTCGACGCAGAGCACGTCAGCTGGGCCGGGTCTGGATCCTCGGCCTCTGGGGGGGCTGAGGGGAAGCCTCGGCCCGGTGTGAGGTGCTCGGCCTCGGACGGTCGGACGACGAGGGGAGGCCTCGGCGCCTTGGCTTGACGCGCGACCGACGCGGAGCTGAGGGGAAGCCTCGGCTCGGATGGGTGCGCTCGGCGTCGGTCGGTCGGACGACGAGGGGTAGCCTCGGTCGTCTCGCTTGATGCGCGGCCGGCGTGGAGCTGAGGGGAAGCCTCGGCTCGGATGGATGCGCTCGGCCTCGGTCTCTCCTGGCGTCGAGGGGTGGCCTCGATGCCTTGGCTGATGCTTGATGGCGTTCGCCTGGTGTCGAAGGGAAGCTTCGGCACTTGGGTCTAACGTCTTCCTGAACAGACGAGAACACTCGTCAGGGAGGCCGGACCTTGGTTCCGGCCAAATCCCCTCCGATGCCTAAGTCAGATGACAGTCTGAAAGAGGAGGCTCGGCGGGGACGGTTCGACTCGAGAGGAGATCGGAACGACGTCCTCCGGCGCGAGCGGGGGGAAGGAGATGAAGTGGGGAAACTAGGTCGTTGATGGAGTACCTTAGGTTTTGTTACCTGAGATGCGGTCTCTTGTTCAGTCGTCCTCCTAGTCCTTTTATAGGCCTCTCGTCGCGACCACCCATGACTCACGTCCTTCGTCCGCCCCCAATCGTGCCCCCTCAATCCGCCTCCCCATCGCCGCTCCCCGCGCCATGCCAGCACCTCCCCATAACGGCCATTAAGTGGCAGCGGGCCTGGGGGAACGGTTATCGCTGGAGTGGGCGAGTGACTCGCGCGTTTCCGGGGTCGGGTCGGATCGATGTTCGGGGTCCTCTCATGGGCTTCGTTGGGTGGGCTTGGACCCCCCACGATTTCGCGTTGTAGGCTGCGCCTTTGGGCCCATGCTGTTGGGCCTCCGCAAAATAGACGTATCAATTGCCCCCATTGGTGGGGCCGATCGGCCTTGGCCGGTTCGGTTCGACCGATGTGACTCCTGGGGTTCCGATTGGAGCGTCAGTCGAGGCGCGGTCATAAATGAAGGTCATGATGAGGCGGATCGATAGGACTTCCCTTGGCGCCGATTTCGAAACGCCGCCGGCTCTTTGAGGCTTGCCACGCGTTCCTGTCAGGCGTTTTGAATCCGCCCCTGGGTCTTGTATATAAGTGCACCGGCTGCTTTGATCCCAACTTCTTCATCGCTCTTCTCTCTGTTCCGGGCTTTCTGACGTGCGTTTATATTTCATATATTCACGCACGTTTTCTTTTGTGTTTCTCCATGTTTTTCCACCGTCTCTTGTTCGTTTTCGTGTATTTTCCCGTTTTCTTTCACTTTTCTTTGTTTTTCCATGATTGCAGGGGATTGACCACGTATGGGACGTTTAACGATGATATCCCAAGTCCCCGGAGCAACGGGAGAAGTCACGCGTGATCCAGGGGGTCAAACGGCGAAGTATTCATCTTTCAGCCCCTCACCCGGTCGGTTGGTCATCTCCAACCGATCGGATGATGCACGCGTGCACCAACCGGTCTCTACCGCAGCTCACAAAGAAGTCACCCGACCGGTTCGCAGACCGGTTCAGCGGGGGCTATTCTCTGTTTTCTCGAAGCAAAGCGCCAACCGATCGGGTGACTCTCACCCGATCGGTTCATCTGTAGCCGAAGAAGATGAGCTGAAGACACGGGCGTTCAACCGACCGATTCACCCGACTGCTTCAAGATCCAACCGGTCACTCAAGAACTCACCCGACCGGTTCATGTGATCGGGTGAAAACTCGCTGTTTTCTGATATTTATTTGTAATGGATCAACCGATCGGTTGACTTGTCAACCGATCGGTTGATGCGACGGCCTATATATAGAGCCCCTAGGGTTCCAGAAACGGGAGTTGCTGTTTTTCTACTGTTTTATTTCCTTGTGACGGCTGTAATTGTTACTCTTTTGTAAGTTTTCAGATCTTTCTAAAATTTTAGTATTGTCTTTATTACTCTATTACTTCCGCATTGCAATTGTCCGATTATGATTCCAACGGTTAAATTTCATTTAGATTGCTTTTTCATGAATTTTTGTGAGTAGTTCCCAAATCTGGGATTTTGGTGGAAACCCCTTCGGGGGCTCTTCCCGATGCATCCGTAGGGTTAGGAAATCGATAGGGAGTAGGAATCTAACGGTTACGCGGGGTGTTTCATTGTCATCGGCGGGAAAAAGACCGCCTTTGACCGTCGGGCCAAGGGGGAATAAACTTGGCGGTTGACCCCCTAGCCATAGCTCACACCCTTAGCGTAGACGTCAAATCCTTGCACGCTGGAGCGGCAGGATGAGACGTTGGGAGTTATCGTTGCGGGCTTAGTGCTCCCGGGATCGATCAGTGTTTATGGACACTGGAGTGCCCACTGATCGAACCCGGGAAGTCCGGTGTATCATCCTGGGCACCGACCGGAATATCGGGCCCATGGGACGCCGGTACCACTTTCAGAGGCAACGTATCACCATTAGACCCTAATCCCGATCGCTATCCATACTCGTAGGCCGCATTGGCGAGAGTCTCTCGTCGGGTTGGAAACCAAGGTCCCGGGTTTTCTTTCTTGTTGTTCATACCCATTCATTTCCTTTCGTGACAACCAACCACCGATTCGGGCTAGCTCGCCCCTCGGGGTGATTTAGGTCGTACCTGACCCAAGCACAACCTCGCCTCCCTGAGTTCGATATTCCCGCACCCTACACTAACCGTGAAACTTGCGGTAAACGACACCGCGCCGCCGCATCTCTCGCGGGCGCCCGGTCAAGTTTATGGCGCCGCTGCCGGGGAGGCAACGTTCTTGATATTTTAGGATCTCTTGAACCCTCGTGTCTAGCTCACATCCCTACCTCGCGATAATTTTCGCATTCTCATTTTTCTTTTTCTTTTTCTTATTTGTTTTTCTTATTTTTATTTCTTCTTTTATCTGTTTCTTTCCCACTTGTCGCTTCACGGGTGTTTGTTGTTTTTCATGCGCAGGAGTTCAAGGAGTCTTGACGACTTGATTCCCCTCGATCCGGAGATTAACGCCACCCTTAGGCGTTTGGCCGCCGAGAAGCGAAGAAGAGAAGATCCCGAATCCATGGAGGAGAACACCCCACCTCACAAGTCTCTGCTGGAGTACTCGATGCCCTCCATCGAGTCAACTTCCGCCATCCGATCTCCAGCTATTGCGGCCCAAAGTTTTGAGCTGAAGCCGTCTCTAGTGACATGGATCCAGCAGGACCAGTTTGCGGGTGCGCCCATGGAGAGCCCGATAGAGCACCTGGACTCCTTCTTGGAGAAGTGTGACACCTTCCGGATTAATGGTGTCACTATAGAGGCTATCCGTCTGAAGCTGTTCCCTTTCTCTTTGCGGGACAAGGCCAAGCAATGGTTAAGGGGGAAGGACCCCAACACTTTCAACACTTGGGAGAAGCTCTCCAATGCTTTTCTGACGAAGTTCTTTCCTCCGGGGAAGACCATGAAATTGAGGAGTGAGATCTCCTCCTTCTCCCAGGCCAGCCACGAGTCCTTGCATGAGGCTTGGACGAGATATAAAGAAATGCAAAGAAGATGCCCTCACCATGAGCTTCCAAAGTGGCAGATTATCAATCTGTTCTACAATGGGTTGAGGGATGACCTTAAATCTTCTATGGACGCCGCGGCTGGGGGTTCCTTCATGTCTAGAAGCGAGGAAGATGCCGGGAATATTCTGGAAAATATGGCATCCAACAATGAGCGGTGGTGTGACGAGAGAGCCACACCAAGAACTGGGGGTATACACAGAGTCGAGGACGTCGACAAACTTTCAAGCAAGTTTGACTTTCTTTCAACCCAGATCTCCGCACTGATGGTAGGAGCCGATGGGGCCGGTACACAGCAAGTTTCTGCGGTAGAGTCCGAATTCCTTGGGGAATTCGACGGTGGTGACATCTCACCACCGTTGGATCAGGCGAGCGCACTATTTTACAACCCCACAGGAAATGCGCCATATCCGCCAAGGACAAGTTCCAACCCGGCCTACTCTCCCAACAACCGGAACCACCCCAATTTCAGTTACCGGCCACCATTTCAGCCCTCGCTGCCTCAGCAGTCGCAGCAACAAATTTATCAACCGGCTAGACCACCGCAGAATCAGGTTCAGCTGCAACCGTTCTAGCAGCAACCTCAGCAACAAACTTACGCCCCCAGGAATCAGCAGCCGTTCCAGCAGCAGCAGTATGGCCAACAGAGGGCCGTCTCTCCGGTTGAGTCTCTCTTGACTCAATATATTACCAACCAGGAGAGGATCAACCAAAAGCTGGAAATGGGTCAGCGGGCCCTCACGGACCAAGTAACCCAGCTGGGGTTACAGGTGGCGAACCTTGCAAGGTCACAAAACCAATTGCCGCCACAACCGGAGGTGAACCCGAGGGGAGCAACACAAACATCGGCACTCGTGCACGAGCACGCGAATGTGTCCGCTATCGTTCTGAGAAGCGGGACACAAATTCCTACTAGAGTGCCCCCTAGCAACCCGGAAGCACCATTGGTCGTTGAGAGACCGACTGTAAAATCAAATGACGCCGGTGCTTCGTCATCAAATCCCATTACTCCGGAGGGAGTGTCCGAAGAAGAGAAGAAGAAGGAGGAAGAGAGCCCGAGAGTGTATAAACCCGTTGTGCCATTTCCACAACAGTTGGCTCAGGCCAAAATTGATGAGAAATATGGGAAGTTCTTCGCCATGGTCAAGGACCTAAGCCTGCAAATCCCCTTCTTGGAGGCAATCGAAACAATCCCCTCCTATGTAAAATTCTTAAAAGATTTGGTGACCAAAGGGTCAAGAAAAGAGAAAGTGGTGCTGACGGCGGAATGTAGCGCTCTTATTCAGAGGGCAAACCCGCCGAAGCTCAAGGACCCGGGGAGCTTCTCGATTCCTTGCACAATCGGGGCTGTGAAGATTAACCGTGCACTCGTCGATCTAGGAGCGAGTGTTAGCTTGATGCCCTTGTCGATGTACAGGAGAATAGGAATGGGCGATTTGGAGCCCACCGGTATGACCCTACAACTAGCTGACCGGTCGGTCAAATATCCGGTGGGAATTTTTGATGATCTCCCCGTGAATGTGAGAGGGGTGCATGTGCCTGTGGACTTTGTAGTCATGGACATGCCCGAAGACGCACACACCCCCATTATCCTGGGACGGCCTTTCATGGCCACTGCTGGCGTTCTAATAGATGTGAAGAACGGAAAGCTCTCCATGAACGTCAGCGGAGAAAAAGTTGAGTTTGACCTGGGACTATCCATGAAGCACCCCGACCCTCCCGATGATCTCCGGTGTAATTTGCTTGAGATAGAAGAAGAAAAGGCTGTAGAGGAGAGCTCCTAGGAGATTCTCCTGAGAAACCCCCCCGATGACTTGGGGAATTCAGAAGATGGGGACGGCCCCGAGAACAAAGAAGCTGCTGGAAGACCGAGTGCAGCGAGAACGACCCCTCCCAGGTTCCCCAAGACTCCTCCTGTGAGGAGAACGGGGAAAGAGCTCACGGACCTCACTAAAGACGAGGTCCGGATCCTGAAGAAGATGGCGGGAAGCACCAACACCAAGGAAAAGCCCCCGGATCTCAAGAACAAAGGGAGGGTAGTCGAGCAAGTATTTTTCCAGCCGCTGACTACTCCAAGCGCCTTCAGCTCCAACAAGGAAGAGATGCCGAAGTTTGGGCATCACCCGTATCAGCCACCATGAGCATCTCTTGCGGGCGTCGAGCCAACGACGTTAAAAAAGTGCGCTTCATGGGAGGCAACCCATGTTCTAAACTCTTTCCCACTTTTTAGCGTTAATTTTTACTTTATTTTATCTATTTTTATAAATAAAATCAGCCGCGAGAACATCCGTTCGGGGACTTAAGCAAATTTCTTGGTTTTTGCAGGAAACAGGCCCCAACCGATCGGGTGACAACTCACCCGATCGGTTGGGATGTATCAGATACATGCCGAGATCTGTCCCCGAATGAACCGATCGGTTGAGTAATGAAGAGACCGGGTGGTAGACCGGGTGAGCTGGGGAGAACTCTCGGGAAATCTTGGGGAATATCAACCGATCGGTTGAGTTCTAGCACGATCGGTTGACGCGACCGGGAGAGCAGCCCTAAGTTCTCGGGAAATTGTGTGGAGCGGCCAACCGGTCGGTTGAAAAGTCACCCGATCGGTTCACCTGTAGCATTTCTTCGGCAAGATTTTCGACCTAACAGTCAACCGATCGAATGACAAGTCACCCGATCGGTTCGACTTAAAACCCTATATAAACCCCCCCGACACCCGCTCGTTTCCATCTCGCCCGATCGCAAAAACCCCCAAAATCCGCCGTCGTTTCGCCTTCCCCTCTTCGCCAACAACCGATCTTCACTCCCCCACGCCCTCTACTCCTCCATTACTCCCACTCTCCACCTCCTTCATCAACCCCTCCATCATCTACACCCTCTCTCTCCTCCCATTCCGAGATTTTGACCTAATTTTCCCCCGAACCACCCCCATTTCGAAAATTATTGCCGAAGGAGTTCGCCGCGGCTCCACGCTACTCTCGCTGAACAGTGTGGGGCATCAACGAGCAAGCTCCGCCACTCCGCTTGGGTAAACTCGCACCTAAGCTTATTTTATACATTTGCCCTATTTATTGTGCTTGCTCGTTTGCTTGTGTTGGTGTGCATCCACGATTTTTGCACTAATTCTTGCTCGCACACACACACATGGCTAAAGATAATGATAAGGGGAAGGGTATCATGAGGGAAGAGGAGTCGTCTCGAAAGAGACGAAAACAAACACGCCCCCCTTCCCGTACACGAGCACTTACACTTGGCCCTCCTCCACCTGTTATTCCCCATGTGGACCCAATGTTGGGCCCACACGGGTATATTTTTCGAAACCAGAAGCACAAAGATTTTTACCGTAGGCTTGATGCTCGAGGGCATCTATCCACCAAGTTCCCGCATGCACGTACACTTGTCGATCTCGGTGTCTTCACCGAGGTCGAATCTCTTTTCGCTAACTTAGGGTGGTTAGCCTTTCTTAATACACATGCCATATCCTACCCGGCCCTCACACTCGAATTCCTCTCTACACTTGTCTGGGAGTCCGGGTCGATCATTAGATTCAGGGTGCGTAACCGTAGTGTCACCACAAATCTGAACACGATTAATGATATATTTGGTTTCCCCAATCTCGGGGATGATGCCATCCGACACTACGGGTACATGCCCGAGTTTGATGTTGATCAGTTCTGGTTCCGCCTCACATTGATCCGTGACTACCCCCGAGGTCGGGCCAAGGCCTCCTCCATCATTCATCCCGTGTTTCGTCTAGCCCACAGGATCATTTCATCTGCATTCTTTCCTATGGACGAGTCAGGCACTGTGACTATCCCTGATCCTTTTATCCTTTGGGCCATGACTTTTCCTTATGTCCGGGATGATGATGGAATCAGCTTCAGGGCCCCTACCGTCCCCATCCATGGCGGCGATTGGCTTGTTTACAAGCTACTCGAGATCAGCCGGGCCGGTAAGGGGAAGTTTTGTTGCGGGGGCATCATCACGATCATCTGCTCTCACGCCCAATTCAATATTACCATCCCCGATAATCTTCCTGCTGCCGCAGGACCCTCACATCTTGATATTGATGTCCTGCGGCACATCCACATGATCAAACCCCGCTCGGATGGCTGCTTCATATTTAATTACGGCCACCCCCAGCCCCTTACACCATTCTGCCCAACCCCGTTCGCATGACCCTTGCTCTCGTGGGAGATTGGACTTTCCCTCCTGATCCCGACTTCTTAGCGGGGTTGAATCTTCCTTTCCTCCCCGCAGGCGCACGTAGATCACCGTCCCCTGCCGCCCACTTAGGCGAGCAGGATATCCCTGCGTCTGGGGGAGATTTAGGGGCTGGACCGAGTCGTCCTGTCTCTGCTCCGGGACCGATCACGTCTGAGCACCTTCTTGCGGCCATTTCTGGCATTGTCTCCTGTGCCGGCATGACCACTGCCGCCGGCACCTCTTCGACCTTACCTGGCGGCACCACCTCTGCCTCGCGTCAGTCTACATCTTTTGGTCGCCGCCAAGTATCTGCCCGTCTGGGGCTTGAGAGGGAGGTCGCTGCCCTTCGTGAGCTCGCCATGTCCTCTGTTTCCTCGGACCCGTCACCATCCTCCTTTCTTACTCACCCACGTTTCCTCGCACTTGAGAGGAACGTGGCCGCCATTCTCCGCCTTCTTACTCATATCCACGGACCACCTCCACCTTCACCACCCCGGCAATCTTCTCCTCCACCCACCCACCCCTCACCACATTCTTCACCTCCCTCTTCACATCCCATCCTGGCATCCACTTCACCCCTCCCGACCACTTCCACCGCACCCACGCTACCTCCCTCCTCCTCCGTCACTCCATACGTGCGCCGGAGGAAATTGCCGGTGCGCTCCAGATCCCTCCCACCACCTCCCGCTACCGTCACCACCACATCTACTTCCTCCATTCCTATTCCTCTCACCACCGCCTTGTTCGCCTTCCTACCACCACCACCCACCACCACCGACACTCCTCCCATTGTTCACACCACAACTGCCCCTATCCCTCCGCCTCATTCCCCACTTCTCAGCACTCCCCCAGCCTCCCCCGACCACCCATCCACACCCTCTTCCGAGGAGGACGAGGACTCACCTTCCCTTGCTTTCTGATTTCACCCCTTTTTGTTTTTGACCCCCCCCTTGCACATATCTGGATTTTATTGATCATATCATTTCGCTAGCACTTTCTGGTCTAGCTTGGGGGACGTCTATTTTGGTGTGCTGTCGTGTTTTGTTTGTTTTTCTCATTTTTTTTGTGTATTTGTTTTTCACTTTTTGAGTGTCGTGTCGTGTAATTTTATTTTATTTTTATTTTCGTTTTGTTTGATTTTGATTTTGATCTTTCTTTCTTTTTCGGTTTCATCTATGTGTTTTCCTCGTTTTCGTTTCTTTTCGTGTCTGTGCGTATCCCCCCATTTTCATTGCCCTCCCGTACTCACTCTTATTGCATTGAGGGCAATGCAAGTTTCAGCTTGGGGGAGTCGCACTTCGTGCGTCATTTGTGTTGTTTTTCTACGTTATTTGAGTCGTTTTCCATCGTGTTTTTCTTTTTTCTTTTTCCTTCTTTCTTTAGCTCTTTCTCCTAGAAATGAATCCTATGATGAATCGCCACAAAGTCACACACACCTAGCATTGCATCGATAATCACACTCACTAACCCTAGGATTTCGAGTCCTCTTGCCTTTCACGCATCGTAGGTCCACTTAGCTTTTTGTGAGTCGTGTGTCGTGACTAGCATTTGGTGTGCTTCTGCTTTGTGGTTTTACTTTATATACCTGTTCAGGAATGACCCCTAGATTATCATGTTTCGATATTGAATATGCGGTATTTGCTTCTAATGTCTGCTTCTATATGCATGCTATTTATATCGTATACTTCAATTCGCATGCGTCGGGATTCCACAACTAAGGACTAGGATAACCCATTTAGCCTAAGCTCTATTTAGCAAGAATAGTCTCCTTTGCCCGAGTGTTTAGATTTCGACTTCTTTTTTGTTTTACTTGGTGCAAATCCCCTCGTCGTGTACCGTTCTCCCACTTCGGAGAGTACACAAGTGTATAGCCAAAAACCCAAAAATCCAAAAAAATGGGAGAAAAGAAATGAAAAACCCAAAAAGAAAAGAAAAGAAAAAGATTGTATAGCCAAAAAGCCAAAAAAAATATGCAAATACCCAAAACCCAGAAAAATTCCCGTGTGAATATTTTCCTACTTGCCAAGAATAAAGGGAAGGCGAGAATTTGCACCGAGTGTTCTTCTCCACATCATCTCAACCCCCTTCGTTATCGAAAACACTTGGCTTAGGAACTATTTAGCTAGTATCTAAGCTTTAGTGGCGTGATTTCCTTAACCCTAGTTGTGGAGTCCCCGATGCATGATACGCTTCTATTCCCACTCTTCTCATGCATGCTTGAGCTTATATCCGCCGCTTAATTCAATTCGGATCAATATTTTGGGTCATTTCTTGGATTTGTGTATATCGAGCCTCATTGCACATCGTAGAAAGCTTCACCATTTGCTAGCACACGACCACGCTCACTCGCGCTTCACTGCGTGGACCCACGACACTTATTTGGACTCGCTTTCCTAGGTTTAGTGGTGTGATTTGGCGTTTGCTTGCTTGGTGTGTCGTTTTGATTTTGATGGCTCTGATGGACGATCTAGGGCTTAGAGTTTTCTTTTTCTTTCTTCCTCTCTATTTTTCCCTTCCGAGCTCCTACTCTCACTCGTCTTCCTCGAGGACGAGGAAGAGTTCAGCTTGGGGGATTTTGACGTGCGTTTATATTTCATATATTCACGCACGTTTTCTTTTGTATTTCTCCATGTTTTTCCACCGTCTCTTGTTCGTTTTCGTGTATTTTCCCGTTTTCTTTCACTTTTTTTGTTTTTCCATGATTGCAGGGGATTGACCACGTAGGGGACGTTTAACGATGATATCCCAAGTCCCCGGAGCAACGGGAGAAGTCACGCGTGATCCAGGGGGTCAAACGGCGAAGTATTCATCTTTCAGCCCCTCACCCGGTCGGTTGGTCATCTCCAACCGATCGGGTGATGCATGCGTGCACCAACCGGTCTCTACCGCAGCTCACAAAGAAGTCACCCGACCGGTTCGCAGACCGGTTCAGCGGGGGCTATTCTCTGTTTTCTCGAAGCAAAGCGCCAACCGATCGGGTGACTCTCACCCGATCGGTTCATCTGTAGCCGAAGAAGATGAGCTGAAGACACGGGCATTCAACCGACCGATTCACCCGACTGCTTCAAGATCCAACCGGTCACTCAAGAACTCACCCGACCGGTTCATGTGATCGGGTGAAAACTCGCCGTTTTCTGATATTTATTTGTAACGGATCAACCGATCGGTTGACTTGTCAACCGATCGGTTGATGCGACGGCCTATATATAGAGCCCCTAGGGTTCCAGAAACGGGAGTTGCTGTTTTTCTACTGTTTTATTTCCTTGTGACGGCTGTAATTGTTACTCTTTTGTAAGTTTTCAGATCTTTCTAAAATTTTAGTATTGTCTTTATTACTCTATTACTTCCGCATTGCAATTGTCCGATTATGATTCCAACGGTTAAATTTCATTTAGATTGCTTTTTCATGAATTTTTGTGAGTAGTTCCCAAATCTGGGATTTTGGTGGAAACCCCTTCGGGGGCTCTTCTCGATGCATCCGTAGGGTTAGGAAATCGATAGGGAGTAGGAATCTAATGGTTACGCGGGGTGTTTCATTGTCATCGGCGGGAAAAAGACCGCCTTTGACCGTCGGGCCAAGGGGGAATAAACTTGGCGGTTGACCCCCTAGCCATAGCTCACACCCTTAGCGTAGACGTCAAATCCTTGCACGCTGGAGCGACATGATGAGACGTTGGGAGTTATCGTTGCGGGCTTAGTGCTCCCGGGATCGATCAGTGTTTATGGACACTGGAGTGCCCACTGATCGAACCCGGGAAGTCCGGTGTATCATCCTGGGCACCGACCGGAATATCGGGCCCATGGGACGCCGGTACCACTTTCAGAGGCAACGTCTCACCATTAGACCCTAATCCCGATCGCTATCCATACCCGTAGGCCGCATTGGCGAGAGTCTCTCGTCGGGTTGGAAACCAAGGTCCCGGGTTTTCTTTCTTGTTGTTCATACCCATTCATTTCCTTTCGTGACAACCAACCACCGATTCGGGCTAGCTCGCCCCTCGGGGTGATTTAGGTCCTACCTGACCCAAGCACAACCTCGCCTCCCTGAGTTCGATATTCCCGCACCCTACACTAACCGTGAAACTTGCAGTAAACGACACCGCGCCGTCGCATCTCTCGCGGGCGCCCGGTCACTTTCCACAAAATCGGAGTCTTCCGCCGCCTTCGTTCTCTTGCCTTCTCCAAATAAACAAAAAGGTAACTCCTTTCCCATCCTCATATTATGGCTGCTCTTAGGATAGGTGGCTCTGGCCAAGGGGCGAGGGATCCTCCTGAGTCCAGGCGTGGCGGGCCCCGATCTGTGGGATCCGGTTCCTCCTCGGGGAGCCGTTCCCTCCGAGACAAAGGGAAGGGGAAGCTCTTCCCAGACTATGCTGGCGATGATGTGGCGTCGGTTGCCGCGCGGCTTAATGTACCTCCGGTTATCCTCAGAACGCCGTCGAGGACTCCTTTTCTGGCGGCTGCGGAGATTCGGGGAAGGTACCTCTGTCACCCGTATGATGTTCGAGTCCCTTTCATCGACGAGCGGATCTGTCTTCCAAGGAGCAACGAAGTCGGCGTTTACGTCGAGATGTTCCGTCTGGGTCTTCGTTTCCCGCTCAATCCCTTCTTTATCCAAGTCATGGAGTACCTCATGGTGTCCCTTTGCCAGTTTACCCCCTGTTCGGTTGCGGTTCTGACAGGCTTTGTGATGCTCTGCTGCACTCGCGGTCTGGAGCCATCTCTCCCCCTCCTCTTCTATTTTTATCAGATCCAGACGGTCGGTCTAGGGTCATGGCTGCACCTCCGAGCCCGCGCGGGGAGGGAATGCCTGATCGGGCCACCCCACTGGGCGGGGTATTGGAGCTCGGGTTATGTCTTCGTAGTCTTCCTTGAGGATGCTCAGATTTTGACAGGTTGGGGTGGGTCAGGTCGGCCTCGCCGAACGCTAACCCTCTCTGAGGCTGATCAAGCGGCCGTCGCACTGCTGTCGGCCCTCCCCTTGGAGGCCAAGTTTATCTGGCCTTTGCTGGACGACCTACTCCTGAAGGCCGTCTTGTGGTCTCCGGGTATGTCGCTTTTTTAGTCCTGGATTGCCTCGTGGCTTACCCTGATTTTGGTTTCGCTTGCAGGAATGGCTGGTCGCGAGTTCACCCGCGACGTCGATGAGCTGATTCGGCGTGGAGCCGCTCAGAGCCGAGGCAGCACCTCAGGGAGGGCGCCTCAGCGGACCGTCGAGGAGGAGGTGCACCGAGCCGAGCCCACCGTGGGCAAGGTGGCGGCCGCGCCTCCCGTCTCTACTTCTAGTAGTCCCCTCCCCGGGGAGGTCGCAAGAGCCGGATCCATCCCACTGGCCCAAGTGGTGGGGGTGATGATGGGTCCGGTGCAGCTCCTCTTGCGCCTGGCGCGCCCCCTCTTGTCTCCGAGGGTGGAGGCGGCACGAGGCGGAAGCGCTCCCCTTCGGCGCCTGCCGAGCCACGCGGAGGGAAGAGGAGGAAGGAAGGCGCGGATCCCCCCAGTCCGGTGCGCTCCATGCCCCCGGCGGTGGCCGCCGAGGATCTTCCAGTGACCCTGACGACCACCCCCGTCGCAGCGGCCCTGCCTCCACTATCGGGAATCGGTGCCATGTTGGCGAGCCGCTCGGCCTCCCTTGAGGTCAACCCCGGGGACTCGGTGTTTGTCGACCGAGCCTTGGCTCAGCAGTTGGCTGAGGGCTCCGTCCTCCCCTGGGACCGTGGTCTCCTCGAGAGGGCCCCCGCCGACAAGGTCTCGGACATCTTGGTCTGGATCCTTCAGCAGGTATGGCTATCCCACTGTCCCTTTCTTTCCTTCGCTTTCTTCTTGGCTCATGTCTTGTCGTTCAGGGTTCAACACTCGCTGTCGAGTCGCAGGGTCGAGCTGTCCGTTTGAGGGAGCTGGAGGAGTCCTCTGCAAAGGACCACGAGCGGGCTGTGGCGGCGGAGGTAGTTGCTGTGGCGGCCCAGATGGAGTCTCGACAACTCAAGCTCCGGGTGGCCGAGCTAGAGGGACGAGTGGCCGATCTCCAGGGGGAGTTGGAGGACACTCGGCGGTCGGCCGGAGAAGCGGCGGAGTCGTTCCGCCTGGAGAGGGAGGAGTTCCAGAGGGAGCTGTCGGATCGGCGTCAGGTGGCGCGGTTCGCGGATGAGGTGGAGAGGGGCGTCGTCGGGACTCTGGGGGAGAGGATCTTCGAGGTCCTCAGGGGGGCCTTCGGTAAGTATGAAGACCTTATCGGCCCCCGAATCATCGAAGTCGTCCAGTCCTCCTTCCGGGATTGTGCGGAGCGCGTCCTGCAAGCCCTTCCGCCTGCCGATCCCCCTCGCTCCGAGCAGGGCGAGGCGCCCGAGGATGCGTCCTCCCGAGCCCGGGTCCCCTAGGTCGTCCTTCCCGGCCTGTCATCCTTGTTTTTATCCTCAAATTTTTTAGCATCCGCTTCGCTTTGGCCCAGCCTACTTGAAATGGATCCCTGACCTCGCAATCTCCATTGGCATCTTTACCGGCTCTCTACTTCAGGGCAAACAATTGCTGATTGCAAGGATGTTCATTTAAGCCAGCAATTTTGTGTTCTTGGTCGACAAGTTTTGCTCTGCCGGCGTCACCCTAGTTTTCGTGGGTGACGAATTTTATTGTTCGCCGAGAGTGAATTATTTGTAAGGAGGTTCCTCCACTTCGATTTCCTTATAAAAGACACACTTTTGTACCTCGGTTAACTGTTGGAAATGAAATTGACCTACTTGAATTTTCCACGCATTTTGCTTTGTTGCTGCGACTTCGGCTCCTCTGCTGATGGTGGTCGCTCGCCTCCTTCCTCCGGGAGGTCGCCCCTAGTCCCTCGAATGGACAAGTCGGTTGATGTCCTTATTGGTTGGGGGGGTTGCCCCCAGTCATATGAGCAATGGAGTAGGTCAGCGAGGGAGAAGTCCCTCGGCTTAGGACCAGTTGGCGTCTGCGCTGGCTGGGGGAATTGCCCCCAGACTTACGAGCGATGGTGTCGGTCAGCGAGGGTGAAGCTCCTCGGCTTAGGACCGGTCGGCGTCGGCGTTGGCTGGGGGAATTGCCCCCAGACTTACGAGCGATGGAGTCAGTCAGCGAGGGTGAAGCTCATCGGCTTAGGACCGATCGGCGTCTGCGCTGGCTGGGGGAATTGCCCCCAGACTTACGAGCGATGGAGTCGGTCAGCGAGGGTGAAGCTCCTCGGCTTAGGACCGGTCGGCGTCTGCGCTGGCTGGGGGAATTGCCCCCAGACTTACGAGCGTCAGAGTCGGTCAACGAGGGTGAAGCTCCTCGGCTTAGGACCGGTCGGCGTCTGCGCTGGCTGGGGGAATTGCCCCCAGACTTACGAGCGTCGGAGTCGGTCAACGAGGGTGAAGCTCCTCGGCTTAGGACCAGTTTTGATTGACCCCCCGTCCGGTGAGGTGGCGGTCTTCACTCTTATGCAGCCTTAGCAAAATGTTGACTCCGTCGGAGATGAAGAAAAGGAAAAAGGAGTGCATTTGTACTCTTAAAGGTCCTATTGGACTAGTACATTTGGAGGAAAAAAGAAATAAAGCAAGACGGGGGGATGTGAACCTAGATAATCTCCTCCCGACTAGGCGGTGACTGGGGGGCCTCGCCTGCTCACTCTATGATGCGGAGGGGTCCTTGGACGGCGTTGACCTTCTTTCCTTTGTCCGGCTGCTTGGATGTTCCTTCTCTGTGGGTCGGGTCATCGGTAAAGTTCCTTGCGTGCCCTCGGCTCATCAACTTCTCGATGTCCTTCTTTAGGTGCCAGTAGTCTTCAGTGTCGTGGCCGTTGTCTTTGTGGTACTGACAATACTTTTCCCCATTTTCCCCCCTCTTTTTGTCTTCGACGGGGGGTGATCAGCGCGCTCTTCCTTCTGCACTTGAGTGAGGACGACGTCCAGGGTGGCGTCCCTCGTATCCTCCCTCCGCTGCTTGTTTCTCGCCCTCTTCTCTGTCCGGTACCCTTCGGGGCTGCGGCGCTTGCTATCGCCGCGCTTGGTCCCTCGTCTGGCCTTTCCTGCCTCGATGGCCAAGGTCTCCTCGGTCAACATGAAGCGCTCGGCCCTCGCCATGATCCCAGTGAGATCTTTCGGAGGATCGTTGTGCAGAGATTTCTTCAAGCCTCTATGACGCAGCCCTTTCTTTAGGGCCGTTTGGACAACGAGGTCGGGAGGGCTGTTTACGTTCAGCCGCTCAGCATTGAAGCGGCGCATAAATTGTCGGAGCGGCTCGGTCGGGCCCTGCACTATGTTAAACAAATGTTCAGCATCAGGTATTACCTGTCGCCCTGCCATGAACTGTTTGTAGAACAGCTAGGTGAGTTCCTCGAAGCTGTCAATGGAGCGGCTGGGCAGGCTGCGGTACCAAGTTCTCGCTGCTCCCCTGAGGGTCGAATAAAAGCCCCTGCAGAGCAGGGTATCATCGGCTCCCTGGAAGGACATGTCCCCATCGTAGTCCATCACATGGTTCCCTGGATCTCCTATCCCGTCGTATTTCCCCAGCGTCGGGATCTTGAATCGAGAGGGGACCCGCGCGTCGGTTATTCTCCGCGACAGGGGGCACCGGTCTCCGTGGATGCCTCCAGGGGTCTGACACCCGCCTACCTCAGGCTCGTTCGGTTGTGGAGGTGGCACAGGCGCTGGCTGGGCTGGCTCAACGGCCTTCACCACACTGGGGGTGGGGCTGGTCCGGCGTTCCCGGCTCCTCCGGCGGGAGCTTCCGCTTAGCCGTGATCGGTCCCTCGAGTGGTGCCGATCACTTCTTCTGCGGTGGGGTGATCATGGCTGACGAGACGACGCGGTCACCGATTCGTCCCCCGTGTATTCGGTACCCCTCCTGCTCCTTTCGCGATAAGAGGAGGAGGCGCACGATCTCGCCTGGTAGAAGCCGGGTAGTGTGAACCGACGCTCCGTGTTCGGTCTTCGGTTTCCGTGGTCAGCGACCACAGCGGACCGCAGGAGCGGGGCCCCCCCTCCCAACGATGGCCGTCGCCCAACACGTCTCCATTGGTTGGCGCGGCGCCAATGAGCTGCTGTACCGTCGCGACCAGCGTCTGAATGTTCGCGTTGGTCTCTTGGGCCAGGGCACGGAGTTGCTCCTGCGTGGCCAGCTCGGACTCGCCAGTCTCTTCGGCTGAGGGGGCGTGGTGATTGCCGTTGGGTGCGCCCTCAAGGTTGCTGTTGGGTGCGCCATTTCCCTCCTCCGGGATGGGGGGCATGCGTCTCTTCCCGTTGCAGGCGCGTGCCATTGCAAGTGTGGTTTGTTTTTTCGTGGGATAGTTTGTTCCCACAGACGGCGCCAGATGTTTCAGAGTGTTTTCTCACTACAGTATCGTTGACCGTGGACTGCCCGGTCAACGTGGTCAAGGGGTCGATTAGGGTCCCTTGGGTGCGTCGAGCACGTGTAGACGCGACGCGAATCGGAGATGTAGTCGACGCAGAGCACGTCAGCTGGGCCGGGTCTGGATCCTCGGCCTCTTGGGGGCTGAGGGGAAGCCTCGGCCCGGTGTGAGGTGCTCGGCCTCGGACGGTCGGACGACGAGGGGAAGCCTCGGCGCCTTGGCTTGACGCGCGACTGACGCGGATCTGAGGGGAAGCCTCGGCTCGGATGGGTGCGCTCGGCCTCGGTCGGTCGAACGACGAGGGGTAGCCTCGGTCGTCTCGCTTGATGCGCGGCCGGCGTGGAGCTGAGGGGAAGCCTCGGCTCGGATGGATGTGCTCGGCCTCGGTCTCTCCTGGCGTCGAGGGGTGGCCTCGATGCCTTGGCTGATGCTTGATGGCATTCGCCTGGTGTCGAAGGGAAGCTTCGGCACTTGGGTCTAACGTCTTCCTGAACAGACAAGAACACTCGTCAGGGAGGCCGGACCTTGGTTCCGGCCAAATCCCCTCCGATGCCTAAGTCAGGTGACAGTCTGAAAGAGGAGGCTCGGCGGGGACGGTTCGACTCGAGAGGAGATCGGAACGACATCCTCCGACGTGAGCGGGGGGAAGGAGATGAAGTGGGGGAACTAGGTCGTTGATGGAGTACCTTAGGTTTTGTTACCTGGGATGCGGCCTCTTGTTCAGTCGTCCTCCTAGTCCTTTTATAGGCCTCTCGTCGCGACCACCCATGACTCACGTCCCTCGTCCGCCCCTAATCATGCCCCCTCAATCCGCCTCCCCATCGCCGCTCCCCACGCCATGCCAGCACCTCCACATAACGGCCATTAAGTGGCAGCGGGCCTGGGGAACGGTTATCGCTGGAGTGGGCGAGTGACTCGCGCATTTCCGGGGTCGGGTCGGATCGATGTTCGGGGTCCTCTCATGGGCTTCGTTGGGTGGGCTTGGACCCCCCATGATTTCGCGTTGTAGGCTGCGCCTTTGGGCCTATGCTGTTGGGCCTCCGCAAAATAGACGTATCAGGATGTATTCAGGTTTTCATGCAAAACACAACCTAAATAAGTGAGAAAGTGACCGGCAACAAATTTTGTCATGTTTTATGCCAAATAAGAGAGAGAGAGAGAGAGAGAGAGAGAGAGAGAGAGAGAGAGAGAGAGATGGCAGATTTTGTCATGCACATTTGACCGGCAATATTTTCGTCGTTCAGTGTTCATTTTACGCGTCGTTGGTACCGTTGGAAAGCTTATGAAGTGTAGAAGTCATTGATACCAACTTGATGGTCTTTCTTTGGCGTTTTCATGTCAGGTTTTGAGCAAAAAATATGTCACTTCTTACTAAATTTGATGACATGAAAATGCCAAAGAAAGGTCATCAAATTGGTACCAATGACTTCTACTCTTCATAAGCTTTCCAACGATACCAACGACGTATAAAACGCACACCGAGCGGCGGAAATATCATCGGTCAAAGGTGCGAGACAGAATCCACCGTCTCTCTCTCTCTCTCTCTCTCTCTCTCTCTCTCTCTCTCTCTCTCTCTCTCTCTCTCTCTCCTCTTTGACATGCAACAAGACAAAAGCTTCTATTGTATTTGACATGCAACAAGACAAAATCTACCACTTGTCACTTTTTCACTTTTTTGGTTATATTTGGCATGCAAACTTGAATCCACCCCAAATCAAGGGGTGTGTTTACGGGTGTTTTCTAACCACTGATATTGTTGGATGATTCTTGATGATGGTATGTGTTGATACCCGGGTATGGCCCACGAAGCAGCATTGGATAATTAAGGCCCAATCACAGCCCAATATCTTTTAACAACGGCTCGGGGCCAGCCAACAAGATGGAGGCGGCGTTAGACTCAGTCGAATGAGTAATTCTTCACGACCGTTGGACTCCAGCCAACATTAATGGGGTGGAGTTAATGGGACCGAGTAAATGGGTGTAACAACCCATTTTCATCAACACATCTATTTATGTATTTAACATATTTTCACATTTAAAATTACTTTATAATGGTTAGTCAGGAGTTTTATATAAAAATGATTTCAAAAATTTCTTGTAAAAATATTTTGAAGCATTAAACTAGTTATGGTGTATTTCAGTAAGTTCAGGTTTCATCAAATACCTCTAAGCAATTTTGATAAAAATTCATTTTCAATTATTACTGTTTTGGCTTAATGAATTAATTTTCTATACAAACATCATCAAAACGTTTTCAAACTTCTAAAGTATCATTCTACTATCATTTATGGATCTTCATATTAATTTCTTAATTTTCTGAAATCAAATCGACCTAGAACCCGCAAACCCGCTTTCTAAATGTTTTGGCCTAAAACTGGTATCTCCGTAGCTCAAACCCCGAAATAGATCTCGTATTCGCTATCCTCGTGACGATACGATCCTGTGACTATGTTTTCGTAATTTTTTGGAGTCGTTTGAATTCAAGGGGCAAAATCGTAATTTTACTAATTACATTCCCCTAATCACCTTTTAAACTATCCTAAGTACCCTTAATTTTCTTACCTTTCTCCTGTCGGTAGCCTCCCACGTTTTCATGATGAGGAGTTTGATCTAAACTTCCAAGCTTAGTCAAATCCCACACCTAACATCATTAAATCCCATTGACTAAGTATTTAATACATACTTAGTATTATAATAGTTTAGTTTAGTATTTAAACCCCTTAAACCCTTCCCCTCTCCTCACAATTGGCATCCCAACCTCTCTCTCTTTCTTTTCCCGTTCGAAACAAACCCAGGCTCGTATCAATCTCTCTCCCCTCTCTCGTTCGAAAATCCTCAGTCTACGCTTTCCTCCCCACCTCAAGCTCTTACTCTCTCGCCATCTTCGACTCCGACGAGAACCCCACGAACCCATCGTCGGTGAGCCTCGAGCTCATCCCTGTTGACCGCTACTCCCCGCTCTCTCAGACTGCCACGAAGCCTCCTCCCCCTCTCGATCTCCCGCTCTCCACCCCCACCGGCCCCCGAGATCTTGGAACACTATCCAACGTCGAACCCCGACAGCCCCGACTCCTTGTGAGCCCACCTCACCTCTGCCTCCTTTCCCTAAGCCCGACCATCCGCCACCGTCCTTGCCTCTCGCCACCTCTGCCTTGCCCCGCCACGGCATCGCCTCTCGACGCTCGCCATCCACCACCGCCTGACGAAGCCAACGACAGCCCTCCTTAGAGCTCCGACAACCCCAAACTGTTCTGGCCGCCCTCGCCTACAGGCCGCCATCCCCGCTGCCTGAGGGCCCAACCTGCACCGCCGTCGGTGCTACCTCCTCCGCAGCCGTCCCCCGCCCGAATCCGCCGACGACAACGACAAAGCGCACGGAACCCCCCTGCACAGCTACGTGAAAAAATAATATTTTTGGTTTTTATAAAGCGTATTTTCGTATAAATACGCATATAAGCGTATTTCGATAATTATAATATATGGGTTTTCTGTTTTAAATTCATAATAAATCCTACAAGCCTCGGAAAATTATAAGACCAGCTCCAGAAAATCAGAAATGACGTTCTGGACCCAATGACACTAGTTTCATCTCAATCAGACGAGTAGCTTTTCCAGAATAAATTTTTAAGCGTAAAATTTAAATACGTTGTTTTCTTTTAAAAATCCATAAATTGATATTTTCACGTAAACTGATAGGTGAAAAAAATATATGTTGTAGTACTCTTCGAGACGGTCGTTTTGACAGCTCACTTGAACTATTCTGATATGTATTTCACCCAGACTAAATTATTGAATAATTACGTTAACTTATTAAAATTAGTTTTAAACCCCATTTTTGAGCTTTTAAAAATTATAAAAATTAACAAAAGCTTCTGAAAAATATTTCCTCCTTCTGCAAAATTATTTTCATCATATCTAGCCTATATAAAAATTTAGAACGTTTTTCAGAATCGTTTCAACCATTTATAAAATAAAAAAACGATCAAATTAAATAGATAGAAAATAGTGTATTCTTTAACCGATTGTTTCTTGTGTTTGCAGGTACCAATCTTTAGCTCCAACCTTGTCTTACTACGACGATCTCGATAGTGTAAGTCACAATGAATTTTAACTTTAGAAATTTAGATAGTGTACTTAATGGAAATACCACATGCTCGAAGCATGGATCGGTGTCATAGTTGTTGGACTTCAAACCATTGCTCAGAACTGACAATCTCTGTTGAGGCTTCTGCCCTGACTTTTCGACAAGTGAAACTCTTTGGAGTGTTGTTAATACCTTTGAATATCTCTTTAGGGAGACCATTGTGCATAACCCTATTGGTATGTAAGTCGTTCTATCAAAACTGCCATTAGCATCTTTACCTTTGGAACAACGGATTGACATACCGTATTGAAATATAATGATTGAATGATATACCGTGGGAACATCCTATTGAAATTGAATGCTTAAAAGTAGTTAGCACATCACTGGGTTTTTAGGGTAACGTATATTAGAGATAGCGTGGGAGCGACCGCGAGCCATCTACAAATTGCATTGTACCGATCGTCTAAAATGAAATGTACCGCCTAAAGTGAAATGAGATCCGTCCGGGTGAGCGCCCCCGTGACAGGAGATGGGCTCAATGGTTGCACACTATACTTTCCTATATAAGTCACGTAGTTTCTAGTTTTACTATTGCTTACTTCTCCGTTTAGTGTTACTACATCTATTTGGTTGTCCAACTATTGTCATCACATTGCCTATTGGTTAAAATATTGTTGCTACCTTGTGCCATGCCACAGTTGCTGTTCTTGCATGTTACTTTGCACTTACACAGTCACCTTTACTTTACGAATTACATGTACTTTATGTTGGATCCTGTGGATGGCAAACAACACTAGAAGGGGGGATTGAATAGTGTTGTACAAATAGTAAACTTTTTCGATCGTTAATTAAAACCCTTCAAATGTTGCCTAAGAAACCAAGTAGAGCGATCTACGCTTGGTTCTTAATCAACAAAATAATCTTAAAATACACAGAGTAATTTCACAGCCGGTAGTCCACTCCCAATGAACAGTAGTCGACTCCCAGAGTATTTATAAGCACAGATAAGATTGCAAGTAAGACAAATATTATATTCACAGCGAATAAAAGTAAGTTGATCTTTGCAACAAATGAATAACAATTAGAGAATAATAAAGTAAGAGCAAAGATAAACAAACACAGATAAGCAATCGCAGACACAAGGATTTTTATCCTGGTTCCCCACAACTTTTGGGTACGTCCAGTCCCCGGCCAATCCGGTACGAGATTTTCCACTATCTGCCTTGGCAAATACACGCACCTAACTCCACTCGTTAGGATTTCCAACGACCTAGTCTTGACCATGATTTCCAACTGGAAACACCTAGACTTGTCTAGTTTTCCAACAACAATACAATAAAAAAGATATCCAATTCACCACAATAAATTGGTGGAGATTGGTTTTACACCCGATTCTATAGCCAAACAAAGATAGACAAAATTGTGTGTAGTGGCTTGATAGAATAAGATTCTAGATCACACAAAGATACGAGAGAATTCTTTGTGATCTAGATCTAATGTTTTTCAAAAATCCTTTTAAACAAAAATCAAGAGAAGAGCAATAAGGATTTGAAAAACAATTAGCCAATAAAACGAGAATATGATCTTAAAAAAATAACAGAATTTTGCAAGATCACAATTAAAATAGAATTGGCTAAAGAGAGAATGAGAGCTTATAGAATTTTCAGAGCGTTTGCACGAAAGATTTTGATTTCAATAGTTGTGTTTTTCTCAAATGAAATTAGCTCTTATTTATAGGGAAAATTCTGAAATTTGAAATTCAAATTTACTTTGACTTTTGTCCCAAAAATCACGGAGAAAATCGCTCAACGAATTTTCAAAATTCAAGTCAAAAACGTCAGATTTTTACAGCTGGTAGTCGACTCCCTCATGTAGGTAGTCGACTCCCAGAGTGTTTCAGGAATACTTGAATCCCAGCTGGTAATCGACTCCCTACTGTTGGTAGTCGACTCACAGAGGAGTTTTTCCTGCGACACAGCTAGTCAGACAGGTAGCTAACTCCAGGGTGTGTGGAGTTTCACTACGGAAATTATAAGTTGACTAGAGAAAGCTCTCTAAAACATTTTGAAAAGATTTAAAAGATTTTTAAAAACATTTTTCAAATTGTTTTTGTGTGCGTGTGTTTTGTCTATATGATTTGGCTTTAACAATACCCTAAAGAGACACAACACACTCACTATAAACTTAGGACACGTCTTCGGAAGCTTGATCAATTTGATGAAGTGGATGCGAGCTTCACTTAAGCTTCTTGTTCTATTTGAGCTTTGAACTTCATTATTTGATCTTAGCCACGTTTGTCGTAGTCTTTGAGCGTAGATTGCTCTTCTTTGAGTATGAGTAAAGCTTCGCATATCCTGCACACTTAATTGTAGTGTAGTTAGTACACTAAGTTTCTTTTGGTGTGCTCATCATCAAAATCACTTGGGGTGGAATTCAATTTCCATCACTCTCCCCCTTTTTGATGATGACACCCAAATGAAAAATGAAGTAAGTTTGAAAAATGAAAATTCATGAAAGTATACTTACTCCCCCTGCTTTGATGCGGTTCTCCCCCTGCATCGAAGCTGTTAGCAATACAATACATATAATTTCATTTTTGCATTTCATATCTTTCTCTCCCCCTTGTCATCAACAAAAAAAATTTCAATGATATATGAATCATAATATAATCAGCAGGGGAATTCAATTTCATATGCCTGCAAGAGAGATGTTAGTTTATAAGAACAACTAAAGTATTGCATAGAAGATAAGTTCATGATAGCTAGCATCACACGATAAAAGTTATTACAAGCCATAAGTCTTAAGGACATAATATTTTTGAGAATCATTGTTTGAAAGAGAACCGTTGTTTATGAGAGAAGCTAAGGATAATCGATGTTCTTCTTCAGTTCCTTGATCTCATCAAGGATCCTGACAAGCGTGTCCTCAGTCATCTTGTTGCTTTTCACGACGAACTCCTTAAGGTCGTCCACCTTTCGATTGAGATCCTCAAATCCTTTCTCTTGTGAAATCTTCAATTGTCCAATCTTCTTTAGAAGCATTTCTTGAAGCTCAATAATATACGCCGGTGCTTCTTCTTCTTCTTCTTCTTCTTCTTCGATTCCTCTTTCTTCTTCTCCTCCTTCTTCTTCAGAATCTGAAACCACAATTTTCTTACCTTTCCTAGAGGATGAGGATCGTCCTTCAGCTGCAAGTTTTTCTTCAGGGATGTTCTCATCAAGGTCATGGTGAAGATTCATTCTCCCAAGTGCATGAACATCAAAAACTCGAGCCGGTTCTAGAATAGAGGTTTCATGATCCAAAGGCACATTATAGCTAATAAACAAGATAGTGAGATAGTGCCCAAGAGCTAAGGTGGAAGAGGGTCTATCAGAAGAAGCTGAAGCAAGTATAGAATCCATGATAACTTTGGCCCAATTGATGCGAATGTTACCTAGTATAGCATAGATGCATTTGGCTTGCTTTTCTGATAAGATCGAATGACTTCCAGACTTTTGAGTGATATTATAGGATAATATATTTGCCAAAATTCTTGCCGGATAGCGAAGATCGCTACATGGCAGTTTAGTCTGAAAATGTCTTCCTAGAAAATACATTCTCTCTAGAATATTTCCTTCAGTCATTTGTACTTTATCAAGAAGCATGCCAGAATATGGGATTCCTAGGGCTTCTCCTAGAGATTTGACAGTAATGGCAAGCTTGGTATCAAGGACTTTGGTTATACAACGGCTTTTAGCAAGATCATAGTCCATGTTAGCATAGAACAAGTGCACAAGCCTTGGATAACAAAGATAAGTATTTTCAGAGGAAAATAGGTTGGCCAAGTTCTGAAAATCTAGTAAGCTATCAATGCCATAATTTATAACATCATCAAGCTTAACAAAACGTTCATGCAAGATGGGTTTCTTAGTGACCTTAACGAATTGTTCATAAGTAGTGGTTTTGAAAAGGTAGGGTAGAATGGTTTCTTTTTCAGAATCAATTTCAGATGAAGTTTTTCTCTTCTTGGTGAAAATTCCTTTGATAGGCATCTAGATAGAGTAAAAAAACATTTTTACAATACTAGATAAGCAAGAGAAAAGAAATAATGAGGTAAAGATCATGAAGTAAAAAAGATTTTACCTTGAGTGGGTTTTTGGAAGAGATGAAGTTTGGAGGAGCTTCAAACAACCCAAGCACCAAGAGAATTCTCAAGAGAGGAGGAGAACATGAGGTAGTCGGCTACCTAGGGTTTCTCTTGGGGGGGTTTTAATCTTTGGATGAAAAGATGGGAAGGAATGAGGGCCTTAGGATCAAGAGATGAAGGGTTAGGATGAAGTTTTTAGCTTATTGGGTATAAGTTGCCTTGAGGATATGGACCCATTTACTCAATAGAACACATTAGGAGTTAGTCAAAAAACAAACCCAGAATTTCGCATATACTCTGGTAGTCGACTCCCTCATGTAGGTAGTCGACTCCCTACTGGGTTGAGTCGTTTTCTCATCCCGAGGGGTTTTTGATCCAGGTCGAGTGCGATTTCTGAACACAAAATGTTTTAGGAGTATAACACAAAGACATAAGATCAAATAAAGAAAAAATATTTAATTAAATTAAATTTAATCATATATATTTAGTAAAGAAAAAATTGAGTTGCGCAAGAAAGTTGTTGATGTTGATCCTTTACAAAGCGTTTGATCTTGTTTTCTTCCTTTCATTTCTTTGGAGTACCTGAAAAATAAAATGTTTATGGTACTCTTTTTTTTGAGTCCAAGAAGTTAGTCTTTAGGAAGCCAAACCCAGTAAGGTTTAGTTCCTTCATGAACAACATATTTATAGTTTTTGTTTAAATGAATTTGTTGAACAAAGTCGGTAGCGTACCTTTTCCTTCGTTGATCAGATAATTTCTTTGGTATCCAGATGCTCAAAACATTATTGTTAGAATGGTGAATCCTAGTATGCTTAACCCGTTTCTTGGTATGATGTGAATCATAGCCGAGTCCGGTTTTGCTAGATGAAGCTTTTTGATTATCTATTAGACTGTCTAACTTCCCTTTTACTTTGTTGAAATTCTCAATAATTTCCATCGTAGCGTCGTATTTATCTTTGACAAATACGAGAAGATTATTTAGATTCTCAACTTTTTCATTTACCAATGAAATATCTTTTTGCAGAAAGTCATTTTTTTCTTTAAGGAGACTATTTTCTTTAATGATTTCTTCTTTTTTCTTAAGATCCTTTTTAATATTTCTAAGTGTTTTTCTATGTTCTTTTATGAGCTTTTCATGCATTTTGCATAGCTCCTTATATGCTCCCCTATAATCCATGTCTTCATCATCACTTGATGACGAATCATTGTCGCTAGATGAATCATGATGTGTGCTTACCTTGGAGGATGTGGATGCCATGAAGCACATGTGTGCTGTTTCTCTTCTTTCATCGTTATCTTCTTCTGAGGATTCATCGGATGAGGAATCGTCGCTCTGGTCGAAGGCTGCGTAAGCTTCCTTCTTTGGTCGTCGGAATTTGTTTCTTCCGTTGTTTCGCTTTTCATTATTATCTTTGTTCTTCCCACGATCTCTGGAATCACGATTGTTTCTCTCCAATGGACAGTCTCTCTTGACATGCCCTGGTTTGTTGCAACCAAAACAAATAATACCGTTAGTGGGTCTAAAAGATCGTTTGCCATACTTACCTGTGATGAACTCTTTAAAGTTCTTTGAGATGAATGCGATATGGTCTTCTTTGTCCGTGTAATCGGAATCTTCCTCTTGGGCTTTGAACGCGAGATTCTTCTTCTTTGGTTTTTCTTCGATCTTCTTGTCTTCTTCAAGCTCAATCTCATATGCCATGAGATTTCCCATTAGTTCTTCAATGGTGAGGTCTTTCACATTATGAGCTTCTCGGATGGCGGTTGTCTTTCCCTTCCATTCGGATCGGAGGGATCTTAGTATCTTCATTACCTGCTCATATTCGGAAAGTTTCTTTCCTAATCCTGCGAGCTCATTTGTAATATTAGTAAAACGAGTATTCACATCGGTGATACTCTCTCCTTCTTCCATCTTAAAAGATTCGAATTTTGAATGTAAAACATTTATGCGGGATTCTTTTACCTTTTCGGTTCCTTCGTGACTTACCTGAAGAGTATGCCATATTTGGTGTGCTGTCTCACATTGGGAGACTCGATTGAACTCATTTCCTGTAACGGCGCAAAATAGTGCATTCATTGCTTTTGCATTGAGATTAGCTCTCTTCTTGTCGTCGACAGACCATTTCCCAAACTCAACGTCGGTAGGTGCGATGTACGGGACTTTAGTAACGGTCCAAGCTTCAATGTCTAATGACTCTAGGTGAGTCTTCATTCGGATCTTCCAGCTAGCGTAGTTGGTTCCGTTGAACAGTGGTGGTCGCATGGTATTCAGTCCTTCAGAGTGAAAGGATGTTAATGACATCACCTTTGTAGCTTTGCTCTGATACCAAGTGTTAGATCCTGTGGATGGCAAACAACACTAGAAGGGGGGGTTGAATAGTGTTGTACAAATAGTAAACTTTTTCGATCGTTAATTAAAACCCTTCTAATGTTGCCTAAGAAACCAAGTAGAGCGATCTACGCTTGGTTCTTAATCAACAAAATAATCTTAAAATACACAGAGTAATTTCACAGCAGGTAGTCGACTCCCAATGAACAGTAGTCGACTCCCAGAGTATTTATAAGCACAAATAAGATTGCAAGTAAGACAAATATTATATTCACAGCGAATAAAAGTAAGTTGATCTTTGCAACAAATGAATAACAATTAGCGAATAATAAAGTAAGAGCAAAGATAAACAAACACAGATAAGCAATCGCAGACACAAGGATTTTTATCCTGGTTCCCCACAACTTTTGGGTACGTCCAGTCCCCGACCAATCCGGTACGAGATTTTCCACTATCTGTCTTGGCAAATACAAGCACCTAACTCCACTCGTTAGGATTTCCAACGACCTAGTCTTGACCATGATTTCCAACTGGAAACACCTAGACTTGTCTAGTGTTCCAACAACAACACAATAAAAAAGATATCCAATTCACCACAATAAATTGGTGGAGATTGGTTTTACACCCGATTCTATAGCCAAACAAAGATAGACAAAATTGTGTGTAGTGGCTTGATAGAATAAGAGTTTAGATCACACAAAGATACGAGAGAATTCTTTGTGATCTAGATCTAATATTTTTCAAAAATCCTTTTAAACAAAAATCAAGAGAAGAGCAATAAGGATTTGAAAAACAATTAGCCAATAAAACGAGAATATGATCTTAAAAAAAAATAACAGAATTTTGCAAGATCACAATTAAAATAGAATTGGCTAAAGAGAGAATGAGAGCTTATAGAATTTTCAGAGCGTTTGCATGAAAGATTTTGATTTCAATAATTGTGTTTTTCTCAAATGAAATTAGCTCTTATTTATAGGGAAAATTCTGAGATTTGAAATTCAAATTTACTTTGACTTTTGTCCCAAAAATCACGGAGAAAATCGCTCAATGAATTTTCAAACTTCAAGTCAAAAACGTCAGATTTTTACAGCTGGTAGTCGACTCCCTCATGTAGGTAGTCGACTCCCAGAGTGTTTCGGGAATACTTGAATCCCAGCTGGTAATCGACTCCCTACTGTTGGTAGTCGACTCACAGAGGAGTTTTTCCTGCGACACAGCTAGTCAGACAGGTAGCTAACTCCAGGGTGTGTGGAGTTTCACTACAGAAATTATAAGTTGACTAGAGAAAGCTCTCTAAAACATTTTGAAAATATTTAAAAGATTTTCAAAAACTTTTTTCTAATTGTTTTTGTGTGGGTGTGTTTTGTCTATATGATTTGGCTTTAACAATACCCTAAAGAGACACAACACACTCACTATAGACTTAGGACACGTCTTCGGAAGCTTGATCAATTTGATGAAGTGGATGCGAGCTTCACTTAAACTTCTTGTTCTATTTGAGCTTTGAACTTCATTATTTGATCTTAGCCACGTTCGTCCTAGTCTTTGAGCGTAGATTGCTCTTCTTTGAGTATGAGTAAAGCTTCGCATATCCTGCACACTTAATTGTAGTGTAGTTAGTACACTAAGTTTCTTTTGGTGTGCTCATCATCAAAATCACTTGGGGTGGAATTCAATTTCCATCACTTTACTCACCACACCTTAGCAGCCACATGTACTTAACTTATCGCTCTTACATGCATATCTGCTCTAACTTTACTTTTTGCACTTCTATGATCATCTTTTGTTTACTATAGCATGTTCCATGCTTGTGCACTGCTTCTTTTCTATTGATAGAATTGTTGTGACTTACTTATGGTTCCATATCCGTGGCACCGCAGACGCCACACAGGTTGACTTAGGCACTCCTGAGTTCGCAGAACCATAGCTTGATCCCGAGATTGTCGACTTTTATATTTGGAGTGTACGTGTGATGTACTTTTTATGTATTTCCTTTCTGTACTTTACTCTCATGTATTTAGTGAGAGAGTACTGTTGGTGTTGTATTTTAAATTTGGACTGTAATAATGTACGCTGGTTTGAGTATTATTGTACATCTCTGCATCGTGTCTATATTGGTTTCACTGGTAATCTGTAGACCTGCAAATAAATCAAGTAAGTAATGGCCCCCCGAGAGCGGGTCGTTACACGTTTTGGTGGCCAGGTCTGCGCTAAATACCTCGTGAACAGTATATCAAGATCAGGATGTACTGTATATGATACTCGACAAAGCTGACAATCTTTCTATGTATGCAAGTGTGACATTCAAACAATGAACGAAAACACCTCTGAGAGTCTCAACGAAGCTAATCTGTCTGGAGATATCAACCAAAACAACGGACCAGCTCCCATTGTGCATCAAATTTCTGATATCGCATTACGAGAGATGGTTCAAGCTATACGAGGAGAGCACATGCACGAAGGAGGAATACAACAATTCTGGTCACTCCGCCCAAATACCTGGAATGGAGTGGATGGTCCTCTGAAGGCCGAAGAGTGGCTGCAAAGCACCGAAGATGATTTGAGAGCCGCTCAGATCGTAGAATATGCATGGGTGGACACTGCCAAATCCCAACTAACTGACAGAGCTAGGATTTGGTGGAGCTCCGTTGAATGTTGTCTGCAACGACCAATCGACTGGGCGATATTCACCAACAACTTCAACACCCAATACTTCTTACTTGAAGCTCAGATGGAACTATAGGCTCAGTTCGTTGGGTTGAATCAAGGTTCCATGTCAGTGGAATAGTATGATGCCCAATTTACAATGCTTAGCCGTTTTGCTCCCGGGATGGTTACCACCCCTCTGACCCGAGCTCAACGCTTCAAGTAAGGGCTAAACATAGAGATCCGATGGAACTTGGTCGGACGCCAACTCTGCACACATACTGAGGTCCTGGCTGCAACTCGTGAACATGAGTTCATTGAGAGAGAAGAAGGCGTGATATGGCTGCCCCTCCCAGAAGGCCACTACCTCCAACCTCAACTGCTGGACCCAGCCGTCAGCCATCATCCAACCAGATGCATTGCCCAATCCAGCAGACCCAATTCAAGAGACATGCACCACCATAACGTCCAATGTGTCACCATTGTGGTAAGCCCAGACATGTGAAATCAGAGTGCCGATGGTACCTGAATCTCTGCCTGATTTGTGGTGCAGAGGATCATCTTGCTAGGGATTGCCCAGATACAAGAACACGAGTTACTACCACCGCCACAGCTGCTGCCCCTGCCGGAGACACTTCTCATCGACCACCACCTCTGCAACGACAAGCATACACAATGATCGCGAAAGACGTCGAAGCCACTAACCAGGAGATTGGAGGTATGAGTTATTTCTTTTAACATTAAACTCATACATTTGCAATCAGTACCCCATACCATTAATCATCGTAGCTATTATACTATCTCGGGACTAGTTACGGAAGCTATGGTGATGTCAATAGTATGTATTCATAAACAACATCTCTACATTATGTTTCATGCTGCTTACAACCTGATTACTATCTTTTCTATCATTTATTTGCTTGAGCTTCTTCATAACATCAATTATTTGTTTCAGAAAGTTCGAGAAATTCCGAGGAGGAATTATTTTAAGGAGGGTAGGATGTAATAACCTGTTTTCGTCAACACATATATTTACGTATTTAACATATTTTCACATTTTAAAATTACTTTATAATGGTTAGTCAGGAGTTTTATATCAAAATGATTTCAAAATTTTCTTATAAAAATATTTTGAAGCATTAAACTAGTTATGGTGTATTTCAGTAAGTTCGGGTTTCATCAAATACCTCTAAACAATTTTGATAAAAATTCATTTTCAATTATTACTGTTTTGGCTTAATGAATTAATTTTCTATACAAACATCATCAAAATGTTTTCAAACTTCTATAATATCATTCTATGATTATTTAGGGCTCCCCATATTAATTTAGTAATTTTCTGAAATCAAATCGACCTAGAACCTGCAAACCCGCTTTCTAAACGTTTTAGCCTAAAACTAGTATCTCTGTAGCTCAAACCCCGAAATGGATCTTGTATTCGCGATCCTCGCGACGATACGATCCCGTGGCTATGTTTTCGTAATTTTTCGGATTTATTTGACTTCAGGGGCAAAATCGTAATTTTACTAATTACATTCCCCTAATCACCTTTTAAACTATCCTAATTACCCTTAATTTTCTTACATATCTCCTGTTGGTAGCCTTCCATGTTTTCATAATGAGGAGTTTGATCTAAACTTCTACGCTTAATCAAATCCCACACCTAACATCATTAAATCACATTGACTAAGTATTTAATACATACTTAGTATTATAATAATTTAGATTAGTATTTAAACCCCTTAAACCCTTCCCCTCTCCTCATGATTGGCAGCCCAACCTCTCTCTCTCTCTTTCTTTTACCGTTCGAAACAAACCCAGTCCCGTATCAATCTCTCTCCCATGTCTCATTCGAAAACCCTCAGCCCACGCTTTCCTCCCCACCCCAGGCTCTCACTTTCTCATCCTCTTCGACTTCGATGAGAACCCCACGAACCCACCGCCGGCAAGCCTCGAGGTCATCCTTGTCGATCGCTACTCCCCGCTCTCTCTGACTGCAATGAAGCCCCCTCCCCCTCTCGATCACCCGCTCTCCACCCCACCGACCCGAGCTCTCGGAGATCCGTCAAACGTCGAACCCCGACAGCCCCGACTCCCTGCGAGCCCACCTCACCGCTACCTCATTTACCTCAGCCCGACCCACCGCCACCATCCTCGCCTCACCACCTCCGCCTTGCCCTGCCACAGCATCGACCCTCGATGCTCGCCATCCACCACTACCTGACGAAGCCAACGACAGCCCTCCTCGGAGCTCCGACAACCTCGAACTGTTCTCGCCGCCCTCGCCTACAGGCCGCCGTCGCTGCTGTCTGAGGGCCCGACCCGCATAACCGGCGCCCCGTTTACGGTATGGGCCCGGTGTCGTTTTACCGCAAGTGCACGGTTAGTGTAGGGTGCGGGTTTATCGAACACAGGGAGGTGGATGGCTTGAATGGCTACTAGCCTCGCCTAGGTTGTGTGCTAGCTACGCGGATAATGTGTGTGGAAGTGTAGAAATAAAGGAAAGAAATAAAAAGACACGAAATGAATCCCCGCCAACACGGGCTAGAGCACTCATGACACTTGGCATTTGACTTGATCCAGGGTGAGACATTGCCCCAAAAGGTGGTACCTAGCGTCCATGGCCCGATATTCCGGTCGGTGCCAAGTACGCTAGGCCTACCCAGTTCCGGACGGTGGGCATTCCCATGTCCATTAACACCTTCCGCAACCGGGAGCATTAAGGCCACAATGATAACTCCCAACACTTCGTCCAAGCCGTTCCCACGTGCGAGGACTCGATGTCAACACTAGGGGCGTGAGCTGTGGCTAGGGGGTCAACCGCCAAGTTTATTCCCCCTTGGCCCGACGGTCAGAGGCGGTCTTTCTCCCGCCAATGACAATGAAACACCCCCGCGTAACCCTAATGGCCAAATAGGTCAAATGTGATTTCTAGCGATACATCGAAGCGGATCTTGACTGGACAAGCACCGGACCCCAACCCCCAACACATCTAGTGTGTTGTCGTACGAATTGGACCCAGATCGCTAGAAATCCCCATTGACACATTTCATCGAACACGTGCCATGCAACCAAGTCTAATGTAAATTTCTAAGCAACAATCCTACCCTAACCCGTATTAGGGTTCATCAAAACTACTCAATGGTGAATAACATAAAAACAAACAACACAAAAGACATATAAACTTTCACCATCAAGCAAAATAAACACAATACAAACAATGGAGAAAAAGAGAGGAGAATACTTATCTTGAGTGAATCGTCAATCCAATACAAGACTTATTGAACAAAAGACCTAATCTAAAACTAAACTAGAACTCCCAAGAGAAGGGGCGCAGAAAGCCCTAAAAGCTCCAGGAAGATTCCCCTCAAGTCGGCCAGCCTCGTGTATTTATAGCCCCACTTCGAAACCCTAATGGTTCGGGTCCAAACCCGCAGAAAATCCACCACCCGATCGGTTGATGAGTCAACCGATCGGGTGAGAGCTTCGAAAATCTTCAACCGGGCGCTGATGCGAGCGGGTGGCTCAATCGGTTCGCCAAATGAGGAATTGCAGCTACAGGTGAACCGATCGGGTGATAAGTCACCCGATCGGTTGGAATTACGCTCCATTTGGCCGAGAGCTCTGTCGGATTCAAACGGTCCACGAACCGGTCGGTTGAGCTGTCCGGGTCGTCTCTTAGAAAATTCCGTTACAGGTGAACCGATCGGGTGATAAGTCACCCGATCGATTGGAATTCAGCCCAAATGACAGAGAGCTCCGTCGGTTCACCCGATCGCTGAACCGATCGGGTGAGCTGCTATTCTTCTTCAGCTGCCACCCGGGTAGGATACGCGTGCACCAACCGATCGGGTGACTGGTCCACCCGATCGGTTGAGGGCTGAGAAATATCAATCTTCATCGCTTTGACCCCCTGGATCACGCGTGACTCCTCCCGCTGCTTCGGGGACACATGATATCATCGTTTTACGTCCCAAATACCAGCAATCTCCTGCAAACATGGAGAAACAAAGAAAAGTGAAAGAAAACGAGAAAACACGAGAAAACGAATAAAAGATGGCAGAAAATACGGAGAAACACGAAAGAAAACGTGCATGAATATATGAAATATATACGCACGTCAAAATCCCCCAAGCTGAACTCTTCCTCGTCCTCGAGGAAGACGAGTGAGAGTAGGAGCTCGGAGGGAGAAAATAGAGAGAAGGAGAGAAAAAGAGAACTCTATATCCTAGATCGCCCATAAGGGCCAACAAAATCAAACACGCCATACGAAGCAAGCATACGACAAAACACAACACTAAACCAAGGAATGTGAGTCCAAACAAGTGACGTGGGCCCACGCGGTGAAGCGCGAGTGAGCGTGGTCGTGTGCTAGCAAACGGTATCACTATCTACATTGTGCAATAAAGCTCCATATACACATACCCAAAGAAAGACCCAAATATCGATTCAATTTGAAATTGCGGTGAATATTAGCTCAAGCATTCATGAGAAGAGTATAAGAATAGAAGCGTATCATGCATCGGGGACTCCACAGCTAGGGACTGGGAAATCACCACACTATAGCGTAGGTAATCGCTAGAAGGTCCCTATGCCAAGTGTTTTCGAAAACGATGGAGGTTGAGAAGATGTGGAGTAGAACACTCGGTGCAAATTCTCGCCTTCCCCTTATTCACGGCAAGTAGGAAAATATTCACACTGGAATTTTTTTTTGGGTTTTGGGTATTTGTATTTTTTTTCTTTTCATTTCTCATCTTTTTGGGTTTTTCTTTTCTTTTCTCCTTTTTTGGATTTTTGGGAATTGGGATATTTACATGTGTACTCTCCCAAGTGGGAGAACGGTACACGACGAGGGGATTTGCACCAAGTAAAAAAATGAAATCGGATTCTAAACACTTGGATAAAGGAGATATTTCTCACTAATCAGAGCATAGGCTAAATGGGTTATCCTAGTCATTGTTTGTGGAATCCCGACACATGCGAATTGAAATATACGATATAAATATAGCATGCATATAGAAGCAGATAGTAGAAGCAAATACAGCATATTCAAATCGAAGCATGATAATCTAGGGGTCAACCAAGGATAGGTATATAAATCAACATCACAAAGTAGCACACAATAAGCTAGTCACGACACACGACTCACAAAAAGCTAAGTGGACCCATGATGCATGACATGCAAGAGGACTCGATATCCTAGGGTTAGTGAATGTGATTATCGATGTCATGCTAGGTGTGTGTGTGATTTTCGTGGCAATTCATCATAGGGTTCATCTCTGGGAGAAAGAGAAAAAGAAGAAGAAAAGAAAAAGAAAAACACGGAGAAAAACGACTCAAATAACGAAGAAAAAGAGACAAATGACGCACGAAGTGCGACTCCCCCAAGCTAAAACTTGCATTGTCCTCAATGCAATAGTAGTGAATACGAGAGGGCAATGAAAATGGGGGGAAGTTACGCACCGACACAAAAAATGAAAAACACGAAAAACACAGAGCGAAACTAAAAAATAAAGAAAAAGAAACACTCAAATAAAAGGTATAAAACACAACGAAGGACTCAAAGAAACAAACACACGACAACGACACACGAAAACATGCACACAAAAGTCGATTTCCCCCCAGCTGAACATGACAATGCTAGCAAAATGATATGATCAATGGGGATGTAGAGATATGGTAGGGGAAAATCGGAAAAGAAAGAAATTAAAATGCAGGAGAGACAGTGTGCTCATTCTCCTCGGAAGAGGAAGAGGGTGAAATGATAGAAGGGCACGACATGAAGGGTTATTAAGATGCAAAAGCAAATCCTAGATACGATCCCCTCGCTAATGAGAGGAGACGAGATTATTCAATTCTAAACTAGAAAGCGGTAAATTTTTACACTACTGGATTAGGATACACCTGAGCATAGGTGGATCCAAGATCTGAAGTGGGGTAGGTAGCTGCTCTAACTGCTCCTTCTGTGGCTCCGCCAGAAGCGCTGTGCCACGTGTGCCAATGGACCCAAGCAATGCACCTCCAAGCATCCCTCGTAGGTGTCCACCTGTGACCTGCAAAGGACGAGGTGCATTAGTCCATGGCAAGAAATTATTTCCCAAAATAAATGTATCCCAGAGATAGTCGCCGGTAAATGATGGTAAATTATATGAAATGTGGCGAACACTCCCTGGAAATGGTATGCTATCCTTTGTGCTAGCGACGATCAAATCCCCGCTCTCCATGTGAAGTTGCTCTCCAGGTGGTGACACACCGCAGCATACCTCAAGGGAAGTCGATCCTGTGGAGATATGGTGTGTCAAATATATATGAGTCTAAAGAAATAGGACGTGAAAAGCGAGACTCAAATGTGGAGTGAGAGTGAGTATGAAAATCTCCCTGAATAGGGGCAATATGCTCAAGTAGATGCTCAGCCACAGAAGAAGTGGAGCGTGACGGTAGAGGTAGATGTGGCTCGGGCTCCATGAAGTGGACGATCGTATCCAAGCCCTCATGCACATCCTCCTCGACAATATGCTCATGCTCCTCCATCTGCCCGATGTCCTGAATGACATCCTCATGGTTGACCACCGACCAAGGAGGAAGCTGTGACAGAGATGGCTGTGGCGGTGAATGTGGAGCGGACCACTCGTATGTGGTCGTGGTGTCGTCGTCCTCACGTACATCCTCCTCGACAATATGCATAAGCTCTGTGGTCTCCTCGGTGCTCTCATATGACTCATATGGGGTATCCAGATAAAGATGAAAAGTCTCTCCCACAGATCCTAGAGAAATCTCCCCATCCTCACTATCATCATCAAAAAATGCCTCGTCATCCAAGTGGTAGTGTGGGAAAATTGGGGCATCGGCATGAAATGTGTCTATGGTGGCCGATGGCATGGTGGTCTCAACCATGAAGGTGGGTATATCCTCTCCTTCATCCCCTCTCCTCGGTGTCGGCTCGGTGATTGGTACCATCAAGTTTTGTAATATTTGGCCTTGGTTAAACATGGCACTTTCAAGGAGAGACACGAGGCTTGATTCTTCTTGTGTTTGTGGAGGGGTATAAGGTTGAGGAAATGGATGGGAGGTGTTTGGGCTAAGGTTGTGGGAAAATGTTTGGCCTTGGAGCGGGGGGAGGCTCTCAAGCGTAAATGGGCAATCATAATACACGTGCCCCGCCATCCCACAAGTCTCACAAACCACAACTGGATAAGGATCGTATCCTCCCATCTGAGCATCGAAATTTGATCTCCACATGGTAATATCAAAGATACCTGGACAACAAAAATAAGAAAACTAGAGAGGAGCGTCAATAGTACAAGAGAATAACAAAAGGATAATATAATGGTGGGGGAAAAATTTCTTGGTTATTGAATATTTTTTTAAAAAAAAATAAAAAAAAAGAAAAAGAAAATTTTTGTGTTTTTATGCGTAGTCTAACGAACCCAAGCTAAGCTAATATCAAACCGAACGCCTCCCCGGCAACGGCGCCAAAAACTTGACCGGCGCCCCGTTTACGGTATGGGCGCGGTGTCATTTTACCGCAAGTGCACGGTTAGTGTAGGGTGCGGGTTTATCGAACACAGGGAGGTGGATGGCTTGAATGTCTACTAGCCTCGCCTAGGTTGTGTGCTAGCTACGCGGATAATGTGGGTGGAAGTGTAGAAATAAAGGAAAGAAATAAAAAGACACGAAATGAATCCCCGCCAACACGGGCTAGAGCACTCATGACACTTGGTATTTGACTTGATCCAGGGTGAGACATTGCCCCAAAAGGTGGTACCTAGCGTCCATGGCCCGATATTCCGGTCGGTGCCAAGTACGCTAGGCCTACCCGGTTCCGGACGGTGGGCATTCCCATGTCCATTAACACCTTCCGCAACTGGGAGCATTAAGGCCACAATGATAACTCCCAACACTTCGTCCAAGCCGTTCCCACGCGCGAGGACTCGATGTCAACACTAGGGGCATGAGCTGTGGCTAGGGGGTCAACCGCCAAGTTTATTCCCCCTTGGCCCGACGATCAGAGGCGGTCTTTCTCCCGCCAATGACAATGAAACACCCCCGCGTAACCCTAATGGCCAAATAGGTCAAATGTGATTTCTAGCGATACATCGAAGCGGATCTTGACTGGACAAGCACCGGACCCCAACCCCCAACACATCTAGTGTGTTGTCGTACGAATTGGACCCAGATCGCTAGAAATCCTCATTGACACATTTCATCGAACACGTGCCATGCAACCAAGTCTAATGTAAATTTCCAAGCAACAATCCTACCCTAACCCGTATTAGGGTTCATCAAAACTACTCAATGGTGAATAACATAAAAACAAACAACACAAAAGACATATAAACTTTCACCATCAAGCAAAATAAACACAATACAAACAATGGAGAAAAAGAGAGGAGAATACTTATCTTGAGTGAATCGTCAATCCAATACAAGACTTATTGAACAAAAGACCTAATCTAAAACTAAACTAGAACTCCCAAGAGAAGGGGCGCAGAAAGCCCTAAAAGCTCCAGGAAGATTCCCCTCAAGTCGGCCAGCCTCGTGTATTTATAGCCCCACTTCGAAACCCTAATGGTTCGGGTCCAAACCCGCAGAAAATCCACCACCCGATCGGTTGATGAGTCAACCGATCGGGTGAGAGCTTCGAAAATCTTCAACCGGGCGCTGATGCGAGCGGGTGGCTCAATCGGTTCGCCAAATGAGGAATTGCAGCTACAGGTGAACCGATCGGGTGATAAGTCACCCGATCGGTTGGAATTACGCTCCATTTGGCCGAGAGCTCTGTCGGATTCAAACGGTCCACGAACCGGTCGGTTGAGCTGTCCGGGTCGTCTCTTAGAAAATTCCGTTACAGGTGAACCGATCGGGTGATAAGTCACCCGATCGATTGGAATTCAGCCCAAATGACAGAGAGCTCCGTCGGTTCACCCGATCGCTGAACCGATCGGGTGAGCTGCTATTCTTCTTCAGCTGCCACCCGGGTAGGATACGCGTGCACCAACCGATCGGGTGACTGGTCCACCCGATCGGTTGAGGGCTGAGAAATATCAATCTTCATCGCTTTGACCCCCTGGATCACGCGTGACTCCTCCCGCTGCTTCGGGGACACATGATATCATCGTTTTACGTCCCAAATGCCAGCAATCTCCTGCAAACATGGAGAAACAAAGAAAAGTGAAAGAAAACGAGAAAACACGAGAAAACGAATAAAAGATGGCAGAAAATACGGAGAAACACGAAAGAAAACGTGCATGAATATATGAAATATATACGCACGTCACCGCACCACCGCCGGCGTTGCCTCCTCTGTCGTAGTCAGCGTCCGAGCGCCCCGCCTCCGCCGTCGTCCCCCGCCCGCATCCGACGACGACGACGACAAAGCGCACGGAACCCTGCCGATGCACAGCTACGTGAAAGAAGAATAGGGTTGGTTTTTATAAATCGTATTTTCGTATAAATACATATATAAGCGTATTTCGATAATTATAGTATATGTGTTTTCTGTTTTAAATTCATAATAAATCGTATAAGCCTCAGAAAATTTTAAGACCAACTCCAGAAAATCAGAAATGACGTTCTGGACCTAATGGTGCTAGTTTTATCTCATCAGACGAATAACTTTTCTAGAGTAAATTTTTAAGCCTAAAACTTAAATACATTGTTTTCTTTTAATAATCCATAACTTGATATTTTCACGTAAGCTGATAGGTGAAAAATATATATGTTGTAGCACTCTTCGAGACGGTCAGTTTGACACTCACTTGAACCATTCTGATATGTATTTCACCAAGACTAAATTATTGAATAATTACATTAACATATTAAAATTAGTTTTTAAACCCATTTTTGAACTTTTAAAAATTATAAAAATTACCAGAAGCTTCTGAAAAATATTTCATCCTTCAGTAAAATTATTTTCATTATATCTAGCCTATATAAAAATTTAGAACGTTTTTCGGAATCGTTTCAACCATTTATAAAATCAAAACGATCAAATTAAATAGATAGAAAATAGTGTATTCTTTAACCGATTGTTTCTTTTGTTTGCAGGTACCAATTCTCGTGCACCCGCATCTTTAGAAGCTCTAGCTCCAACCTCGTCTTACTACGACGATCTCGATAGTGTAAGTCACAATGAATTCTAAATTTAGATAGTGTACTTAATAGAAATACCATATGCTCGAAGCATGGATCAGTTTCATAGTTGTTGGACTTCAAACCATTGCTCAGGACTAACAATCTCTGTTGAGGCTTCTGCCTTGACTTTTCGACAAGTGAAACTCTTTGGAGTGTTGTTAATACCTTTGAATATCTCTTGGAGTGAGACCATTGTGCATAACCCTATTGGTATGTAAGTCGTTCTATCAAAACTGCTATTAGCATCTTTACCTTTGGAACAACAGATTGACATAAAGTTTTCAAACATAATGATTGAATGATATACTATGGGAACATCCTATTGAAATTGAATGCTTAAAAGTAGTTGGCACATCACTGGATTTTTGGGGTAACTTATATTAGAGAAAGTGTGGGAGCGACCACGAGCCATCTACAAATTGCACCGTACGGACCGTCTAAAATAAAATGTATCGCCTAAAGTGAAATGAGATCCACCCGGGTGAGCACCCCCGTGGCAGGAGATGGGCTCAATGGTTGCACACTATACTTTCCTATATAAGTCACATAGTTTCTAGTTTTACTATTGCTTACTTGTCCTTTTAGTGTTACTACATCTATCTGGTTGTCCTATTATCGTCATCACATTGCCTACTGGTTAAAATATTGTTGCTACCATGTCCCATGCCACAGTTGCTGTTCTTGCATGTTACTTTTGCACTTACACAGTCACCTTTACTTTACGCATTACATGTACTTTACTCACCACACCTGAGCAGCCACAAGTACTTTACTTATCGCTCTTACATTACTTTTTACACTTGCATGATCATCTTTTGTTTACTATAGCATGTTCCATACTTGTGCACTGCTTCTTTTCTATTGATAGAATTGTTGCGACTTACCTATGGTTCCATCTCTGTAGTACCACTGACGCCACACAGGTTGACTTAGGCACTCCTGAGTTCGCACAGCCGTAGCTCGATCCCGAGACTTTCGACTTTTATATTTGGAGTGTACGTGTGATGCACTTTCTATGTATTTCCTTTCTGTACTTTACTCTCATGTATTTGGTGAGAGAGTGTTGTTGGTGTTGTATTTTAAATTTGGACTGTAATAATGTACGCTGGTTTGAGTATTATTGCAACGTGTCAATATTGGTTTCACTTGTAATCTGCAGACCTGCAAATAAATCAAATAAGTAATGCCCCCCGAGGGTGGATCGTTACAATGGGCAGCCGTTAACTCGAATTCCGGAGAAGATCGTGTCCCGATCATTGGGGAACGGTTACACATCGTCAATAAAGAGCTACCTATAAAGAGGCCGACAAACGAAGGTGAAAAGGTTCTATCTTCAAGGTACGAGATCTAAGACATAGAATTATATCCTCTCACTTTACCATTTTATAATCGAGCTTGCGTCGTTAGTCTAGAGATGAAACTTCGTGGGTCGATCTCAGCTACACCAATCTCCCTCTATTCCTTGAGTTCCTTAGTAACTTTAGTATCAGAGGGGATTTGGGTCGAAACCCAGATCCGACCCCCCTAACGACTCCATGTAGTGCAGACCGGCAATCGCTACCAACATCGAAGGCCAGCACTTGACCCATCAACCTCGAACGATCAATGCAAAAGTCGCTCGTGGGTCGATCAAAGGTCGTACCCTCAACTACAATCATCCGACGTTGGTTCTTCCAACCAAGGGTCCTACCTCAACCGCTGACAATGCTCCAGCTCAGCGCTTCGAGTCTCCGTCAGCTTGACAACTGTACTGGTCAATTTTCTATCTATTTTATTATTGCTAGGACATAGCTTTGGATGTATGCTTACATCAACTTTATCGTTAAGATGCTACACAACCCTAGTCACCGACGAGGGCTTTGGTATGATTCCCTTAATGGAAGATTGATTTTCTGATAATAAGATTATGACGAGAATCGGGACAAGGTTATTAGACCAACTAGAATCGGGACTACCGATGAGACATCGGAGTCCTGATAGAGATCCAAGTTTTGCTTCGAGTTCTCTCGCGCGGTTAGACGGGGAGAAGACGAGGATTGAGATTAAACCCTTATCGACAACTTTATTTCTATAGAGCAAGAATCTAGATCAATCTCACATTTAATTTGCACTACTGGTGATGATTAGCCATGGCATTTTCCCCTTTATATATTTTTAGTCTAAATTCCCCCATCTTCGATATCATTTGTGTAACTAACTAAGTCAATAATTAATCGGTGTTCAAACCACTCCCTCCATGTGTTTGACCCATAGGCTACCATGACACCGTACGTTTGCGTTAATATTGTAACGACCCACTCTCAGGGGGCCATTACTTATTTGATTACATTTGCAGGTCTGCAGATCACCAGTGAAAGCAATATAGCCACGATGCAGAGATGTACAAAAATACTCAAGTAGTGTCCATTTATTACAATCCATACTGTACAATATATTTCAACAAAGATACATGAATAAACGGAAGTACATATGTGAAAATAACTCTAAAAGCTGCGGTCTCATGGCGAACTCTGGCTCTGCCAACTCAGGAACATCTACCTCAACATGTGCGTCGTTTGCGGTGCCACAAAGATGGAACCGTAGGTAAGTCACAACAATTCTAGAAATGGAAGTAAAAGCAGTGCAAAAGCATGGGAATGAACAGGCTATGGAAACTAACTACATGCATTCATGCAAATGTGAAAAGTAAAGGAACATCAGTCATATATGCAAGTGCGATAAGTAAAGTATGAGAGCGACAACGATGACGTGGCATATATGACATAGTAATAAAGCAGGTAAGGTAGCAACAATAATAAGACAAGCAGGCATGTGGAGTAACGACAATAAGACAACAGGCAGCAATGTAGTAACTGATCTACGTGACTCAAGTTAGAGAGTATAATATGCAACCATTTAGTTCATCTCTTGCCTGGGTGCGCTCTACCCCGACGGGACTAACACACAGTTAGTAGTAGGTTTTGCCGACGCATGCAGCATGTAAGATTTTACCGACGGATGCAGCATGTAAGGGTTTACCGACACATGCATCTATGTTTGTCGACGCAGGCAGCAGGTAGATGAACTCCAGTCACTTTCACACTCCCCTCAAACTATGAGTTACCGTAAACCCCAGTGACGTGTCATGTGTTCTATGCGTATGTTTCTTACGGGATGTTCCACAAGATATTCCACAAGATATTTCACAAAATATTCCACAAGATGTTCCACACATGATATTCCATACGATAATTCATTAGCATTCACTGAGTAATAAATGGCATGCAACAGGTGATGTGATTATTTAAACGTGAGCAATCATGCAACAAGTGTATACAAAGTCCATGCAAAGTTTTCAAATGATAAGTGTCGGAATATGATGGACAAGAGTAAACAAGAGTTACCATGGTGAATATGAGTTTACATGCGATGAAAGATTAAAGAAACTTATTTGAAGGTATTTAGAATCGATAGCTGTGAACAGATGATAAATGGAACTCTAACATTGATTCATGCATACACGTCCAATCAGGTTTGACCAAGCAGGTCATTATCCCCGCAAGCAGGGTGATCCAAACTTGGGCAAAAACGATCCTAGACACCGGGTGGTACCAATGTTTAAGAATGCCAATTGTTCCATCGATTATATTAGCAAAAAGTAAAGTAGTTCATGTTTATTAAGAGTTTCATATTTATTTAGATTTCTACCAGTAAGATAGTTAAACTAAGACCACTAATTGACTTTCATAAAACCAGAAGGAAAAGTAATTCGGATGCTAAGAAATTTGAGGATAAAGACAAGTCCAACAAATATGGAATACAAAATTTATTGGTTTAAGTAAATAGTCGTTTTGTAGTTGATTATTTCCCTAGTTACTTATGTCTATAGTCATTCGTTCGATCAATAGTTGTTCTGAGACTATTTATAAAATCTTACGTTCATGCAATTACGCTTGCTTAACTTCTAAAACTAGACTTCGAGTGACTTACTGGTTTTGAAGTTGTTGTCGTAAGCCGAGGATGAAACTAAAGCTATCTGGGCAGCTCGTGCACGAGAAATGGTACCTGCAAACATTAGAAATCATTAGTTAAAGACTACCCTAGTTTCTACCAATTTTTCTTAACGTGTTCGTATTTTTATTATAGCTTAAAACTCATCAAAATACATACTAAATATTTTTAGATGTGCTAGATGTGAGTAAAATAATTTTATATAGGAAGAAAATATTTTTCTAAGACTCCTAGGTATTTTTACTAATTTTTGAAAGCTTAGAATCAATTAAAAACTAATTTTCTAAATTAAGAATTAATTATCGTAATTGTTTGAAGATTTATTCAGGACAAACCGTACGTTAGAATTCTTTCGACAAGGGGTCAAAATGAACGTCTCATTTAGTACTACGATATATATTTTTCTCGTACATCAGTGTATGTGAAATTCTCATAATACGAATTTTAAAGTGAAATTAGCTTTATTGATTTTTTTACTTTGAAAAATCATTGTGGGAGATGTATTTGCCATTTGGCGATGAAACCAGTGCCAATGTATCCGTTTTGTCGTTTGGGTATTTTTATGACTCTTATATTATTTACCGTGAATTTTTACTTATTTTCTCTTCACTATAATTATATATATAATTATATATACTATTTATAATATGCATATACTAGTATTTATACTAGTATATACCTATATACTGATACGTTTACTTAACTCCCTCCATCTCTCTTCTCGTGCTCTCTCTCTTCTCGTTCGACATTGCAGCAGGGCAACGTCGGATCGCCGTCATAGGTGGTGGTGGCAGCAACGGTGGGCGATGGAGGCACAGGGCCTGTGGCGGCGGGATGGAAGGCGAGCGGTGATGACGTGACGGTATCGCCAGCGGAGGCAGGCAGCGAGCTGCGGCGAACTCAGATGGAGATGGGGGTTGCTAGTCACGGTGGAGGAGCTCCGACGAGCTTGCTGCAGCGAGAGGGGAGCTTCGCCAAGGCTGAGCGTTGACAATGGAGCTGGGAGTCGTCAGGTAAGGTGGAGGCGGTGGTGTGCTCTTGGGCTTGCTCGATCATCGGTGATCTCTTGGTTGAGAGCGGAATAGGGCAGGGTGGTGCAGGGTCGGGTGCAAGGCGAAGGAGGAGAGGAAGGGTCAGAGCATGATGACGTCGTCGGGGTTGGGAGGAATGAAGCAGAGACTAAGGGGGTCACAACAGCGCTGCGGGGCTTCGATATGCGATATGAGGCCGGGACGGGGGAAGGCAGCGTGGGGGTGGGGGCTTCGAGATTGGGTCGGGGGTGATGCCATGTATAGAATGACGAGGGGAGGGCGGAGTGTTAACGAAGGTGGTGCACAATGACGAAGCCGACGGAATTGGAAGCGGAGGGGAGATCGTGGGTTGCCGTTGGGTTTAACGAAGGAGATGGGTTTCGTGAGTTCTCTGTGTGTGTGTGTGTGTGTGAGGCTGAGGGAAGAAGAGATTAACAGGGGATTAAGTAGGATTTAGTTATCAATTTAATATTAAATTGGTCAATGATATTAATTAGGGGTAATTAATAGTTAGGTTGGATGATAAAGACTACTTGGGGGGGTTTGACTAAGGTTAGAAATGTGGGAAGAATCTTGTGATGGGTAAATTAAAACGTGTATACACGTTTTAAGCGGGATGAGCTTAGGGTAGATTAAGGGTAATTAGTGATAAGTAAGAAGTGACTAAGTAACTAATTAAACATTGAAACTTAAGAATTTGCCCCTGAGACTAACGTCTCTGAAAAATTATGAAAACGGAACCACGTGGTTGTATTGTCGCGAGAATCGCGAATATGATGTCCATTTTTAGATTTGAGCGACGAAAAAATAGAAAAAAAATTCATTTACCTATTTTTGAAATCATATGAAAACGTTTTGTTACGGAAATACGTGCACAACGAAAACTAGCCGTTACAAATATTATAACTTCCACATCAGGCCTATTGTTACACCAATTATGGCCTGCTTTCATGGTCATTAATCCAATAATTATGGCATGCCTTCATGGCCATTAATCCAGAAAATATTTCCTCATCAGTGCTTCCTCATCAATGTCGACAATAAAACTTCATTATTGGCCCAAACATTACGAGGCAATGGCCTACCTATAAGAACTACTGAAGGCAATGTGAGAGTGGAGATATCTCCGAGATCCTACATGGAGGTAATCCAATACTCAATATTTATTCTACCAAATTCTATTTTCTCCTTCATAACTCGACCAGAGGACTAGCGGACGACCTCCCGACAGGTTTGACCTAGCTCCACCGAGCCATTTCGAGTCAGCCACTGACTTAAGCATCGGAGAGGATTTGGTCAGGCCACAAACCCGACACACTGGCGTGCTTCTTGTGTTGCAGATAGCTAGGGAGATAGCTCGGTCCTGGCTTCCATAACACAGATCGGAGTCCCGTCAATCAGGAGATGGCTTGCCCAATCGTCCACCAGCTGCCACCCCAGCTACTCCAACCAGAGGACCACTCAACACCATTCCGGTGTATGATGCGCAGATTTATTCCATAACAAAAAGGATAAGAGTCTTTCTTTTATTTTGGATTCATGGCTAAAAGGTATTGCTATGTTTGATTCAAAATTCATATCATGTTTGATATACACATGATATTTGGATAATCATTTCATAATACCATTAA